>JAMXBB010000004.1:47906538-48554885 GCA_024138015.1 Lumnitzera littorea | reverse complement strand
GGGGGGGGGGGGGAAGAGAGAGAGAGAGAGAGAGAATAGACTTTGTATAATGACAATAACATGAGAATATTATTATTTACACTCTCTGTTACATATGACTAACAACAATGAATAATTTAATAAGTTCATGATTAACGAAATAAAAGTATATATGATAAAATTAGTAAATAAATAGTCAAGTAATAAAATAATTTCAATCCTTATGAAAAAGAAAACTTCAAGAGGGAAAAAAAAACACCATAATTAGGACCAAATGTGAAAAAGAGAACCAAATAGCAAGAGTACACAACCTATACATTCTAAAATTAAAAGTACACAACATATGCATTCCAAAAGTGAAAGTACATGCCACATATATTCAATAATCATGTATATGCCATGTATCTGTTCAAAACATCAAGTACAAGCCATGTATTTTCTCTTTTACTAAAACACATGCCATGTACTTCCCCTTTTATGAAAACATATACACTATACATTTTCCTCTTGCAAAAATCACACCATAGTTTATGGTCACTAATAAACAAGTCAATGGTAAAAAAAAGTGTTATAGAAGTATAAAGCACAAAAAAATTTTAAAAAAGAAAGAAAGAATAAAACATGTAAATTATAATTATATGTATCTTCTAGCATGTGTACATTTATACAAATTTCCTTTTTATATTTAACATTTGACATAGCATATTGGGTTAAGTCTAATCCATCATTTAGCAATATTGTGTCGAGTTTGTCCTGATGAATTGAGTCAAGTTGCTATTTAAGTTCGTGTCATGTTGAGTCTTAGTCGTATCAATATATGTTAGCCTCACTTTAATGTACTTGTGAATGATTATACAAGGTATAAAATTCCTAAATAGTTAAAGGATGATTAAAATAAGAATCACAACCTTTAGACAAAGTTAGAAATGAATGCAATAAATAAGTAGATAATAGACAAAAAAATAAGTAATTGTTGAAAATAATTGAAAACAGCAACAATAATTTAGACAATGAGATAAAATTAAAGAAAACTTAGCCATACAAGATAAAATATACATAAACTATTAAGAAAAAAACAAGCAATAATGATCAATATAAGAATAACAATACAACTTGTAAGCATAATAGTCCAAGTAATGCAACATTTTAAACATAGGAATATGTAAGCCAAATAATGACATTAATAGCTACCTAAAGATAATAATGACTTTAGGACAAGCAAAAAGGAAGTAAATAGCTCAGAAGTGAAGTGCATCAGTAGGTATAAGTGTAGAAACACAAAAACTTTGGAAGTTATATGGTCAAAGATGGTAGGTAAGAAGACATGAAAGGGGGCGTGCTCCAGTCTTAGAGTTATTGAATTGCTTAAGAACTTATGAGATTTAATAGATGGCTTTTGCTTGATGGTGAAATGTGCTACTAATCTATTAAGGTGTAAGATGAGAGATGGGATGAGAAGTGGAATAAATAAGAACTATGAAGATGAAAATAGGAACACTTTAATATAGTGGAGAAAAGGTCTAGATTTATATGAATCAACGATACTAATAAGTAATTTTGATTAAAGTGGTTGCAAACTGATAAGTTGAGTTGTCATCAAAATGTATGTATGTATATGAAAAGAGCTTAGTTTGAGGAATTTAATTTGGAGGAAAATTTTAAAAGTAGTAAGGGAGAAAAATCTAAGGATCATAATTGCATATTCAAGACTGTATGGTAAAGACAATAGGAGACTCAAAATTTTAAATTAAAGGCTACAAAATTAGACGCATAGGGAGAAAAAAACAATAGTAATAACAATGAATAAAAGTTGGTTGCAAACAAGTTTATAAATTTTATTTTGAAAGATATTAGTTTGGTGACAATAGGAAGATGATCCAAATGAATTTGATTTCTTTAGGTCAAGTGGAACGATAATATATGAGGTGTAATATGATTCAACTAAAAGTAAGTTATGGGAATCAAGGAGACTTATAAGAGTTGAATGAACATATAAATGGAAACTTACAAACAATATTATGGATGACACAAAGGTATGCATTTGTGAGATTTAGTTATAATATGGTGGCATTATGATAGTAACTCCATCTTGAGTTCCTTAAGACAAGTGGACTAAGGGATGAGAATGGCAAAATTATTTGAATTATTAATATTGGATATTAATGGAGAAGTACTATTAAAACGGAGACTTTTATGGAACCTAAAAATGTTTAATTAAAGAGATTAACATGGGACCTAAGAATTTAATTATATAACATGACAATTACTTAAATATGAAAAGGCATATTTCAAGGTGCATAAATGATTAAGTATGTTAAGGTCTAAAACGGTAATGCATGGTGAAAGAAAGTTACATTTTAATATTGTTTAAGAAGCTTATGGCAAAATTAGAAGGCTTAGCAATTTGGTAATTCAGCAATTGAAGGTCTAAAAGACGGGAAACTTTCGAGGAAAAAGTTCTTTGAAAGGTGCCAGGACCCTAAAGGGGGCCTAGTAGGATTACCTACAATTTTCATAACATGTGTGCACCCATGATATGAAAACCGTCTTGCAAGTCAAAGATTACAAGACTCTAAATAATAAATCACTAAGATTAATGATTTGCAAGTAATTAATTTATTATAACATGACATAATATATAACTATAAATAACTATGGATATCCGGTATCCCACAGTTCCTCAGAACCGCAGAGAATCGGTATCCCCTACCAAATAATAAGACAGGATTACCAACTTTATAAAACTACAAGAAGAATTAAATGATATCAAACTCTAACATGTGAATATTTTCTACAAAAAGTGTTTATGTATCGTCTATAAAAATCTCAACTAATTCTAACACTAATGTACATATCTTCATCTCACCCTCAGCACTCGAGACTTATCCCAATCCCATTGTATGTAAACCTGCAAAAGAAACTAAGGGGGAATGAGCATAAAGCAGCTCAGTGAGTTCATTCCTCACCACCACCGGTCAAGCAAGTTTTCACACATTATTATCACACATGCAAGCAAGCTATCTACATACATAATGAATGCAGGCGTGATGAATGCAAGCAACACATCCATAGGAGTCCGGAACTATGGAAGGTATAGAATTACGTCGTCCACACTTCGATTATCCCCTATACTTACCCGCACAGGGCACCTCAGCTTACCCGCAAAGGCTACCTAGGGGCACCACCCCACTAGGCAAAACTCGACTATTACCCTAGCCGAGAAAAAAATTTCAATCCAAATAGGGGGAGTCCGAATTAGGACCATCCACCCTCCAAGGCCACTCGGGCACAAACATGCGAGTCCTCTCGCATCCAAAAATAACCAAGGCCTTTCAGGCACAATAAAGCGAGTCCTCTCGCTATCAATTGGAGAACCCATGCTAGCTTTGCCTTAACGTTAAAAATACTATTTATGGCTCCATAAGCCCTTACAGCGTTCGTGCAAAAATTTGTTTAAGGATCGAAAAGCTTTTGCCAAAAATACTTTTCTTAAGATTTTTGCAAGGCTAGCACTCTCCATTCATACCTTTACCAAGTCATAGACATGCGACGAGTAGAACCGGTTATTTGAGTCAGACATTTATATTTATCAATTTAAAAAGGTGATCACACAGATGATGGCATACAAACAGAACAATCATTCAAACATACAAGCAATAGCAAACAACAAATCATCATACAAATAACACGCACAAGCAAGTAGCAAGTCATCAGAATTCCCTCACCTGAATTATTGCTCATTCTCCAAGCCTTTAGGGTTTCCAAGACTCGATATCGAACGCCTCAATCAAAATGGTAAACCTTATAAGTGTTCTGAGAATTCAGACCCCTTAGTCAACTAAAAGTCTATTGTAGTTTATCTAGTTTCCTCCAATATAACCCGAGTATAGTATGTATAGGGTTACCATACTCCATGAGATTAATAATAACTATTTTCTTGTATTAGTAAGGTATGAGGCTTCCTTTATGTATTTTGTAATTTTTTTGTTCTAATTCCGATATTTGCAAACTTATAGTCGTTTTTTCATCGTTTTCGGACGCACGTTCACACGGTAATGTCCGTTTTGGACGTTAAGACCCGTGTTTTATGATATGGGCTAAATTTATTGAAATTTTATCTTATTCAAGTTTAATTACTCTTATTATTTATGTTTATGCCCTAGTTTAGGATTTAATGATTGAATTAGCTATTTGATTCTTACACTTAGGAAATTTTACATTAGTGCTACTAATTTACATACTTGATTAAGTTTAATTCAATCTAGGAAGTGTATTAAGGTTTAAGGGATTTTCGACCTCTAAATACATGTATATATCTATATGATGTGCTTATGTAATCTTATTATTTCTTTTATTATAAATCTACGCTTACATCATCACTTATGTAATCAATTGATGATGTCATGGCTTATGTAATGTTTTGATGATGTCATGGCTCATGTAATCCATTTATTACATGTAATTATATATGTAATCAAGTACTTATACATATACATATGTTTTATACCTACCTACACTCATAACATACTAATATGTATACTTATGTACTTATACTTTATACATACATATACTTATACATCTACATATACTTATACCGTATTTATACATGTATTCCTACTCATATACCTATACGGTCATATACGTATTTTTATACAAAAATTCGTATGTCTAGTATTTTCCTTAAGAAAAGCTTCCTAATTCCATTCTTTTATGTTCTTAAGTGTGTGATTAGTGTAGTATAAGTATGTATGGTTAGGTTTTGTTTCAATTTAGGTTATGTACATGGAAAATATTCATGTACCATGCTCCTCATGCTTATATCATGTCTTAATGTCTTATGTATACTTTAATTAAACTATTATGTACATATACCTTTACTATATTTATATGAATACTAGTATACTTAAACATATACTTATACATGTACTTATACTGATACCATATTTATACGTGTATACATACTCATATACCTATACGGTTGGATATGTATTTTTATACTAAAATTCGTATGCCTTATTTACCTTCTTAAGAAATCTTCACAATTCCATTCTTTTATGTATTTTAAGGGTATATTTAACATGGCTTATGTATGTATAGTTAGTAGATGTTCAAATTGAGGTTATGTACATAATCAAAACTTATGTATAAAGGTATTTATACATGTATACCTCTAACATACCTTTATGTATACATGCTTATAGACTTATACTCATGTCTTCCTTTCTTCTTCTTCGCAATTTCTAATTCCTACACCTAAAGATGGGAACTTTGCTCCCTCTTCTTCAAGACAAAACTAAACACATAATTAATTATCTAATCTACCTAATTAACTAACTAATGAATAACATAAACCAACATAAAGTAAGTTAAGTACATACCTTTAGATGTGTTGAATTTAAGGAGGCAAAAGGTAAAGAAATGAAAGTGAAAAGAGGAGATGAAGCTCACGGCAATGGTGGAGAATTTTTGTTTTGTTTCTTTTGTTTTGTGTTCATTATGGAAGAAGGCAAATGGTGGGGCCAAAGTGAGGAATAAGTGGATGGCAACATTTGAGAGAAAAGGGAAAGAAAAATCAAAAGAAAAGGAAAAGAAAAGCCATCATGAAGAAGAAGATATTTTTCCTTATCTCTTATTGTCTTTTGTTGACTTTTTTTCAAAGTGTTGACTTGGTCAACATTTTGACCTTGGTCAACATGTGTTGACTTGGTCAACTCCCCTTAAGCTTATGTAAATTTGTGTACATAATGTAGTAATTAAGGGAAATTAAGGGAAAAAATGAAGGAAATGAGGGGAAATAAGAAATTTAGTAAATTGATTTGTAAAAATAGATAATGAGGTCTTCCATTAGGTATTTATATCCTATATACATCATTTGGTAAGCTACTTAGTGTAATTAAGATGAAAAATAGCATTTAGGGTATTAAGGTTTACTATATTTAACCTAATCTTCAACTATACCCTTAACTCTATGTAATACTATCTTAATCACATACTTAAGGGATTAATATAATCTATGGCTCATTATCTTAGTTTCTAAGGGATCGCTTAAGCATTCTAAATGTTTATGCATGATTGAGGGTCATCTCTAACCTTTTACTAATGATTTGGCAAAATATAAGCATTATATTATCAATTAGGGTTTTAGGGTATATCATGGTGAATTAGTACTTTTATATCCTTAAAGTTATGGTTTTAGGGTTCTTATTACTTTAAGGCACCATCTCTAATGTTTTTACACATTTAGGGTTTCATATATTCTTACGCAATTAAATTTTCGATTGTCATCTTAGGGTTTTGATAAGGTTCGAGGTTGTAGGGTCTTCGTATGTAGTTAGGGATTCAATTGATGATTTAAGATTCTTCGTATCCACTTTAGGTTTTGGATTGAGATTTTTATTGGTTTTAAATCTCACTGGCTCTTTTGAGTTCGGGAATTTATCTACAGTTTAGACGTTTGTTTCTATACTTAGAAAGCTAAATTCGCGGGGTTTACAAAAGGGGTGGTCGAGGAGTATGTAAAACCACATAAGAAAAAGATAATAATAAAAGAGGAAATATGATAAGGTATTTGTTGTTCATCAAAAGTAGTTTTGAATGCTAATTCCTAAAAGAAAGAATAAAGTTAAGCTATAGGGGTGTTAGGGCTAGTCCAGTTTAGCTACTTTAATGCCTAAGTTAAAGTTTGTATGAGTGGAGTTAAGGAAATAAGTATTAAGAGTATGTAGAGAGTTCTTATAGTAGTAGCGTCCTCTTATTTATAGGCACTTTTCTAATAATAGTAATGATAATCAGTTCAACTGCTTGAGATACATGGCAATTCCTCAAGTTAATCACATGCTAAAAGTCATGGGAAGTAGATGATTGTGTAGTTAAGTTAGGTAAATGCTAAACTATTCATGCCTACATTTAAATTCAAAGTATCTCACTGAAGTAGGCTAGGCTTTTTGGCCCATCTAGCTAAGCTTAAAGTCCTCTTGGTTGCCAAATTAGGTTGGCAGCACGGCCTCAACAAGATTAGATAGGTTGGTAAAGAATATGTTAAGCAGTGGTTAAGGAAAGCAAAAATCCATTATCATCATTTACACCTCGACTCCTATGGTCAAGGATTCGAGTGTTTGAGTAAGTAAGAAGGTGTTTTTCAACTCGTCTGGTCAACAGACAGGCAATTTATACCCATGCTTCCAATTCATCATGTAGCTACCAAACAAGGCTATTGAGCTTTCTATAGACACTTGAATGTTTTATCCCATATTTGCTACCAAGTGTCATACAAATCCTTAACTCAAGGGTCACAATTTTTCAATTTTCCCACCTACTTATGTATCGTGTATGCGCATAGGACAACTGTTAGTTTTGTCATTATCATACTACACGCCTCTGTAACCGCTGGCAATACTACATCCATAAGATTTCTAATAGCATATTTATATCCATCGATGCTTTGTAATCAATTCGAGTTCAAATCCTAATAACTTCTTTTAATTCTCTAAAAAGAGGGTCAAATCCTAGTGATACTTATAAAATCCTTAAGGGCTTCATTATGCACTTTTCTAATCACTTATCATCACAACGTATTGTTGCATTTTAGTACCCCATTCTCTTTACTCTCAAACTGCTCTACAAAGAATTCTCAAGTACTCTAGCTCTTTTCTTTCGAACCCATAACATTGTACCATTAGCTATGGCTAGAAGTAGGATTTGCTCCACTACTCCAAATGATTCTAACGCTACTCCTTCCTCCATAAAGTGACTAGGTCGACTTCAATGTCGATTAGCTCAGTTGATAGTGCAATTGAAATGTGGGAGAAGCTCACTCATACAGAGGAGCTATTGATGGATGTCTATCGTGATGATAGAGAAGACAGGACTGCCACTAGGTACTTATATAATAATGTGGTGTATAATATTGATTCATTGGATGGAGTGCAAAGAGTACCATAAGGGAACTTGTGTCAAATATTACAAATATTTCAAAGATCTCCTAATGGAATGGAAACTTCATAAGCTCGAGGAAGATAAGAGAGTGTGCTTTCCAATTGAGCGTGAGTTTCATGTTTATTTGAAGTATTTTGAGTTTAATTTACAACTGCCTTTTTCCAATTTCCAAAAAGCTTTTTTCAACTATTTTTTGCATTTCAACAAGTATATTTTCCCCAAATACCTATAGAATTCTGGTTACCTTTGAGATAATTTGTAAAGAACCTGTACAGTTGTTCAGGTTTTTCTTCAAGATCAAACGCTAACCAGATGAGTAGTTTTATGCGGCAAAAGACATGGATGCAAATTTATGGACCGCTTAGAGTTAAGATTCATGAGTGGCATGATAAGTATATATCAGTAAGGTTAGAAGTGGACCTTGATTTTTGGAATAAGTGGTTGAAACCTATTAAGACCAAGGACACCCTCTAAACAATGCTACTACTATAAAAAGGATCCAAGATAGATAGTGGAATAAAATGTTTTACTAGGATGCCAAGAGAATCATCAAGCACTATGAGAATGGGGAACCAATAAGGTACGGGTTTTCCTTCTCACCATGTCGAGCCTAGCTAGTAGAGGGGAACCGATCATTACAATTCATAAGGGAAGATCTTTAGCCTTTCAGCTACACTCAGTACAGATTTGTAAGTCTTATGTTTTTAATGTCTAGAGTTTTAATGTTCTTCTTTTCTACAAACATGGGCGCAAGAGTGGTTAATCCCTAGAAATTGTTAGCCTAAGCTAAGGCCAAGAAGCAAAAGCTTGATCGAAGTGCTACTAAGGTTACTTCTAGTCAAGGAGAGGTATAGAAACATGTTGCCATAAAGCAATTTGCTAAGAAGGAGGCAGTTTGGCAAGGGAATGTTCTTGAGAGTGTGCAGGAGAAAATGCTACCCCTACTAGAGAATATTTCAATTGAAAAACCAACTGGTGAGTCTAGTTAGGTCTCTACTCCTGATGTTGCCATAGAGATAACCCCCCTTGGACATAGTCACTGATAGTCCCTCTAGCTAAATAGACTAAAGGCCTAGATGACGATGCCAAGAAGGCCCTTTGGGAAAAAGCCTTCGAAATCACTTCAACCCAGTTTATTCCCTAGACTGAAGAGAGTTATTATTATGTACCTTGCTAGAGCTACACTATCTTAAATACTGGATTTGCTTTGGGAAATAGGGCAAAGTCCTTGGCTCTATTAGAGGGTATCATTCTCCCCAAAGATAAGAACATTTTGAAAAGAGATATTGATAGAGTCAACGAGAGCAATAAAGCTCACATCACTGCTAAGTTGTATGATGTAAGTTTCTAGGTCACTAGTAGTGACTTTAACTCATAACACTTGTGTAATCATTAATTCTTTGTACTTGCTTTTGCAAATCAGCAACTACATTTTGACAGCCATGGATGAGACCAAGGAGGATATGAGGAAGGTAAATAAATTGTATTCCCTCTTCCTTATATTTAGGATGGAAAACCAATTACTTTATCACCTTGTCATTTCTCTATAGATGGTAAAGGAAACTTATAACTCCTCCAAAGCACAAACTGTAACAGTTGAGAGTGTAAGGATAAAGGCCAAGATGAAGGTTGAGAAACCACGAGGAGAGCTTATGTCTAAGTAAAGGGCTCACAGAGAAGCGCCTGATGGCCTGATGAGGTATTGACCTTAAAGACAAAAAATGATGAGCTAGAAGTAACCTTAGCAACACGATATCAAAACTTTAAGTGCATAAATTAGGCAATTACAACTCGATTTACAAGACAACCTTTGACCTAAAGGCCAATTTGAAAGGAGTTTCCCCTATTAATGTCCCATGGGTGGTCTTATAATGCATCTTCGAGGTCATACACAAAGAAACACCACAACGAATGGTACCAAAAGAAAATAAAAGAGGATTAGCAAACTCAAGCAGTTACCAATTGAATATGATGCATTGATTGATCTACCTTAGCCTACAATCCACTGGATATAACTCACTTATTTAAACTATAGGGTCACTTACCATTACTTCTTGCTAAAAGAAATAGATAAGAGTTAAAGGAAAAATGAGAACATGAGGGTTGCTCGTAAGGAAACTTATAATAATCTGAGTTAATGAGTTGTTGTTTATGTACAAACAAATAGGTTTTATATAATAGCCCCACTAAGGTTACATGCATATATGGAAAAGTTCAAAAGGGTAATTTACAAATTTGAATACATGAAATAAATTAAAAAGGGAAAAAGAGATAAATAATAATTTGTACGAAAAAGTGAAGAATCCTTCTGGACTGTCATGTTAAAGGATACATATCGACAAGCAATTTTCACCACATATAGAAGTTGTTCTTGTTGTTATAGAGTCTATGATAGTCTTATAGCTATGGAAATAAGTTTAAGGGATGTCGGAAGAGGGTCTAAGAACTAGGAAAACCTAGTCCTTTTTGGGTCCAAGCTTGGATACTAAGAGATATTTGGAGTCTAGGTCAACATTTCTTCAAGTTAGATGTTTTAATAGCCCAGCTTAATTAGACGTATGGGGTCAATCTGCTCAAACACTATCTAAATCATGGTAAGAGCTTAGTGATGGGTATGGCTACTCGACAGGTTGACTTGTATACTCAACAAGTTGGCATGCATGTTCGGTAGCTTTGAAACTGTATTAGCACTTATGAGAGCTCAACACTTAGGTTAACAGTAATATAAAAGATGAAGATCAAAATAGGAATCTTCATCTTATATGGAACATCGAGCTAGTATTCTTCATATGAGTCCTTGCAATCCTCTAGCTTAACTACATATGACTGGTCCATGGAGTTGATTCCTATCATTTGCCTAAAGCTAGGAAATATTTGTCCCCAAATCTGAAGTGATCTCACGCTTTTGTTCTATCTTGCCATTTGCTAGGTCTTCTTTTGATTAGTAAGGAATCAGGTCAAACACATTGAAGGTAGAGGAAACACTATAATTTTCAAGTAATTCAATCTGGTAGGCATTGTGGTTAATCTTCTTTAGAACCTTAAATGAACTATCAACTCGTAGAGATAGCTTACTCTATCGCAAGTCTAGAAATCTCTCTATATTAAGGTGAATCCATACTAAGCCTCTTAGTCCCAAAGAAATAGTTTGGCTACCATAACTATCGATCTCTCGTTGTCTCTAGTTGAACTTGGTGATCTTCCTTGCTATGGACTGATGTAGCTCTTGTAATTCTTAGGCTCAGTCAACTCTAGATTGACTCTCTTCAATAGTTACGAGAGTACTAATCAAATCTAGAGGAATAGTGGGATTAAGGCCATAGATGACCTTGAAAGGAGTCTTCTAAGTGGTATTGTGGACAGTTCGATTGTATGCAAACTCCACAATAAGTAGACATAGATCCCAATCATTTAAGTTCTTTCCTACGACAGCTCGAAGTAGATTTCCCAATGTTCTATTCACCACTTCAGTCTCCATTAGTTTGAGGGTTGTTAATAGAGCTGAACACAAATTTAGTTCCAAGTCTTCTTTAAAGAGTTTTCCAAAAATAGCTCAAGAATTTTGTATCTTGATTTGAAACAATGATCTTCGGTACTCCATGCAGTTAGATAACTTCCTACAAAAATAAGTCAGTAATATATAGAGTATCGTTAGTTCGATGGCATATGATAAAGTGTGCCATTTTACTAAAGTGATCTACTACAACTAAGATTGAATCTTTTCCTTTAGATGTCCAAAGCAACCCTAAGACATAGTCTATACTAAGGTCAGCTTAAGGTGAGGTCGATATAGGTAAAGGCATATAATCTCCATGTAGCTCTCTCTTTCCCTTGGCCCTCTTACATACTTCATAACTACCGACTACCTTATGGACATCCTTAGCCAAACCAAGTTAGTAAAAGTTTTCTTTCAATAGGTTAGTTTCTTTAGTCTCTCCAAAATAACTAGATAATCCATCACTATAAGCTTCTCTCACCAATAACTCATGAATGAAACAACTTAATATGCACAACCTTCTTTCTTTGAATAAATGGACATCCTTGATATAATACCCTCCAATGGCAATTCATTCTCTGTACTACTCAAGAATAAGACCAAAATGGGGGTCACAAGCATACTATATGTGATAAATTAAAATCCTAGTAATTTCTTCTATAGGGTGGTTAGCAAGGTTTGCCGACATGACAAAGCATTCACAATTACATTAGCACTACCTTTCTTATGCTAGATCACTTAGGAAAAACCTTCCATAAATTCTAACCACTTGGTATTCCTTTTCAAAAGTTTGTTCTAACTTTCAAGATGCTTCAATGGCTCATAGTTAGTGTAAATTACTAACTTTCGTAGTAATAAAAGACGTTGCTAAGCAATAAGAGCTTAGAAAAGAGAGCATAACTCTTTTTCATACACATAATAGTTCAGTACGACACTACTGAGCTTCTTACTATGTTAGGCAACCAGGTGTCATTCTTGTATCATGATAGCACCAATTCCAATGTCTAACGTATCGTATTCTAATTCAAATGGTTTGTCAAAATCTAGTAAAGACAAGACAAAGGCAAAAGTGAGCTTCTCCTTGATTTCCCTAAAGCTCTGTTCAGCTCGGTCATTCTATTAGAATCCTTTACTCTTCTTTATTAACTCAGTCAAGAAGGCTACAATTGTACTAAAGTTTTTAATGAATCTTCTATGGAAAGAAGCCAGTCTATGAAAACTTTATACTTTAGTGACATTCTTCTATATTAGCCACTTGAAGATAGCTTAGACCATTTCCTCATCTACTCGGATTCCTTCTCCAGATAGTACATACCTTAGGAAGACAACTTTACGTTGATAGAATAAGCACTTCTTCAAGTTCCCATATAACTTCTCAGTTTGTAAAATGTCAAAAATAGCTCAGAGCTATTGAACATGGTTATTTAGATTGACACTATATATTAGTATGTCATCGAAGTACACGACCACACATCTTCTAATCAGCAAACGCATCACATGATTCGTAAGCTGCATAAATGGGCTCCATGCATTTGTAACTCTGAATGGCATAACCAACCATTCATAAAGATTATGCTTCGTCTTAAAAGCAATTTTCCATTTATCACCAAGTCTCATGTAAATTGGGTGGTAGCCACTTCACAAATCAACCTTTGAAAATATCTTAGTGCCATGAAGCTTATCTAACATATCATCAAGCCTCGGTATTAGATATCTATACTTAACAATGATACAATTGATTTCTCGGTTGTTAATGCACATATGCCATGAACCATCTTTCTTTAGGACGAGCAGAGTTGGTATAGTACAAGGACTCATGCTCTCCCTCACATAACCTCACTCTATGAGCTCTTCCACTTGCCTTTTTAGCTTGGCCACCAGCTCAAGATTCGTTTTGTAGGCAAGCTGGTTTAGTAAGGCTATAACTAACTATAGATCAATATAATGTTCTAGACCTCGAACAAAGGGTAGTCCCTTAGGCAACTCTTTAGTGAACAGGTTAGAAAATTCATTAATAAACCTTTGGATCTGATCAGGAACATCTTCTAGATTTCTCATTTCAAACAATCTTTTAATCAATAGGAACATAGGCTCATTGACCTTCTCAACAGCTCAAAGCGCTCTTTAGTTTATCAGTAAATCTTTCTTCTTACTAGCTCAGATGAGCTGGTTATGGGTTTCATTTACCTAGGTATGTGTCATGAGTTGCAGCACAATCTTCTTTCCATCCTTGACAAAGGCATAGGTGTTCTTATATCCATCATGAGTAACACGTCGGTCGTATAACTAAGGACTTCTAAGTAATAGATGTAAAGCTTTGATGGGGACAACATCATACAACACTTTGTCCTTATATACAATCCCAACACTAAAAGGTATGGATACTTATTCTATGACGTATAAAGCAACCTTATCATGAAGACAATGTAGCTTATAAGGTTAAGGGTGCTTAGAGGTCAGCAGTCATAACCTATACACAAAGAACTGTGCAACAACATTGGTATAACTCCCTCCATCTAAAATGATGGTATGCAATTATCCCTTGATGGTATACTTTTTATTGTATAAATTCTCTCTCCAATCTTCCTCAAAGCTCGGCAAGGAGCTCAACATTCGTCTCAAGACTAGCGTGATCAACTTTCCCTAGTTGGCATAAACATAAGTCTCCTTTTCCTCCACAACTTCAAGTTTTCCAACATTCTTCTCCTCTTCTAGCTCACTCTCATCAGTGCTATCTACTACATCTCCTCGAAGCACCATGGTACGTTAGTTTGGACATTCAATAGCCATATGTCCAAAACCTAAGCATTTGAAGCGTTTAACCCTACTTATCTTACATCTAGAGGTTTGTCCCTTCTTATATGTCCTTAAAGTTGGCTTACCATCAGTTCGACTTGACTAGCCTACTTAGTTATCATTAGGTCAATCATATTCTTCCTCAGCTTAGCATGAGCAAGTTTGTGCAAAATAGGAGCTCAAGAAAATGTCAACCTACGTCAGCTTGATGCAGTTCTTTGCTTTTCAACCCTCTACACTACCCTAATGTCTTTTTCCAATATATAGAATCTCTGTACTTCTACGACATTATGAATCTCATATTTAAGTCCATAAATGAACCTTGATATTGTAAGAGCTTCAAGTTCATCTATGTCAGCTCAGATCATCAACATCTAAAAGTCTCTCTCATAGTCATCGACAAATCAGCTTCCTTGGCAAAGTTCCTATAACTTGGCAAACGTATTCTACAAGTGGGTCTTAGGTACAAATCTTCCTCTCAATAATCTCTTCATCTCTTCCTATGTTCTTACACTTTATCTTCCATCTCTTACCCTAGTTGCATTCAGATTATTCTACCACATGGTAGCATATCCAAAAAATTCAAGTGTAACAAGTTGCACTTCAACAGTATCAGTTTATCCATAACAGTCAAACACTTTTTGTACTTTCTCTTCCCACTCTAAATATTGACCTGCATCTCTACTTCCACTGAAAGATAGGATCTAGACCTTGACATTGTCTAGTTCTTAAGGAGCTCAACATCATCACTCTTGTGCTTGGTAATATTCAACCACTTCTTCTTCCCCTCCATACTCTTCATCATCTGCCTCTTCATCATCCTCCTCAATCTCTTCCAACTCTAATCATTGTCAAGCAACTCGATTTATAACTTCTCTAGCATGATGGGGTCGAACTGGGAGGTTAGCTCGGCTACCTTGGCCATAACATCTCTTTGGAGCATTCTTAAGTGAGTTATGATGTGGTATACCCTGTAGTTGTTTTCTATTAACTTACGCTGCAATAACCAAACTCTCAACAAGATTAGTGAGTCTGTTAAGTTTATCATCGACTGACCCAAGAGTGTTACTACCATTTTAACCTGGACCAATATGAGCACAATTATTCTAGTCACCAATAACACCTTTAATACTCAAATCTAACATAGTATAATACTTCTCTAACAGATTAATAACACAATCTGCAACATATAGTTCTTCTTACTACTCCAAACCTTACTAACACACGCTAACAACTTCAATCACCTGACACTCACTCGAATGCAATAGAAATGAACTTTCTCTGTTTTTGCAATAAAAATTAGAGTATAACAAAGTACCAATTGGAACTACACTTACCAACATACGAACCTCCACTTCACAGCTTACAACTTTAGAACTCTTCACATGAACACACTGCAATAGTTATGGAAGGAACATTATCCACTAATAATGAACATGAACCGAAACTTCACCGTAACTTCACATATACTCTCTAGCAACCGTACTTTAATACTAGCAAAGTTGGTACATCTTCGAGGACATACACATAGAGAAACACAACAATAGATGGAACCAAAGGAAAATAAAAGAGGATTAGCAAACCTGGGCAGTTACCAATCAAATATGACACACCGACTTATCCTACTCAGCCTATAATCCACCAAATATGACTTATTAGTCCAAACTATAGGGTCACTTGTTACTACTCTTTCCTAAAGAGAATAAATAAGAATTAAAGGAAAAATGATAACGCTAGGGTTACTCATAAGGAAAGTTGTTATAATATAATGAAATGAGTTCTTGCCTGTATACAATCAAACGGGGTTTATATACTAGCACCACTAGGGTTACAAGCAAACATGAAAAAGACAAAAAGGATAATTTACAAATTGGAATACATGAAATATACTAAAAGTGGTAAAAGAGATAAAGAATATTCTGTATGGAAAAGTAAGGAATCCTTCTAGAATGTCATGATTAAAGACACGTGTCAGTAGGCAATTAGCGCCATGTACAAAAGCTATTCTTGTTTATGTGGAGTCTAAGATAGTCTTGCGGTTGTAGAAATAAGCTTGAAGGACATCAGAAGATGATCTAAGAATTGGACATATCTAGTCTTGTTTGGGTCAACATTTCTTTAAGTTAAATGTTTTGGCAGCTTAGCTCGATGAGAGATCCAAGGTCAGTCTACTCAAGTGCTGTTTGGATCATAGTAAGAGCTCAACAATAGATATTGTTGTTCGATAGGTCAGCCTATATGTTTGACAGGTCGACATGTATGTTTAGTAGCTGGGAAACTGTGTTGGCACTTGTGAGAGCTTGGTAATCTGGTTGACAATAATGTAAAAATGGAGATCAAAATAGGAATCCTCATCTTGTATAAAGCATCGAGCTAATATTCTTTGCGTGAGTCCTTACACTACTCTAACTCGGCTACATATAACTAGTCCATAAGTTAATTCTTATCATCCTGTATCCCCATAAGATATTGGAGAGCTCATCAGCCCATTTCCTTTTCACTTAATCAACTCTCTACTTCAAACTGTAGAGTATAGTCTTGTTTACAGCCTTTACTTGCCCATTGGTTTGGGGATAAGCCATTAAAGTGTAATTCAGTCAAAATATCATGCTTCTTGTAGAAAGCTCAAAACTTTTGTTGTTGAATTACAAACAATTATTAGTGGTTATCATATAAGGGACTCCAAACCTTAACGGAATAAAGTTCAATACAAATGACTCAGCTTTCTACTTAGTTATTTTCACCACTTCCTCAACCTCTACCCACTTGGTGAAATAATCTACTACAAGTATGATAAACTACCATTATGTAGTAACCTTAAGAAATGGCCCAAGTATATCTAGTCCCTATTAAACAACAAGCTAGGGGGTTGGTCAAACTTTGTAGCTCGCTAGAAGGCATATGGCTCAAAACATCATGTTTTTTATACTGTAGGCATTGCTGAACCACATTCTTGGTATCTTCTTTCATGGTAGACTAGTAATAGCTAAGCCTTAAAGCTTAAATGTATAATGCCTGGGACTTTACATGGTTGCTACATACTCCTACATGTAGATCAAAAAGAACTCACTGTACATCCTTATGTGCAAAGCAACAAAGATATGGTTAAGTGAAGCCACACGTATAGAACTTACCATCAATCACAGTATAATTTGTGCCTTGATACACAAGCCTTCGAGCTTCCTTCTTATCTAAGCGTAATACCCCATCTTTTAGATATTCAATGATTGGGTCCATCCGGGACCTCTCTTTCAAGTAAGACTATACCTTATGGCATCATTATATCACTTCTAGGCTCTTACTCGACAAATACTCAATAAAGAGCTTGTCATTCAAATCAGAAAGCAACAGACTAGCCAACTTTGACAGTTTATTGGCAGCAATGTTCCGTGCTCTTGAAATTTTCACAATTGTAAGGGATTGGAATTCATCCATAAGTATTCATACAGCAGCTAAGTACTTGCTCATTATTTCCTCCTTCATTGCATAGTTTCCCTTAACTTGATTATCAATCAACTGTGAATCTAAAAAGGCTTCAACTTCCTTTGCCAACTTCAATCCGGTAAGTAAGGATTCATATTCAACCTCATTATTACTTGGTAAGAATCCAAATTTCAATGCATATTGTATTTTCACATTATATAGTCCCTACAAAACAAGTTTTGCTCCACTTCCTTCTCACGTAGAAGAGCCATCCATATAGAAGTTCTAAACAAGTTTGTCAACTATCTCAATACGGTACTCTTCTCTAGTAAATTTAACTATAAAGTTTGTCAAAACTTTTTCCTTTAGTGCCATCCTGGGCTTATATTGCACATATTATGCATTCAATTCAAGGGAATATTTCATCATCCTTCCCGAGTATCATGTCATTGTAAGGCCTTCTATAATGGTTGGTTGATGAGAATTATGATATGATAAGTTTCAAAATATGGAGTTAGCTTCTTTGCCAAAATCACCATGATTAACACAAAATTTTCAACATAGTATACCGTTGTTTTAGGCCTTATAAGACGTGGCTTACATAATAGATCAGCCTATGCTTCTTTCCCTTTATATGAACTAAGACAAAGGAAAGAGCTCAATTGCTAATCGATAGATACATAAACAAGCCCTCCTCAAGAAAGGGCTCCGGGAGCAATAGTAGAGATGATAGAAAATCCTTTAACTCTTTGAATACAGCCTCACATTCATCAATTCATCTAAACTCCTTAGGGTTCTTCAAATCCTTAAAAAATTCTTCTCATCTATCTACATTCTTTGAGACAAATCTATTTAAGGCAGCAATCCAACCTATCAACTTCTAGACTTCCTTAATTGTATTAGGGGACTTCATATATTACATCAATTTTTCTTGGATTTGCTTTAATGACCCATTGGGTCACTATATAACCCAAAAACTTGCCTAAGGTAGCCTTAAAACACATTTCTAGGGATTTGGCTTCATGTTATACCTTCTCTACTGTTAAATGTCTCATATTGGTTAGTAAGGTGCTAATCTACTTCCTTGCTCTTGACTATCATATCATTGACATACACTTCAACATTAGATTTAGGGCTTGAACATCTTTGCTACAAGCCTTTAATAGGTCGCATCAGTGTTTTTTAGCCAAAAGGTCATAATCGTATAACAATATGTCATAAAGTTCATGACAAATAAGGTGTGCATCTCTTCTTCCTTTTCCATACTAATGTGATTATAGCCAAAAAATGCACCTATAAATGAAAGCAAGGCATACCTAACAGTTGAGTCCACATTTGATCAATTCTTGATTGGGGAAAGTAGTCCTTAGAGCAAACCTTATTCAAGTTTGTGAAGTTTATGAACATATGCCACTTGCCATTTGACTTCTTAACCAGTACATAGTTAACCAACTATGTTGAATAATGCTCTTCCCTTATAAACCCTACCTTCAATAATTTATGGACTTCTTCTTCAATTACCTCCTACCACTCAGGGGCAAAATGCCTCTTCTCTTGTTAAATGACTTTCACATTAGGATCTATTTGCAACTTATATGTAATGACCTCTCTTGGGATGCCTGGCAACCCGAAGAAGCCCATGCAAAAACATCGACATTTTCCTAAAGGAACTTTATCAAGTTTTATTAGATCTTTATTGACAATGGCTTCATTATCTTAGTTATTTTATTAGGGTCATCCACTAGTTAAATTTCTTCAACATCTTCCTTAGTACTTTCCAGGCTATTAGGTTTACTCTTTGGATTCTCTTCAATATGGAAAACTTCCTCATGTTTGAGCACTCTTATGTATAATGACTTTGCCAACTGTTGATCTCCTCTGCATGCTCCAACTCTAGTGGGGGTAGGGAATTTGGCCTTCAAATGCACCATTGAATGGACTATGTCAAATAAGTTCTAGCATAGTCAACCTATGATCATATTGTAGGGTAACCAACACTTGATGATAAGGAAATCTACTTCATCCTTTGCCACATTTTTGTCATCTATAATCTAGATTGAGAGTGTGATCACTCTAGTTACTCGTATAAGTTGATTATTGAAGGTATATAGATCATAACCATAAGATCTCAATTGTGCTTTAACCTTTGGCTTCATCTAGTCAAAAGAATACTAAAATATTATATAAGCCAAACTTCTAGTGTCAATTAAGATTTTCTTAACCTCAAAGTTGGCAATCCTCATACTAATTACTAGCACATCATCATGGGGCCTTTGTATGTTATATTCCCCTACACATTATAGACATAATTTATGGCATTAGTTGAGCTCAAAGAGCAAAATTGACCTAAATTAGAGGGTCCACCAACAATAGTGTTTATAACGCCACTCAAAGCCCTATTATTATTACCTCCTTCTCTCACCTCTATTTTGGCTTGAGTAAGCTAATCATCATGATCTTGCTCATCCCTTCTTCTTTAGGTCTATTGCTCAATGTTCTTGGTATCACGAGCTAAAAACTTACTTAAATAACCCTCTAAATTGCATCTTCAATAACATTTTTGAGCTATATGTATTCATCGATGTTATGGCCTCTATCGCGATGAAAATCACAATACTTATTTAAATTCCTTCATGATGGGTTTCCCCTCATATGTTCACACCATTGCAACACTCACTGATTTTGCACTTCCATTAAAATATCATATATTAGGCAATTAAAGGGGGTGTGAACAAAATAGGTCGAAATACACGACCTCTTCCTTTCACCACTACTACCTTCTGGATATTGGTCATTGCAACCGCTAAGTTTATCCTTCGCACTCTTTTTACTTTAATCATTTTTCTAATCATTCCTACTTTGATTAACCTCGTATCGAGCATTTACATTATATTACTACTGAATGTAAGAAGTAGCTTTAGCCTTAAACTTTGTGAACTTCTTTAGCTTACTCTTAGCTAGGTATTTAAAAGGGCCTCCATGTGGTTTCACTCTACCTATTATTGCGTTCAAAGCAATGCTCATATCTAGTCTAGAGATCTTAACCATCTCAGCCATAAATCGAGCTAGGTAGTCTCTTATTGATTCATCAAACCTTTATTTGATAGTATTAAGGATGGAGGAGTCCTTGATCGAAAGTTTACTTGCAAGGAAGTATTGTAAGAACACGTTTGTGAACTCTTTAAAGCACGTAATAGTATTTAGCTTCAAGTTTTTAAACAATGTACTTACGGCATTCCACAATGTCAAGGGAAATACTTAACAAGTTACTACATTACTCAAGCCTGTAACTTGGCAAGAGTGCAGTAATATTTAAGGTGATCCTCAGGATCTTTTTTCCCATCGTATGTCTCAAATTGTAGCAATTTGATATGCTATAGCATCAGTTCTTCTAAAATTTCTAGAACAGATAAGCTCTTCTTAATTGTGAATTAATGACTAGTCGTAGCAAGAGAACTTACATGCAATTTTGTGGTCGCTTTCTTTTATCCATTTTCTTAAGTGCAAAGTTCAAAGCTCCATGAGTTACTCTAACCTACTTCCTTAGCAATTTAGTTGAATGGATTTGTTAATAGTCAATTTTTGCTCAACTTACACTCGTCCTTTCGTTGGTCGAGATGTCGGGCAATCGACTCTTTCGACATTCGCACTCTATAGAAGACACACGGCACTTATGTTGAGTATAAGAAACACTCTTGGTTTGAATTCAAATCTATGGTGTGAAGAGTAATCATAAGTACAGTTATATTTTACAACCGCTTGCTATCCCCATAAATTAAGGGAGATGTCAAGTCAAGAGGTATCTATGTATCTTAATAGTTATCTCGACAACTACCTTAGACACAACAACCGTCTATAAATACTGAAAAAAAAAACTCTATAAGAGCTCTTGGACACTTCTTATTCACATACTTACTATACTAAATCACCATTCTAACTTAGCCATTGGAGTGGCCACACCAGATGGGCCCCAGTACCAAGTATTTTACTCTCTTTTGTAAGACTATTTCCTCACCCCAAAATTCACTAACAACATTTGGTGCCATCTATTTTTCTCTAAACACGACCACATAGCTAGAACTAGGATGACACGAAATGTAGGTGCTAGTACTTCCTCTCAACACCCTGAAGGAAGGAGCCGACATGCTGATGAGCAATGATTGGCTTAACTCGAGCAACTTTGTCTCGATTTAGCAAAAGAAAATTCCAAATTAAACAAAAAAACACAAACAAATCCTTGACCTTTTTCATAAAAGTTTTCACCCAAATCAAGAAAAAGAGCATGGTAATCATGATGCCAACAGTACCGACGATTCCATTTATTCACCTAAATTACCAAAAAAGCAAGTTGGGGTTCCAACGATACCCATAGCTCCTACTTTCAAAAAGATTGATAAAGGTAAGCAATCGCAACGCGTACGTCATGCGGGACCCTCGCATCTCAGTACCGTCGTTTCAGCAACCAAACACTTCTAAATCAAGAAAAGTCCTTTTGTCCTAGAGATTTTGGATGAAGTAATACCTTGGCACATTAAGCTGCCTCAATTCGAAACATATGATGGGACAAAAGACCCTAAAGACCACTTAGAGTACTACCAAACACTAGCTAAGTTATATGGTTTAAGTGATCTAATGGCCTGTCAAGCCTTTCCCTCAACCTTGAAAAATGCAACTAGCACATGGTTCAAACACCTAAAGCCAAATATCATTTCATGTTTCAATGAATTAGCAGAAGTGTTGCTTCAACACTTCCTTGCTAGTAAACTTCCCATTAAGGATTCTTCAATCCTAAACACCATCAAACAAAGGTCTGATAAGTCAATCAAAGACTATTTGGCTAGATTTATGGCCAAGATGGTCTAAATCCCAAAATTGAATATGAGTGTGGTCTTTAATGCCATAATCAACGGAGTTAAGCCTCATGGAGACTTTTTCAAGTCTCTCGCAAAGAACATGCCAAAAATTTTCACTGAGTTTAAAGCTAAAGCCACCTCATACATTCGATAGGAAGACAACATAAAGGCATGATGAGAGGCTGATCAAAGTAAAGGAGATGGACAGAAAGACAAATGGAAAAATGCTAAGGATAGACTTAGCACAGATAACGTCAACAGTTCAAACGCTGAGAGGAAGAGACCAAGGATCCCGACATTCTCATCCCATATGCCTGTCAACTGTCCAATCTCTGATATTTTGATGGAGGTCCGTAGGGAGAGAAGTGTCCTCCATTGGCTGGAAAGAATGCAAGGAAATCCCTCAAGAAGAAATTTAAAGAAGTACTGCGACTTCCACCATAACAAGGGTCACAATACGGATGAGTGCATTCAACTCAAAAATGCAATTGAAGATGCAATACAACGCAAGCACCTACGAAAATTTCTAGCGCATGATGCCAAAAGAATCGAAAGACCGTCTCAGAGGAGAAGAGAGGAACATGAGGATGATACTCGACTAACAATGGCCATGAGAGATGCAAGGGATGTTAACCCCAACAGAGCACCCAACGTAGTAATCAATACAATTATCGGCAGACCTAATATAGGCCAATCAAGTTCTTTGACGCTAGAAATTACGTTTACAATTTCATGAAAAGAAGGTCAAGATTGACAATGGCCATACGATGATGTACTTGTCATCAATGCGAAAGTCGCCAACTTTGAGATCAAGAAGATTCTTGTTAATATGGAAAGTTCAGCCAATATCATTTTTCAACATGCCTTCGATCAAATGAGGCCTAAGATCAAAGCGTAGTTGTGGTCTTATAGGTGTGACCTCTATGCTTTCAATAATCAATACATCCAAGTAGTCGATGTTATCTCATTGCCAATATAAATCGGCAATGACGAGCATGTTACAAAGGATAAAATAGATTTTCTTATCGTCAAATGTTGGTCCCCTTACAACATGGTAATGGGACGGCCATGCCAACATTTATTCAGCATTGTCCCTTCAACAGCACATCTAAAAGCTAAGTTTTCCACTCCCATAAGTGCTGGTATGTGCAGAAGGGATCAGCAATTAGCATGCTCCTTATATATAAGGACTTTAAGGCCAAAAGAAGTGTTTCAGGTTGAAACCTACCTAGAAGGCAAGTCAGTTGGCATAGAGAATGCCGAGAATGATATAAAAGAAATTCCTTTAGGAAATGATCTTGAGAAGACAACAAAGATAGGAAAACCCATGTCAACAGATGTTCGGCAAAGTTTGATTGACTTCATGCAAGCCAATGCTGATGTGTTCGCATGGTCACCATCAAACATGATGGGTATTCCAAGAGATGTTACGGTACACAAGCTCTAGATTGAACCAAATGTAAAGGTGGTCCAATAGAAAAAGAGACATTTTACACCAAAGAGACAAGTGACAATAGAAGAAGTGGTCCATAAATTATTGAAGGTAGGATTTATTTGGGAAGAGCTTTATCCGACTTAGCTAGCAAATTGTGTGCTAGTCAAGAAGCCTAACGGCAAGTGACGAATGTGCATAAACTTCATGGATCTTAATAAGGCCTATCTCAAGGATTGTTTCCTACTGCCAAAAATCAATCAGATGGTAGATGTAATCGCAGGACATGCGTTGCTTTCTTTTATGGATGCTTTCTCTAGTTACAATCAAATTAGGATGGACAAGGTAGATGAAGTCCACACATCTTTCGTTACCAATTTTGGAATGTATTGTTATACGGTGATACCCTTTTGGCTAAAGAACGCCGATGCCACATACTAGAGATTAGTAACAAAGATGTTCAAATCTCAAATCCATAGGAATGTTGAAGTATATGTGGATGATATGATTGTGAAGAGCATGAAGGAAGATCAGCATCTTGCAAATTTAAAGGAGATGTTTGCTACATTACAAAGATATTGCATAAAACGCAACCCATAGAAGTGCGTCTTTAACGCAACATTTGGAAAATTTCTCGAATATATGGTCATACGACGTGGCATTGATGCCAATCCGAGAAAGATTGAAGCCATAAGGAATATGAAATCACTTCGTATGGTCAAAGAGGTGTAGGAACTCACCGAACGAATTGCCACCCCAATAGATTCGTGTTGAGAAGTGCGGATAGGTGTACAGAATTCTTCAAAATTTTGAAGAATCCAAAGGAATTCAACTAGACCGAAGATTGTGAAAGAGCTATCAATGAGCTCAAGGAATTTCTTACGTCACCTCCGATGCTCTCAATACCCATTCCTAGAGAAAATTTATACTTATATCTATCAGTCAGCTGCTGAACACTTTCCTCTGTATTGGTCTAAATTAACAACAAAGAGCATCAACCCGTTTATTACGTAAATCATGTTCTGCAAGGGCTAAAGCTTCGATACACAAAGATAGAAAAATTTGTATTAGCTGTGGTTCTCTCAACAAGAAAGTTGAAGCCATACTTTGAATCTCATTAGATTATTATCCTCACCAATTAACCATTGCAACAAGCATTGTAGTAGCCTAACTCCTCAAGCAAGATGATGAAATACGCCTTAGACCTCAGTGCCCATGGTGTGCAATATAAACCTAGAATGGTACTAAAGGCCCTAGTACCAATAAATTTTGTAGCTAAATTTACTAGAGATGAAGACTATGTGGAGATTACCAAAAAACCTATCTGGTTTCTTTATGTTTATCGTTCTTCAACATGAGAAGGAAGTGGTGTAGGCCTAGTTCTTCAAGGCCTTAATAATTTCAAAGTTCATTACGCTTTGAAATTTGGATTCCTAACTAGTAACAATGAAGTAGAGTACGAAGATCTAATCACAGGAGTAAAATTGGTAAAAGAAATTGGTGCCAAAAAACTCGAAGTGTTTTGGGATTCCCAACTGGTGGTAAATTAGGTCACCGAAGTTATACAACAAGAGAAGAAGAGAAGAGTAAATACCTATTGGTTATACAAACACTTGTAGAAGAATTCCTATCTTTCTCTATTCATAAAATTTCGAGAAATAAGAATATTGCTGTCGACAAGCTGTCAAAGTTAGCCAGTATGGCATTCCTTAAGCTGAACTAGAAACTTCTTATTGAATTTCTCCCGCATAAAAGCTTATCTAATCTCTCACAAAGCTATGAGTTAGCTCCTTGCTTAAAAGAAGAATTGTGGATGGATTCCCTAACGAATTATCTAAAAGAAGGTACTGTCCTTAATGACAAAAAGGAGGCACGAAGATTAGCTTACCAAGCTACAAATTACATGCTAATTGATGGTCAGCAGTATAAGTGTAGCATATCTCAACCCTACCTTTGATGCCTTTCCTCGAGGGATGCTTAAAGGGTATTATTTAAACTTCATGGTGGCATATGCAGCAATCATGTAAAGGTGCAAACACTGTATATTCAAGTACTGTGACTTGGCTATTATTGGCCAACTATGAAAGAAGATGCAAAGGATGTTATCCAGCAGTGTCCTCAAAGCTAGAAGCACGAATTGCCAAGTAAAGCACGCGCAAGTGAATTATGTAACCTAACCATCCTTTGGCCTTTTGCCTAGTGAGGGCTAGACATTCTCAAACCCTTTCCCAAGTTTACTGCCCAACAACAATTCGTCATCATCACTGTGGACTACTTTACTAAATGGGCTGAGACCGAGGCTTTAGCAAAAATCATGGAGCAGAAAGTGGAAGCTTTTGTCTTCAATGCCACCATATCAAGATTTAAAGTTCCCTACATGATAATTACAAATAACGACCTACAGCTTGACAACAATAGGTTCCGAGCATTTTGTGAAAGGTACGGCATTTGGCTTAACTATACATCCGTAGCGCACCCTCAGACAAATGGATAAGTTAAAGCCATAAACAAGATCATACTTAATAGCCTGAAATGAAAAGTGGATCAAGTCAAGGGGAAGTAGGCCGATGAACTATCGAACATCCTATGGGGATACAGAACCACTCATAGAATTGCAACGGGAGAAATACCATTTAAGTTAGCATACAGCACTGAAACCGTGTTGCCGATTGAGTTGGACTTGCCTAATCTACATACACATAATTTCCATGTTATGCTTAATCGAGTCAGATTGATAGCAAATTTGGACACTATTGAAGAAATTCAAGACGTTGCAAAAGCTAGGGTCGTAGCATACTAGCTTAAAGCAGCAAGATACTATAATCAGAAAGCTAAGTACAAGGTTTTCCAACCTGGAAATCTAATTTGCCATAAAATGGAAGCAATAGGCATTCGAGCAAAGTAGGGAAAGCTCTGCGTAAATTGAGAGGATCTTGTCAGGATCTGGGAAGTCGTTGACGAGGAGGCCTATCAACTAGAAAGGTTGGATGGATTAATCATCCCTCGAGCTTGGAACACTGATAATCTAAAATTTTATTTCAATTAATGTTGGATGACTTCTGCCATTACTCATTTGGCGGTAGCTAACATGTTTGTAAGACTTATTTATGACAATTATATATTTGAAGTCTCATTGTGTTTTAGTTATAATTGCTGAATGAATGAGTTCTAGGCTGCATGGTAAATGAACTAATCTAAGTTCTAGCCTAACGTAGTAAAAGAACTATACAATGGATATGTGAAATAAAACATGCCGATAAACGATGGGCATGTGAAATAAAACATGCCGAGAAACCATGGGCTTGTGAAATAAAACATGCCTAGAAGCAATGAGTTTGTGAAACAAAACAGGCCGAAAGTTAATAGGGCGTATGAAATAAAACATATCGAGAGACAATAGGCATGTGAAATAAAACATGCACAGAAGCGATTGGCTTGTGAAATGAAAGAAGCCAAAAGATAGTAGGACGTGTGAAGAAAAACATGCCAATAATCAAATGGAGTGATTTAAAGCATGCCGACAAATGAGAGCATGAAACATGCATAAACCATATAAATCATTAAAGCGTACTTATGTGAAAAGTCATAAGCACTTGGCATTGCCTTGACTATATTCCAATTATTAATTACACGAGAATGCAATACACCAATACAACAAGTCCTATGGCCTATTCTTAGATTCAGCAGAAGTGATTCTTAAATCTTTTGCTAAGGCTTCCTTAGCAGCTGGGTTCTCAAAGTAATCAACTTCCTTAACAACTAGGTTCTCAGAGCAATTAACTTCCTCGGTATCAGCTTCATCGTCACTATCATTCATACTCTTGACACCTGTCTCGTCACCTTCATCTTCATCAGCATTACTAACATTGTCATTGATGTTGGCAAAATCAAGACACGAGAGATTATAATCAAGATGAAGCTTCAACACCTCCTCCCTTACCACTTAAACCCCCTCCAACAACTTTTTACATGGAAGCCTCTCGTATTGCCGACTGGGAGTGACTATATTGAGAGCCTCTTCAATTGAAGATCCCTTCCTCATAGCCTCCCGTAATTGAGCCATACGACTCTATAAGTTCAAGTTGTTAGTCTCCAGCTCCTTTACCTACATCCTAAGCTTACCTTCATCATCACTCATCGAGCAAATAGTCCAGCCAAGGCCCCAGCACTCTTCCTTCTTCTTCTACAACTCCTCTTTCAAGCTTTCAGACTTTTTGTACTCTTCTTCCATTTTAGCCTTCATGCTAGAGATTTCATCAATGGCAAGGTCATGTACCAATTTTTCGGTAGCAAGTTCTTCCCTAAGCTTTCTTGCCTCCATCTCAGCCCTAATCCTTGGATTCTCAATAACAACAGTTTGGGCCTTTGATGCATTATACACATCCTCAACTTTTTGCAGCAAATTCAATTATTATAATCAAGAATGATTGGATATTACATAGATATAACTGAAGATATTACCTTCTTTACCTCTCTGTCGGCCTCATCTAAAGCTGTAAGAATGTAGCTGCTCATTTGGAAAAAGAATGTGTTAATTACTTGGACAAGCATAATAATTAAAAGCAATGTTTATGGATACTCACATCATACAATTTGAACATGACATGGGCCTTATTGCAATCACCGACCTTATCAACATCCTTCTTGATGATATCTTTGTCTTTCAGAAGAATGACCCCTTCTATTAAAGCCAAAGATTTCGTCCTATCTCTTAAGGTCGAGTCAGTGTCCAAAATTTGATGGCTCCAGCAATGGATAAAGTGCTCGCCGACCTCTTTGTTTGGCAAGAATTCGGCGCTAATGATGTCGAGAGCTTTAGAACGCATTGCCTCCTTCACCCTTTTGTCCAAGCCTTTGGACTTCTTGATAGGTGGTTGGCTGGCAAGTTTCTTCCCTAGTCTTTTTTCACCACTTGGAGCCACCGCAATCACTTGTGATGAGCCTTCTATGGCGATGGCATTTTCTTTCTCCTCGTTAAGGAATGTTTCTCGATGCTCGCTATTTCTCGACTCGATAGAAGTTTGAATAATCATGATCGGAGGCTCCTCAGAATGAACCTCGGTCGGCTATATATTCTCATTCTCCTTCACTCTCTCGGTAGGATAAGAGATCTGCGTAGCTGTCTACTTTACTACAACTTCCTTTGCTGATCTCTTTACGACAACAGGCCATATGGTAACTGCTGAGGTAATCCCCTTCCTATCAGCCTTGGACTTCTTAGCATTGGCCTAAGCAAGTAGCTTTATAGGATTCACCTCTACGGTACCCATATCTACAAGACGAGCAAATCAATTAATATAAACAAGGGGAAAACATGAACTTACATTTTCCGTGCAAAGCAAGGCTGAAAGGTCACTATTCTCTCCCAAAGTCTCAAGAACAGCTTTCCTCATGGCTATACTCGATACAATGGTAACACATTAGCATACCTTCTTTTTCAGAAAATATTAGTTCACCATTTTCATAACGTCATATAATTCTCTCAGTGTCCTAAAAGAACATTTTGTTTCTCCTTCTCTCTTGAATCTTCTTCGCTACTACTACATCATTTGGCGTTAAATCTACATTCTTTGTATATATCAACTGAGTCCATTGGGTCTAGAAGTCCAAGTCCTCATCAGACACTATTGACACAAACTTATCTTGCAAGTTGTGAATCTTAGATTCTAACCTGTTCATGAACTCATGCCCATGCCTTACAACAGTGAAGTACCACCTGTCAGGTTGCTTACAGATAATGAAGAAAAATCTAAATAGTTGAGGCATAACCCTAACCTCAACTTCTTCACATACTATCTTGAAAGTTGCCAAAAGTCAATATGTGTTGGGTAAGAACATACTCGACGCAACTCTAAAGTAGTTGAAGAAGCCCTAAACAAAAGCCGAGAAAGGGAAGTGTAGCCCAAAATCCATATACTTTAGGTATATATGGAACTAGTACTCCCATAGAAAGCACACTCTCTCCTTGTCTCTCAGCCTCCTCAAGTTCTATGTTCCAGAAAGATCTTGCCAGTACTGATTGTACTTTGTGACAAGAACTCTGTCGACGAAACTGGCAATCCCATCAAGAGAATCACGAAAGTAGGCTATTATGTTGTACAGATATTTTGCTAAAGACCTTCCTTCCTTATCCTCAGGATAATTATCCACAAAAAACTCGAGCAAGTTTATCCCACCTTGCCTCCATACTATCAGCTGAACCGCCCAAAGAACGTGCTGCCTCACTTTTATTTTAGGAAGGAAAAGTAGCCTCAGTTTCCATTGCCTCATAATCGGATAAAATAAGTCGATGAGCAACTTTGCGAACCATATCTAGACGGTTGTATGAAATGAAATAACAGAAGTCGAAGAATGAGATTTTGAAGATTGGAAAACGAACAAAAATTTTAGGTACAACCAGAGAAGTGAAATCTGATTATGAACAGTACCTTATATATAGATGATCCGTTCTCGTCATTATAAATCTATTTTTAACAGTATTGATGCACTAATATAATAGGCTTATGGATTGTTGACATATGTCTCATGATAGAAATCTAACGACTAAAATCTTTTTGACAGTTATTAGGCTTGCAACAAAATGATGACCTAGGTGACAAATGTCATGCCTATAACTTTTTGGTTTCCCAAACGGGTGAGAGTTTTGAAATGGTAACATTTTGGTTAGGATGTGATCCGTCCTACTTCCCATGTTACATAGCATGAATGCAAAGAACCTTACCCTACTTGGCCTCTGCTATAATATATATATATATAACTCCCTTTATCGACTATTCAAACACAGGAGTTGGGGGGCAAATGTTGATAGTCAGTTTTTCGTCCTTTCATTGGCTAAGATGCTAAGTAATCAACTCTCTCTGCATTCACATTCTATAGAAGACATACGGCACTTATGCCAAGTACAACAAATGCTCTTAGTTTGAATTCAAATCTATGGCACAAATAGTTATCATAAGCACGGTTATATTTTACAACCATTTGCTATCCCTACATATTAGGAGAGATCTCAAGTCAAGAGGTCTCTATGTATCTTAACAGTTATCTCGATAACCACCTTAGACACTACAACTGTCTATAAATACCAAAAAGAACTCTATAAGAGCTCTAGGACACTTCTTATTTACATATTTACTATACTAAATCACCATTCTAACTTAGGTATCGGAGTAGCCACACTAGACTAGCCTTAGTACCAAGTATTTTACTCTCTTTTGCAGGACTATTTCCTCACCCCAAAATTCACCAAAAATAGAATTGAATTACTAGAATCCTCGATATTATTGTCCTCTTGCTTTCGGCTTTGGTTAAATAAGCCATTTTTTCAAATAAGATTCAAGATCTCATTATTCTTCTTGGATAATTCTTAGTTCTCCTTAGCTAGATCAAAATAAAACCGTTGCAATCTAGCAAGCCGATCCTCATTAAGGTGGTGCCTACTTTCTCATTGAAATTACTAAGAAGGATTGATAGCAGCAACACTTTTAGTTAGTTATATCTTAGCTATCAATAGAATGGTTCAAAAACAAATAGCACCAAAATGTTATTAGTCAAAAGTAATGTTAAATGTTGATTCTTGAAAGAAAGAATAAAGTTAGGCTATAAGGGTACCGTGGCTAGTCCAGCTTAACCACTATGATGCCTGAGTTAAAGTTTGAATGAGTTGAGTTAAGGAAATAGGTAAGCAAATAAGTGTTAAGAGTGTAGAGAGTTCTTACAATAGTGCCATCCACTTATTTACAGGCGCTTGTCTTATAACTATAGTGACATGTAGTTCAATTACTTGAGACATGTGACAATTCCTTAATTTAATCACATGCCGGAAGTTATGGAAAGTGGGTAGTTACACAGTTAAATTTAGCAAAGCTTGGCTTACAGTAGTGGCATCCCCTTATTTATACGCAATTATTCAAAGTATCAGACTGAGGTAAGCCAGGCTTTCTAGCCCATTAGATGGTTAAGCCTAAAGTCCTCCTGGTCACTAAATTAGGTCAATAAGGTTACCTCAACAAGATTAGACTAATTAGCAAAGAATGTGCCAAGTAATGGTTAAGGAAGGCTAAAATCCATTATCATTTGTATTAAAAGTAATAAAAATTTAACTCAAGGGACATTGAGGCAATTAACCTGGGGAGCTACTTAAAAGGTTAAGATAGAATCCTAGGCCATTCTCACCATTACTAAAAGTAAGTGTTGCCTCCTCTAACATAATTCTTTGTGGAATGATCATATTTTCTTATGTTCAAATTGAGAAGGGAGTAAGATCTCACTAACCGAATTTTGAAGTTTTCAATATTGATTGAATTCTACCCTAATATTAGAGGGTATTACAAAATTATAGGGAAGAATGAAGTAAAGAAAAGAGTAAGTCGAAGGTTAAGATCTTAGAAAACCTTAAATCAATAAGAGATTGATAGTTCCTTAATAAAAGAAGAGAGTTTTGTTAGTTTATGATCATTAAATATGTGATTTGATGTATTGCATATGAATCTTATTTATCGTGTGATCAGTATAATCACAAAGCCAATGATCCAAGTATGACCTTTTAGTCCTATTGATTTAAAAGTTGTAAGAACACACCTAAGTGTTCTATTGTTAGGGTTTGATAAAAGATCAAATATGTAGAAATTCAAGAGTACAAAATGGATTAGATTTAATTTAGTGGTTGAAGCTAGAAGTCAATGTTGATTGTTGGAACAAGTGGAATCGAAAGAAAAAGGAAAAAGAAAGGGAGGGAAGGGGGTTGATTTAGATAAGGGAAGTGCACATCTTATATAGCATATCCATGCCTTGTACATGGTAGTGGAGATGCTCGACATGTATATGCAAGTACACTATGTACAATGTTTTTTGGGGATGTACATATACACATCGTGTACAAGTTAGTGTGGCTTCTATCTTCGGGTTTACAAGTCGTGTATTTTTAAGTTGTGTTCCTCGATTTCTATTTTATTAATTAAACTAATTTTTCCTATTTTTATTTTTTAAATATTATTTAGCAAATGAAATAATATAAGTTTTATTTATAAATTAATCACAATAATAGATAATCTAACATTTTTTAAAAGACCATAATATTTATATCACTAAGATTAAGGTAAAAAAGGATAGTTGAAAATAAGACAATAGAATTCAACATGAAAATAGGTTACTAAAAGTAAATTGTCTTTATGTGATTTTGATTCTTCAATAGAAGTTGACTCGAGAATTAAGTATCAATAGAACCAGGTATATAATACTTGTTTGTTGTTTGTGTTGTTAGGTAGTTGCTTAATCAAACTAATTAATTAGTGTGTACCGGAGTGGTGAGTATCTTGATTTCTAAAGTATTAGGGAGGATTCAACACCGATACTATATGATATTATTATATATGTGTACCGGAGTGGTGAGTATCCCTATGTTGCTTATTAGATTAAAATATAAGATAAATTAAATGGTGGTTGTTACATTATTACATTTGGACTAATATGTATGATTAGAGGTTGCATATTCACATGCATGTGATTGTGGTACTCCATATTAGGTTTTGCCTCACTCTCTACTATTTTTCAAGTGTAGGTATTTAATGAGAATTACATAAATTATTGAATTTAGAGACTACTATTAAGATTACCAGGTTAGGGAGCGACGATTAGTTGTACCATTACAAAGTTAACTTCTAAGATAGGCTAATTAGAATTTTATTTATGATAAGTGTTTCTTGTTCTAAAGTTTAAAAAATTAATTTAATTTTTGTTTAGAAATTGATTAGAAAATTAAATTTTATGAAATTATTTGGAGAATAAAAAGTAATTGTTCGGAGATTTTTCAGAAAGTTTGCACTTAACGTGTCGGTAGATGACATAAATATGTGAAAGGTTGTTGGATTCTAGGTTTTGAGTCATTACAATATTAATCCATATAGTTAAGATTTTTTCTCATGTACACCATGCAAAAGTTTTAGAAACTATCAATTTTAAATATATTATTTTCACACTAAAAAAAATTAACATGAGAGGCAAGGCACCTCGGAGCATCCTTTTGGTCCGCCCAGGCAATGGAGAGATAAGGTTTGATGCCATATTCATGTGGTGGTGCAGACTATGTATCTGTATCATTAACACGTCAGTTATTGGACCAAGCAACTATGAAGTCGAATATTACCAAACCTTAAAGCAAAATGACATGTTTTTTATAGGCTTATTTAAGACCTATGAAACTCCAACCATACAACCTATCATCTATCACCCCTTTATAGATTTGAGTGAATGTAATGTAATTGTAATTTTCTACTAAAAGTCTCGGCACTATTGCCATTGATAAGTATTGTTTGACCACTCTCACTCCAAACTTTAATTGTGAATAAAGAGAAAGTCGATAAGGGGTTTGATGCGTTATCTACCGTAAGACTAAGTTAGTCTTCCTCTTAGACTACTTGAATTTGTCACAACCGTAACTCAGTTCAAGATAGAACTTGCAATATTAATTTAAGTTATCAGGTTAATTTCAAGTTTTTAAAAAATTTGATAGAAATACTTATAAATGTATTGAGCTTAAATTGAGTTTAATTGTAAATCAGTTGTGAAAGAAGTTCAAACTTTAATATGATTTTAATTAAAAATAATATAATATTTTCAAAATGAACCAATTTTCCCAAGAAGAAAAAAGAGTTAATTGTGTTTATAGATAAGAGGATCCGATTGTAGTGCTTATCAGTGTACGGCATGCTCTTTGTGCTACACATTGCCTCATTGGAATGACACACAAAGGATGACTCGGAGAAAAACAGGTAAAGGGAGGAGTAGGCAACTTCAGGAAGCTCAAACGTATTACTAATAAGAGGAGGTGTTATAAAAGAGCCAACTCCACTAATATGAATGAGAGGTGGTGGGTGTTCTTAATTTTAAGCTTTATTTTGTGTTCTGAAATAGCAATTCAATTGCATGACATCGTTCCTTTAAATCTCTGAATCATGTCCAATAAGGAGGTACTTATAGAGTTAGGTCATTGATAGTATTCATTAGATCATGTCGATCATCAACAACTTAGATGAGCTATCTTATTAATGGATTCCTACATGTGCTCTTGTTAAGTCTAAACCCATGAAGAGTCTATATAAGTGCACGAGATTTTTTTAGAAAAGTAGAGAGCAGATTGACCAATCTAGTGATCTTTATTTCAATCCCCTTGCACCAAATTTTCTTGAGTCATCCTACATTTATGGAATTGACCTTCTAAGGCCAGTTATTTTGTTTTGAGGAGCAAAACTTAGATCACTATTGAACGTAAAGCTCATAAACCATTTTAATCCCCTACTATGTTTAACCAAGGTTAAGTTTATTATAAGCCACTTCAGGTTGAAACCGAGCTTGAGCTTGTTCTCAAGATCCTCGACTTATTTCAAATAGAACTTTTAATCGTATCATGTATGAGTTCACTGTAGTAGGGTCTTGACCCAATGCAATTACACCGGTTACCTTTTGATATGCTGATTTTTGTCCTATCACATACTGTGCATTTTTGTCACCTATGAATGCTGCAATCTACATAATACATAGATTTAGATTTTGAGAAGCTTTACAAAATGGACTCCAATGCATTAATATATTCCTCACATGTCCCGCACATTCTAAAGGTGCTACATTTTCTCTCCCATTGTATCTAATAGCCCCATTGTTAAAGGGCGCGGGCACTCTGACCTGCTGACTTTCTAAATCCATTGGTACTGGGTCACTGAGGCTAAAGCCTTATGTAAAATCTATTGAAACTGTCTCCATATAGATAAAAATTTTATATAGAAGGGATCCTCTTTGAATGTAAGTTAATAAAAGAAAAAAGAAATTCCAACATTTGCACCTCGGTGATATTTTTTAATTAGGAAATAACTATGAGGTGGGTATTTTATTGGGATAATTACTGTGAAGGTATTTGAACTTCTAAAACTCTATAAGCTAATACGTAGTGTTTGGACTTTTTACTTCATTTAGTGTCTATTCTCTTTTAGAAAAATAAAATAAAATACATCAAAATTAGTGAGCCAAAAAAGGATGGGCAAGCCGGCATATAAACTTAATTAGTCAATGAACATAAAATATCGAATTGAGTCGTGATAACATGACGAAGCATAGCGTTTTCTGTGTGTGTGTATATATATATATATAGTGAATCAAGGACCCCTCCACTCCAAAACTTCTGTACATTACAGATTGCCAAAATTGTGTTGAAGAAGTTGTGATTAAAGTGCAGATCAAGGCGCTTGATGGGGGTGATTGTTGTTGATGGGAGGGCTGTGATTACTAGACCCATGATAATCCCTATTCATCAGCCTCATCATTTCATTTGCATCATGTACTAGAGTTTGAGTTTGAACTTCAAGATTCTGGTCTGAGTTTTCATCAGCCTCCTGGTAAATGAAATTAGATTTTAGTAACGAACTTAAAAAAAAAAAAAAAAAAAAAAAAAAAATATTCTATCAAACTCCAGTGCACCTCTCAACACTGTTATGCTAACTATAATGTTGCCATTGTCACCACCAATCAATACCTTAATAATATTCATACATTATATGCTATAAAATCGGTTTCACCAACAAATACCTTAAGAAATTAGATATAAATTGAATAACATAAGTTTACTTCGTCTTGTTTACGAAATTTTATCTATAATCCCTTGGAATCATTTAATTTTGAAAACTTCTGAAAACCATGTGAAAAGAAATTTTGTGTAGTATAGCTCTTATCGTGTGCTTCAAGTATTATACGAATACTAGATTATAAATAAGGAAATCTCATGGAAAGCATTTCCGATGAAACCAGCCCGTCAATTTTATATTCATTGGAACCATGTCCTAACTGTGCACAAATTGAATAAAAAAGGAAGGAGATGAGAACCTGATTATCCATGGGCTTAGATGAGTACTGACTGTGATTGCTGGAATGGTGCATCACTTTTCCTGCATCAGCATAAACTTAAAATTAATTAATCAAAACCCTAATCAATCTCACCTTTCTTGGCCAAAATTGTTGGATTGTGAAAAATAACAACAAAAGCTCCCGTTGAGGTTAATATTATATACTATCACCAAAGTTTCTATGCACAAATATTTTTCGTCATCAAGTGGATCAAAATAAATTAGCACCATGTTGTTGTGGTCGCATAATATGGATTATATAGGATAAGAATAAAAACCTGAGCACATAGTTTTGAATCAATTCAGCATCCAAAGCAATTTGAAGAAAATGAAAATTGTACAAATGAATGCATTTTAGTCAACTAAAAAGTCATGAGAAGTACATAGGAGACGAAAAGGGAAAATTAGGAAAAAGAAAAAAAAAAAAAAAAAAAAAAGGGGCTTATATATCATTGATTTTCTATAACTTTGGATACATACAAGTATGATATTACCCACTGGCATTTACTTAGAACCTACATCAAAATGACATAAAAATAAGGAAGAAAATTGAAAAGAAAAGAGAGAGTAAAAAGCAAAAGGAGGGTCAAAATTGCTCATCAAATTGATGAATTTCCTTAGTTATTTCTAGGAGGGTGGGATCTTGGTACATGATAATCAGCACTAAAGTCCATAAATCTCCCAAAGTGAACTTTGCTATGATGTTGGCTTCCTCTATATCTCAATTTTCTTCTATGGGATCTTTTTTTGGCACCTGGACTATTCTTTGAAGCCTCCAAATTTCCAGTGGACATTCCCTTGACATTAACAGCTTCCACCAACGCTTTTCTCGACTTTATCTTCTCCCTTCCTTTAAGATGCTTTGAGTCAATCATATCTGCAGAAGACGTTACTCCATCACCTTTTCTCTCTCCCATAGCTACCAAAAAATGATAAATTGCACATAATTAGTCAATGATATGGTGACACATAAATTATCCAAAAACTATATAATATAGCGTAGTTTCGCCCAAAAAATATTTAAAAAAAAAAAAGAAAGAAAAGTTTCCATAAATCGAAGAGTGAAAAATTCGGTAGCCAAGAACAGCTAGTTGTCTATTTAAGGAAGATTTTTTATTAGAAATGAGGAAAAGATATTTTAAGAAATATTTTACTGGTCAGAGCGTTTCAAATGAGGGAAATCCTAGTTGAGCTCAACAATAAAGTATTGACAACAATCTCAAAGCTCAAATTCAACTCAACTAATACCATTTTAATTTGAAAAAGAAAATTCATTTTTTCAAGTAAAGTAACATTCCAGCACAAATTGAAATCGAACTTCATTTATACCTAAACTTGAGTCAAGCTTGATTAAGCTCGTAAATGTATCAAGCTAAGTGTCATCATACGCTGGCCTAATCAATAAACTATATTGTGACAAGTAAAGATTAACTATTTCCACAACATTTGACTACAAACCATCGCTAGCTGAACTTGTGGCTCTCAATGAGGCCATCATACTCAACAATTTTACAAACCATACAATTATAAGCCTTTTAAAGACTATGGGGACATTTTTAGAAAAGATTGAGAAGAAGCAGTGTTAGTGAAAGCAATACATATATAAATCCATGCGAATGAATTGAGAGGGGGCCTACCTTGGGCATGTAAGGAAAGGACCAAAAGCACTAGGACAAAGGTTGTGAACCTTATAGACACCATTTCCAGCCGTCACTTTTTTGTTTTTTTTTCTGCCCCTCCCTTTCTTTTTGTGGGTATGTTGGTTTGCTGTTAGAAAACAGCAGAGACTGATAGAAAGAGAGAGAAGAAGAGAATCATACAAGTGGGAGGGAATATTTACGGTCTTTTATAGAGTTCAAACTTGGGTCAAAGCTAGGGTTCCAAAGCATACTTTATAAAATTTCATATAATAGCATCACATTGGACCGTACCAAATTATATTTTATATACTGTACAGTTACAGTTCACGTATTACATATTTACATAGGAAAACTCAAAAGAAGAGCAATGAAGCTGTAAAAGGTTGAAAACAAAAATATGCATTTGGTTTGGCGAAGTCGAAATTGAAATTGCATATGATCGCGTGGAATTGAAGATCAGATGTTCGGCGCTTGTCCGCCCTCATGCATGCAAGGAGGAAAAGTTTGTCTCTTCAAAATAATAATAATAATAATACTTTAATAAAGAAATACTTCAATTCATAAATTTTATTTTACTTACATATATATAGTTGTACTATAGCCTTTATTGACAAGACACTTTGGACATGAGCTCTTTAGACCAAATTGTATCCAATGCGTCTCATGACCTAAGGCTTACTCCTATGGACCTAAGCCTTAAGCCTATATCGGCTAAGCCCAATAAGCTCTACAACAGTTAGAACGCATAAAATAAGGATCAACTAGTGTAAATCAACTAGTGTAAATCAACTACGTTCAAAATAAGTGGGATATGTTAAACCCACAAGTCCACTCTCCCATACTTACGAGAAAAGATCTCTACCACCAACTAACCTCTAACCATCAACTCTACTCCACTATAAATACCAGGTCACTACCTAATGGTAAAATTCTAAAAATTTTTCATATTAAGTTTGCATGCTTATCTACATTACTTTTTACTCTCAAGCGCTCCACTACTAACTTAAATATCGGAATGGTCATGACAGACAACATCTCGGCCTTTTCTCACTATATATTGTTTAGCAGGCTATACATGCAACACCTAATCACCTATTGGCAAAAACTCAAAGACGACATCTGGTGCCGTCTGTAGGAAATTGAATTCTTACACCTAAAACCTCAAACACATTAAACACATACCGTACGAGCAATTCCTTAGACATTATGTCTCAACGTGATGAGCGGAAGAACCAATAGTTGGTAAACAACCAACCTAAAGGCAATCAACCCCTCCCAAAGGCTATGCTAGAGGAGCGCCTATAGTGCATGGAATGTTTAGCTGAAGAGTATGTTACATAAAACAGGCTATTTTGCGCTTGCCTAAACGAAGCAGAGTGACACAATGCACAAACTCAACTTGCCCCCGCCCCTTTCCCCGCCCCCTCTCTTAAAGCTTCGGAGGCCAGTACTGGGCGGAAAAACATCCAACAGCAATAGTAGAATGATAGGGATCAGCAACTTGATCCACCCTTGCACCAATAACCAGTAAGGTCAATGGCCACCCGCAACCGAGCTCTAATTGGCAACAAACAAGAAGCCGCTCGCAGTGAGTGCAAGCTCACTTAGTTACACGACGAGCTCACCCGACTTATGATGCTGACCTAAACGAGATTTGTGCCATGGTTAGATGGCTCTTTAAACAGTAGGGGAGCAAGGCTACTGGCGATGCCGAGTTAGTCGCCAGCAATAAGACCCCCTTCACTAAGGGTATCTAGGACCAAGTGTTGCCCTTTAATAGCAAACTTCTATCCCTAGACTAGTATGATGGCACAGGTAATCCTAATAACCATCTTCTCCATTTTCACACCCTTATGAACCTCCATAGTCAAGGAGATACTATAATGTGCAAAGCCTTTCCAAGCACCTTAAGAAAGGCAACTCGAACGTAGTTTAACCACCTCTCCAAAAATTCCATCAACTCCTTTGATGAGCTAATGTAGATATTCATCCTCCATTTCAAGGCTAGTAAGCCCCCATGCAAGGACACATTGTCCTTGTACCTCATAAGGCAAGGTCAAGGCAAGTCCTTATACAATTACGTAGCCTAATTCAATAATGCCGTAGTCAAGCTCCCTCAACTAGATGAGGGAGTCACTGTCTATGCCACCTAGCTCAACATTTGACCTTTAAAAGATTTCTTCCAATTGCTTGCGTAGAGCAAGCCGAAGACTTTAGCCAACTTTTGGAATAAAGCCTAGAAGTACATCAACTAAAAAGACAACATTCGCGCTAGGTATAATGCCGATCGAGAAAGGTCAGGAGGAAAGCAAAACAAAGAAAAATTGTCCGTAAAGGATCACCTCAGCAATAGGATGCTAGGTAAATCAAAGGGGGAGAGCTCTACGAAGAAGAAGCACTGAGCCAAGTGCGACCTGCTCCCCCCTCCTATTTACACCTAATATACGCCCTTGAATAGACCCATTACTCAAGTATATTCCGAAGTGAAGCACTGGAATTTGCTCCAACCACTACAAAAAGTGCAAGGGAACCCTAGTCATTAGAACTTTGATAAATACTATCAATTCTACGAAAACCATAGCTATACAACCGATGAGTGCTTCCAATTGAAGAACGCCTTCAAATATGCCATTCAGCGTGGTTTCTTCAACGAATATATGGCCCATCGAAGGAATGATGATCATTCTGATGATGATGGAGATAGGGCACCTCGAAGGCGACGAACTGAGAACGCTTATGCTAAGAAAAATAATAACCGCCGCAATGATAATACCCCTAATGGTATCATAAATGTAATGATGGGGGGGGTCATACCATAGGATCCGGCCAAGCACTAACAACTCGGTTAATGGCCCGTTAAAGGTTTGGCCATAAGAGAGAAGAGTTGGAAACTAGGTACTTCCATCTCTTTCTCCGATGAAGACCTTGAAGGGGTCGATACTCCCCATCAAGACACTCGAATGATAGGGGCGAGGATCTCAAAATTTAAGATTCTAAAGATTATGGTAGACACTAGCAACTCCATTGACATGCTCTTTCTCCATACATACGAGAGGATGAGGAAAAAGCTATAAGTAAAAATGAAGCCACTAGTAAAAATGAAGCCGTACCACCATAATCTGATCGGCTTTAATGGAAGTAGGTCTGAGCTAAAGGTATCATCACTTTGGATATGGAACTTGGCGATGACGACCATATGGCACAACGACCCATAGAGTTCATTATGATTGATTGCCCTTCCCCTTATAATGTGCTCTTGGGAAGACCAAGCCTAAGCGCATTTAGGGTGATCACCTCCCTTCATTTAAAGGCCAAAATCTCGACCCCAATTAAGTTGGGAGTTTACAAATGTAATCAAAAGCTCTCATGAAAGCTATATGTCAGGGCAGCTAAAGGAGATAGCATCTTTGCCCTAGAAGCAGGCCCGCAAGAGAGGCTGGCTAAGAGGGGTAAGCCTGAAGAGAAAACAGAAGACATCTAGATTAGAACCTCACCTAAGCAAACCATAAAAGTTGAGATTAAGACTCTAGCCGAAGTGAAGGACAAAATCATCGCCTTCTTATGGGAAAATTTAGATAGGTTCGCCTAGTCAACATCAGACATGGCTAGAATTTCCCCCTACTTAACGACTTATAGCCTCAAATCAACAATACAGTATAGCCTGTTAAGTAGAAAAAGTGGCATTTCGCTCCAGAAAGGTAAGCCGTAATGAAGGAGGAAGTGCAAAGGCTGCTTAAAACCAACTTCGTAAGGGAGGAAAAATACCTGACATGGTTAGCGAACATAGTATTAGTAAAGAAGAAGAACGAAAAGTGGCAAATGTACATCGATTACACTGACCTCAACCAAGCCTACCCTAAAGATTATTTTCCCCTCCTTATGATCGATCAACTCGTCAATTCTACATTAGGACATGCCTTGCTAAGCTTTATGGACACCTTCTCAAGGTACAACAAAATCAAAATGCACCCACAGGATGAAGACCATACCTCCTTCATCACCAATTATAACACGTATTACTATACCATGATGCCATTTGGACTAAAAAATGTTAAGCCTATGTACCAGCGAATGGTAATGAAGTTGTTTAAACCCCAAATCGGGCGTAACATGGAAATGTACGGCAACGACATGATCGTCAAGAGCCAGATGCCAGTCGATCATGTTAAGGATTTCTAGGAAGCCTTCAACCAAATGCACACATACGACATGAAGCTAAACCCCCAAAAGTGCATCTTCAGTGTAGCATCTAGTAAGTTCCTCAACTTTCTAATAACATAGAGAGGTATCAAGGCTAACCTCGAGAATATTACAACCATTAAGGGAATGAAGCCTCCAACCTCAATTTGAGATGTATAGAAGCTCACTAGCATAGTAGCTGCCCTGAGCAGATTTATCTCGAAGAGCGTTGACAAGTGTGCTAAGTTCTTCAAAATCTTCAAAAATCCTAAGGGTTTTGAATGGACTCCTGAGTGTGCTATTACCTTTCAATAGCTCTAGGACTTCCTTACTCATCTACTGGTCCTCTCTAAGCCTGTCCAAGGGGAGGACCTATTCTTGTACCTAGTTGTAAGCAACTAGGCACTCTCCTCTATACTAGGCAAAGTAAAAGGAAGAGAGCACAAGCTAATGTATTATGTTAACCATTTACTACATGGGCCTGAGGTTAGGTACACCTAGGTAGAAAAATTCGCCCTGGCCATTATTATCACAGCACAATGGCTAAGGCCCTACTTCCAGGTGCACTAGGTAATCATACTCACGGATTAACTACTATGCACTATGCTATAAAACCCAATGCATCTGGGTGGATGATGAAGTACGTAATGGAATTGAGTGAGTACTAAATCCAGTATCAACCATCAACGGCCTATAAAGTACAAGTGTTGGCCGACTTTGTGGTAGGGTATACAAGAAAGAAACACTATAGGGTGATGACAAACCGGTATGGACTTTCCACGTCGATGGATCATCCACCTCGAAGGGTAGAGGTGTAGGTTTTGTTCTAAGTAGCCTGCATAAGGTCACCATCTGCTATGCCCTTAAGTTCAAATTTTATTCTAGTAACAATGAATCCAAATACTAGGTGCTTATCACCGGTCTCAAGCTAACTAAGGAGATCGGTGCCGAGCAGTTGTAGATCTTCTTAGACTCTATGCTTATTATCTAGCAAGTCCAAAGCGAATACAAGGCTAAAGACGACATTATGGCAAGGTATCTCGAAAAAGTAAAGAGCTTCTTAGTAGAATTCCCTTCATAGGACATCAGGAAGATCCCCTAGTTGGAAAATTCCATAGCAAACTGGCTATCCAAGCTCGCCTCCACTGGTATATGAAAGCCCAAGGTAAAGGATAGCAAAATCTTCATAGATTACCTTCCAAAAAAAAAGTATAACTCTGGGCTTGGCTAAAGCTTTGGAACTAACTATAGCAGCACTAAAGCCAAGCTAGATGGATCCTATTCATAATTATTTAGAGCAGGGCATGCTCCTAAAAGACAAGAGGGAGGTAAAGAAACTCTAGTACTACACTACCAGCTATACATTGGTCGACAACATCCTATATCGTAAAAGAGTTAACCTCCCCTTACTCCGATGCCTCTAAGAAGGGGAAGGGCTGAGTGTACAGCAATAACATTCACTCCCAAGCCCTTTACCTAAAGGTACTATAGCTAGGGTATTACTAGCCCACCCTAAGGCGAGACCCAAAGGCCCTAGCCCAGAAGTGCCTACAATACCAAAAGCACACCCCAATCAGCCATGTACCTAGCACTGCCCTCCAACTACTGACCAACCCATGGCCATTTGCATAGTGGAGGATTGATATCCCCGGAGCCTTCCCAAAAGCTTCGGGAGGACGGCAATTTATAATTGTTGCCATCAATTACTCCATGAAGTAGGTGGAGGCTAAGGCGGTAGTTAGGATTACGGAGAGAAGTGTCGAATCTTTCATTAGAAACAACATTCTCTCCTAGTTCGGAGTCCCTTATGCTCTCATCATAGACAATGGCCGATAGTTTAATAACCCTAAGTTTAAGGAGTTTTAGGCCAAGCACCACATCACCCCATACTTCACCTTAGTTGCCTACCCCTAATAAAATGGACAAGTAGAGGCAACTAATCAAATGATTTTGGATAGCCTGAAGAAGCGCATAGATCAATCTCAAGGCTTCTGGGCCAACAAACTGCCCAATATCTTGTGGGGGTAAAAGACCACCCACCATACTTCTATGGGCGAGAAAGCCTTTTACCTTACTTTCAGGTCAAAAGTAGTCCTCCCCATTGAACTTGAGCTTCCTAGTATGTGGACTCAAAGTTTCGATATCGCCCTTAACGACTCACTGCTGCAAGCGAGCATTGACACCATCGAGGAAATCAGAGACCTTGCTGCTACTCGAGTAACTACATACCAACATTAAGCTACCCGGTACTACGATCAAAAGGTCAAATACAAGCAGTTCAAGGTCGGTGACCTAGTGTGCCAAAAGCTAGAAGCCACAAGTTCGCATGAAGAGTAGGGCAAGTTAGCCCCCAATTAGGAAGACCTAGTTAGAGCTAAGGAAAGATTAGGTAATAAAGCATACAAATTGGAAAGATTAGATGGTGAACTCATCCCACACACATGGAACACCAAATAATCTTCATCTTTATTTTGATTAGAATTCTATTATGTGCAATTTTTCTTTCCAGAGTGACAAAATAAAAAAGTTGTTTTATAATTATTTACTCACTCTCTCCCCTTTTTCCATTTCCACCCAAGCCTTCGAATAGGCACATAGATGCTCCATTGGGTTGGGCATAATGCTAACCAAATAACCCCTACCCCCCCCCCCCCCCCCGAGTAACCTTGGTAAGGGGAAACACCCCTTGTACAAATGAACTCTCCCATAACAGGTAGGTCAGAACGCTATCGACCTGACCTTTCCCCCCTCTCCTCGAGTAACCTCGGTAAGGGAAAGCACCTTTCTCATCTCTTCCTTAGCCTTGTCCATAGCCGTTAAAAATTGACTACTAATCTACTGAACAAGCACGAAAGATTAACAACCGTACATATACTACAAACTAAAGTTATTGATAGTGACCTAAAAACTTACATCATACAATTTTGCAACAATGTGACCTTCATTACTGCCACCAACCTTGTCGATGTCTCTCCTCACAATATCTCCATCTTTAGAAAGAATAATTCCCTCTAATAGAGCTAGAGACTTCGTCTTCTCCCCTAAGGTTAATCGGTATTCAAAATAGTATGGCTCCTAAGGCACATAATAATAACTCTCCTCAGTTTGGATATTAAACTCGGTAAATCTGATGCCTAGAGTTTCTCTTGGAGGGCCCTCTTGGCATTCTCATCCAAGCTTTTACCCTTCTTAGCTTGGGCCTCTCTAACATACCTGTTAAGGGAAACATCCCTTGCACAAAGGAACTCCCCCGTACCGAATAGGTCAAAACATCACTGACCTAACCTCCAACGGTTAACCTTGGCAAGGGTAAACTCACCTTGTGTAGAGGAATTCTTAAGGAGATGTATTCAAAGGCAAAGAGAAAGCATATGCATAGAGAGGACATTTCAAAATATTCATCTATTCATTCATTGATTGTTAAATTACACAATAGAGGCCGACATCCCAGCCCAACTTATAAATGTTTCAAAAAAAAAAAAAGAAAGAAAGAAATACACATGTTAACTCTTTAGATCAACTAACTTCGACAAGTTAGAAAAGTCCAAAGCATTAATCCATTCAAAGCATTGATCCGTTAGTGCTTCAAGTGATAGCCCTTGACATAGAGTAAAACCTGAAGGATGCAAACCAAGAGCAGCTTGAGGATCGCCCACAGATGGATCATCTAGAGGAACTACTTCAAGGGCAGCCTCCTATTGGGTTACTAGGGTAAAAGCAAATGTAGAATCACCTTGCTCAACCTAGCAGCAAAGGGAGCACTTGCATCATCAAAGGCCATTTGGGTGGTCTCTCTTTCCCACACCAGGGCTTCCCTCTTCTAGTTAAAGGTTGAAGAATCCTGAAAGTCGAGTAAGCTCAAGTCTAAGTCTGGCTAATGGGACAGTACTCCTTCTTTGTGTAGCACGTAGAGTTCATGGTTAGGTCTTCCAGCTCGTCCAGCTACACTTCGGTCTTTCGATAGTCGGCAACTGCCTTTTTAGTGGCAACATCACTGGGGACCTCCCCAATCTCCATTTTGGAGATAATCTCCTCCATCTTTGAAACTTTCCCTCATAGCTCCTAAACTTATTGCTCCAATCTAGCATTCAAACAAACCAGCTTCAGCGAAGTAGCTTCAACACCTTCATACTTGGACACTTTCATTGCTAGCTTAGTTTACAACCTGCCTGCCAATGCCTTTAACTTGTCATTCTCTTTTATGAGTCCAGCCCTAACTTCACCCTCCTCATCCAGCCTCTAAGAGAGGTGAGCTTTCATCCTTTGCTCATCCTCCAGTCGAGCCTTCAAGTCATCAGCCTTCTTAACCACCTTCTTAACATTCTCCCTCTCTCGCTCTACATCTTTGAGCCTTACCTTCAGCCTTACCACCTATACATAAGAGCAACGCAAACACTAATTAGCCTTGGAGAATTTTTTCAAGCACCTATTACTACAAGTCTCTACATCTCACAGGTACTTCTCATACCGGTGCAACGCCTCCCAAAAACATTTACCTCTTCTAGGCGGCATCAAACTTGTTTAATTGAAGCAACACTTAACTGTAGTACTACAAATTGAAAACAAAGCCCACCATTAATGCAATGACAGATAAAGTATGCTAACACTACAACAACAAAAACTTACCTACTGCATCAGCGTGCTCAAGTGGCTTGCTATCTATATGGGGTCATCCCTACCTTCCTACGAAAGCCCCTTGAGGATAGCCTAGTCACCAAGGGTGTAAGACCCTACTGAAACCTGGTAACTAAGCATCTAATGCCACAGCGTCAAATCATTGGTACAGACCTCACACTTTGGCATGAGGAGCTTTCTCTAAATCCTTTTCATTTCTACCTCGAGGGCTCCCCTCAAGAGCTCCTCATCCCGGAAAGTGTATGACATTTCTTGGAATGAGTCCGACCTTATCCCCATCAGCCTAAAATTGTTGAAGACTTCAAAAAATTCATCTCCCATATTGTCAACACTCTAGTAGGGATGAGCCATAAGCTACTCATTCCACTTCCCCTAACTCAAAGCTACCCTTGCTAAGGGCCTTTGCTTCTTGAACCTAACCCTAGCTCTCCGATTGTATTAGGAGCTTTCCGCTTCTAGCTGACCATTTGAGGAAGGGTAGCCCCTTCGGCCATTTCCTCCTCCCTCGCCTTCAATAAGGAAAGCATCTAAACATCATGCTCCTCTACTTCGACACCTTCATCACCCACAACAATGGATTTGGTAAAATGGATGAAGGTAGGAACAGGGAGAGCTACACCCAATGGCTCCACAGCCACAAGCTCATCTTGGATACCGAAGGGAATCCCCTAAGGAACAAACCTTAGTCATGCCCTGCTGGTCTTCCTAAGCCCTAACTTCGGCCTTACTCTTTGCCCTTCGACGGATTTACCTTGGTTCTCACTTGGCATCGACTTATATCTCCACTACAGCTTTCTTCATGCTAAGGAAGAGCTCGAAGATCAAATACCAAAAATACCTCTCCACAAGATTAACCTCCTAGCCGTATCTCAATGCCATAAAGGGCAGGATCTCTTGGGTAACCTTAATGTCACTAGGACCAAGCCACTTCTCACTGGCGATTTAGAGCATCCCTATCTATCGCGTCTAAAAGTCTACATCCTCAAATAGCTCAACTAATACGTACTCATCCTACCAGCCCAATACTGAATCCACAAGGCCGTAAAACAGCTTCTTTCTTAGGTACAGCTGGAGGTAAGGCTACGCTCTAACACTTTTCCACATATAGAAGTGACTAAAGAGCTCAGGAGTAGCCTTTACTACCAAATACTCACAAAACACTTAGAACGCCTTCAATACCCTCTATCCATTAAGAGGGACCTATGATGGACTACACTAATGGTAGTTGAAGAATTCTTTTTCAAAGCAACTTAGAGGGAGGTACTACCCAAACTTCAAGCACTTCTCAAACACTGCGAAGCACCTCCCTAATAGTAGGGCTACCCATTTATCCCTACACGGTAACCTTATCTGCTACCTAGGGATCGCCTCAACAACGAAGTTGCTTATAATCTAATTGGAGGTAGATTGTTTACTTCTACTCACTCAGCCACTAAGTATTTTGCCCGTTTTAGGAACATTGAACAAATCCTCTAGAGGAGGTATAAGAACGTATGCATATACATCCCTGGGGATGGTATTGATGATACTAGCCCTGTCTAGTACCTCTATGACCATACTAGTAGGCTCGTTAAGTTGTGATAGTGAGGAGACCTTGTCTTCATGTGCTTGAGGTGGGTCATTCCTTGTAAAATCAAAGTTAGAGATATTTAGTGATGAAGATGAATTTGTCTCACCTCTGTTAGTCAACATGGCTACAATATTCAAAGAAGGAAGAAAGACTAAGAAAAACTTTTGAAGAAAGTTTGAAAGTTGATGTGAACGCATAATTTGTAATGAACAAGAAGATTGCAGAAAAGTGGTCTCTCATTATGATTATGCTATTTACAGGCAAACCATCTAGGAAGTCATACAGGTGGTTCTAAGGATCCATATAAGCACGAATCCCTTAGAATACTGCATAGTTGACACATGGAGAGCGTTTTGATTAGATGGTCACCTTTAAAAGGCAAAGGGCATGTAGCTGCACATTAGTCTGCTATAATACAATACTTATAATGTTGCATTTAATGCATGGAATACAGGCAGGCAAAAATCACATTTCGAAAAAGTTCCTTCAATAAGAAGCTTCTTCAAGGCCTATCCGGCTTCCACCTGGTCAGCATGATAAAGACATGGCACAATTAAGTCTACTCGGTCCTTATCGAGCACTGTTTAGACAGACAGGTTTGTCGCCTTGAAGTGCTTACCTAATGACTTGCAAGGATATCCTTCTCTGATATCTTAACCTAAGCCTCACTTAGGTCCTTTAGCACTCTACTTTAGAACAACTGCTGACCACTCCTGTTCATCTCAGCTTGAATGTTTTCGGCCTAGGTATCCACTACTTCGAACGCCTCCACCTCGGCCAGCTTCTAGTTCAAACCTATGTGCCTACCATGTTGGCCCCATAATGCCAAGTTAGACTCCTTTGAGTTAGATTGGTCACACCTGAGTAGCCCAAATATCTCTTCTCCTTAGCTTTGCCTCAACAATGAGACTATAGGGGCGCAAGTGTTGATAGGGCACTTTGAACATAGACCCTTCAAGCCCGACCATATCTAATGCGTCTTGTAGCCTAAGGCTTACCCCTGTATGCCTAAGCCCTAAGCCTATATTGACAAGCCTAATAAGCTTTGCAACAGCAAGAATGCACAAGATAAGGATCAACTAGTATGAAATGGCCACGTCTAGAATAAGTGAAATACATTGGACCTACTCTCCCATACTTATAGGAGAAGATATCTCCCACCAACTAACCTTTAACTACCGACTCTGCTCTACTATAAATACCAGGTCACTATCTAACGGTAAAGTTCTCTAAACTTTGTGCATCAAGTTTGCTTGCTTATCTATATTACTTCCTACTCTCAAGCACCTCACTACTAATTTAAGTATCAGAGTAGCTATGTTGGACAATCCCTTAGCGTCTCCTTACTGTATATTATTGTGCAAGCCCTATACGTATAGAGCCTAATCACTTACCAGTAAGAACTTAGAGACGATAACCTCTATATACCTAAATAACTTTTGTAGGTGAATCAATAATCTCTTAGATATCCCTTAGCTTTATTCGAGCTGTTACTTTCTCTTGAGAAAAATGTGTAAAACTGCTTTTTAAGGGAAAAATACAAATGAGCTAAATGAGGGATAAAACTTGATGGCTTTAATGAAAGTCTTTATTTAACAGTATTTGTAAACGTAGAGAATTTAAGTAGAAATTTTAAAATATTTAGAACTCAAACCAAAAAGGTACAAAAGGTTGAATCCTAAATATGTAGTTTTCCCTAATTAAGGGAAACTATGCTATTTTTTTCTATGTCATGTTTGGGGAGTAGAATGAGCATTTTTCTTCATTTTCATTAGACAATAGTAGTTTAAATTTAAAGGTGAGTGAGTAAGGGTAGATGGGATAGGATCCTAAACTTTTACCCAATCTTTTATGTATATGTTTCAAATATTTAGATCTAGTTTTTATATATAAGCCTTTATAATCATCTTGGAATCTCACTACTATAAAATTTGCTACCATTTTTAATTAAAAAATTAAGAGGTTATTCATGCTCAAAACCATAATGTTTAAATTTTAAGTTAAGACATTTCTATAAGTAAGTTATGAAAAATATAAATTACTACTATATTTTTGGCTAAATTGGTGAAAGTTAATTATAAAAAGAATAATGTAATGTTTTTGGCTATAATTGTGTTTAGAATGAGTTTATAATAAGAGTGGATATAATAAATGGACTAAACTACCAATGACATTGTTGAAAGCGCAATCACCAATGACTATGAGAGGATCTTTTATGATAGAAGCAGTCAAGAATTTCATGAATATAGGTTTATTTTCTCCTAACTTGACCATAGATATAGTTCTTATTTATGAAGTCTACCACTTAGATAATATTTCACAATTTCATAAAACCTTTGTAACTTTACTAACAAAATTGCATCATAAGTAATTTCAAAAAGATTTCAACCCATCTTAGATAAAATTATAACACCTTTTCAAAGTGTTTTTATTATGGGTCGAATAATTCAAGATGATGTAATCATGGCCATGAAATCTTTCACTACCTTAGATAAAAAAGAAAGGACATTAAAATTAATATGGCCAAGGCATATAATGAAGTATAGTGAAATTTCTTAAAAATAATAATGAATATGATTGTAGTTTCAATCGAATAAGATGTATTATGATTCTTCTCTAAATTATGATTTGATGTTAAATGGAAAAATATTAGGTAAGTTGTTTTTTACTAGAGGAATAAGATAAGGTGACCCAGCTTCTCTATATCTTTTCCTTTCAATAGGAGATACCACTTCAAGAATGACACAGCAAGTTAAGTTCCATGGTCTTTTAGAAGGAATCCAAGTAAAAATGGTAGTCCTATTGTGAGACATCTTTCTTTTTACGAGCCAACAAAGCCTTGTTTTTTTAGAAAGCCTCTTGAATTAATCTATTCAGATTGAAGTAAACTCTATTTACTTATCATTATGCCTTTAGATAACTTACAAGGTATAAAAAATCTTCCTTATACTTTAGTGTTTCAAATCTTAAGCACATAATGCTTGTATTATTGTGATATTTTTAGAATTAACCTATAGTAAAATTTGGTTTTATTATGGTATCACTTCTCTTTAGGGGAGCTCTAAGTATAAGGTCTTAGATTTCTTAAGAATAAATTTCCCAGTTTAATTTAATGTTTAACAAAATTAATGCATCAGGAATCATATCAAACACCAAATCACAAATTCACCTTACATGCATTAGAAAAGCAATTTACCACAATTCAAACAACATATCTCAAGTATAAGAATCAATATAACACCAAAAAAAAAAAAAAAAGGTTTGAACTAAAGAAACCATTTAGCATAAAATCAATCATTAATGTGATCTCAACAAATTTCAACTAATTAAATTTATCAAGATAAAACGATCAACCTTTTCAACTAAACTGGTCAAATCATTCATTTTTCTTTTGGTTCTTAGGGTTATGTATGCAAGGTATATGTTTTCCCTCTTAAAACCAAACTAGCTTTATTTTGTTGGATTTGTGATCATTTTTTCTCACTATATATATTTGTGAAATGTGTTCAAGTCTACCTAATTATTACAAGTTTTGTTAGGGTAACTCTAATAATATAATTATTATTCTTTTTTCAATGCATATAACTAAACCTTATACCACTTTTATCATTTCCAAATTTCGTGGTTTTTGGAAAATTTTAAAGTTGCATTTATTATGTCAACTAAACTAGATTTGAAGCTAATAATTTCAATTTCAAGAGTTTCAAACTTAATGGTAAGGTCATTCATATTTTCATTATTTTCCTTAATTTTTCTCCCCTTTCTTTGATTTTAGAGATTTGTTTTCTTCCTTCAATTTCTTATTTTCAACTTTCAAGAGTCAAGACATTAAACCTAATTTAAAAAGTATATGGATTATTTATGTTTTCTGTTATAATACTTTTCAACAAGTTATTTTTCTTAAAACATTTATGAAATTGATCATACAATTTACTATACATGTCTTAAGGTTCATTAGAAGAAATTGATGAAGATAGAGAAGAAGCTAATGCCTCGTCATCATTGTCTAAGATTATGAGACAAGATATTTCCTTTGTCTCACTTTCATCATCACTCTACATGGCTACTATCGCCCCTTTTTTTTTTTTTGTACTTGTTGGACTTATAGGGGAGTTGCACAAATTTTTTGAAGGTTCAAGTTAACTCCTCCTCCTTATTATTTTCACAACTTAAGCTTTCACTTGAAACTTTAAAGGAAATGAAATTCTGCCTTTACTTATCATCTTGATTCTTGATCAATTTTTAAAGGGAGCCAAAGAGATCCTTCATCTTTATTGTTGAAAGATTATGCACCGATTTTATTACCCTTTCTTTAGCCTCCCAATTTTTTCCAGTGACCTTACAATTTTAGATTTAATCTCAAAATTAGTAAATATCTTGCGAAAAGTTTTCAACATATTAATGATTTCAACAAGTGTATTACAATTATAATCAATAGATTTATCACTTCCCATTCTGGAATTATCATATTTACCAAGTAATATGATAACGTTGGTGTCTCTTACTTTATAATCTCCCCTTTTAAATGTCATCCCTAAATAATCCAAAACCTCTTTCATCACTTATTTATGAACAAATTTTATTGAAGTCACTTTGACACAAGTTATTGTGCAAACTATTTATAGCTATATCATTCAACTCTAAGGCTTCAATTTCTTGTTTTAGTATATTCATTTATTTTTCAAGCTTAAGAAAAATTGTTATTTCTTAAATTATCTAATAAACAATCTCGTTTTGCTTTCCTAAAAGGATAATTCAAATCAATTGATGAGGGGAATTTATTAGTTGCATGTCCCATTTTGAATCTTGATTTGTTTAAAGCCATTATTTCTAACTCTAAATGTAGTTAAGCACTCAATAAACTAGATTACTAACTTTAGTACTAATTGAAGAATTTAAAGTGACAAGGATAAAGTAAAATACTTACTACAAAACAACAATAATAAGTACAATTAATATAGTGGAAATAATCTACAAAAGGGATAGACAGAATCAAGCCAAATATAGGTTGGAGTTAATTTCACCCCTTAGTTTCTACGGTCACCAAAAGCCCCCTTATGATGGCTTTACATAAGCTTTATTAGTCTTGATTCTAATTACCTAATCTTTCAAACATCTAGCTTACAACTAGAGTTCTTAGAAAGATCACAAATAAAGACACACTAGTACCATAATTTCTCTTTCTAACTTAATGCAATTTTGTTTATTAGAGATTAAATAAAATAGTAAGAGTGATACAGTGATTTTACCTTCTTATCCTTCTTCAATTTACAGTTCAAATAATGTATTTATAAGCTATCATGAGAATTTATTCATTGTTGCTTTTTCTCCTCTTATTAATGAAAATAGCAAAAACACTAACAATTAGTTTCTACACAAAATCTCACGACTTTTTTTAAACTTGTTACTTTGTAGGTTATGTTTGCACTTAACAAGGCTAAGTTTAAACTTCTTCACCAAGAGACCCAAACAAATTCTAGTTTTACAATAGTACTCCTTAAAGATTGATTCCAAAATACAAATACGTTACATAATTTTAATTGAATTGCTTTGTATCATCAAAAATATAATTTGACTTCTAAATTCAACATAATGTTAGCTTCTAATTTATCCACATATTAATTTAATTAAAAAATATATAAACATGATTCATTATTACAATATAATAAAAAATTTTATAAATCATATCAAGAGCATGAAATAAAACAAAAGACCAAACTAAAGCCCATTGAAGGCTTAGCCAGCTACCTCAAAAGGCTCTCAAGGTGGGCCGTGTGACACCTATAGGCGATAGTCAATCACCCTTTAGCCTTAGGGTGGTTAGTAAGAGCCATAATTATATATGTATGTGTGTATGTATATATGTATGTAGCAAAGAACTAAAAGGCTGTAATTGGGTCATGCATGTTGACCATTATTCATTGGGTTAGTCCACCCATTGCCTCAAGTTGTCTAGATCTACCAAACTATTACGATACGCCTTAGGTGGCAATTGTATGACCCTAACCATGGGATGGCCAATCAAGACCCTTGAGGCTTTAGTTTTTTTTTTTTTTTTCTCCTACTATTTTATTTTTTAGTAATTTTTATTATATTATTCAATAATATTATTATATTAAATTAATTATTATTGATCAACAAAAGCTGATAGTTGTCCTTCAATTAAAAGTAACAAGTGGTGATAAAACAAAATAATATGAAGAAAGAAAAAAACCGATAAACAAAGTGAGAAAAGGGCCATTCAGGCTAACTTAAAAATAAAATATATGTAAAAGAAAAACACAAACGGGAATGAAGTTGAAAAAAAAAAGGTATACTTTATCTCCTTCTAGATCTCAACGTTCTTAAAGACTTGCTATTTTTAATACGATCTTTTATCCTTCATTATTTTCCTTGCATTTTTTTTTTTCTATTAAGAATTTATGAAGAATAAAAAAATTAGAGCTAACTAGGGATGCAACTGGGTAAATCGTAATAAGATTCTCAACCCACCCAAGCCAATAAAAACCCTATAGGGTATTTTTCAATAGGGTTTTGAGATAGATTTTGAGAAATGACTAAAAATATTATAGGGTTTTTAGATGGGTTTTAGGTTTTTTAAAACACCTATTAGGAAACCTACTACTCGATAAGAAATAACTCAAGTATTATATCATATAAAAAATAAAAACTACCAATTAGAAAAGCAATAAGTTCCTAAATTTCATACTTTTGATTAAGTATGGGCACGATCTCATTATGTTTAATTATAGTAAATCTAATATAATAAATCAAAAGGTTGATCCTTTTAGGTTTATACTATTACGGAAATGTTGCTATATTTTGATATGTAAGAATCAAATTTACTTTGCTCATAAATTCAATTCTTTTATTTATGGCTCGTTTATTTATTTCTTTATTTTTTTTATTAGTAGGAAAGCATTTTTCCCCTCATTAATAAGTGAAACTATATGAATGATAATTGTAAAGAAATTCACATTATAATGTATGCCATTCTTTTGTTTACATAGCATAAAAGTATTTTCTTTCTTTTATGGCTTGTTTATTTATTTCTTTATTTTATTTTTTTTTTTATCAGTAAGAAAGCATTTTTCCCCTCATTAATGGGTGAAACTATATGAATGATAATTGTAAAGAAATTCATATTATAATGTATGTTATTCTTTTGTTTACATAGTATAAAAGTATTTTCTTTCTTGGCAAAAAAGCAATGGGATTTGATCAAACAATAATTTTAGAGGTTTTCTTTTGTTAACATTGCATTATTGATTCATAGTATTACTTTGCATTTATAGATTTTCAATGCTTTGCTTTTCATAATCTTTATATTACTTATTTAACTTATTTAATTTGTGTAATTAAATTTACATAACTTACCGTTAAGGGAGGAAGAAGAAAGAAAAAAGAGGAAAGCGATTTTCAAGTTCGGGAATCGGGTTTCCCAATAGGCTTATCAAGCAAGTTTCAAAAAACACTATAAAAATCCTATAGGATTTTGGGCAGGTCTTGAGACATTATACAAGTAACAAAACAGATACTGAAATTATCAAACCCGCCCCTATTGCATCCTTACTAGAACCAATCTTTAGGAAATAAAATAAAGATATGCGAGCCTTATTAGGTTTTAGGTCTAACATTTTTTTATTAATCCATTTCCACCACCAAGCATTTCAAATGGTATGTTTTATGTAATTCGTATTCCATCTTCTTTTTCCGGGTATAGCTCACTCTAAAACAATAGACCAGCCATTGGTTCTCATATAGGGGTTTAACGTAAGAAATCATGTAATTTATTGCTTGCACATGAGCCAAAAGTAGATCACTACTTGGGGGTATATAAATATATTCCAGTTCATAAATAGCGGTTACACTAAACACATTATCTAAACATTATACCCACATGAATAACGATCGAAACTGCGGCGTAGAGAAATTTATGAATATATGCAAACTCACAATCTCGCAAAACGAAATCGGAATTAAGAGAGTGATAACTCAAAGACATGGCTTCATGTTTATGCATCGAATCGCTAACCAATTATGATTAATAATTACAATAATTTAATGCCTTGAATAACTAATAAAATTAATTAAGAAAAAAGAATATTCAGTGTTTGAAACACGGGGAGAGGAGTGGTGTCCCAATTTCTACGATCAACATCTCAGTGTAAAAATCCTTATAGAACAACGTAAGATACAATTTTTTTTTTTTTTTCTTTTTAAACATTGCATAGTCTTGACCAGAGACCACGGTTATAAGGTTAAAAAATTACCATGTTCTTCTTTTTTGGAATTTGGGCCACGTAAAGCGTAATAGTCGGCATTAGCACATGCAGGTTTGTAGATCTTCAATGTTCGGAAAAAAGATGAATAAGTTTGTTATTTGGTTTACTTAGACATGTAGAGAGATACTATATACTTTGCATTATTATAATTAATATTATCTTAATATAATCGCATGGATGTTCCGGCGAGTTAATTTCCTAGTTTTTACTTGAGAGTTAAGTTTTCCAATATGCCACCAAGTGGCTTTCAATCCCGACCTTATTATTTTTTCTTTTTTTACCAATGTCATGACCCTCAAGGGCTGCTAGGATTATCTAAAAATCATCATATCACGTGTATATCTATAATATAAAAATTATTTTACAAGTTAGAGATTGCAAGACATTACTTAAATAATCGCCTATTGTAAAACATCTAGTCCATTTGCTATGGAGTCCAACATTCTATAGTTTACAATAACAATAAAGAATTGGAATTTCTTACCAAATAATAAGATTAGGTAGTCAAATTTTGTTGAAATTCATAAGATTAGAACAATGTTTAAGAAATATAGGAACTTTAATTTAAGAGAGTATACAAGTATTGAAAATTTCATCTTCCAATCTAACATAAACTCTACCAATATTATGTCTAATTCTATCCTTTAAGACTATACTAGAGAAATGCTCTTCACTCTAATCCTAACTCGATGCCTACTTTCGATTGACTTGTAAAAAGAACTATTAAGGTATAGGGTATAAGCTACAACTAGCTTGTAAGATACTTGCTCAAACTACCTTTCAAGCAAATTGGTTAAACAAGCAAATCTTTTGCAACAATTAAACATATGCAGCAATACATGTGGCCTTCTAGTAGCCAACATGTAATCTAGGGCTAATTTTTCCCCCTTTAACCATAGGTTTAGGATTTATAATTCCATCGGCATCCAATTTAACATAAAAGTCACTTAGCATGACATCCTTGGCCTCTATAAAATAGTTGCAGAATCTCAGTTCTCGACTAAACCAATACCCATGTCAATATAAAGATCCAAAGATAAAACCCCTTAATCGGTCCTAGGGGAACCAAATGGTTGACATTCTCCCTAATCTCACGAGAAAACTAATCTCTCAATTATCTAAGAGAACTAATAAATGTTTATCCTAAAATCCACTATAATCTTCAAGAAGATGGATCTTCTAGTTAGCCAAAAAAAAAAAACAAAAACAAAAGAAATGTTCACCAATGTCATGTAAATAAGTCACAAGAGAAGAATCTCTTGATTGATCCTAGAAAGGCCCACATGAAAATAACAAATAATGTATTCCCTAACCACCTGAATGATCAAAGAGTGATCAAATCATTGATCGGCCTCCAGATGTATGCATGCCCAAAACATAAGAATGGATACGGCATCGTCTAATGTACAACCATTCTCAAAGTTAATTAGTTTGTAATAAACAATGAAGGTTTTGGCATTCCTATTCCATGTGTAACAGTGGTGGTAATAAAAAGGCATTTATGCAATATGCCATACATGATCGCTTTAATATATAGATTTCAATATGCTTAATTTCTATTTAATTTAGTAAATACTCAAAACATCACACAATAACAAGAATCACATGACATCACATCCCAATCATCAACTATATTCTTTGAGAATAACTCTTGAATGTCTTAACAAACAAATCAAACACATAAGCTTCTCGAATACCCTAAGCAAAACAAGTTAATTATATAGAAATTTAAAGGTACAACTGTTCTATAAGCACATACAAGTGATAATCTTAGTATATACTTACTTGACCATCTTCCTATTCATCGCAATAATCTTTCAGGAAATCTAAATCGAAAGTACTAAAAGAATAAAAATAGTTGAGAAATATACTTGATTGTTAAACTTTTTGGCTTAAGTTTTGTTCAAAGATTTTTCTTTTACATTTATTTATTAGATTTGTCATGTTTAATGGTTCTTTTGCCGTATCATATCCAAATGGTCTTTATTCAAATCCTAAGTAGTTCATATTATGGAGTCCTATTTTAGTTTTCCTTAATATAACCTATACCAAGCCTAGCTCTCTCAATAAGTCACTGGATATAAAATTGCTGAAAACTATTTTACTTTAAAAAATGTCTAAAAATTTATTTTGAAAAATAATTTGGAATCGCCAACTAATTAAATCGGTAAAAGGTCAAATTAGGGTTTTCGGTTGGAAATATCTTAATATAGCTACTAATCTACGAATTTTCTAAAAAAATAATTTTTCAGAAAATTTAACCAAAAAATCTGAATTTTGGGGCTAATCTATTATGATCAAGTGACCATGTAAAAATTAATAAAAAAAAATAACTAATGGGCCTTTATTTTATAATTTTTATAAAAAATATAAAAATACATAAAAATGATTTTTTAATTATTTTGTATTACCAATTTTCCTTAAAAAAAAAACTAAAAAGAAATTAAAAAATTTACTAATTTAACGATTGCCCTTAAGTTATCTATATACCCGCTAATTGAGATTAAATTAGCCACAGTTCTTATTTTTTAGAAAACTTTAATGTGAATAAATTTTATTTTTTGAAAAGTAGCTAGGTTTATGTTTTTAGCTAGTTTATTTTTACTAAGAAAAATCCTAAAAAAGAAATCTTAATTTTTTATTGCCCAACTTTGAAAATCTCTAACTTAAAAAAAAAAAAAAAATTAGTTTTTTTGTTTAAAGAAAAACCTTTTCTATGTGATAAAGCTTTTTAGAAAAATCCTAAAGTGTTTAAATGTAATTTTTAGTGAAATATGCAATTAATGTGGAAAATACGCTTAAGAAGCCTAAATCTTGAAAAAAATGTTCAAACTATAGAAAAGATATCTAAATCATGAAAAACATGCCTAAACGATAAAAAAAAAAATCTAAACCATCGAAAAGATATCTAAATCATAAAAAATAAGTATAAACTATAAAATATATGTCTAAATCATAAAAAAGATATCTAATTATGAAAAAGATACGTTAACCCTAATGAGATGCAATTTCATCTTAAAAATACCATTTTTATCTAAAAATAATAATTTTCTAAGAATATGATGTTTTATCTAAAAATGCACCTTTTATTCAATATGCCTAAAACATGTTTTCTATGATGAATATGCAACACATGTAGACACTATTAACACAAGAAATATAAAGACCTCTAAGAAAAAAAATCTCAAATTAGTACCTACCAACAAAATAATTAAACAATTTTAAACAAAATTAAATCATATGACAAAAACAAGATCATAAAGAAAAAAATAATAATAATAAACTAATACTAAGAACTTGCATTAAAAGACAAACTAGAGTTAGTATTAGCCCTTGTTAGAAGAATAAAAAATAAAAACTAAATACATAAAGAGGTACTAAAATAAACCAAACAAAAGGGAAAATAATCCAAAAGAACATAAACCTACCTATTACTAAACCTACGGGTTGGATCAGGAGCATATTACGCTTGGGTCGAGTCAGAGGAGAATCTAAGGGTTGGTTGAAGAAGAAGAATGCAATGGCAAATCAACTTCATACGGTGGTCTCTAAGCAACAAATCAAATGGGAAACTTGATTCTTATGAGTAATTGATTAATGATAGGAGCTCTAACCACCACACCTCAAGATTTCGTTATGGATTCATGTGATTTCATTTGTAACCAGTAGTGGTAGTTGTGGATGCAACGGCTTAGGTATAGTAAGGTGCTACGATCGTCAATTGGTGGTCAAGTAAGTCATGAGAGAGGGGTTAAAGATGGGTAGCTGCTGTGTGGATAGAAAGGGAACTAGGTGAGAGGGGTCTAAGGCATAGTGTTTAAAGTTGAAAAAGAAAACACCAAGCATAAGGATTGCTAATTATGTATGGGGCTTAGAATCAATCCAAAGTGATAGACGAATCCCCCTTTTTATAGATCAACAATCCTATCATTATTAAATCTTTTAGATCTCTTCAAATAGAATTCAATCTTGATTAGGGTTTTAACAAATCTAATTTTTGCAAGATTTAATGATATCTGCTTTAGATTTGTTAATTTCTCTAATGATTTAATCATGATTCTATTCAAACCATAAAAAAAAATCTAAAGATTTGATCTAATCCACTCTCAACATCAAATTCTAGAAGTTCCACATTCTATTTAGGCTTTATTCTTAGACCTAACTCAACCCAACCTATTTTAAATTGGTCATGGTCTTTTAATATAGTCCAAAATATACATGCTAACCATTTAATACTATTCTTAAATTTAATAAATCCCAAGTCTATTTCAATTAGTCTAGTTAAAATATTTTTCAAATTAGATAAAAATCCATTTTATACTTTATTGGACTATTTTTAAAAAAATATTTTTCTAATGAAGTTTAATTATTTAGAGATCATAATTTATTAAATTACATGCATATTTTCAATTATTGTTTGATCCAATCCTAAATAATTAACTAACTTGACTTGGACTCCTAACACTGTATTTTTTTTATTTTTCAATTTTTTTTTAATTTCTTGATTTCTTTTAAAACTCGGCCTGAAAGTAAAAGATCCTAAAAATAAAAGAGTGGAAAAAATTAGGTATCTATACATATGTCTAAAAATGTCCTTAGTTTTTATTTCATAATTTTCCGATCCTCACATTAGGTCCAAATCATCATGATATCGAGATAATATGTCCATATGTCAGTAAGGTCTACGTTAAGGAAAATATAATTAGACGTAATACATAAGTTATTTTTAAGGCATGGCTTTGTTCGCTTGTTTTACTTTTCATTATTTTAGCCTTTTATTTTAAGGAAACTCTTTAGGTTCTTTTCTTAAATCTTTCTTTAAAATGAAATCAAACATTCATGGAGCTTAAGTTTAGGAAACTTCTCTAGAATAAATAAGGAGTTTAAGGTAAACTTTCTTTTCCTTAAATATTCTTGAAAATCATGTTTAGAGATTATTCATAGAATGGAAATATCCTTTTATCTAAAAACTTATGAGATGAAAATACCTTTGAAAGGAATTCTTGAATTTGAAAATTTTATGGTTTTAAGCCAAAACAAAGTGTAAACATGGTTTTAGTAAAGAGTCATATCTTTTAACAAAACATAAGAGTTTCATTTTGAACTTTCTTTGTTTTCTTATGAAAGTGTTTTTTATGAAAGAGCAATTGAAAAAGAGTTTCCTTCATAAAGTTTGTGTTTAGAAAAGAGGTAAAAAGAATCCTTCTTGAAGGAAAGAAGTTGAAAAGAGTTTATGCTTACCCTTAGAGTCTTAGGACTTAGAAAATGGAGTAAAATGAAGAGAGAATTTTATGAGGTGGGTCTTAGGAAAAGGAAAGGCAAGAGTGATGTTATGTGAAAGTGAAACATAAGTGTCGTCCCATATGTGTTGGCGGGTCTTATTTATGAAAAACCTAATCCAGCTTATCCCATAAGCTTTTGTTTTCTTGCAAACCTAAGCTTACTTTAGTCTTTATGTTGAAATAGAATAAGAATGTTGGAATTTTGCATGCATGTACCCCAAATGAATACCGCCACTTGTAATGTGAAAGTACCCCAATTTCTGTATGTTTTTATTTCACAAGTTAGTAACCTCATCCGTAACATCATAGCTTCTAAAATTTGGTTGCTTATCTTGTGAAAAATCCATGTTGACTTAAAAAGTCATTCCCCTTCCAGAAGTGACACCTATATGTAGTAGTCTTAGGGAATTCATTTTCCACATGTTTCTTGATGAAATGAATGAGCACATGGCTTACATTACCTTCAATTACTTATTCAACTTTACTTCTTTATTCTTATCAAGTCTTCAGTCTTTTTCCACATGTGATGATGTACAAGTTGATTCGGCGCCATATGTAGTCTTGTTAGGGTGTTGTTGGTTTCTTTCATGTATTGGTTATAGGAATCCATTTAGTTAGCTTATTAGTTTTCCTTAAGTCTTTTAAATTAACTAACATTCTTATATTGACTTTATTTGACCAAATATTTCTACCTTTGACTAGTCAATTCTAAGAAACATAGATGGTTCCTATCACTATTTGTAGGTGTCCTAGGAAGTCTTAATCATATCTCTTAAATATCTCATAGCAATTTAAGCTTATCTCTAACCTATCTCTTTAGCAATTCTAAGTGTATACTAAAATTTCTCGGGGTTCACATTCTTCCCCTCTTTAAATAAGTTTTGTCCTCAAAACTTGCAACTGTATGCAATTTGCTAAATAAGTGTGAGCATTCGATGAAACTCCTTCAATCTCCCATGTAACTTCTTCCTTTCCATGATTTCTCCAAAGTATATAATGAATTTCCTCATCCTGCAGTTTTACAATCTAAGATCTTAATCGAACATAGTATGTAGGTATAAATAGTTGCTTTGTATTAGGTAATATATATTCTAAAAGTATAAGAATTTTAATTTTAGAACCAAATATTCTACCCTAGTTCTACCCCATCTCACCATTTAATGGGTTGCTCCTATCTCTAACAATCTAGAGCGCTCTGATAGTACTTTTGTCATGAACCTTAGAGAGGCCTAGTAGGATTCTCCTAAAATCATTATATCACATGTTCACCTATAATATGAAGATCATCTTACAAGTTAAAGATTGCAAGACATTACTTAATAATCTCCTATTACAATACATATGGTTCATTAGCTATGGAGTCCATCATTCCATAATTCACCAGAACCACAAACAAACGGAATCCCTAACAATAAGATTAGGTAGTCAAATTTTGTTAAAATTCATAAGATTAGAACAATGTTTAAGGAATATAGGAACTTTAGTTTAAGAAGTATTGAAAATTTCACCTTACAATCTAACATAAGCTCTACTAATGTTATTTCTGGTTCTATACTTTAGGACTATATTAGAGAAACGCTCATCACTCTGATCCTAACCCATTACCCACTTTCGATTGACTTGTAAAAAGAACTATTAGAGTGTAAGCTATAACCAACTTAGCGAGATACCCACTCATACTACCTTTCAAGCAAGTTGGTTAAACAAGCAAATGCTATGTAATAATCAAATATATGTAGCAATATACGTAACCTTCCCATATTTGCATGCAATCTAAGGTTTATTCCCCCTTACCCAACCTTAGGTTGAGGATTTATAGTTCTACTAGTGTTCAGGTATCCAATTAGCATAAAAGTCACTTAGCATGACATCCTTAACCTCCATAAAATAGCCACAGAATCTTAATTCTTGGTCGAACCAATGCCCATGTTAGTATAATAATCAAGAGATGAAACCCCTTGATTAATCCCAAGAGAACTAAATTGGTAACATTCTCCCTAACCTTATGAGAGAACCAATCTCTTAGTTATTTAAGAGAACCAATAAATGTTCATCCTAAAATACACTATAATCCTTAGGAAGATGGATTTTTCAATTAACCAAAGGAACCAAAAGAAATGTTCACAAAGGCCATATAAATAAGTCATAAGAGAAGGATCTCCTTATTGATTCTAAGAAGGCCCAAATGAAAATAAGAAATAATGACATCCCTAACCACCCAAATGATCAAGGAGTGATCAAATCCTTAATTAGCCTTCAGATATATGCATGCCCAAAACATAAGAATGGACACGGCCTCATCTAATATACCATCATCCTCAAAGTCATTTAGTTTGTAATAAATGAGGAAGGTTTTAGCCTTTCCATTCCATGCATGATAGTGGTGACAATAGAAAGTGATGTATCTCTAGAGAAGCACTATAATGGATGAGAATAGGAAAACAAAAGGCTAGCAAATTCAGGTAGCTACCTAGCTAGATATGATACACTAACTAAATCTTAATCAACCTACAAATCACCGAATGTAACTCATCGATTCAAACTATAAGGACACTCACCACTACTTCTTGCCAAAGAGAATAAATAAGAGTTAAGGGTAAATGAAATCACTAAGGTTGCTTAGGAAGGAAACTTGGAATTATCAATATTGCAATGTGTTGTTGTCTACACACAAGTAAATGGAATTTATATACTAGACCTACTAGGGTTTCAAGACATATGGAAAAGATAAAAGGATAATTGACAAATGGAATACATGAAACATACTAAAAAGGGTAAAAGGGATAAAGAATATTCTGTAAGGAAAAGTAATGAATCTTCTAGAATGTTGTGCCAAAAGACATGTATCAAGAGGTAACTAGGGGTTTGTAGTGTGGTTGACTCTACTTAAATAAATACTAAGGCTACTCAACAGTTGTAGGATCCTATTCGATTAAGATTACAAAGAAGTCAACAATCAGAGTTGACTTGGCCTACTTTAAGTCAAAGTTTGGGTACTAAAGGACATTTTGATCCCCTTCAGGTTAAGTGTCTCGGCAACTCAACTTGATAGAGGTTCAATATTGGTCGGCTCAGGAGCTGCTTAAATCATGGTATGAGCTTAGTAATAGGTTTAGCTGTTCAAAAACTGTATAGAAACTTAAGAGAGCTTAGCACTTAGGTCAGTAGTAGTGTAAAAGATAGAGAATGGAATAGGAATCCTCATCTTGAGTGGGGGTTTCAAGATAGTTTTCTCTATATGAGTCCTTGCAGTCCTCTAACTTAGTTGCCTGTGATTAGTCTGAGGAATTTATTCCTATCAGAAAGGGATTTATACAATATGCTATGCATGATCCTTTTAATATGCAGATTTCAATATGCTTAACTTCTATTTATTTCAGTTGCTACCCAAAACATCACACAATCACTAGAATCACATCACATCACATCATAATCATAAATTATATTCTTTGAGAACAATTCTTAAATATCTTAACAAATAAATCAAATACATACGCTTCCCAAATACCCAAGTAGAACAAGTTAATTATACAAAAATTTAAAAGGTGCAATTATACTACAAGCACATATAAGTAATAATTATCATTAATACTCACCTGACCATCTTCCTATTCATCGCAATAATCTTTCGGGAGGTACAAATCGAAAGTATCCAAAAGAATAAAAATAGTTAAGAAATATACTTCATTACTAAACTTTTTGGCTTAAGTTTTGTTCCGAGATTTTTCTTTTATTTCTTAGATTTGTTATGTTTAATGTTTATTTTTCCATATCATGTTTGAATGGTCCTTATTCAAAGTCCAAGTAGTTCATATGTGCATGAACGTCCTTGGTTCTTATTCCATAATTTTCCGGTCCTCACATTGGGTCTAAATTGTTACAATATCGAGATAATATGCCCATATGTCAATAAGGTCCAAGTCAAGAGAAATTCAATCGGATGTGATACGTAAGTTATTTTTAAGGCAAAACTTTGTCCACTTATTTTACTTTTCATTATTTTAGTCTTTTGTTTTAACAAAACTCTTTTGGTTTCTTTTCTCAAATCTTCCTTTAAAATAAAATCAAAAGTTCATGGAGCTCAAGTTTAGGAAACTTCTCTAGAATAAAAAAGGAGTTTAAGGAAAACTTTCTTTTCCTTGAATATTCTTAAAAATCATGTTTAAAGATTAGTCATAGATCAGAAGTATCCTTTTATCTAGAAACTCATGAGATGAAAATACTTTTGAAAGGGATTCTTGAATTTGAAAAGTTTAAGGTTTTAAGCCAAAACAAAGGTTAAACATAACTTGAGTAAAGAGTCTTATCTTTTGATAAAACATAAGAGTTTCATTTTGAACTTTACTTGTTTTCTTGTAAAAGTGTTTTTGATGAAAGAGAAGATGAAAAAGAGTTTCCTTCATAAAGTTTGTGTTTAGAAAAGAGGTAAAAAGAATCCTTCTTGAAGGAAAGAAGTTGAAAAGAGTTTATGCTTACCCTTAGAGTCTTAGGACTTAGAAAATTGAGTGAAATGAAGAGAGAGTTTTGTGAGGTGGGTCTTAGGAAAAGGAAAGGCAAGAGTAATGTTATGTGAAAGTGAAACATAAGTGTGGTCCCAGATGTGTTGGTGGGTCTTATTTATAGAAAATATAATCTAGCTTATTCCATAAGCTTTTGTTTTCTTGCAAACCTAAGCTTACTTTAGTCTTTATGTTGAAATGGGATAAGAATGTTGGAATTTTGGATGCGTATACCCCAAATGAATATCACATGCAATCGCATCCATGTTCTAAAATTTGGTTGCTTGTCTTGTGAAAATTCCATGTTGACTTAAAAAGTCATTCCCTTTCTAAAAGTGCCGCCTAGATGTAGTAGTCTTAAAGAATTCATTTTCCACATGTTTCTTGATGAAACGAATGAGCTCATGTCTTACATCACCTTCAATTACTTATTCAACTTTGCTTCTTTATTCGTATCAAGTCTTTAGTCTTTAGTCTTTTTCCACATATGATGGTGTACAAGTTGATTTGGCATCATATGTAGTCTTATTGGTTTGTTTCATTTATTAGTTATAGGAATCCACTTAGTTAGCTTGTTAGTTTTTCTTAAGTCTTTTAAATTGACTAACATTATTGTGTTGATTTTGTTTGACCAAATATTTCTACCTTTAACTAGTCAATTCTAAGAAATATAGATGGTTCCCATCACTATGTGTAGGTGTTCTAGCAAGTCTTAATTATATCTCTCAAATCTCTCTTAGCAATTTTAGCCTATCTCTAGTATATCTCTTTAGCAATTTTAAGTGTATACTAAAGTTTGTCGGGGTTTACAACCAACCATTATGAAAAGAATCTATATTAAATAAGGTAAAAGAATAAATTTTGGTATAAGAAAGAAATTCATTAAATTGATGTATTTCTATTGTTTATGGATCTTTTATGGGTGTTGAATCACTGGCAAATCAAGGAAAAGGAAGCTAAAAGGGGTGCTAGGAGGGTGATCCACATGGCCTCTCAAATGCATATGTTAACAAAAATTTGGAAAAAGAGAGAAAGGGGATAATATGTGGGTAAAAAGGTGTAAGTGTAAAAGTAAGGATCCATAATTTAGAGCCTTCCTATTATATTTATAAGGGGTGGGTCTGAGCTATTCTAAGGAAGTGGATCAACATCCTAAGATTCACTCTTGATTTTATGGAAGTGACTAGTGAAAGTTGTAACTTACCTTATCTATCAAACTATTTCCATGTGACCATTTGAATTCTTAGTATGCCTGACTAACTTGAGCTACAAGGCTAAGTCCTTAGGAGCTCAAAGGTCTTTATTCTCATCAGGTCAAGCTTGTGACTGGCAACTTGGTGGGGTCTCTAATGAGGTCAGTAGAACCTCTAGATGCTTGCCTTTCATCCAGTTATGGGTGTCTAAGCTACAAGGAGCTTAAACCAAGCTTGGAAGTCAGATTGTGCACATAAGAGCTCAGCTTATACTTCGAGGCTCACGTCCACAATAGTCCATCAATAATTTCCCTTTAAAGAAAAAAGTTATTAGTGAGTTAGTCATGTATAAATCACAATTTGGATTTTGAAATTTTTTATGTAATTCAATAATTTAAGATTCAAAAGAAATAAAAAAGGCATTCATTATGTAATGTTAAATTAAAAATTCAGCCTTTTGTATATTTAACCTTTTTCTAATATTATGTTATATTTTTTAAACACCCATATTAGGGGTTGTATCATTGCTTTTATAAATAAAGTAAAAGCATTTGTTAAATTCCTCAACCATTATTCATATTTAAGACAAGTAGCAAATCTTCATTACTTTAATATCCAAATTAGTGGGTAAAGAAAGAGAATATTGGAAATTATTCTTAACCTTTTCTTTTGGAATTGCAAGTGTTAAAATACTTTCTAAACAAATGGTTTTATAATAAGATGCAAATATTTCACACTCATTATACTTTATAAGGACCTAAAGCTAACATACAGTTTTTCTTCTACAAAGTTATAACATCAATTATAAATAGAAGTGTAGAGCACTTCATGCTTCATTCTCTCCCTTCTTCAACCATCAATCTATGAATTCTCCATCAAAATCCTAATGTAAGAATAGTTCCAAAATTTATTTTAGCTATTCCTCTTTTACATATTTCTAATTCATGCATCGTATAGGATCTTATCTTAATAATGCAAAAAATTCACTAGTTATGTTGTTAGCGTCTTAATGTATGGCATGCGGCTTGTGTCATAGGGCATCTAATGAATTCCTCACTCCTCATTATGTTTCCTTTTCAAGGTTACTATTCTAAACCTAATTGGAGTTTCACATAAACAAGAACAAACTTATTTCCCTTTTTAAACTTATAATCGCAAATTAGAGAATTAGTGTAAAATCCAAGTTCAACAATTAACAAATAAAAAGGCTTTGGAAAAATATGAAGAGTTTATGAAATAAAGGACTTGGTATGGCATGTAATTTAGTTTAAGCAGTAGGAGCAAAAAGGTCCAAGGGAAAGTTGAAACTCCTCTTTCTTACTACATTGTTTAAGCTTCCCATTATCTCACATTCTAAGTTACGTTTCTTTTGTAGCAACCAAAAAACCCTTAAGAAAACTTCCAAGAAGGTCTCTAAGATTCGGATTTAAGGGGTTTTAGGTGATTCTAGTGAAGCAAAACTCAAATTTCGCAAAGGAATAGCTAAAATCTAGTAATTTACCGCTTAAACCTTGTAGAAATTCATTTTTCTCTAAAGTTGATGGAACAAACTTAAAGGAAATTTGTTTTTATAGACGTACATAAAGATTGGGAACTACAAATTAGAAGGTCTTTACATCAAAAAATAGCAAGTAATTTGTTTAAAAGACCCTATTTCATCTCAAGTTTCATTCTTGTTCTGTATTATTGAGTTTGAATGATAGCTGCAATTTGGGGTTGAGATTTCTATTTTGGTGACTAAAAGGTATTGCAGTGTTTATAAATGAGTTTAGGAGTAGGAAAAGACCTAGGAAGTGGAGTTTGGCATTTGGGTTCGAGGATGGTTTTGTGCAAGGGAGGATTTGCAAATTGCAGTCTTTAGAAAACTATAGACTGCAATTGGCATTCAGACACCATGCATGCTAGTGTCCAAACACTAATGCTTTGTGACTTATGAATGTGAGTTGTAGCATGACATTTAGATGCCCAACCTTCTAGCATCTAGACACTATATTTTTAGTAGAGCATAGAAAGTTTCAAATTCTTTTCTTATGACTTTTCCAACCTCCTTTTTCATTCTAAAACCTTTCCAATACGTTTTTAAACAAGTTCTCTAAATCAAAACAACAATCAAACTCTATTTTTCCAAAGAGCAATTCGAAACTTCTTATAAAGATTTGTAACTAAGTTGAGGAGTTGGGATGTAAGGAGCGAGTAATGGCTTTTATGGTTGAGTTTAGGGGTTAAGATGTTGTTTTTGTGTTGTACTATGTTGTAGGACACCGGGAGACTTGTTGAACACTATTGAGGATTCAAGTATGGGATACTTGATTAATGGTAGTGTGTATTAGACTAGTACATAAACCAAACTTAATTGAACTTGGACTAAATTGATTTTGCTACTTGTGCTTAGCTTCGATCACCCACTAGTCAAGTCCAATGATGTTGATGAGGCACCTAATGATCTTTGTGTGATAATGTTCATATGGAGTCTTACACTACAAGGACCTAGGTAGATTTAAGATGGTTATCGAATTCTAGGTGTTAAGAAGAACATAACACCAATACCTATGTAGTATCTATATTATGTATGTAAGGGTCTTAAGTAACCCCAAGTCTTGGGACACTGAGACTATATTGCTTATGGACTTAATTAAATGAGACTTAACCGACTGATTGTTACATTTTATGTAGTTACTCATGTGTTGCTTTTTCCATTGATCATATATTCATATACATATACATAGTATCTTTTACTATGCATTAGCTTACCCTTTAGGGGTTGTTTTTTTTTAGCTATAGGTTCAGGTTATGAGGATTGTGGTGATTATTGTGTGGAAGATGCAAGTTATGATTATTTGTATTATGACGAGGAGAGTGATTATTATTATTATTATTATTATTATGGAGTAGGGATTGCATAGATTAGACCTTAGAAGTAAACTATTGGAGACTTTACGTTACTACTTTATGTTCTATATTTAAGATTTGTGTTATATGTTTAGAGTCACTTGGGACTCCTATTATTGATGTCTAATAGGTTGGCTCTTATTAGAGTTGTAAGACTCCAGGTCCTTTAGTTTAGTGTTATTTCGAGTTTTAAGTTCTTTCATTTATAGCAGTTAGTTTCAATTATGATGTTATATTTGGTATAGTGGAGATTAAGTAGTTGACATTCCACTCTTGTTTTAGATTTGAAGTGATTAATTGTAAGTTGGTAGATTTTATGGTATTTTGTGGAATATAGACATGTACATGGATCCTTGTTTACCTTGACGAGTTTACCTATAGGGCTAATACATGATAGAGTTGTGGCTACCTAAGCTCCCAAGTGTTACAATTAGAGAATTAAAGTTAGGATTTAAATTCTTCATTTATGTTGTTGTTATTGTTAGTCAATAAGTTATTGTTTTAGTTTGCACTTATTATACCAATTATTGTTGTTACAAACCTTGTAGTTTGATGATGCTTTAAAGATTATAGGGTAGCTTAGAATGTCTTCAAGTAAGCTTGCTCAATCAAGGGTACCCTTGTATTCATGTTTATGAACTCAATTGAGGGTACCCTTATAAGTCCCTAACAAAAGATGATAGTTAATCCATTAATCCAATTCGAGGAAGAACTAAACTCTTTCCATTTCTTTTTAATTTTTGGTTTACATCACATTGCCCTTGACTTCTTTAAGGGCTTAGAGTAGATGAAGCCTTACTTCTTTCTTCTCAGTCCACTTTGGCTCCTGAGCTTAAGCTCGCCCTTCTTAGCCTCATCTCAGGCTTAGCTTCTTCTTAGAGTCCTTGCCTTTTAAAAAATTTAGGCTCTTGCCCTTGGCTTGGTCTCAACTCCCCTTGGCTAAGTACTTTTAATCTAGTAGGTTAATTGTCTGTTTTGATAAATTTGGTGAGTAAGGACCATGGTAAGCGACCATAATGTAAAACATCACTTTAGCAATATGGCTGATTGGACCATATGGTGGTCAACCACATGCTGTGGGGGTAATGTTCTTGACCTCATATTGCAAAAGTAATTGACCACATTGTACTTGGGGAAGACATGGTTGATTACCTTTCTCTTGTAGTTTCATTAGAGGGTTTTAAGACTTACAAATGTAATCTTTTACTATAATTAAGATGTTAAATATTCTTTTGAGCATAATTGTATGATTTAAATTAGAGTTAGCTAGATACTTTACTAGTTGTTGAGTTAGTATTAGGTATGTAGGATAATGTTACTTAGTTATGCATATAAGACTAGATAAACAATCTACAAATATTTAGCTTTAATATTCTATCTACTGTTTGTGTTGCATTGACATTAGTGGTGTTAGATTGCACATTCACCACAAGTTATGGATCAAGCATTTAGGATGAAGTGTCTAAAAATTTAGGCATTAATCCATATTGTTGTAGATACGTATAGACGGCTGACATGGTAGAACTATCATCAATATGGGTCAACTTTTGTGGATAAAGCTATTCAAAGAGCTATCATAGTGGTATGAGACACTTGAAAGGATATTTGTTTAAAGACTGTACTATTAGCTGATAGGAGTGATGAACCGATCATTATTCAAATACTAAGACCAATGGATCTTTTGTTTCGATATTATACTTAAGGCATCGGGTTATATATGCTTGTTCGCCATCTAACTCTACCCTTCTAACTAAACCCACCCCTCCCCCCACCTACCCCACCACCACCCTTCCCTACCCTACCTAACCTAAAAAAAAAAAACCTGCACACAAAAAAAAAAAAAAAAGAAAGAGGACCCAAATAAGATGTCTAATCAAACTTGTTTATGGTAGTTAAATTTGTACATAAATAAGACTATTTAGTTATGTATGAGTTTTGGAATTGTATATTTGTACATGGTGTAACATGATTGGAGGGAACAACATCATTGCACCAAATGATTGTAACCTATAAATAGACCTAAAGGTTCGTGTTTAAATTAGAAATTTAGATATTTTGAGAACAAATTTCAAATGGTATGAATATCTATGTTTTTCCTTTTCAAAGACAAATTTCAATCGTTTTAAATTATGAGATAGTTATGAATTTTCAAAATTTGGAGATACATTCATATGTCTTTTTCTATGTATTTGTGATTTATAGTGAGTCAAACTCTAGAGCTTTGCATGTTCCTACTACATGTAGAAATACATAAGGAGTCAAAATTGTCTTTACATGCTCAAGAAGGGGTTCAAAATTAAAAAAAAAAAAAAACTATGATAGGCCGAACTAGAAACGCATCAAGAGTGATCTAAATTTCATATTAAAATAAGCTTAATTTTCAATTTAGTTATAGATTTTCATTAGACCCAACAAATACAAACCATGTCTTATTATAGTCACAAGGTAGAGAGTTATTCCTTTAACAAATAAATACACACCTATATTAAGCGCTACACCATACTAAAAAATAAAATATCTATACTTTTTCTAATTTTTATGTGATTTTTTTAATAGGGAAAAGTACAAATCTAGTCATTAATATTTGTCGCATTTTCTACTTCAATTGTTTTTTTCTATTTCACCATTTGCAAACAAGTCCATTAGTTTTTCAATAGTAGTGACACGTAGTATCATTTAATTGGTGTATGTACTTTTAATGAATAAATCATATAATAAATTACTAAAAACTAAATAAAATAATAAAAATCTAAAAAAATTAGGAAAATAGGAAAAAAGCTGAAATATAAAAATGAATAAAAAAATCTATAAAATAAATTAAAATCAAGATAATATATATACATATTTATTATTTAACTAAATTCATATTTAAAAAAATAAAAAAATTAGGAAAAGAATAAAAAATGAAAAAAAAATGCAAAATGAAATTGGTGGCCATCCTAACCACCAAAAGTAGGAGATGGCTATTTAGCCACTAGGCATCCCTTACCTTTTGAATCCTATGGATTGAGACCCACTTAATGAAGTGGGTCGTTTGTCTTACTAAAGGCTAACTATAGCCATAATAAATGAAAAAAAAAAAAAGAAAGGGAAAACTAAGGAAAACCTCACTAAATCATGAGACTTGAATCAAGCTTTCTACTTATTTTCTTTTTGTAAAAGAATGGGGCCATTGACCACCTTTACTAGTGAGTTACATAATCTACTTTCGACAATGGGTCACGACATATGTAGCAATTGATGGTATATGCCACATGTCACTATTAATTGAAAACTTGTTTACAAATATTTGTAGATAATGAGGATTTAAATAAAAAAGAATAAATATTTGGAACTAAAATAGAAAAAAGTGGTAAATGTCAAGATCATATTTATATTTTTCCCTTTTCAATAATATAACCCTCAAAACCCCAAACCTCTCTTCCTCTTTTTATCTTTTATTAGAACTTGGTAGCTAGCCTCCTTAACCTTTCCTACCACCATGTTTGGGTCAACTTTGAAAGAAGGGGTGGGAGAAGAACACAAACATACACTTTAAAGAGAGAGAGGAGCAGGGATTCAATCGAGCAGATTCTTATAAAATGTTCGACTCATTCTACTTGTTAGAAATTTTACAGGGTATCACCATATAGGGTTTTTATTGAGTATTTAAATATAGTTTAAAACTTTATAGGATTTAGAATCAGGCTTTGAAATTTAAAAAAAAAAAAATGGATAAAGATCGAACCCATTAAAAATAATAAAATTAACAATAATATTTTCTTTTAACTTATGTAAGCCTTAGCTTAGATATAGGCAAATTGAGCAATTGTTTTACAGATGATAATATCATTATTTCATTAACTTTATTTTATACATTTATATTAAAAATATTAACAAGTATATTAAATATTTATTTATAAATATACATTCAAAACATGCATACAACAACTTAAAAATCAAAAGAAAAATAAAATATTTTATGTAATTGGGGCAAGATAAGCCAAGTCACAGGTCTATATATTTTTATAGGGTGAGTTTCAACTATAGATGGAAAAACCTTATAGAATTTTTATAGAATCTATGAGACATTAAATCCCATAGCGGTGAGTTTAGGGTCTTATAAAATCATTATTGAACCGTATAGAGTAAGTTTTGATAGTAAGAAGAAAAACCCTATATACTTTTATAAAGAGCTAATAATGGAGCTAACATTCAACTTGCGAAAGTAAGTAGAAATTAATACGAGCAAATTACAATGTCTTGAAAAACAAACAATTTTAGAGAATAATGCACAATATAAGACATCTATAATTTGACATCAATCTCCACAACAACTAATTAGCCTATTAATTATTTTCGAATTTTATAGGGTTTCATGATATGCTAAACCCTATGGAAGTAGGATCGGATTTTATATTCGTCGTTCTAAACTTGCCCTAGTTGCATCCATAGCGAGGACGCCGAGGAGGGTTGTAATGGCAATGATTAAGGTGAGGGTGGATTTGACCAATAACATACACCATTATGATAAAAATCTTAAACATATTAAGAAGGTCAACGGTTATGTGGGGATTTTGCCAATGAAAAATACCGTATGATGCAAAACTTAAATATTTTGAAAGGGTTTATGATTTGAAGTCATTTTTGACACAATTGTTGTCAACATTTACATTTCAAAAACAAAAAAAATTAGAAAATGGAAAAAATAGACAAATAACTACGGCGAAGACATGCTAATGACACGAATTCAAGTGTGTGCACGGATCGTAAAGTTATTATGAACATTGAACGCCAACATCTACGCAAGGGTGAGTGAGGTTTTCCCGAAAGGCAAAAATACCGAGGAAAAAGGAAAAGAAGTTAGAATTTTGTAAACCCCACACCCACCCACCCCCCACAAGTAAGGAACATAAACCAAGAGCCCGGTTGGAGTTATGGAGATTCTGAAAACTATGTGGATCTGAAAATGCACAGTGGATCAGTTGAAAAGTGACTTTGGTCATGGAGCTTACGGCCATCCAAATACTCGGAGGTTTCAAAGTTAGGCAACTTGGCTTGCCTTTATTGGACATAGTCGCACCACCCACACCACTACTTCAAAACTTCCGATTATGATATACTAAAGGTAAACACAACAACGGCAATCTTGTCCAAAATAGCTGTCCTGTGACCTTTTTTTTTTTTCTTTAAGCGGTTGTATGTAGTGATTTTTCTGCCCTAGTAAGTCGCAACCAGCACTTTGACAAGTCTACTAAATAACAAAATTTATGCGATGTTTAATGTATTTATTTAATATTAAATTGTCTATTCAATCTGTTATATTGCATTTATAGTCATACATCATGCTTATATAAGTACGAACAACACTCCTAAGCAGAATCCTTTACTCTTCTTTTATTTATTTATTTTTTTTTCCAGGTAAAGAGTAGAGAAAATTATTTTCAGGCCATTCTGTGGTTTCCTCTTTTTTTTTTTATTTTTTTTAAGTTTAGAATCTACTAGCGTAATATATATGGCAAATAAAATCTCACATGTTTTTGTGCCAAAATTCAGTTAAACCCTCTATAATTGATGTGAATTATCATTCAAGCCCCGCTAGAAGAAACATAGATTATCATTAAATTGTCTTAAGTACTGAAAATCCCTGCTGTTTATGTATTAAGTTTGTTCAAAAAGACTTCATGGATTATGGTTTTTATAGGGGAGATGAGAACTCTCACGCTTCGGTGATCAGCTTATTTGCTGCTTTTAACTATAATTATTATCCTTTCTTTACTGAAAAAATGTAAGTTAGACCATAAGTCCATGGTCTAAATTTATATGGAGGATTTATTTGGAATATTTATGTAAATATAGATGACTTGATTATATTTTGATGTAAGAAGAATTTTAACTATTCGATCACTTAAATCATATGAGATTTGACTGAACTTTGACACAAAATATAAAAGTTTTCTACCATACTAATTTCTTTTATTTGTTTATCTCTTAGATTCTCTTAATGATGAGTATTACAAATATTATATGTAGGATCAATAGCAAAATATAGGCTTGATAATATTGTGATCCTCTTGGTCTTGGATAAGTAGGAATCTCAAAGGGTAAATCAACTTTCTTTAGTGAAAAGCAGTTGTTTGTTCGCTCCTAATTTTTCCTTCCCACGATTATATTTTTTCTAACTTGACTTAGAAGTTAGATGGTTCACCTACCGTGCAAACTCTAAAAAAGGGAAAAAAAAGATTTTATCTCTATTTGATTTTTCAAAAAGGTAGTCATCAAGCAGCCTTTCACAAGAAAACCAATAATCAAAGAGAGTGAGGAAGTAAGGATGAAGGCCCCAATTATCGCTCATTTAAGAAGTTATGTATGAAGACATCATATCACTTTTCTAGGATTGATTAGCGGATACAACATAATACTAAAATAGCCTAAGAATATATTACGAGATATACTCTAGACACCCATGTCAAATTATCCTCGCTTATGTCTAAATTTGTTTGTTTGATACAATAAGACAATCAACTATATGCTTGGCCAAATATACAAATAAGTTTCTATAAGTTTGCACAGCATTACAATCAAACAAATTTTTTTTTTTTTGAAAGAAAGAAAATACCAAAATATAAATTATACAAAAATAATTATCAAAATACAGTTACTATGTCACACTTTAAAAATACGACATAACTATTTATACTAATATCATATTTTAAAATGCGATACTAATATAATACTTATGTTACATCTTAAAGATACAATATTAATATAAATAATTAATGTCATGACACAACATTAACTTTTGTTTATTGTGACTAGTACGATATAAAATGAGTATTTTGGTAATTTTATTTTATTTTTTTATATAATTTGTAACTATATAATTTTTATTTTTAGAGTTGGTAAATATATATTACACCTTGTAATTGAGCTTTTCAAACGAAAGGAGGAAAAAAAAAAATCGATCATATTTAGCCTTTTATTTTATTATATTTCCCCCCTGTTGATAGATTGATATTGCATTAACAAGAAAACTAAACCAATGTCAGATTAACCGCCAATTATATAACCGATCAAAAATTAATCGGAGCATATATCTCCATGCGTTGTCTTTTGGAGTTCCTCTTCTCCCGATAGAAGCCCTAGTTTGTACAATTTTAATACAAGTAGCTCAAAACATATTTTTGAGGATTATCAAATTCTTCTTCTTCATCTAGCCCACCAAGAACCTTCTAGCAATGCAATCAGCAGCCCCGTATAGCTCCCTCGGCACGGCTTCAATTCCATTTTCCGTCAATCTGGATATATTTTCCTTGCTTACCATAATCGCATTGTAATATTTCAATTTAGGATTATTAGAGTGTTTTAGCAAGTAAGCAGCAATCATGGAATCTATATAACCATTTTCCAAATTTCTCTACAAGCAGTAATGCAACGCCAGTAAATTCCCAAAAAATTTTGCTGCTACAATGTCAGTTTGTCCTCGGTTTTTTTCAATGGCCAAATAACCATTTCCCTTGATCATCTTTAGTTACTCCTCCATAGCAACTTGTCCACTCGTCAGTACTCATCCATGTGCTCAGAGCAACCCATCCTTCTCTTGGTGCCGTTCAACTTTTCAAACATTGACAAATCTGGTTAAATTGCAACGGTAACAGTAAACCATCACCACCCTTTATGCCATATTTGGCTTGACATAATTTTTAAATGGGGACTCCTAGTTGGAATTTCTTTTAAATGCAAAATAATACCTCAGCCGTGTGTCTTCTTAACCTCAATATTCAGTTTAAAAACACACAAAATAAAACAAAACAAAACAAAACTTTGTTTCCTCATATTCGGTGCAAAGCTATATGGCTATTTTTGTTGGTTGCATATTTTGCATTGTGTTTCCTCCTACTTTTGTGTTTGATTCCAATATTCAAAATACGAGATATGAACCGAGGAATGTTTTAGAAATCTGGTAGACAAAAAACGAGTGAAGAAACATAAAACAGAAAGATTCCATCATTTACATGTCGAAATTTTATTCCGTCTTTCAACCCTCTCCAAAATGGCAATTCCAACCTAGCCTAATTCCAAATATGATGAACAAGAAAAGGCCTATGGTCATGCTTTAATTTGTCAGACAAGTGGTACAAATGTTCGTTTTGACTTCACCTTCTAATAATCAAGATTAGCAACGACAAGATGTTCCTTTAAGGATAATGCTTCTTGCTCCACAATCTTCAGCCGTTAAACTACACGCAAGAATGCATTTGATGGAAAAGCAAGATCCGAAGAAGTAGTAATCTCATGTCTATTTCAATAAACTTGGATTATTTAAAAAGTATGTTACATTGATCACATCCAAAAGGGCAGAACTAATAATCCTTTCATATCCGCTTCACTTTCAGTTTCAACCCTAAAGATGTAACATTGTATAAAATAATGTACTTTTGGGGGTAATGTCGGACGTTAGTAAATGAAGATTAGGTCCACCTTCCCATGACACCCCCTTCTTGGACATTCCAACTCAGTGTTGTCCATCTGGCAGACTGCACTTTCAGATTGGCAACTTTTCAATCAAACCTAAGGGCATGCTTGATAAATCATCTCTGCAAGAAAACTAACAGTTCAGAGGGAATCAAGATAATCCTTTATCAATGTTATTATGGGGTTGGAAAATGAAGATCCCTCTAATCTCTGGAACATTATGCCATCCATCCTGGCTTGAACTCCCTCGGAAAAGCTTAGCTCCTGTAATAATGCCTTCAATGTTCCATCCACCCCAACAAGAGTGTTCCCTATTCCAGTCAAAACCTCTGGAAGTGTAGGTGATGGCCTAGAAAGCTCAACGAGGGTGACCTGACCACATTCCAATACCAGAAAATTATGTCATTTTGGGAATGCACCTGAGGGTACTTTCATGAATAAGATGGAAAGTATGTTAAAATAAAAAGGAAAAAAAAAAATCACTAAATTTAGATGAGGAAATGACAACACATTTCACTGACCACCTCATTATAATGTGTTGTCATGCCCTCTAACAGGGCAAAGAGGAAACAATTCACTGACCAGTGACCACCACAGCCCTTGTCCATCAAGTCAATCAAGAAATTCTATAGAATGTGACTCAAAAGGTGGCAAGTTGTCTACATGTTCATCTTTCAAATAATCTTAAGAGACTTTTATGCTGTGAGGCAGTCCATAATTTCTCTTCCAATTTGTAATTTTTCCAATTTAAACTTTGTTATATTGCACCTAAGTCGAAGATGTTCCTAGAGAAGTATGCAATGACAACAACAGTCAAACTGCCACCGACTCAACACTAAATCCTAAAAAGCATTGCTTGAGCACTGCCTTTGTAAGTGTCAATGCTAACAGCAAAACACTCAAAAAACTAAATGGAGAAAATTAAACTCTTGCCAACTCATGAATGTGTCAAAAGATTATTAGTAAATAGGGCTCACCCAGTGCAGAAAGTGCAGCCCAATTAGTTGTGGTGGAGTGGGGGGTAGGGGGAGGGAGCATACCTATAAATTTTCTCAGTCTGTTTCCATGCCTCAAATACATGACTGAAGAGCCACCAAGGGAGCAACTTAACCATTGCCCTAATACTCTCCCTCAAAATATTATTAATAAATACTAGAAAAAAATTTAGGAAACGCTTAAGTTATAATCACTAAGCCACTTTCTAACTTGTTAAGAATAGATGATGAATTTGCAAGCAATAAGCAACCTTTCTGTCTAGAGGTATATTGGCCTTCTGTTTAGCTATAGCAACCGCCTGTGAAAAACCACCAAGTGCATCAACTAAACCTCGTGAAACTGCATCTTTTCCAGTCCAAACTCTTCCTTGCGCAACTTCCTCCATTATATCAACCTGGAGAAGGATTATATGGATACTATAGCGGGTTTATTTACAGGATGATCTGAGGAGTGCGTGAGAATGAATGATAATATAAGTGGATCATACTGGCATTGATCTAGAGAAGGCTGCCTTATCACGGAATCGCTTGTATGCATTCTGTGCAGACTTGGCAAAAAGTTCAGCTTCATCTGGTCTGCAAAATAACATTTAAAAAGAATCAGCAGAAGTTAACAAATGAAGATCTTTGCATCCATGATTCTTTAAGATCCAATAAGGTTTATTAAAGTAATACAAATAATAATAATATGTAAGCATGTGTGTGAGTGCACGCATGCATGTGTATATGCATATAACTATTTTCTATTGGTAAAAACTACATATCACAACAGCCTCTTACCTAAAAGGCCGTTGATCAGCTGCAAGGAGCTCAGCATACTTCCCCCTTGAGATGATCTCCTTATTGAAGCCAATCTTTTCATACAGATTTGCCAGGTTAAACTTCCCTGAAGAACAGCTAGCAGCATTAGCAATATGGCATCTGATTATCAGCAAATAAGATGTATGAAAAAAAAAACCAAGTTTACATAGCATAAATATTATTGCCTAACTTGACCATATGGCACTGTGAATGCACTAAAAGAAAAGGGTAAACATAATGTCTTATGCTGATGCAGCAGGAAAACAGATGCTCAAACAGAATAGTAACATGCAGATGAGTCAAATTAATCCAAAATAGTCATATACATTGTTTAACAATATAAATAACCTTATCATCCAAGAAAAAAAAAAAAAAAAAAAGAAAAGTATACACACACACAAAAATTAGCTTATCACAGAAATACCTGGCATATATGTAGGTAGTAAAGACACTGTTAACCTTAAAATTGTGAAAACTGACTGTTCAAAATGTGTAGAACTAGCAATATAATAATGAACCTTTTTTGGGTAAATTATAATCATAACCATGCAACAGGATTGAGATGTGAAGAAAAGGAGGAAACCTGAGTAAACATTTTTAATGCTATGCTAGACCTAGGTTGTAAACCACTAGCAAGTGTATATCCAATGCTATGTATTTAAAGAAAATAAAGAAATAAAGATAATAATCTTTATACAAAAGACTAACAACATGGCACAACCACAATTAGCAGCAACACATCCAAGGACAGGATACTGTCAAAAATTCAATATGTTGCATCAACCAGTATGAATCAACATAATGAAAATTTTCCCCATAAGCTGAATCCCACTTTACTTGCAGTAATAGTCTATTAGAACTGGTCTATGCATCCATGCTACCTTATGCCCAACCAATATCATCATGGTAACCAGAATAAGACACAACTAGCTCACCTGTAACAACTCCTATGGAACCTGTTAAGGTTAGACTCTCTGCAACAATTGTCCCTGTTCCCATAGCCATGTAGTATCCTCCACTAGCAGCTACATCAGCCATTGAAGCAATGACAGGTTTCGATGCAGCCAACAGTCTGATCTCCCTCCACATTCTTAGAATCACAAGGATTAAAATAATCAAGCACAGTGCAACAAGAAAAAAGAGGCAATTATTCTAAAAACTTGGCCTTCTTCATCATAAAAATTCTATTCTAACGAAATTCCATCAACTAAGACAGCTCAAATTCACAACTTGAAATGCCAAAGCCGTTTTCTTAGTTGAAAATTGAAGGAGAGATCCTTGCATCATGGCTTGAGACCAGCTACCAGAACAGATGATATGTGCTTTCACTATTAACCTTAGGGATGTTCCCTGTTAGTACTTAGCCATAATCTACGCTTAAAAATGGTTTATATCTAAATACACACAGTGATATCTCCATTATACATGGTGCCTCCAGAAGTCTCTTCACATCACACTCTATTCCACCATCTCAGAGATATCTAGTTGACTGTGTTATAATAAATTCCACATGTTTCTGTCAGGCATTTTACATCCACATGATCAGATAGCAAGAGCAATTGTGTCCAAAATAAAAGTATGCACTAGCGCCCACAAAATCAAAGAATTCCTTAAAGATTTAACATAAATTTTTAAGAAACTAATGAAGATTGATTGAATTAAAATTTGATCCCCCAAAATTTCCACTCTACACATAACCTGCTTTAACAGGCTGACATAAGATATCTATAATATTAGTAACAATGTAACAGACTAAAAAGCAAAAAATGAAAGCACAACTTGATATAGCAAGACAAGCAAGGACATAAGATATAGTTTTGATCTGTGTCCACTGGGGAAAAAGACATAACAAGACACTAATTAAGATCCCTCTACAACCCCCTCCCTCCCCCCCACCACAAAGAAAAAAGAAGGGGGGGAAAAAAATTCCCACATCCAAAAACCAAAAGAAAAAAGGCCAACATAAATTGTACATTTTACAGGCATTTATTCATGAAGGATAACTACACAATTACATAAATACAAATAAAAATGAATCAGCAGCACTTACAAATCAGAGGCCAGAGCATCACCTCCAGGACTATCAATTCGAATAATAGCAGCTTTAAATTTTTTTGACTCTGGAAAATCAAAGAAAAGAAAATAAATTAGTTACTAAAAGATTTGAACCAATCACTCACAACAGTGCATTAATAAATTAAGAAACATTTTGAATCCTACAAGACAAGTTTCATTTATGCATTTCAATTCAAGGGGACCGTAGTCATTTATTTGCATCTTCGTAAGTGTTCCAAAGGAGTTCACCAAGCAAGCTCTTATTCTCTTTATATTTTTTATTGCAAATTTGTTTTGAAATAAAATAGATGATTGCATTTTTCACCTTAATAAAAGGTACTTCTAAAGGAGTTCAACAAGCAAACTAAGGTTTCATAAATGTCTGAGAAACCGTGTTTCTTAAAGAAAAGGACAATATATCTCAGCTATAAGAATTTTCAGTACATCATATCTTGGGAACTATGTCCAGACATATTAACTAAGGACTTTCTGCAACTAAATATCCAGAAAGAGCTTTTGAGGATCTATAAACCTAAACCATGTCATGGGAAGCTAAAGAGAAAAAATGTCAGACATGTGACCTGAGTAAGATGGAAGGGAGATGGGAGGGGAATCTTTCCTGTTTTTATCTTTCGAGTAATTGCAAACATATTATATATTATGATGGAAACCAAAGGTTTTAAGCACAAAAGGAAATCCCTTTTGTTGTAAGTTAGACATACAGGAAATTAGTAATAACAAATACACAACTAATGACTAATTTGATATTACGTTCAAAACAAAGGCACTAGAACAAAACGAAAGCTAATGACTATGCAAATCTGCAAGCTACTCAATGGATATTATGCACCAATGGACCCTTTACAAAATAATGACTAATTTGATATTACGAATAAACTAATCACTAGGAGTACACACCACTATTCTCGCTAGAGGAATAGATAAGAGTATTGAATTAAAAGAAATTCTCTCAAGAAAGTAAACTTAGTATACTTGATAATGGAAAGATGATTCTGGCTAGTTTCAATGAGTGGCCTTATATGCTTCGGCCAATTAAGATACAATGAATATGAGATGATGAAAGGGTAAAATGCTTACAAGAGCAAAAATGGATAACCTAGTATTTGTCTCAAAAGGGTAAAATTGATAAAAGACAAAAAGTAAGAATGTCAAAGAATCATCCTTCGCAATCTGGCACTAAGACATTAGTCGGCTCCTAGCTAGATGCTCTAACAAAAGGTGGGAGTTGAATATCCCAACTGTCTCTGGGTGAGCTAGATGCTCTAGCAACCCAGCCAAACAGCTTCGGCATGGGAAAAACAGTGTGGAGGTCGGATAGGCCAACCAAGTCAGGTTGGGATGGAAGGCCAAAATAGCTCGGCACTTGCCTGAAAGAGCTCAGACTTGTCACGGAGGGAGTCAGGGTTAGTCCTTACCTAGATGGACGTCCGGTACTCAGCTTGGATAAAGTGAAGTAGGCCTGGGGCTAAGTAGGAATCTTGATAACAAGCTAGAACATCGAGTAAGGCCATGTAGGCCTCTAGCTCAGCTATTGTTAATGAGCCCAAGGACTTGATTCCTATCAAGTAATTGATAGCATCTTCATCAGCTACAATAAGTTCAGAGAAAATAAAGTTCATTGTAAGACTTGTGCAAAATGAGCTACCAGGAAGTGCACTTCTTGGGGGAGAATAAAAATCAACCTCATTCTGCCAATACTATAGATTGTCTAAAGGCCTTTGGTTTCTTGGTAAATTTAAGACACATTTCCTGATTCTATGAGATTATAATCATTTTAAATCATAAAAATCTAAATAAGGTCCACCTCATTATAACTATCTCACAAACATGAAGCACAAATTTTTTAAAAGAAAAATAAAAAATAGAACAGTCATTGATAGCTGAGAACACAAAGCCAAGCAACTCCAAGATGTGGTCGACACAATTCCAAAAAATATAGTATGATGATTTAGAATCTAAATTCCCACCTAAAGGCATAAACAGAGAATATATGAAATAAATGAAACTGCTAGAAACAACTATACCTCTCACGTTACGTATTTTTTCTATAATTTGCTCTCCAATAATTCCAGAGCTTGGAGTATTTAGTGGACTCTTCACACGGCTTATGCTCCCAGAGGCTCTGATTACAGCTATTAGATCTTTACCGCCAGATAAACCAACTGTACCTTGTTTCACTCTTGAGTATTTCCTGTCGTTCAACACAGAACTCTTTCAATTGATTTTCATGTAAAGTGATACTTAATGGTTTGGCAAAACCATCAAGCATCAAAAACAAAACCATACTACAAGTTTAACTTTATTTCTCACCATGCAGAATTAACATTGGTTGCAAAGAAGAAAATACCACACAACAGAGCTTTTAAAATTTTCTTAAACTAATTAGTCATCACACTCTTAAGGCACAGTCACAAGCAAACTTACAGTTTCAATAATGCACTCTATACTCTGAGACAAGTGACAATATTCAACATCAATCTGCTTTATGCCTTTTATTACATTGACAATTTCTAACAAAAAACCATGCCAGCAGCACAAAGCACACTGCAAACCAGATGCACTACCTGAACCATTATGTTTGGTTTTGGTACCCAATCACCTTGCTTTCTGCTTGAGCAAAGTTAAAGATAAATGATTGCTTTTAATTGCATCTAATATCTAACACTTTTCCCCACGTCTAGCCTTTTGCTAGAAGGTTCAAACTAAACTATTATATGATTGCTTGGTTGAACTATCTTCTTCTTGGTCAAATTTTTCCATCAATTTTAATAAGGTGCTGGTTAAAAGTCAAAATGATGGAAGGATGAATATACATCCCCCAGTCACAGCAAAAAATACCTAAAATATCCCATACAAGTAAAATTTTTTTACCATCTATTTTTTCAAATTTATGAAAGAGTAAACGAGGTTCCCCTCTCAAGGGAGCAACTCTTCTTCCTAGATTGTTCATATGAGATTAAATTAATCTCAACTTACTAATCAGCATTTCTTTCAATCACAATATTTGCTCTAATTGTTATTTGCTTATTTACTTTTTTTCTATCTTTTTTTTATGATGACACAATATGATAACAATGTTGCAGTTGTCATTGATCAAGAAGGAAATCCAAAGGGAACTCGAGTCTTTAGTGCAATTACTTGAGAATTGAGACAATTAAATTTCACTAAAATAGTTTTATTAGTTCCTGAGGTAGTATAAGCTAATACGTAATATAATTATGTTAGTTAGATTATACGTAGGAATTTGAATGAAATAGATTAATTAATGGATTGGATTGTATCTCACACATATACCTTATACATTCAACATAGAATCTAAAAACAAAGAGCACGTTGTTATATCAAAAATGGGATGAAAAAGGAATTTTAGTGTTGAGGAATAGCAAATATAATTGTTAGTTGATTTGAAATCGTTCCTTAAGACATACATAGACAACTAATCCAGCTTTGAAACCAAAACAGACTAGCAAAAATCAGGTGATTTCAGAAATATCAAACTTCAAACAGGCACAAATCAACACAGAAGCATAAAAGGATTTTATGAATAGAGAGAGAATAAAAGGCATGTTGGTTTGGTGGCTTAAAGATATTACTTGTAATCAACCATAGGAAGATTTTTGTCCTTCTGCACCCCAACTTTTTCTTTCAGCATTGTTATCACCTGCAATGCAAATTCAAAAATAAGAGAAACATGTATGTCAGCAGTGAACAACAAAATAATGCACTATAATTTCATCATGAATAATGAATCAGTTATGCAAGATCAACCTAATCTCCAAATCAAAACTACATGTCTCATGGACAATAATACTCTCAAAGCTACGTGTTTTAGATAGTGCAATCTCAAACTGCATTGCTTGAAGTTGATTTCCTCATATTACTTCATAGTCATGAAACTTCAATGAAGAAGAAACTGCCAGAGAAACCAGAGTACCCCATTCATGGACTGCAATATCCCAGATGACATTAACCAGGGTTCACTTGCAGCTATATGTGGCACTACACATCAACATTATGCTATTGAAATGACTCCATTTTAATTATATCATAAATAAGAAGAATTTTGGAGAAAATTCCCTCCTAATATTTTTTATTACTAAAGATGTCAATAAATACCAGGGTGGCATATAACATAGACTAACAAAGACAAAATAATAATCCGTGATATTGTGTGAAGGGATCAGGTACATTTCTACCCAAAGAAACAGATAACAACACATATACCCTATCTCATTCCAAATGGGAAAAACAACAGCAGCACAAGGAAGACGAAAAACTAATGCCACCAGATTATTACATCAGGAAATAACAAAATAAAACAATAAATTAAATAAATTAAACTTTTCTTCAACCCACCCCAACACCTCAAACCCCCACCCCTTTAAGCTAAGAAATAAATATCAATCATTCCTAATTTGCTAATACTCTTTGTAACGAGTTGCTTGGAGAGTGCCATTGTCATAACATCAGCCTCTTGGTTTCTTGAAGAAACATATTCTAATTTGATACTCCCATCTTCAATCTCACTCTTGATAAAGTTATGATCAAGTCGAACATGTTTCATTCGATTATGCTAAACTAGACTCTTGACAATACTAAGGGATGATTTACTATCACAAAGGACGCGTGTTTCCTCTAAATGTACTTTCAAATCTTACAATAGTTTTTGTACCGATATTATTCACAAACTCCTCCTGCAATGGCTCTATATTTAGCCTCAACACTACTTCTTGCTATAAATATTTGTTTCTTGCTTCTCCACATCACTAAATTCCCCCAAAGCTTTACACAAAAACCTAATGTAGATTTTCCATCAACTACTAAATTCCCCCAAAGCTATACACAAAAACTTGATGTAGATTTTCCATCAATTACATCTCTTCCCCAATCAGCATCCACAAAAGCTTCAAGACTTCTACATGGAGGTTTTTTTATGAATAGCCTTTGGAGCTCCTTTTAAATATCTCAGAATATGAGTAATACCATTCATGTTATACTTCATTGGAGCATGCATGGCTTGGCTCACTAAGTTGATAAGACATGCTTGATCAAGTCAAGTTAGTGACAAATATATCAATTGACCCACTAAGCATTGATATCAACCTCTATCTACTAGTGTGTCATTTGCTGATGCAAGAATCTTACAATTATGAGGTAGAGGAATGCTCACTAGTTTGCAACCCATCATTCTTATTTCCTTTAATAGATCTAGGATATATTTTCTTTGGCTAATGACAATTCCTTGTTTACTTCTAGCTACTTCCATACCTAAGAGCCTTATATCTCCAAGCTCCTTAATCTCAAAAGCCTCTATTATTTTGGTTTTTAGTTTTGCAATCTCTACAACATCATCACTTGTAATAATCATATCATCTACATAAACAATCAATATTGTTTTCAGCCCTATACTTCCAAATTTAACAACATATCCCAATCTAATCATAGTGTCTCTGAATTTCTTAAACCATGCTTTTGGAGATTGTTTCAGGCCATATTAAGACTTATTCAACTTACTCACCTTACCTATATTGGCCTTTGAAATGAATCTAGGAGGAAGCTACATATAAATTTCCTCATCTACATCACATTTAGGAAGGCATTTTTTACATCTAGTTGATGTAAAGGTCAATCCATGTTTGCAGCTAGAGACAAGATTACTCTAATGGGAACTTCATAACTAGAGTAAATCTCTCCTCATAATCAATTCCATAGCTCTATGCATACCCTTTGCTACCAAGTAAGCCTTGTACCACCCAATACTACCATCAGATTTGTGTTTGATACTAAAAACCAACTTCCCACAAGTTTCTTATCATTCGGAAGATCACCTATTTCCCATGTAGTCTTTTGTTGCAAGGCATTCATCTCTTCAAGTACAGCTGCTCTCCATCTTGGATTTTCCAAAGCTTCATAAATGTTTTTAGGAATTACAGCTTCATCCATAAGAGCAATAAATGTTTGGAATTGTGAGGAGAGATTAGAATAACTCACATAATTGGAAATGAGGTACTTTGCACAAGATCTCTTCTCCTTCCTCAAGGCTATTTGTAAGTCTGCTTTCTCAATTTGAGATGTCTCTCCAGCATGTTGCAGAACCAAAGACTTTGAGTCAGAAAATTGGCTTTGTTGAGGAATTTTTAACCTTCCGGTATAAACCTTGAGCTATTTTGTGTCTGGGACAATTCCTAGATCAGACTTTGAGCTGAATTGAATGGAGAGTGATAATTCTGAGTTATAACTCTCAAGAGACAAAACTGGTTTCAGCTATGAAGACTCACTTTGACCAGAGTCTGATTTACTAAGATCAGAATTTTCTGAGTCTGACTCATCTTTCAAACTAGACAACCTTGGAAGAGAACCCTAAGATTCTGACCCTAGTGTAGATGTGGTTGAATCTAACATTATAGACTTAGATATTGACTCTAGAAGGGAACCAGAGATGGGAAGGAAGACAGACCACAAGGAGACAATGGAAAACACCACTGCTATATGGATCTACCAGTTTCAAGTAAGTATCTGTTCTTTCTTTCGGATACTCCATTTTGTTGAAAAGTATAAATACAAAAACGTTGATGGATAATCCCATTATCACTTCGATAAGTTTCGAGTTAATTTGAGAAATATTCCTTCCCATTGTCCGTATGAAGGACACGAATATTTGATTGGAAGACATTTAAAACAAGTTTATGAAATTGTTTGAACACATAGCATACTTTTGACTTTCCCTTAAGAAGGTATACCTAACAAGCCCAAATATGATCATCAATAAATATAACAAACCATTTATAACCAAAATGAGTTAATATACGAGCAAGACCCCATATATCACTATCTATCAAACAAAATGGTTTAGATGGTGCATGTGGATGTACGAGATATGGCTCTTTAGAGAACTTAGCTAGAATACAAACTTTACAATTGAAATCAATAGCTTCTTTATTTTTGAATAAATATAGATATAAATGCTTCATATAAATTAAGCTGGGATAACCAAGACATTCGTGCTACATCATGATGTTTGACTTATTCTTGATAGATAACAAAGATTCAAACCTAAGACTAGAACTAGATTTCACTCTAGACAAGTAGTATAGCTTGTTGCATTCCTTGATACTGCTAATCATTTTCCCTGAAGCTAGGTCCTACATGATACAAAAGTGGGTGAAAACACAAACAATTCATATTTTTTGTCAATTTACTCACAAACAGTAGATTATATTTCAACTCAATACAAATAAGGTCTTGTTTAGTCTCAAATCCCCAATAACAACCATTCCTTTCCCTTTCGCTATTGTACTTCACCATTAGCAACCAAGACTTTGTTGAGATTATCATACATACTCAACTTGTTGAAATAGTCCATGGAATTACACATATGATTGATTGCACCAGTATTAATTATCCAAATATTTTTTGTATCCCTTGAAGATTAAAGAAATACCTTTCTGAGCAATAGCAACTGTAGAAGACAGTTCATTGGGTTTATCATTACCGGTGGTAAATTGCACTTGACTAAAGATACTTTGCAGCAAGGCTAACTGTCCTGTCATAAGAGTCATCTCTCAGCTAGAACTTGAATGTGACACCACTGTTGCAACTTGTGCAATATTGAGAGATTAAAACCCTTTTGGTCACTTAGATTTAAGATACTCTGGTCTTCCATGCAATTTCTAGCAAGTAGCACGAGTATGATTCATTTTTTTACAAAAATCAGACCAAGCTTTTTCTTTAATAGATCCATCACCAGGACTATCCTTCTTCATCAGCAATGCTGACCTTAGAGCACACACTAATTGTTTTGAAGTCAACATGACCCGACATCAGCTTTCCTCCATCCTAACTTCTGCAAACTCCTCTCTAAGACTTGGAAATGGGTTTCTCCCAATCAGTCTTCCTCTTCCCTCATCAAGGTCAGGATTAAGACCATGTAGAAAATCAAATACCCTATCCTTTCCCAAGAGACTATTGTACTTAGTTCCATCGTCAATGCACTTCCACTCAACTTCATAAAAGAGATCCATCTCTCACTATAATTCCATTAAAGTACTATAATACTCGGTGACACTAATGTAACCCTGAGTTGTGGTGCAAAGTTTTGATCAGAGTCCAAATCATTGAGATCAGTTTGCCAAATCACAATAAATTTCTTGGATATTATCCCAGATATCCTTGATTATCTCACAAAATAAGTAGGTCCTTCCTTCCAATCCATGGTTCCATGGAATTAATTAGCCAAGCCATCACCATGGAATTCTCAACTTCCCAAACACTATATTCATCAGAATTGCAATCTAGTGCTACATTGAACAGATTAGGTATCCCAACTTTCTCTTTTCTTGAATCACAAGTTTCCCAACTTGAAACCACTCACCAAAATTTAAGCCATTAAGCTTGTGTTGTGTAATTTGTAGAGTATGTGCCTCGTTAATAGAGGAAGAAGAACTGCGCTGAACCTGAGTTTATGAGTTCAGATTATCTAAAGAGCAGAATCTCAATTTGGCTCCTCGAGTAGCCTTGGATTTATCCTTAGTTCCACTCATATTGGAATTATTCCGATCAATTTAGGATTGACTGAAGCTTTAATACCATGAAGAATTTTGGAGAAAATTCCCTATTGTTATTTTTCATTACTGAAGATGTCTATAAATACAAGGGTAGTGTATAACATGGACTAACAAAGATAAATACTAATCATTGATTTTGTGTAAAGGGATCAGGTACATTTCTACCCAAAGAAACACATAAGAACAAATATATCCTATCCTATTCCAAATGGGAAAAACAACAACGACACGAGAAAAATAAAAAACTAATGCCACCAGATTATTACACCAGGAAATAAAAAGATAAATTAAATAAATTAAACTTTTCTTTAAAATAGAAATAAATTCTAGACCTCGTCATCATAGCATATATCAGTTATCCAACCATCTTCTTTCAGCCTTTCAACTTGGTAGACTCCCTCATTGATGAAATTCACAATATCTTCTCTTTTTCTTCCTGCTCAAGTACAAAACCTATCATCCCAGAGGGCAACTGAAGCACAATGATCAGGTCATTCTATTTGAGATAGCACCTTTCATAGAAGACACTTGATCAAGCCAGTTTCCATAAATGTTATCAAGTATTGCCGTCAACATCTCACGATTTTCTTCAGTGATGGCTTTGCGCAGGAGCTGATCCCCAGCACTTTTATATTTGCCAATTCTCTGAACTTGTGGCTCAATCCCCACTTTATCTAACACACCTGCAAGAAGATAGAAAGAAAACAGCACATGATATAACATCTGATACATCCAATTAACAAAAGATTGAAAATATAGGGCTCAAATGCTGTCAACAGAGACGTCCCCAACAGCCTATCTATGGTCTGTTTCCTCAAAATAAGAGGCACACATACAAGATTGTGAGTAAAAAGAGAAGACAAAAGCCCCTTTCATGAAAACGAGAAACCTATAATTGAGACTCGAATTCTTGTTGCTGCAAAACTACTAATAACAACTTTAATCCTTCTCTCTTTAAACATGGGATGATTATGTAAAATTACAGAGACAATAATGCAGTGCCAAATATCAGTCATGAATTACCTTAAAAAGATGAAAATAAGAAGTGAAAAAATTACCTCTAAGAAATGAAGCTTGAACTGTCAACCCATACAAAGAGAAATAAGCACTTGGAGGTGCATATAACTTTTCACAAGCACAAGCAAGGTAATACTCCTTTTCTTGACAAACAGGGACATATCCCACTATGAATTTACCTGTAAGTAAACAAAAACTTAGATTTGACAATCCATACATCTAACAAGTACTACAGAAATGAAGCAAGCAGCTGGAGAAATGTAAAACCACAAAAAATATGAATGGTTAATGCAGTGGGAAAACCGTCATGAAACCTTCTTATGACCTATATATGACCAGAAACCCTTGCGAGCACCTCTCCTGGCATTAGATCCAAAGAAAATACTCCAGGCTTTGGGAACAGTCACAGGGATTTCATCACAGGACAATATTATAGCCAATGCTCAAAAGTGATATCTTTTGCTAATGTAAGCATTGCTCCAAATTGAACGTAATTACACACAATATCCTGAAGCGTATAAACCTTCTATCTTTCACATTGGCATGCATCACACACCACAGAAGGTCCATACCAACCTATCACAATGTTAAGATGTTCATATGTTCTTCTTATTATGAGCCTGAAGCTCTCCAGTCCTAAGAGAGAGAGAGAGAGAGAGAGAGACCCTGTCAACAAACGAGTTGACACCTTGCAGAATTACCTGATTTTTTAAAATTCAATATGTGCCTTCGGATTTCTTCAACCTTTCCCCATCCACAATTTAAAGGCTCAATATGGAGATAGATGCCAGAGATACGAGGATCATATGCTGCTTTAATAAAATTCTCACATATTTGAGGCAAAGAGAGTCCTGAAGAGAAACGGCTCTTTAGCTGATCAGATATCTGAGAATTATAAAAGAAGACGAAAATTCAACCCCCTTAAAATCATATATTCCTAATATGTAACACAATGAGTTGAAAGAAAATATACTAGGGATGATGGATGAATACCTATTAATATCTTAGTAAAACCCAAACAGTCTGATTACAGTCATATATCAATTAGATGCAAGATGCGACCCAATGTTTCAATGTTCAAGTATAATAAAGGTTAACAGGTTGCATAATTCGTTCTTTTCTCTCCTTTTGTAGTAGCGTTCTTATAAAATTTCACTAGCCATACTCAATTAAGTGGGTTCATGGTCAGAACTTAAGGCTAGTAAATCACATGTAATCATGCTTGTCTTCCAATCTCTGGAAGCTTTAAGTATTAAAAACACAAATCAAGAAACAGAAATTTCACTGTTTAAATGATGTTACAAAAAACAAGTTAAAAGCTTCACATCTTTCTATAAATAGTTGCTCCATGAGTAGATTGCTACCAACAGGTCATATAAGACCTTCGACTCTCTATAACCCAGTTAGCCTATAGACAGCATGAATCCTGCCAGAATATTCTTAGCTTAATCAACAGTCTGCAGAAAACCAATACCAAAACCTCCAAACCTTCAATCTATAGTAAGAACAAGACCAGCAATATAATTATACAGAAAGTGGGCATTTCGTATTAAAATTGATAAATGAAACAATATGAGTTAGTTAGAGCTGTTAGCCATCCTATCAATTTTCCTTTGGAAAAATCAAACATAAACTCAATTACATAAAAGTAATAAAACAACCGACAGCAACAAAATCTCTGCAACTCAAGAGCAATTAACCTGCAATCGACAGAACACGAATTGCTACAACCGTATGATAAACAAATTATCCACAACATCTAACTAACATTAGAATTGTTTCACAACAGATCAAATTCAACACGAAATAAACCAAACCCCGCAAGATGATAATAAGCGGGCCCACTGCAAGCTCATAAACTCAAAAACAAAATCAAACCTGTCCACGCAATTTCATCTGCAAGACACTTCCTTTCTTCACTCTTTCCCAAGGAAATGCAAGCAACATCTTAAACTTAACGCCAAATCTCTTCCAAACCCCAAACTCCTCATACTCAAATTCACCGCTCGGATAATCCTCTTCCTTCTTCTCTCTACCTCCACTCTCACTAGCTATCGGTTTCCCGTTCTCTGCACTCAGTTCCTTCACTTGCTCTTCGGTTTCGCTACTCGGAGATGACTCGTCAAAAGCTCTCGTAGAAAATGAAGGCAATTTGGTTGGAGTAGGAGTGTAGAGAAGAGAGAGAGGAGGTGAATTTGAAGGTTTGGTGATAAAGGTTTGAGCTTGGCAGTGGAAGTGGACGGAATTAGGGTTTGGGATTAGGATTTTGCGGTGGATTGCATATGTTATGTGCAGTGGTGTGTGGAGGAGCTTCGACATTGCTGGACTTTCTCTGTCCTCTGTCCCTCTCTCTCTAACGAGTGAGCGTGAGAAGAGAGAAAGACTGGATAAAATGGAGGAAGACGTAGAGGTTAGTGATGACATGGTAAACTTTTGAACACGTCGTCTTGGGTGATGACATGGTAAACTTTTGAACACGTCGTCTTGGGTGATGACATGGCGTTTCCTTACGTGATATGAGGCAATTGACTAATCATTGATTATTCATTGGAGGAAATTTGGAAGAAAGAGTTAGTAGGCCAAATAAGACGGGTGGGTGGTCTAGTCTGGTATGGGCTAGGCCCACAGAAGTTCAGATTGGGCTATAAGTTGGCTCGAGATTGAAGTCAGTCAATATAGAAAAAGAATAAGTGATTGCAAGAATAATTATAATATTGAGTTGTAAAATGTATGTATACGTGTTCGTGTTTATATTGAAGGTTGAAATGAGAACCTATCATCATCATCTGCATTGAGGGGTTATAATGGTTTATTCATTTTCATTAACTCACCTAAAATAACTCAGACATGTTTACACTGGCTTCTTGTCAAGCTGGAGTACCATTATCGGCGGGTGGGGTTCTTAGTCCCACATTGGAGTTCTATGCATATGGATTGTATTAAAAAGTTCTTGATTAGTTTGTTGTATCAAATATACAAACAAATATTTTAACGAAGAAAACTAAATTGGCTTCATGAATTATCGATGCTTGATAATATATTATAAGTGTTTTTTAGTACGTTTATATGAGAAACACCACCATACGAATATCAGAGAAAAACAAGTTGATTTAAAATGAAATCGAGTCATTGGAGCTAAAAATATAACTCTATCTGAATATCAATTGTGGCTTTTGAGTGAAATTAAGTGGAATCTTAGTTGGAAGCCTTTTCACCGAATTCTTTGATCCACTTAAGCAACCATCTAAATGACTTTCCCATGAGTGTAAGCCTTAAAACTGCTAAAGAAAAGGTGGGTAAAAAAATCAACTAAATCAAACCAATTTGCAAAAATCTATTCAAACCAAATTGAAAATATAGATTTTTTTTTATTTCATAATTTGATATGGAAAATTTCCAAACCAAATGAAAAATTTATTTCCCGTTTGAAAAGATAAATGAATCAAATCATAGAATCAAACCAAATTATCTTGAAAGGAAAAAAAATATATATTATTTTACTTATAACCAAAAAAATTCTTTCATTAGAATATAATACTTAAAAGAAATTTTTAATTTACGTTTATTAAATTGTATTGCTATGGAATTTTTTCACCATAAATTATTAATAATATGTACATAGATTGATCCAAAATTAATACTATATGCTAATTTTATAAATAAAATTAGTTATTAATAAATATTTAAAATTTCTAATCTCATAATTATTGCCTTCACAAGCATCTAATATGATATAAATACTTGTTATGATTAAATGATCTATATGTGAGATTTCACAATTAAAAATTGGTCTTGTAAACTTTAAATCCTTCATCAGCTATCATTCATATAATGGTATCCAACGATCCTTCCCCTTCTTCTCTTAAAATTTCTCTCCTAGTCAATCTAGTAAGACTTGCTTAATTTTTCCATCCTATTCCAAAGGTTTTTTATGGTTTAGAAATCAAATCTCATTCTACTTTTGAAGGTGCTCCCCTATTTTTTTTTTTTTTCAATTGAAATAGACATAAAATCCGTAGTTAAGCCCCAATAATTAGCTCTAGTTGAAAAGTTTTAGGCCTTATGTGAAAAAATTATATATCCTTTTACTCGGTTGGCTTGAAAGGTAACTTTCAAGTAGGTTTGATTGATATGCGCCATGCACTTATTAGGCTTTCCTAAGAAGAGGATCATATGCTTGAGTTTTGAAAAGGTGAATTCAATAAATAAGTTCTTTTATCAATGCAGTAATTGAAATGGATGAGGCAATTTGATCCTCACATTAAGTGACCCATCATTCTAATTTGGCTAGCTTTAATAAGATTGAAATTACACTATTTATGTCAAGTTCATTCCTTTTTTTGTTATATTAGCTTTTGGATAGCCTTTGCATGGATGAATCAACACTTTCCTTGGTTAAGCCTTCTATTGCTAAGGTATGAGTAAAGTAAACAAATTGCTAGTGCATTTGAATCGAATTTGATTTAGAAATGAGAAAAAAAAAAGAGAGGTTATTTTAAACTGTATTTAAGGAAATACCTAAATTATTGCTTGAAAATTGATCATGATGTTAGTTTACACTTGATTGAACATTCGAATATTTTAATGAACGAAAGGAAAGAGAAGCTTATTCCAAAAGCTAAGAATATTTTAATTAAGACTCAATATCATGTGAAAGAAATCCTTCCTAGTAAAACCTTAGACTGTTTAGAGATTGAAAGAATAGATGATTAACTTCAAAGGTGATTGTTGATAGGCAAAATTGGGCTTAAAAGCCCATTCTAACCTTTTCTCATTGTGCATTGGCCTATCAATGGCTTAGGAATGAGCTTTATAGACCAAGACTTAATAGTAACCTGACCTATATATAGCTCTCAATTTTATACTCGGTCTTCTTGAAGGTTGGGACTTAGCTTTGTAGAGCTAAAGTTTTCTTGTGATTTCCATGTTCACAACCTTTAAAGGTCATAGGTTAGGTTGTAAAGCTTAGAAGTTGGTTAGTTATGAGCATAGCATAAAGATAACGACTTATGTGATTCTAATGTATCAATTGCCACATCATCTCTATGGATCTTAGGACTTGCCTAAAATAGAGAAAATACACTTTCCTATTTATGCAGGATTTGAGTATATCCACTTTCTAACTATAATGTCGTCTTTACTACTATAGATATGGGGTTGTGATGTGTACTATGACTAAAAACAAATAAGGCTAGTTGTTGGATGAGTCTAAGCTTGTCGAAAGCTTGAAAAGGGTTTAATAGAGAATGCATAAAAGAACGAAAAAATGAATGAAAAGTAAGCAAAATCTACGCTCTAAAGGATATGATATACTAATGGAACTACTGAAAACTTACGAAACAACTCAATATGACGCACGAATTGGTTTAATGAGGTTATTTGTCACCTAACCTTACTTAAGAGTTAGGATAAGAATGAAATTAAAGTAAACAATCAGTGTTTACGAGAAGAAGAATATTCAATGTATTAATGGTAATCTTTTGATGATTTTAGCTACAAGTATAAAGATATTTGTACTTGATAAGTTAAGGTAACTTGTCTAAAAGGAGAAAAGACAAAAAATTTATTTCTTAAAGAAGGAATGTACAAAGAATACAAAGGGTAAAAATGAATATTAAAAAAAAGTAATGATTAATACAACAGATTCTATACGTGATCTTATATACACGGTAGAGATACATTTGGCGAAGCCATTAGAGGATGTAGACAAAAGAATATGATCAGATTACTTGTTCAAGCAAGAGTAACTAAGGATTAGTCTAGGATCTCTCTTTCGACCTCTCGACAAAGGTGATGCCGAGCAATTGGTCGACTCGGACATGAGTGAGTAAGCGTAAGAATTTTGGTTATTGTCTCGGCATTCAGTTATTCGGTAAACAACTTCTAAGAAGTGAGCAGTCATTTAACTCAGCATGCAGAGTAGGTCAACAAAGAGACACTCGACTTCAACAGGAGTTAGTTGGAGCAAGAGGATTCACCTTACCAATCCCTCTAGTCCTTGAGCTTGACTGTGAGTTAAAAGCCCAATAACCTGATTCTTATCATCTCTTCCAGATTGGTTTGGATTTGGGATCAAATCCGAATGGTCTTTCATCAACTCTTCATTAGGACAACGCCTATTCCAATACCTGACACGTTACATTCTAACTTAAATACTTTCTCGAAGTTAGGAAGATTTAATATAGGTACGAAGGTCAATCTTTCCTTCACCTTAGCAAAACTTCTCTCTTCCCTTTCTTCCAATTGGAAGTCGGTGTTCTTCTTTGTTAGCTCCATAAGTAGTGCAATGAAGGTATTGAAATTCCTAATGAATCTTCTGTAGAAGGAAGCCAGTCCATGGAAACTTCCCACCTCAACACAAGTAGTAAGAGTTAACCACTTGATGATTGCTTGGATCTTTTCGTTATCTACTTATAAGCCTCCTCCACTTACTACATAACCTAAGAATACCACTTCCTCCTAGCAAAAGCAATACTTCTTAAGATTGTCGAATAATCTCTTATCACGGAAGATATTCAACACGGTACAAAGATGTTTACAGTAACTTAAAATGTCAGCATTGTACACTAGGATATCGTTAAAGTACACTACGACAAACCTCCCCATCAAATTTCTTAACACATGGTTCATCAATCTCATAACAGTGCTTAGGGCAGTCAATAAGCCAAATTGCATGACCATCCACTTACAGAATCTATGCCGAGTTTTGAATGCCATCTTCCACCCATCTCCCTACCTCATACAGATTTGATGGTAGCTAGATTTCATATCAATATTGCTAAAGATCTTAGCCCTACTTAATTCATCCAACAAATCTTCCAACTTGAGGATAGGATACCCGTATTTTATTGTTATCTTGTTTACTGCTTAGTTGTCAACACAAATCTACCAAGTTTCATCCTTTTTCGATCCTAAAAGCACCAGTACAGCACAAGGGCTAAGACTTTCCCTAGCATACCCTCTCTCCAATAGTTCATTGACTTGTTATTAGAGTTCAGAAGTTTGTTTAGGCCTCATCCAATAGGCTGGATTATTCAACAAGGCAGCACCGGGTATTAAATTATTGTAATGTTCTATGTCTTGGATAGGAGGTAGTCCTTCGAGTAACTATTCTAGGAATAGATCGGCATACTCATCCAGCAATTCTTTTACTCCTTGGGGTAGTTTACCCTGTTCCTTTAACTCTAATAATTGCCTAACTAACATAAGGGTTGCCACATCAGCTTTAAGGGCCTTTCAAAGCTCGGCTATACTCATCATCAAAGTCGTCTTCGATCTACAAGCAAGTTTAACCTACAGTTTGTTAACTTCACTCAACAACATCGAGTTCAATGTGATCTTTATGCCATCCTTTTCGAACATATATATGTTTCGATATCTATCATGGATAACTTTTCTATCAAATAGCCATGGTCTACCTAGCAACATGTAGGAAGCGTACATGGGCAGTATGTCATAGAGAATCTAGTCAAAGTAATTTTCGATAGTGATCAGTAGTAGTACTTACTAAGTGATATGTAGTATTCCATTCTCACTTAACTAGTGTAGCTTGTACGACCTCGGATGTGCAACAATTGGCAACTTTAATTTTGTGATCAGATTGGTTGATGCCACATTGATGCAACTTCCACTATCAACAATTAGTATACCTACTTAATTATTCACCCTATATGTGATATGAAACAAGTTCTCTCTCTACTCTTCTTCACGTGAAAGTTCTAAGTTCATTGTATGTCGGACAACCTAGATTAACTGATCCAAGTCTTTGACAAACACACCCTCCTCAATCAGTTCATTCTCTTGAGAGACTTCTTTATCGATAGTGTTCTCCTCCTTAAGTTCCTCATCAGTACTTTTTACTTCCAACTTCAAGGCATCTCCCTTGACGACCATAGTTCTTCAATTTAGGCACTAAGTGACCATATGTCTAAACCATTAGCACTTGAAGCACTTAATCTAGCTCGTCTTCCTACCAGATCCTTGTACTTTCTCATAAATTTAGGTCAACATGTCACTGTTAAGTTGGCTCTTCTATTTAGCTCTGAATCTACCCTAGGGATTGGCTCAGTACTTGATTGAGGTCGATGACTTCCTTGTCCTGGTCGACTAGTCGGTAGCCTAGCTAATACTTGGCTTCTTTTCTGTCTCTTTACTCATTGAGCTATTTAAATGGCTTCATCCATTTTAGTGAATCATTGGAGTTCCACAATGTCTTGAATGTCGCCTCTCAATCTAATAAGGAACCTAGAGATTGTTCATGATGGTGGTTACTCCACTTTATAGCAGGTCATAAGCATTTGGAATTCTTAGACATACTTGTCAATAGATCGGCCTCCTTATCTTAGCTCTTAAAGTTGAGTAAAAGTATCTTATAGATAAGTATCCAACACAAATCTGTTTTTGAGTATTCTCTCCATCTTAGGCCAAGTATTAATCTCTTTGTATCCGTCTTGTCTCCTCATAGCTTAGAAATTCTTTTTCCACATGGCAGCATATTCGGAGAACTCAACAGCAACCGTTTTTTTCTCGTAATCCTCATATTAGTAACAATCAAACGAACACTCCACTTTCTCTTCCCATTCTAAGTATTCATCTACACTCCCAAATCCATTGAAGCTCGAAATTTGAAGCTTTACATGGTTAAAGGCTTTAGGTGCTGGAACTCCTTCTTCTTCTTCATAATACTCTTCCTAGTCCTCTTCTTCCAAATCTCCTAAGTCAATCCTTCTCCTCACCCGTTCATCTATTCCTATACCTCAAACTTATCAAGCTGGGTTCTGATCTCTCGTAGGTTAGGCAACTTGTAGGGTGTTATGCATGGCTTCAGTAGGTCGATAAGCCAATGCATATATAGCTCAAGTTAAATTCACTAAGAGGTTAACTATCTCATCAAGTCTCTCGTCAGTGCCTCAAGGGATTCCCTAAAACTATCGGCCATGGTGGGTAACACCACTATTGTCATCCACAACACTAGTGTTAACACTTGGGTTTGACATTTTCTCCAAAAAATTCAAATCTTAAACTCTTCGATTAGTTCTACAAACCAGAAATTTAACAGCCAACAACACAAGAACTAAACAAACACAATAACTTACTCTATTTCACACACGCAAAATAGAGTATAGACAGAGCTTCAAAACAAACTACAACTCAAACGAAACCTCTGCTCTAATACCAAGATAATGCATATCGTAATCAAGAATAAACAAGGTGAATTGCTAAATGAGTCTAAGCTTGCTAAAAGTTTGAAAAGGGGTTGATGGGGAATATACAAAAGAATAAAAAAGTGAATGAAAAGTAAGCAAAACCCACTCTCCAAAGGATATGATGCACCAATGGAACTTCCCAAGATGATGCGTACCGTAATTAAGAATAAATAAGGTCAGTCGCTAAATGAGTCTAAGCTTGCTAAAAGCTTAAAAAGGGGTTGATGGGGAATGTACGAAAGAATAAAAAAGTGAATGAAAAGTAAGCAAAACCCACTCCATAAAGGATATGATGCACCAATGGAACTTCCAAGGACTCACGGCACAACTCAATATGACGCATGAATTGGTCTAGTGAGGTTACTAGCTATCTAACCTTGCTTAAGGGTTAGGATAAGAGTGAAATAAAAGTAAATAATCAATGTTTATAAGAGGAAGAATATTCAATGTATTAATGGTAATCTTTTGATGATTTTGGTTATAAGTACAAAGGTATTTATACTGGATAAGTTAGGGTAACTTGCCTAAAAAGAGAAAAGACAAAAAGGCTATTTCCTAAAGAAGGAATGTACAAAGAATACTATGGGTAAAAATGAATATTCAAGAAAAGCAATGATTAATGTAGCAGATTCTACACATGGTCCTATATACGTAACAAAGATACATTGGTGAGGTTGTTGGAGGATGTAGACAAAAGAGTACGATCGAATTGCTTATTCGAGTAGGGATAATTGAAGATTAGTCCAGGGTCTCTCTCTCGACCTCTCAACAAGGGCGATATCGAGCAATTAGTTGGCTTAAATGTGAGTAAGTATGAGAGTTTTGGATGTTGTCTTGGCATTTGGCTATTCGATAAACAACTTTTAAGAAGTGAGCAGTCATTTGGCTCGGCATATAAAGTGGGTTGACAATGAGATAGTCAACTTTAGTAAGAGTTAACTAGAGTAAGAAGATTCGTCTTGCTAGTCCCTCTAGTCTTCAAGCTCGGCTACGGGTCAAAGGCACAATAAGCTGATTCTTATTTGGTTGCCTCTCTATAGGTAATCTCATCTAGACTCCATCTAAGTTTTGCATGCCTTACTTTTACATTCTTACTAACTTAAGTATTAAAGTAGCTATAATGCTTCACTAAGGGGCTTGGTAGTTTTTTTCTTTCCTTAAAATCTTTATATTACGTATACACCCATGATATAAAGAGTGCCTTACAAGTTAGAGGTTGTAAGACTCTAACTATTAAGTTTCTAAGGGTGTTTATTCATTTTACTTACATTTACATATTTATATAAACAACTAGGGCAACTCAACATTCCACAGTCCATTAAGATTGCAAAGAGTTAGAATCACTTATCAAACAATAAGATAGGATAATTAAACTTCTACGACATTAAGAGTTACTAAATATTATAAAGATTTGGCTTAACTAATATAACCTACTAAAGTAATCTTATTTGTCTAATTCAGTTGCTATAGGAACACTCTACACTTTGATCTTAACCCATTCCTAGCTTTTAGTTACCTGCAAAAAGGAACTATTAGGAGGTGAGCATATCACAGCTTAGTGAGTTTGTCTCTTGCTACTACTGTTTAAGCAAGTTATCAAGTGTTATTACCAAACATTTAGTTTAGCTACATATGAAATGAATGTATATGCATTGAATGCAAGCAACACATCCATGGGGCTCTAAAACCATGGAAGGTGTAGATTTGCATCATCTACACCTCGATTATCCCCCATAGTTAATCGCACAGGGCACCTCTATTTGTAGGTATCGTCTTAACAAATGGAACTCAACTATTACCCTAGTCAAGAATACCATACTAATTAGTTAGGTGGACTCTATTTAGGGCTATCCACTATCAACAATCAACACAACGCTCCATAGGCTCATTATCAATAAATCCATATAATGCCCCATAAGGTTAAATCATATGAGTCCCAACTTAAGCTATTCGCTATTAATCAACTGAAGATGGTCTACTAGCTTTACCTCAATAAGTAAAATGCCAAAAGAGACTACTATGAGTACTCACTAAGTTGATAAATCTTTCTTTGAATTGTAAAGCATTTCAAAAATGTATTTTATCAAAATTTTCAAAAAACTCAATAAAGCTATAGACATCATGGTCTGTAACTAATGGATTACAAACATGCGATTGGTATATCCAGTTATTTTGGCTAAATATTTAAACTTATCAATTTTAATAAAATGATCGCACTAATGTTGGCATACAAAACAACTAGTCACTCAACAAACAACCAAGGGCAAGCAATAGAACATTAAGTAATTATCAAACATAAGCAAGTAGCAATTCATTGAAACTCCCTCACCTGACTTGCTTGCCTACCTGTCCTAAACTTCGAGGTTCTTGAATTAGAAATTAAGCCACCTAAAACATAATAATGATGTATATGTAAGTAACTGGAAGAGAGTTTCTTCAAGAACCTAAAAGTCTACTTAATTACTGAAGCTCGCCTTAATCTCGGAGTATGGTTAAAACTTGTTTTTACTCTAACTTCTTTATTTTAAGTCCATTTTTCGTGTTCTTATAGTTGATTTCATCGTTTTTAAATGTTCTTTCATTTGGCAAGGTCATTTTTGGGCTTTAGGGCAAGTAAGTTTTCAATTTGGGTCTTATAAGTTCATATAACTAAAAGTTAAGTTTGGTTACTTTAGAGTTTGGGCCTAGTTTTAGACTTTAGGCTTAGTTTTTTATCTTAGACCTTGCACTTGATATTTTAGGCTTCCTTTTATGTATTTTTAGTGAACCTTTTTCTACCTAACACTTTAAATTTTCATCTTAGGCCTTAGTGTTGGTTTTATAAGCCTAAACGAGCTTTTTTTCTTAAGTTTAAGGCTTCAACTCATTAGGAGGCCTATAGTAGATGTCTTGGATGAGCTTGAGGGTTTAGTAGGCTTGTTGAATATCTTCTTTTGAGTCTTTTTAAATTAGGTTCAAATTGGGTCATATATTATTTAGGCTTGTATTTTGGTTTTCTTAAGGTTTCTTGGGCTTATTTTGCAATTTAGGGTCTTAGGCCCAATCCTACTTACCTTTTTGGACTTAAGCCCATCATTTGCCCTAAGTTTAATCCACTTTTCACAAAGCTATTGATCTTTTCATGAGTGATTAAGTAGGCTTAAGGCTCGGTTTGTAAGCCTTTTAGTTGAATTTAGGCCTAGTTTATATCTTAGGACTCATATCTTGACTTTATCCGAATCTAATGGGCCTAATAGTTGACAAAAATGATTAAATAACTCATTTTATCATGAGTTCCAAATCTGATACTAATGATTCATTAGGTCTTAAGTAGGTTTTTCTAAACCTAATGTTTATTTAGCCCTAACTACTTACTATAGACCTTGTTTAGCCTCATATCTTGTAAGATTAAGTCCTAAATCCTAATTATCTTTAATTAATCATGTGATTAACCTATTAATGAACATTTTACAGCATTTTGTTCAACATGTTTAGGGCGATTTAAGACGATTTCTTAGGACTTTTTATGCATCATGTACTTAACTTTCTAGAACATGAATCAAACTACCACTAAAATGCACCTAAAACCATTTCTTACTAAAATAAACATGAGAAATCAACAATATAGTGGGGATATACATACATATGTTTTGGCTTGAGCATAGGAATGAAGATATGATGATGATTCTTCTACTTTTCTTCAAGTTATCATCTTACTATAAGTTATGTACTTCTAAAGTTATATGTAATATGTTTATTACACTAAAAATCTAAGAAAATGTACATGTATAGGCATGTAAACATGGTAAACAAAGATGGAACTTTTATATTTTTTTTCCCTTAGTTATTAAGCCTAAGAAACATGCTCATAAACTCAAAATAGAAGGAAAGTTGAAAAGGTGCAAGTTTACCTTAGTGGAAATTCGAAGGGTCTCATTTCACTTTGTTTTTGGACAATGAAACAAACTACTTTAGGGAAAGATGTTTGTCGATAAAGAAAGAGAGGGGGGGGGGGGGGGGGGGGGGGGGTGAAAGAGGATACAAATGCAAGTGTTTTTATGTTGTTTGGAAGTAGTGGTGGAGAGTTATAGCTTGGGGCGTTCGGGTGTGCAACCAGGTTCAAGAAGCTTATTCTTGATTCATTCCTTCTTGTTTTTCTTTTATTTTTGAATTGTGTGTTTAAAGGGTATTTCTAGGGTTTATTCTAGTGAAAAAGATGGAGTAAAATGCAAATTGAGGGGTAAAAAATGGGTTGATTATGAGTGGGTATGGTAGGGAACAAATCCCTTCCATTCTTGGTTGTATGGTACAAGTACAAGTAGGGATTAATTTGCTTTTTACGATTTTTTCCAGTTGAGGCAATGGTTTGTCTACTAAAGGTGAGTGGTCTCTTGTTTTCTCGACTAATTACCTTGTCTTATATAGTTAATTATGATTATCTTTAGCTAATTATGATGCCTAAATACATGTAGATGATTAAAATGCAATTTAAGTTTACGACTCTAATTACTAATGTAGACAACTATATTTAGGCATAGTTTAGGGTTTTTCGTATTTAATTAAGTTACTCAAGCCTAATGGATCATTTTATCTAATTAATTTAGGGTTTCTAAGGGTTGGAATTGATTATCGCTAATCGATTATGATTTTAGAAGGAAAATTGGGGTTGTTCCAACAATTTAGTGAATTATTAGTAATTACCTAATAATGTAGATATATAATTAGAGTTTATTAATTAAATTAAGGCTTTTGATACTAAATTAGAGTTTCTAATTTGTTTTAAGACTTCTTGTATTTTTGGGTTTTATGAGGGTTTGAGAGCTTTGAAGGTACGCTTATAATTTTAGCGTTACTTTTGGAGAAAATATATCATTTAAGGTAAATTAGTAATCCCATTAATTTATTAACTTAATTGACTTAATTTGATTGATTGTTATTATTTGTAGATATCTCATACCGTTCATTATCGAGTTTATGTGATTTACGTAATTTAAGTTAAATGTTTTAATTTGAGGTTTTTATTGCATTTGAAGTTTAATATAAGGTTTTATGACTCTAGGTTTAAGGTCTATAGTTTTTATTCAATTCCGATTTTTAATTTATGGTTACGTGTACTTGCGTTTAGAGTCTTTGTATGCTATTAGGGTTTATAAAACTTCATCTCCTAGGTTTTTCAAGTTCATTTTTAAGGTTCTGATTTAAAATTTTGTTGGTTTTAATTTCTTTGGTCTGATTGAGCCTAGGGAGTATCATTAGTTCTTTAAATTCAATGATGAGTCTAAAACATAAAATTCATGAGGTTTACAGTGGCCACATTAGACAACCCATCAATAGTGTTTTCTTTTACATATCTTAGGCCTTAATTTAGGACTCTTTACTGGTGAATTTTTGGATATAACACCAATGAATATGAATGTTTTAGTTAAGTAGCTAAACTTAACCAAGAGTATGAAAGTTTAACAAAATTTGTTAAAGGAGAGGAACCACAACAAGATAGAAGGTAAAGAGGAAGAAAAGAAGGACCTTTTTACTAAATCTTCAAAAAGGGTGTCTCTTGGTTTGTTTAAAGAGCAAGATTTATGCATGACTACTATGGAAGAATTATTGTCATGATTAGGGTTAAGTATATTAATGAAAATAATAAGCAAGTTACAAAATTTATGGTAGATTTAAAGAATGCTTATAGGGGATTTAGAGGAAAGATATGATAGTGAATTGGCTTCACTTTTAAAGAATTCAAGCTTAGTAAATGATTTGAAAGAACTAAGCGATACTGAGAGTATAAGGATGATGATAATGAGTTCCGAAAGAAGAGATAGGGAGCAAGTCCATTATTTCAACTATTAGGAGATATATTAGAAGCTTTATTTAGGGAACTAATTCCTTTCAATTTCCCAACAAATCTTATTTGTTAGAATACAAGGAGTATCAAGAATAAGAAATCCTTTAGATGACCAAGGAAATTAACAAAGTTGAAGGGAATAAATATGATGATTCTTTTAGAACCTTTACTAGAGGGATCAGAGTTAATAAAGGTTGCTAGATTGGCTGGTTTTGATCAAGGTCTCTCTAATTGTAACTCAAACATTTGGGTCTTGTTGAAAGATCTTCAACAAGTGAATTCATTTGTTAATGAAGAGCAATTGTTGACTTCGAATTTTTTAATAATAACATTAATGAAGTTGTTGTGTCATGGCTATTTTTGCAAAGTATATAAGGGCAGAAAAGAAAATTTTATTGACTTACATTTGCAATTAAGTAAAGAGATTGTTTTTAGAGACTTCAATAGTATTCACATTTCTTCTAGCGAATTTACCTAGTATATTTGCCATGCAAAACTTTAATAAGATGATTGGTAACTCTTAACTTTAAGAGATAAATTTCACAGGTTCTAGTTTCACTTAGAATCGATACTTAATATAGTAAAGGTTGAACAAAGCATTAGCTAATGTTATTTGCTTGGAGGAAAAGCAGGTTGAAGTGATGCATCTAAATGAGATGTGTTTTGAGCATTGTCTTTTATTGGTAAAGAGCAATATGTTGAACTCAAGATCTAATAATTTGTTTAGATTTCTTAATATGTAGTATAAACACCTAAATTACTTAGAGGTTATGGTACAAAGTTAGAACAAGGAAGTGAACACCTTAGAATTGGTGAAATTTTAAGAAAAAATGCAAAGATTAGAAAGTTAGCTAAAATAGTGAAATAATTCTTTATACGATAATATTGTGGCATTTAGAGGATAGAATTTCGAAATTGGAAACTATTTATGACTATTAGTAATAAAAGAGAGGAAAAGCATTTTATTTGAATTGAAAGCCCATCTTTTTATTTAATTTAGCATATGAAGGAAGCTTTTGGAGATAGAAATTAGTAGTAAGTAGATTAAGGAAGGAGATCACAACACTATGTATTTGCATGAATCAATGAAAGCTAAACATTGGATAACTAAAGTTATTAGGATTAAAGATAAAAATGGGTGTTAGTTGGAAGGAAGATCACATTAGCACACTAGCTCCAGGGTTTTTTCAACTTTTGTTTAATAGAGCAAATGTTGTCAAGCTTATTAAGCCTTAGTGGTTGCATTAGTGTATTTTTGTCTTTAATAATAAATTGTTGGATATTTTGCTCAGTAAATTAAAATTTTGGAATATTGTGACTAAATTCATTTTATTTGAATGTTGTAGCCAAATTAAATGGTTTTGGAAGTGCATTTTTATAAGTCTTGTTAGTTTATAATAAAAAACATGTAGTTAAGGTCATTCAATGTTTCATGAAGGCCATTCCTTACCTCAAGTTTTCACTTATACTTTCATTGTTCTTTTACTAAAGAAAGACAACCCTTTAGAGAAACTTGTGCAATGTCTATTTAGAAGCCATCCATAAACTTTTGGTCTTGAGACTCAATTCCTTTTCACATAAGTATATTGTTAAAAATTAAATAGGATTTTTAAAAGGAAGGAGTATTTTAGATCTTGTAAATTCTATTAAAAGGAGAAGTAGAAAGGAAAATTTGATAATAAAGTTGCATAAGAAGAGATTTTATGATAGAATCAAGTGGAGCTTTCTTATGAGTATTTTAAATGCATTGAGGTTTATTTTTAACTTTCAATTTATGGTGGCTCATTGTTTTTCCACTCTTGGATATCCTTGTGGTTAAATGGTCATTCATGTAGTTTTCTTATGAAACCCTTTAGAAATCTTCATCCACTTTCACCTCTTTTATTTGTTATCTATTTAAAATTTCTTTCAAGAGACCTCAATCATCTTATGGATCATTAACAATATGTGCTTTTCAAAGTAGGTGGTTATTTAAATATTTCTCATCTTGTATTTGTTGATGAGTGTATGATTTTTACAAATGGGAGTTCAAAGGCTATTAAAAAGTTGAAAGACTTAATGTTTTTGAGAAGTTTTCTAGGCAAAGGATCAACAATTCTAAGAGTTATTTTTCTATGGATACCAATAGACATCAAGTTGTTAAAAGAATAACTTCTAATATCTTAAAGCTTTTGAAAAGGTCAAATGTTCTTCATTTTTTAAACTACTTGTATAGTTATTGGAATAAGGAACAAAGCAGTCTATCATGATATCATTTTAAAATAAAAGAAGTTGACTTATTAGGATAATAAGTGGTTATAATGATAAGGTCCCTCTAAAAGTTAAAAGTATCCCTTTCTTTATTCCTTTATATATTTTCTAAGCTAAGGTCCCTCTGAAAGTGTGATTAAAGATCTTGAATGAAGTTTTTTCTAAATTTTTCCTAGGGTTCTTATTATAGCCATAAAAGCATTCAATGGTAAAAATGGAGATATTTATATGAGCCATTAGATATTTATATGAGCCATTCTTCCAAATAAATTAGAAGATCCATTTTTTCCAAAACTCATTAAGGAGAGGGAACAAAATTCTACTATTTGGAAAAAATTACTTAATATAAGATCCTTAGCAAAGATAAGTTGGCTTTTGAGGTTAATCTGCATAATATTTATTTTGGTTAGATAAATGGTTTTTTTTTTTTTTTGGAGAAAATCTACTTGATCAATTATCAAGGGAAAATAGAGAAATTAAAAGATTTGAAAATTCCTTACTTGGAAATGCTTGGAAATTACCATTATTTAAGTAGTACATAGATAAGGATCTAGCCAAAAAAATCTGTTCCATTCCTACTTTAATTAATAAAGAGGATACTTTTCTTTAGAAAGTATCCCTTAGTGAAACTTTTAATAGTAAAGATGATACGAAACCTAGGGCTCATCAATCATTCTTAAGAGTTTATGAGAGGCATTTTGCCTCCTTGTTAATTGGAAGAATGCATGTAATTTATAGTGTAGCATTTTAGGTATGTCGTGTTGTTTGGTGCTATGTAGTATGTCGAGTTATGTAATATACTATAATGTGATTTGTTATATTATGCAGTAATATATGTTTATGCAGCACATGTTGTAATGTGTTAAGCATCATAGTATATGTTGTATTTAGTGTAGCATGTACAGTGGTGTGATGTGTAATAGAGTATGCTTTAATTAGTTGTAGGTGTAGTGACGTTGTATGGAGTATAGTATTGATATGGGTACATGTAGGTTTATGTAATATGAGGGGAAGAAGGGTGGTATGGTAATTGTACTTTGAAAGTATAAATAGTCTTAGCGGGAAAGAAAGAGAACAATTAGTGAAGTTAGTTGATGAAACACATTGATAACAATCTAGAGAAGTTTTGCTAATCTTTAAATTATTGAGGAGTACCCATAATGTTGATTTGGCTTTGTAATTATTATGTTTACATCTTTACTAGTTAGGTACACTTATGGTTACACCATTTTTAACTTATTTGAACCCTAGTTGTTATAATTTGGCACCATCTATAAGAAAGCTTGAAGATGAAGAAAGTAAGTCTTAGATGGAAACATTGGAGAAGAGTGTGTAAGAATTAGGAGACAAGTTATGTAGGAGCTTAGTAGAGTTCCAACATCAGATTGCTTTGATCGAAATTTAATTCTTTCAAGGATCTATAAGAGGATAGTGTCTCCCAAAACAATGTTTCATGACTTATGGTATTTTAAGGGTCAAGGAGAAAGTATCAAGTTTGGTTGGAATATAAATAATAGAGGGGGACCATCATCAATCTTCCATGGATCAAAATAAAGTAAGGGATAAAAAATGAGTTGATAAGTGAAGATGTACATCATACTAATGCAATTAAGGTCACTTTACTGCCATTTATAACATGAGAGACAATGTAAGGTAACTTTGGCATCCATATGAATGCAATGGCATACAATTTACTAGTTGAAAATGTTGAATAGGAGGATGCCTCAACTTAATTGGAACATGATGAAACAAGAACCATTATTGAGATATAAAGGCTAAATTTCTAGTAATCCCTTCAAAATTCTTTTAACCCTTAGATAATCTTCTTCTCTAGCGAGTTATATAGATAATTCCAAGCTTTGACTTCATAAGCTCTGAAGGCGATCAGACTTCAACTCTTAGGCTATTGCTTAAGTGGTTTATGAGAAGGCATTAGGTTAACAATGCCCATTTGAAGACTAATTTTGGTGGATGAAGTAATTAGTTTTCACTACATGTAGAATAAGAGTCTTTGTTTGGTATTTTTTATCAACAGAAGATAGAAACAATGAAAGTGTTTGATATCATCAAAATGAAAGTGTTGGACTTAGAGTGAACTCTTATACATAAGTGGTGCCACTTGTTTCTCAAGGTAAAAGTAAAACAACCAATAGCTCTTTTTCTTTTCCTAATAATAGTTTTCAAGTTGAATGGAAACCGAAGGGAAGTATATCAATGAATATGAGGGATAGTAACAGTGTACGACTTGCTAGAAATGGGCAAAATTCATATGAGAATTCAATTATTAGTAATAATTCTAAAAATACAGTTTATGGTAGAGGATCTAAACAATTGCTGTATTATGAATTTTTTGAAGAAACACAATAAAGGATTATGCTTTTCTAGTGATCAGCAATTCACTCTAGGATATAAATGCCTCAATAAGACTGTATATCATTATTCTTGAATAAGAACCAAAGTTTTACGATGAAGAGTAAGTGGATGTTGAAGATGAAGGTAAGTTGCAGTTGTTTAAAAAATAGGTAGCAACAAAATATTAGTGGTATGGAGCTTTCTCTATTAGCTTTGCATAGTCTTAATGGACTTAAAACTTTGAAAATTAGAGGTTATTTTTTGGGAAGTTTTGTCTCTATACTTGTGAATAGTGGTAACAAGACATGATTTTGTGTTTACAAGGCTTATTTCTGTTGTTGCTAAATGTTGAAAATAAATTGCTATTTTCTATAAAGCTAGAGATATATCTAGTGGCATGTGCAAAAATATGAACTCGTTTATGGATTCTTATGAAATTTTAGGATTATTAAGTTTTAGATATTGAAGATGTGGATGTGATTTTAGGTATGGCATGGTTGCAAATATTAGGATAGAATAAAGTTGATTAGGCTACTATGACTATGAAGATTCCTTATAAAGATGATGAGTTTGTGTTGCGACTTTATCCATCTATGCAAAAATCGAGTATTTCCTATAAAAAAAAAATATATGGAAGTCGATAGGAATCTAGGTCCTATAACATGATCTAAAGCTTATGGCCATGCTGCCTTGGTCTACCAAGCTCTTCAGTAGTAGTTCACAAATGAGGAAGCCAAATTCCTATAAGCCAACTTGTTTGAATTCTCAAGCTTTTATGAACAGGCAACTATCTCGTGGGTGAAGGAACTTAATGTTGATTTCAAGCAATCTTAAAGCCAAGACAATCAAATGCTGAACTATCCAAAACTTGGGTGGAATATGATAGATAGCTCGGCAACTTATCTTAATAGCTTTAATAACATTACGCTGAGTTTACCAACTAGCTTACTAGCCCCTCCCGACATTCAATAGAGAATCAACCTAAGGATAGTTGATTCCCTATACCGATAATAGCCATTCATAGCATGCCAACCAATATACATAACTTTACTTATGACCCTTCTCAGAACCTTAAGCTTTGATACCAAGATGATGTGGGATGCATAGCAATACATATACAAACATACAAATGAGCCCCTGGTAAGGTCTTATTGTAGCATGTGATGGGTCCATTGAGAACCATCGGAGAAATGGGAATGGATTAGAGTGGATTGAGGGTCAAAACAAAGGGTTACTCACCGCATAACCTTGCTCAATGGTTGATATAAGCTAGGTTAAGGTTTCTCAATAAAGGAGAAAACATAAGAGAATAATTTGTTAATCAAAAGGGGAATATTCTAAATACAACAATTATAATGATGTATGTATAGTCGAATGGCCTAAGGTTATAAGTATATAGAATTTACTTAAAAGGGTAAATGTAATGCACATATATGTACAAAAATGAAAGAAGGACAATTCAATAATCCTTCTAGAAAGAGAAGATTCTTTGTCAGGTGATATGGGTTGGACACATGTCATTATGGGAGAGGTTGGCTGACCTACTACATAACTAACTTCAATGTGTAGGATAAGGTCGATAGCCTCTATTGTCTTAGTTAGCTCGATGTGCTTCTCTAAAAATAGTTTGGGAGCATTCTTTCCAAATACATGCATTCACAAAAGAGAGAGATCCTTAGAATGGGTCAAAGAGTGAGATCGGTAGGTTTCAAGTAGATCGACCTCATTTAGGTATTGCTTGATGAGAAGATAGAATGGTTGACAACTTGATAGTAGAGTAAGATCATCTTAGTGAGGGAGGTTGACTTCTTCTGGAGTTAGGTAGCACTTGAAAATCTATTGAGCTATGTTAGCCAAACCTTTAGCTCAAGATCGCGTAATTGATCCTAAAGATTGATTCCTATCATTCTCTCTAGGTTGTTTAGGATTTGGGATCAAATCCTCAAAGTCCTCTGCTGGGGTATCTTCTTTTGTGATGTAAGGACTTAAGTCGACAATGTTGATGAGGTTAAAAACTCCATACCCTTTAGGAAGTTGAAGCCTGTAGACATTGTCATTAATCTTTAGTAGTACTTAAAAGGGTCCTTTAGCTCGGGGTGATAATTTGTTCTTTCTTTTATTCAGGAATCTCTCTTTACTCAGATGTAGCCATATTAGGTCTCTTAGTTGAAACAACTTCTCTTTGCATCCTTAACATCCCTATGTGAGCTTCTTGGCAGCATGGGTTAATTGCTCAATAACTCATCAATAGATCTACTACAAGGTTTGAGCTTGATCTTCTATATCTAAATCACTTTGTTTGGTTCAGGGTTTAGGTGCTTGATCAAGAGGTCGCTCAAGATTGAAACCATAAACAACTTCAAATGGAGTCTTGCTGGTCGTATTATGGATAGATCTACTATAGTTAAACTTGACAATAAGTAGACAATTGTCTCAATTGGCTTAGTTTCTCCTCGCTATAGCTTAGAGAAGAGAACCTAATGTGCGGTTGACAATTAATGACCTCTATCTATCCATCTTTTTGTAGATGGCATGATGTGCTAAACAATAACTTGGTTCTCAGTCAAAGCCATTGAGTCTTTCAGAATTAGCTCAAGAACTTTGGATCTCTGGCAAACACTATACTCCTTGGAACTCCATGTAACTTCATGATCTCTTGAAAAAATAGAAAAGAATTAACTGAAGCACTATTACTTTTATGGCAAGGCATGAAGTATGTCATTTTGCTAAATCAATTAACCATAACCATGATGGCATCCTTCGTATGGCTGTTCTAGGCAAACTAAGAATGAAATCCACACTTAAGTCAACCCATGGTTTGGTTAGAACTAGTAAGGGCATAGCTTTTCCTCACTTAGCTTGACTCATGGCCTCCTTACAAGTCAAGCATCTCTCAATGACTTGGTGTATATCTTTCAACATCTTCAACCAATAGAATCTTGATTTCAACATCTTATAAGTTCTTCTCTCTTTAAAGTGGCTAATAAAACCTCCACAATGGGATTCTCTAACGAGCAACTCACATATCGAACAACTCAACATGCATAGTTTGCTAGCTTAGAAGAAATAATCATCTTCAATAAAATAGTTATCTAATGTTCTACCCTCTTTACACTAGGCATAGATTGGTCCAAAGAACTCATCTTAGGAATATTGCTCCTTAATACTAGAGAGTCTAATCAATGTTGTTTGCAAGTTAGAAAGTATGACATGTCACCTAGATAGGGCATTTGTGACTAACATAGTCTCCCCCTTCTTCTATTTTATTATAAACGAAAATCATTCTAGGAATTCTACCTACTTTATATGTTACTTCGATAGCTTCAATTGGCTCTTCAAGTATCTTAGGTGTTGTTGGTGGATTTTGGTAATTGGAATTATCCTGCAAAAAAAGGAAAAGCTCTTGGTATTGGGGCCGATTCGATGTGGCCACTCTAATGCCTAAGTTAGTAGTGAATAGGGAAACTTAAGAGTAGTGAAAAGTTATCAGATGTTTCTTTCTGGAATTATCAGATGTTTAAAGCAGCAATTCTCAGAATGGTTAATAGAGACAAGTAAAGGCCTCTTGATTAGATACATTCCTAAAATATAAGGAGAGTGGGAAGTTATGTAATATAACTATGCTAAGTGATAACTATTCGTGCTGCTTCCTTTGAATTCAAATTAGACACGGATTTGTATTTCTCGGCATTAGCCGAGAATGTAGACTACTCGACCTATCAACAAACAAATGGACGAGGGAACAAAACTTGACTGTTAACATTTATGCCCCCAACTCTTGTGTTTAAGGATTCGACTAAGGGGGTAAATATTTACTGCTCTAAAGGCTGAGTGGAGAACCATTCCTTAAACACTGACTAGGGTAGGAAGACATATTGCATCCTATCTAAAAGGTTGCAATTTTCAATTTTCCTGCTTGTTGAAAAGACCATAGTGGAAAATACAATAGCTGTCACCTCAATCATCATTATACTATAGGCCTAATAACTGTCAGAGACTTCACAATTGTTGGATTTCTATCTCAAAACACATGTCAACAATCCGCACCATTATCTAAATAGCACATCATTTCTGTTAGAGATCTATTGTAGTTATGAGGACAATTCATCCGTATTTAAGGACCCTGTCAAGACTAAAAATAATTTTCTTTAGCCACATCCATAAGCTATCGTTATTTGCTCGACATCTTCTGTCATTTTGAAATCCTTCAAATTCTATGTCATTCATTATAATCAATCAAGTATGGTTTACAATGTAATTCATCAACTAATCCTTTTAGATTTCGAAGCAACTAAGTCTGAGGCTACTTCTCCCCCTTAAAAGGGGAGCAAGATGGCATGTTCATCAGGCAACTTGGCCGATAGTGTTGTGAAGCGGTAGTATAAACTCACTCAGATCAATTCTCTTGCAATAGACAATTATCTAGAAGACAAAGAGGGAAGATCCGTGGCCAAGTATTTGTACAATAATATAGTTTACTTCTACGATTCACTAGATGGAGTAGCTAATATCACGACCCAACAGTATTGTTATTATAGTAGATTGCCATGTACTATATAAAGATTTACAATTAACCCCCTTGTTGATGGTAGGGCTTTCATATGACACACAAGGCTCTTTCCACTATACATTACAACTAGGCCCATAGATAAATAATATAGAGCAATTTATCTAAAATTTACTTTTGTGATATAAATTAATCAAGTAAACGTATGGATTTGTTGAATTCCACATCAAAAGAATATTACAAACTAATGCAATTCATATAGGAAACTGCATTAGAAACTTCAATCTATAACATGAACAAAAGTAAAGATAAATGGCTATCAACAAAAAGCTATTACAAAAATCTTCTCTCCACTCCTTGATTGCTCCATCCCATCTCCAAACAAGACTCACCTCAGGTATTCCCTTGCTCGGATGAATGAAGAGATTTCCTTACAACAAAAGAAATCTATTGAGGTGTAACCTTAAGCTTAGTGAGATAAATCCCCTCGTCAGAACCGTATGACAAAAATTTATTTAATGCACAACATATGAATACATGAACAATCGGTATGGCAAACAATGCATGTAATGGCCTAGGAACTGCACATAACTCAGAATTACGCCCCCTGTAGTCGGGGTTAGAGATAATTAACCAATACAAACCAAAATCCAGGTCCTAGCACTTAGGTTTCACATCAATTGCACTATTATACTTAAGTTAAAACAAAACTATATATATAATATACTTTCAATTGGAGCAACAAAACATATTTTCAAAATCCCAAGTCTAGTGGTATGGTGGCCTTTGCAATCTATAAACACAAGCCCTAAGTAAAAGCCATAAGACACGACCCTTTGCCAACGGTTAGCATCTCTTGGTGCCTAGTAAGCCCGTCAGCTTAGGATAGAGACTCAATAAAAATGATGGCGTAGCTAATGCCCAATCCTACAGGAAGCCTTCCTCCTATGAGTCCCTTCCCATCTCCTACGTTAAGTGGCAGTCAGTGTCATCCGAATGCAATTATGGGGAATGTATGATTTATTGAATTTCTTAATTGTATAAATGATTAGTTTAGTTTTTTATGGTGATCAAACAATTTCATTCCAAACGAATGCACATATATGTTATCATAAATAATTCTCATTATTATGTGATTACCTAGCTATAGAATTCAATCATAAATTCACACACATACATTTCCCATATCCCATAAACATTCAATTTTTATATATACATATATATTTAGGTGCATCTATTCTATAAGCAAAGTTAAATAAGGAGTCATCAGGAATTCAATCACTCAGTCATATGGGTCAATCGAAGTAATCTTAGGGTAAGTCGTCTCCGAAAGCGAGGTCCTTGGGACATTGCAAATATAGTAATATAAGGATTTGAAATAAAACTTAGAAAACTAAGCTAAAACCCCTTTTTAAATTATACTTTTGACTTGATTTCGTATTTTTCCTGGTTTTACTTAAATGTTCAATTGCATATAACTTTCTCATTTTAAATCTGATTCTTACAACCTTATAGTCAATCTTCATTGTTTTTTAGTGTACTTTAATGTGGTAAGGTTATATTTTTGAGATGAGGTATGAAAATCTACTTATAGGTAAAAAAAATAGTGATCCTCACGCTTACTAGTGCTTTTGGGCTTTGTTTAGTTAATGGGCTTTTTAATATCTTGGGAGATCCTTTGGGCTTAGAATTTCATTATAGGCTTAAAATACTCCTTAAGGTTAGATTCCCAACTTTGATTTACACTTCTAAGGCTATTAACAACTTCTTGGGCTTTTAAGTGAGCTTTAGTTGTCAAATGGACTTGTTTTTTTTATCCAAATCAAGGATAGTCACTTTGTTGGGCTTGGGGTGAGTCTTGTGGGCTTCTTGAGGGTCTTAAAGCAACTTTTATTGTTGTGTTATGTTGCTGATCAGAATTTATGTTTGAGGCCCGTTTTGAGAATTTTAAGCTCGGTTTTGAGTTTTAGGCTTAATACACTTATCGTACTTGCCTTGGTTAGTCTTTTCACTTTGTTTACTTACTCTTATCATATTTTTAAGTGTCTTTTATCAAGGTTCTAGATCTAGTCGGTTTGGTATGGAGGCTTTTGACTTAGCTTTTCATTTCCGTAAGTTTAGGGGTTAGATCATGAACCTAAGCTACTTATATTCAAATCTTAACTTGACTTCTCTTTCATGAGATGATTATTTAGCTTATACTTTACATGAAAATAGTAGATCTCGTACTTACTACAACTTCCACACCATAGTTCATGTCTAATAAAGTTGGTTTCCTAAAAAAAACTTCATGAAATAGATTTTCCTTTACCTAAGTCTAGATTTGAGCATGTTTAACTTAATAGAAGTGAAAATAACATCCAAATGACTAACAAACCCTCACATCCTTCATGCTCCTTCTTCATTCAAATTCTCATTTCAAGATTTCTCAACTTAAAATCTTTGATTCTAAGTGTTAAACAAATATTTCTACAAAACACTAACTTTACATACTCATATTTCAACTTTCATGTAAGCGTTTCATGAGTTTACTTCTTAGGGTAGTCTTAGATGTTTCATTAACTTTTGATCATACTCATATCCTCAAGAAAACATGGTCTTCCACTTAAGCTTTTTGTTTTACTTCCTCCTTCTTGTAACCTTTTTGGAAACTTTGAGTTTTAGTCCTTTGAAGTGGGGTTTGAAGAATGTTCTAAGGATCCTAAAAGTAATGTTTGGAAGTTAACAAATGCAATATACAAAGTGGAGTTGAATGCTATGAGTGTAGAAGCTTTGTTAGTGGCGGCAATGTGTAGGATTTGTAGGGTTTTGTGTTTCCACTTTTGGGTTGATTTTCAAGTGAGAGAAATGGAAGTAAAAATGAAAGTGAAAGTAAGGGATATGAGAGAGAGAGAGTGGCCGGTTGTGTAAGGGGTAGGAAGTATGTTTAAGAAGTTTGATTTTGTTGTCTTGTAGCATGCACAAAAGCCAACAATTGAAAAGACTAGATGATGTAAGCATTAAGGGCTGAATAGTAGAGTGTAAGATAAAGTGATTGATGGATGAAAGACAATGCATGGCCCCTCTCTTAGCCATGTAAGAACTGGCCATTAGGCCTTTCTTTTGGGCATGGAATTGTCTTGTTTACTTTATTAAAGTTAAGCATGTGAAATCTTATAATATCTTGTTCATATGTAGTATAAGTTAAGGGGTGATAAGGAACGTGTCTTATCACTAGTTTTTGATAAGTTAACAATTGATAAGTGATTCCAACTCTCAATTGATAAGTCATTTAAGGTGATTGGTTAGTTCACATATCTACATGTATAAGGCTTAGGCATGAAGATAAGGAAATTGTCTTATAGGAAATTCTTTTAGAGTTTGCTTCTTAAATTGTTTTATAGATTATGATTTAATTCTTGTAAAATTATGAAATTTTCTACAAATGAATGAAATTATTCAAATTAAATTATCAATTAATTGCTTAGGGTTATGAGTCTTTAATTACTTTAGGGTTCAGGGTTTTAGGTGACTTTAGAGTTTACAGTTTTTTTCATGTTCAATTTTTATCGATAATAGACTTTTGAAATGGAAAGTTAAATTCATTTTTAAATGTAAACTTATATTCTTAGTTTAGTTGATCCTGAGGAACGTTCAGGAAGTACCCTTAGTCAAATTATAAGCTCGCTAAAAGTAGGGTTTACAGCTAATGCTATCGATAGGGTCTTTGTTTCAAAATATAACAAGTATTAGCAAGACCTTCCTAGAGCATGGAATCTTAGGAGGCCGAGAGAAGAGGAAAGGGTATGCTTTCTAAGGGAGTATGAGTTCCATATCTACCAAAAATATCTCGATTTTGGGCTACGCTTCCCTTTTTTGGTATTTGTTAAGCAGTTCTTCAATTATTTTCGAGTCATGTCGAGTATGTTCTCACCGAATATATATCAACTTCTAATGGCTTTCAAGATGATCTGTAAAGAAGTTGAAGTCAGGGTTATGCCTCGATTGTTTTGATACTTCTTTACAATTATGAGGCAACCTAATGGTTAGTACTTCGCTACTATGAGGCATGGACAGAAGTTCATGGATGGGTTAGAGTCCAAGATCCATAAATGGCATAATAAATTCGTATCTATCATTTCAAATGAGGAGTTTGATTTTTGGACTCAATAAACTAAGCCGATTTGTACTAAGGACATAGAGTTGATGCCGAATGATGCTACTATGGCAAAGAAGATCCAAGAAAAGAGGAAGAACAAAATGTTCTTTTGGGATGACAAGAGAATAATGAGGCGTTATGAGAGCGGAGAGCTAATCTTTTCTAAGAAGGAAGGTACGTTAATGAGTAATCGCCGTGCTAAGTATAGCTACAAGAGGAAAGCCCTTCTTGTGACTAGGGGAGGAATTTTTGCCTTTGAGCCTTATTCGGTACAGAGAAAGTAAGTTATTTCTTATTCCTTACATTAACATTAATATGTCTACTTCATATTGCAGGCATGAGCATTGCTGAGGTGAATCCTACCAAGTTATTAGCCCAAGTGAAGGCCAAGAAATCAAAGGCTGATATGCATGTGGCTACCATTGTCACTACCACTCGGCCAGCTACTATCAAGAAAGTAGAAAAGGAGGGTGTAGTGAAGTAGGCAACGACCTACAAGAAGACCTCCCAACCGACTGATAAGCGGAAAAGGAGCAAGAAGTTTATGTTGTGTCCTTTGTTACAATAAAAATCATAGTATTTATTGGATTTTCAGTTATAACAATTCCCTCTCATCCTCTTTGGCCACTGTAGCACTCCTCTCTGCCAATGCATCTCCATCAATATGTCCGAAATTGGATGATTGACTGGAGTGTAGGATGAATATGTCAGAATTTGTGGCCTCTTTCCCTTGGCATTAGGACTTTGATCGTCATTTGCATAGAGTCAATCTTTTTCACTCTTCCTCTTATTGTTTTTTCTATCTCCCTTATTTTGATCAACCTCTTATCGAACCTTTATGTTGTCCTCTTGTTTGATGTAGGACGTAGCTTTGGCTTTGAACTTGGCAAAAGTTCTCGGCTTATTCTTGGCGAGACACTTGAGAAAGTCTCTTTGGGGCTTGACTCAATCAATGACAGCATTGAGGGCTACATTCATGTCTAACTATGGAGTTTGGACCATCTCAACCATAAACTTAGCTAGATAGTCTCGAATGGATTCATCTGATCTTTGTTTTATTGTATTAAGGACTAAAGAGTCCTTAACAGGAAGTTTATTAGCAAGGAAGTGTTGAAGGAACACTTTTGCTAGTTATTTGAAACACGAAATTGTCTTTGGCTTCAAGTGCTTGAACTATGTACTTGCTACATTCCTTAATGTCAAGGGAAAGGCTCAGTAAGCTACGGCATCACTCAAGCTATGCAACTTAGCCAAGGTGCGGTAGTACTCAAAATGATCTTCAAGTTCTTTCGTTCCATCTTAGGTTTCAGATTATGGTAACTTGATGTGTTATGGTATGACCTCCTCTAAGACCTCAGAATAAAGGGGCTCTTCTTAATTTGGAACTGCTTGCCTGTTGCAGTAAGGGTGCTAACATGCTAGGGTCCAACATGGTGTACCTGCTGCGGTTGCTTGCCTTTGTCAATTTTTTTTAGTGTAGGAACTGAAGGTCCCATCGTAACCTCGGCTTACTTTTTCTACAATTCAGGTGAATAAATTGAGTCATCTTTATTCTCAGCATCATGATTACCATGCTCTTTGTTTTGATTTGGGTGAACACTATTATGGAGGAGATTAAGGATCTGTTTATGCTTTTTGTTTAGTTCCTGATTTTCTTTAGCTAAATCGAGGCAAACTTGCTTGAGCCTAGCTAAACGTTGCTCGTCGGTATGCCTATGCCCCCTTCAAGGTGTTGAGAGTAAGTACTTGTACCTGTACTCTTAGTCATTCTTGTTTTAGCCATGTGAGTGTGTTTGAGAAAAAATAGATGGCGCCAAATGTTGTTGGTGGATTTTGGTAATTGGAATTATCCTATAAAGAAAGGAAAAATTCTTGGTATTGAAGCCAATCTAGTACAGTCACTCCGATACCTAAGTTAGTAAATGTGAATAGGCAAAGTTGAGAATAGTGAAGAGTTATCGAATGTCTATTACAATGTTTCTTTCCTGTGTTTATAGGCGAGTGTTGTGTCTGAAGTAACAGTTATTGGAATGGTTAATAAAGATACATGGAGGTCTCTTGATCAGATACATTCCTGAAATATAGGGAGAGTGGGAAGTTATGCAGTATAACTGTATCAAGTGATAACTGTTTGCGACACTTCAATTGAATTCAAATTAGACATGAATTTGTATTTCTCAACATTAGCTTAAAATGTAGACCACTCAGCCTGTTGGTAGATAAATGGATGGGTGAACAAAACTTGACTATTAACATTAGGGTTTAATGGTCGAAATAAACAACAAATTCCCTTAGCAGCAAATAATTTTGCTATGTCTATAATGCTTAGATAAGTGCATACAGTTCCTTCTCATAAACAGAATAATTCAGAGTTAATCTTTTAAGCTTTTTAGTAAAGTAGGCAATAGGTTGACAATCTTACATGAGCACTACTCTAATTCACATGCCTAAAGCATTATGCTACAATTGGAAGACCTTATTGAAATCAAATAAGGATAGTATAGGGGTTGAAGTCAATCTCTTCTTTAACTCGACAAAACTCTTTTCTCCTTTTTCTCCCCATCAGAATTCAACTTTCTTCTTCTTAAGCTCAATAAGGGGTATAGCTATAGAATTAAAATTCTAAATGAACTTGTAATAGAAATAAGTTAAGCTATGAGAACTTCTTACATCAACACATGAGGTCGGGGTAGGCCATTCCATAATAGCTTAGATTATCTAGTCATTGACTCTTAAGCCTCCAATACTAATTACATATCCTAAGAATACAACCTCACCTTAGCAGAAACAACACTTCTTCAAATTGCTAAATAGTTGCTTAGCTCGAAGCACCTCAAAGATAGCTCAAAGACATTTTGCATGGCTAGGTAAGTCAAGACTATATATTAGAATGTCATTAAAATAAGCCATAACAAATTTTCATATCTAATTCATCAACACATGGTTCATTAGCTTCATAAATGTGTTTGGGGCGTTTGATAACCCAAATTGCATGATGAGCCACTTAGACAGTTCATATCTTATTTTAAAGGTAGTCTTCCACTCATTCCCATATCGCATTCAGATTTGATGACATATTGACCTCAGATCTATCTTAGAAAATATGCTCGCGCCATGTGAATCATCTGACATATCATTTATTCTAGGGATTGGGTACCTATACTTGATTGTGATCTTATTAACAACTTAGTTGTCTACATACATCCTCCAACTTCCAATCTTCTTGGGGACAAACTGTATGGGCACAATGCATGGACTTATGTTTTCTCGAACATGCCATCTTTCAATGAGTTCATTTACTTGTCTTTATAGTTTGGAAGCTTACTCAAGATTCATTCGATAGGTCAATTAGTTTAGTAATGCAGCTCCTGGTTGTAAGTTAATGCCATGCTCTATTCTTCACTTTAAGGGTAATCCCTTTAGCAACTTATACGAAAATAGATCAAGAAACTCACTTAACAATTTCTCAACCTCTTCAGGTAGGTCAGTTTGCTTTTAAACTTCTAGCAATCTTTGTATTAGTAAAAAGGTCGACTGATTAATCTTCACAACTTCTCTTAGCTTAGATAGGTTCATTATTAGGGTATTCTTAGGTTTTTGACTTAGTTTGGACTTTACACTACTAAATTGGTTTGTTATAGGGAAGAGTATAACAAGTTGACCATCTCAAATGTGTAGGTATTTCTATACTAGTCATGCATAACTCTCCTATCAAATAACCAAGGACGGTTAAGTAGAATATGTGAGGAGTACATTGGTGATACATCCTACAATATTTCATCCTTATAACTCCCAATGGTAATTTATAACAACACTTGCTTTGTAACATATAATAATCCCTTCTCATTCGATTAGTATAATTTGTATATGGTTTCAAATGTGTAGAGGTCGACAAGTTTAACTGCTCAACCATTCTCATGGATGTGACAATCATACAACTTTCAATATCAATAATTAAAGTGGAAAGTTGGTCCTTTACCTTATAGGAAGTATAAAACGTATTCTCTTGTTGTTCATCTTATTGATCATGTTCCATACTAAGAGCTTAATAAACAACCAACGTTAGCATGTCCCCTTCCTTTAGATAGATGTTATCTCTTGTAACTTCTACCTTCACTTTATCCTGTACTCCTTCTATAGCTTCACTAACTTCTTTCTCAATGTTGTATACTTAAAAACCCAAAACATCACTCTCATAGTTTGTTTATTTGAGCGTTAGGTAGCTATGTGTTCAAAGCCTTTGCACTTAAAATATTTTATCTCAATGGTTTTTCTTCTAGAATTCTACCCCTTTTCGAATTCTCTTTCTTACTCCTTGCTCCTTCCTTCTTCCTTCTACATGCAACAATCATCACTCTCTCTTGCTTGACACATGCTAACAAGCTTCTTACTACCTCCTTGGATATGTTAGATTGTTTGAGCAAGTTAGGAATTTGGAGCTTGGTAAGGTTAGTTTTTCCTTTCTCTCTCAACATGCTAGGTGACCTTAATGGCTTTTGATGAGTTCCAAATTGGTTATATTTTAATTAGTGATTTTTTCATGATTTTCTCTTAAAATATAAGTTTATTTTTAGATAATGATACTTAATTGAGTAAAATTTTGTTTTTTTAGGTTTTGAAAGGATGTACATGAGAAAATAAGAAGATAGAAACAAATTTTGCTTAATTTGGAGCTAAAATGAACAAGTTATGAAGGTTTGAAGATCAATACAACTGAACAATATGACTTTGTTATTTCCAAGCAAATTTGAAACTTGTTTTCAACTGTTACAGCCTAGTACATAACCAAAAGACACAACTATGTTCTTGATCATGTTGTTCCCAATTTAGACAAAAAAAAAAAAAAGATGCAACCATAAATCACAACTAAGGATATGACCAAAAGACACAATTGTATGGTCATATCCTTTCTAGCTAACCAAATTTGTTTACTTCTTCTATAAGGCTTTGTTAGGGTTTTCTAGAGAGATTTTTTAGCATGATTTTTTTTAAAGACTTTTCAAGAAATGATGACTTAAGCAAGCAAGGCAAAGAGAAAACTCAAGATTCAATTTTTGTGGATTTTCATGATCCTTTCTTCTACTCTTTTCTATTCCTTGATTATCATTGTTATTTTATGATGAGTAGAGAGTAGATTTGTAGTATCGAGGTCTTGTGAACCTAGATCTTACATGTGATGATTGATTTTATTTAGATCTAATAAAGATCTTTATTTATTTATTTTTGAATCAATTATGTGTTCTTACATGTTTAGGTTAATAATTTTGTAGGTTATTAATTTAAATTTGATGTTATACGTGAAGATTGAGAGATTTCTTATATAATTAGATCTATCATAATTGATGAAAGTTTATGCAATTTTAGAGATAAATTGCAAAACTTTTCTAAAAGTATAATATTATCTTTAATATTATATTTTTAAGAGAATTTACTGCACCATTAATGCAATCTTGAATTACGTTATGAAGAGACTTTATTAAGTAATATAGAAATTAGGGTTAATAATCTTGAGAAAGTTATTAACTTTAAAAGAGAGTTCTCTAAGTCAAGAAGAAATTAAAGATTTAATTAGATTACTTTTAGGAAAGTTGCATGTATAGATCTAAGGAATCAAGATCTAGGTATAACATTGAGTCTTGAAGTTAATCATTAATAGTTTGCTTTCTTGTTTAATTCTTGAAATTAAATTAATTAGCTATTGCAAATTTTACTTGAGTTCTTGAATTGAATTTATTCAGTTAGATAATACTGGTATTCTAAGTCTTTAAGGGATCGACTTAGACTCACATATGCTATATTAGAATTTGATAGGTATGCTTGCCTCATATTAGCTTCCTTAAGGGTGTGAAATGATTGCACTTCAACAACATCCTTTAGCTCATACTTCAAGTAGGTAACAAATCTAGAAACACTTTAGGCTTTTGGCTCTTCTACTTCACACTTAATTATCAACATTTGGAACTCTTGGACAAATTAATCAATAGATCAGTTACCTTGTTTCAACTCTTGTAATTTGGAAAAAGTTTCTTGATAATGCGATCTAGGAAAGAATCTATTAAGCATAATTCTTTTCATTTCATTCCATATACAAGCATTACATTAGCCTTCTATCTGCATCTTTCTCCACCACATGTGAGCATATTTGGTGAATTCCAGGATGGAAAGTCGAACCTTGTCTTCTTCGGCATAGTGATAACATTCAAATAACTTATCAACTTGCTCTTCCCAATACATGTACTCATCAGCACTTCCATACCCCGAGTAGCTCAAAAATTAAATCTTTACATTTTTAATGCTTTTAGGAGCTTGAATAGCATGCTCCTCATAATACTCATAATTATGCTCCACTTCAACTTCTCTAATGTCTTTAAGAAAAATCCTTCAATGAGTAAGTCAATCAACTCCTCCTCGGGGTTGTTGAATAGGAAAGTTAACCCTAACAGGTTAGCTTACATATCTTTCTTGTTGGGGTGTTTGACCTAGTCTTTCATTTGCTTAGTAGAATTCTTTTTGTTTACTTTCTTCATCATCATCTACTTTCACTCTCTAATTGACTCTTTGTTCAATTACTCTAGCTAATGCATGACATGTTGGGTAATTCACTTGTCTCTATTGAACTTTAATATTTGTTCTATTAACTCCATAATCAATTGGGTTTTGCTTCTAGGGAGTCCCATCATCTTCGCTTCTAGTGCGGCTATCTCCATCGATTCGGGCAACCATTTCTCCTCTCATCATCACCATAATATTTTCCATCAACTTGGTAAGGCGGTTGATCTTCTCATTAGTGGATCCTAGAGTTTGTCTATATGGCAAGCTCTTTCTAATGCATCACTTTCATTGTCTCCAATAATAGCATTCATACCGGGCTTCGTCATTCTCACTACAGTACAATAAATTTCAAGTAGAACTCCAATTTTCACCATTCTATCTCATAACCAAACAACAACCACTATAATACGAAGATGGCCATTGTTTAACCCTTACTACATGATCACTTTAGTATAATTGTCAACAACTACTACAATGATTCTCCAATAACCACCACTTAGAACAACAACAACCACTACTCAACAAGTTACACAACCACTGTCCTATTACACAAACTTTGACTTTACCTTACTACTTTACTTCATAGATTGAGAAACAAAGTACATTGAATTTACACTTATACACCTAACTATAACTTAACCAATACAAACTAAACTACAACCACCACCAAAACTTAGCCAATATGTACAACTCTCCTCACAACCCTTCTTAAAACCTTAAGCTCTAATACCAAGATGATGTGGGATGCACACCAATACGAATGCAAACACATAGATGATCTTTGAACGAGGTCTTACTATAACATGGGATGGGTCATTTAAGAACTATTGAAGAAATGGAAATGGGTTGGGGCAAATTTAAGGGTAATAGGTTTAAGCTAACATGAGTTACCCAATGGATGTAATGCACCACTTAAACACTCACGACCAATGCCTTGCTTGATGTGGCTCATCAATCTTAGACAAAGGATTGCTTACTGCACAACCTTACTCAAGGGTAGATATGAGTTGGGTTTAGGGTTAAGGAAAAAAATAGTGAATCACGAATCAAACTGTAAATTGAATTGAACCAAACTGAATAGAAAAAATAGTTTTTTTTTTTCTACGAACCATTTGGTTATAGTTCGGTTCGATTATATCTAAATGGTTTGCAGTTTGATTCGAGAAAGCAAATCGAATCGAACTGAATAGTTTGGAACTGAACTATTTGTTTGAACAAAAATAATTTCAAGCAATTGTTTTGTTTTTTGTTTTTATCAATCTTTATGGATTTCATCAAACTTTTTACATCTTCTTCTTTGTCTTATTTTTAGGTAAATTATTCAAATTAAGTTAAGTGAGTTCTATCTAAAATTTACATTTAGAAATTTTCTTTTTCTAAATTGTCATTTTCTTATATATTTTCAAATCAAGGGTTTTACATTAGTGCTTTTTATGTATCTCTCATTTCATTTTCGATCTTTAGTGCATATCTTTTGTTTTCTTCATATTGCTTTTTGATGGTTAGCTTTACTTCTCCTTCGTTGTTTATTCGTTAGAATAGAGTCTCTCATCCTTATTCAATTAAGTTAAGTTTGTTAAGTTCTTATTCAACTTTTTACTAAGTATCATTACACATGATAAATATATGAGAAATTAATTGGAAACATACGAAAGTTCAATTGAAAGGAAAATATATTATTGGAGATAAAAATGTTTAGCGAAAATTTGACATAAACAGTTCAAACTAAACTAAATTAGTTTTTATTAGGTTTGAAAAATTTATAAATCAAACCATATGGTTAGGTTTGATTTAAAAAAAAAATAATTGAACTATTATATTAGATTCAATTTGGTAAGGGAAGGCAAACCGTACTGAACCGAGTCGTGCCACCCCTAGCTAAGTTAAGGTTTCTCAATGAAGGAGAAAGAGGAAACATAGGACAATATTCATTAATCAAAGGGGGAATAATTTGAATATAACAATTAAAATGGGGTATTTATACTTGAATTCCTTAAGGTTACAAGTATATGGAATTTACTTAAAATGGCAAATATAATGTTCGTGTAAGTACAAAAGTGAAAGAAGGACAATTCTGTGACAATTCTATAATTCTTCTAGAAAGAGAAGATTCTTTGTTAAGCTATATGGGCTGGACTCATGTCATCATGGGAGAGGTTGGTGTACATGCTGTATAAATAACTTAGATGTATAAGATAAGTTCAGCAACTTCTATTGTCTTAATCAGCTTGGTGTTCTTCTCTATGATGTGTCTACGAGCTAAGTTATCACTATGGCTTACTGTAATATGGATCCTTTAAGATATAGAAGAAATGGTACTAATAATAAGGTAGAACTTCTAGTAGTTTCGTGAAGCTGTTCATTGGATATGATTCAATAACCGGCACAACATAATTAAGCCTTAACTTGATATGATGCACAAGTGTCGAGCCTTATTTTGATTTTCTTAATTTAACTTATACGAAGCCTAGCCCACTTAATGTAGATTATTCGACATTAAATTAAGAAAAAGAAAATGTTGTTTTTTTTTTTTTAAAATGGAGTTGCCAACCGATCAACTAGTAAAAATAAAATTAGGGTTTTCGGGTAGGAAAACCCTAATTTAAGCACTAGTCTGCAGGTATTCTAAAAAAAATTGATTTTTAGAAAATTAAACCAGAAAAACTCTATTTAGGGGTTAACCTATTAAGACTGAGTCGTCATGTGAAAATTTTAAAAAAATTGATGGCTTCTTTTTTCTTATATTTTCTAAAAATACTAAAAATAGATCTAAATAATTAAAAAAAAATGACTAAGAATGATTTTTAATGTTTTTTCTATTATGAATTTTTGAAAAAAAAAGAAAAAAATTATTTTTTTAATAGTTGCCCTGAAGGTACTTACGTATACGATAATCGAGATCAAACCCATCGTAATTCTTTTTTATAAAATTTTTAGTGGGTGAGTTAATTTTATATTGAAAACCGAGCCAAATTTACATTTTTTTTTATCAATTTCTTATTTAAAAAAAAAACTTAAAAATTTTAATTTTTCTAAATTAAATAAATAAAAACCCTAACTAACTATCTTTAAAAAAACTCAATTTAGAATTTTTTTTAACAAAAACCCTAAGTGCTAAAAATATATTTTTATTAAAAAAATATGATTTTTAAAGAAAGACTTAATTTAATAAAAATTGCAAAATAAATAATAATAATAAAAACTTGCATTTAAGCACAAAAAATTAATTAATAATAAAAATAAATAACCAATAAAGAAAATTAATAAAAATTACCAAAAATAAACAAAATAAAATAATAAATAATAAAAAAGTAAAAAAAAAAATTACCTAGCATTGGTCCATTGGTGTTAGGCAATGAACTAGGTAATAGCACTAGGTGAGAGCAAGCGTGTGCCTAAGCCTATGTAGATGAGTGCTTGGGCAATTATACAGGCGAGAGCATAGGCGAGCGAGGGTGATGACCTGGGTGATGGCATAGGTGAGAGCCTAGGCAACGTAAGGGTGAGCGAGAGTGATGACTTGGGTAAGAGAGATAGGCGTTAGTGGCGATGGATTGGGTGGTGACTTAGGCAATACAAGCGAGCAACTAGGTGATGGTGTAGGACATCAATGGCGATGGATTGGGAGATGGCATGGGCGAGAGCAGGAGACAGCGATGGGCGATACAAGCAAGGGTGTTTAAGAGGTGACTCGAGTGATAGTAGGCACATGGATGGGCAATGCTTGGGCATGCGAATGGGTGATGGTGTAGGTAAGTACGGCGAGCGTCTAGGTGATAGACTAAGCATACATGGCAAGGATTTGGGTAATGCTAGGGCAGTGGTGCTATGCAGCGGCGGCGTGGATCTGGGCGGTAGTGCAGTGCGAAGGTATTAGGGTATTGTGGTGTTGAGGTGGCATGTAATGCTTATGCAGCGATGTAGGTAGGCCCGTAGCAATGCGTGGGGGCATGTGATGGTGTGTGGGGTTGCATGGTAGTGTGTGGGGATGTGTGAGGTGTAGTAGTGGCACATGAAGAGATGTGGGGGCACGTGTGGTGTTTTGGGTGTGTGTGATGAAAAAGAAAACCTCCTTAAATTACGAACTAACATGATTTTTATAAACTCTAAAATTGAATCTTTCGTATCAAAGATACGAAAGATTTGTTTGCGATTTAACCTAGATTCACCCTAACTTCTAGAAATCCTAGCTAGTTCGGGCTTTTCTTTTAGGGGCTAGCTCAATCCAATTTAGCCCAATAATTTAATAAATCTTGATGTTGAGCCCCTAAATTGGCATAGCCCAAAACTAATGGATTCAACCCATCTCAATAACTGATCTAACAATACGACTTGACTCTTGACGCAACTTCTTATGACCGAACTTGATTTTCTTTTTGCTATTTTTTTCATTTTTTATTTTCGTTTTTCTATTTTTTATTTTTTTATTTTTTTATTTATTTATTAACCTAGCTTAATTAACAAAAATTAGCAAAAATGAAGTGTCTACAACTGCCTCTCTCTATAGTAAAGTTTGATTAAAACTTTACTATAAAGACAAAAGAGATACCCATTTTTACCAAACTCTACTTTGAATTGATCAATTAAACTGTGTTTTATTTTAATGAAGGATACTAACTTGAAAGGTTAATGTAAAGAATAAATTAGCCACAAAGCAAAAGGTTAGAGGACCTATCTTGAAAGGATAGGACTTAATGGTGTCTATCTTGAAAGGATGGAGCAAAAGTTTCAAAAGGGGCCTATCTTGGAAGGATAGGGCTTAATGGTGTCTACTTAGAAAGATAGAACAAAAATTTCAAGGGGGTCTATCTTAGAAGGATAGGGCTTAATGGTGTCTATCTTGAAAGGATAGAGCAAAAATTTGAAGGGGGCCTATCTTGGAAGGATAGGGCTTAATGGTGTTTATCTTGGAAGGATATAGCAAAATTTTCAAAGGAAATTAAAATTAACTTGCTTTAGTTTGGCGAATAATTCAAATAAGATAAATCTTTCCGAGATTTCAAGAAAACTTAATTTGGTTTGGTGGATGATCCAAAGAGGATAGATCTCTCCAAGATTCCTTTTTGGTTTATGATCTAAAGAGGATAGATCTCTTCAAGATTGATTTTCAAAACTAGCTTAATTCCTCTAAAGATTTTTTTTCAAAGGCTTTTAAGATTATTTTCTTGGGACTAAAGGATTTCTCATATAGCAACTGATTGGCATGCTCTATCATAACCCAACAGTATCGTTGTCATGGTAGGTCACTGTGTACCGTATAAAGGTCTATTATCAACCCCCCTTGTTAATGATAGGCTTTTCATATGACACACAAGGCTCCTTCCACTCTACGTTACCACTAGGCTCATAGACAAGTAATATAGAGCAATTTAACTAAAATTACTTCTATGTTATAGATTAGCTAATTATGTGGGCTCGTGAGACCCACACCAAAAAAATATTACAAACAAATGCAGTTCATAACGGAACTGCATTAAATCTGTGTTGTGAGCAAAAACATAAAAGTATCTAAATGTCTATAAGTCTATTACAAAATGTCCTCTTCGCTCTTTGATCGCTCTAACCCATCTCTACACGAGACTTACCACGGGCATGCTTCGGTCTGGATTAGTGAAGAGGTTCTCCTGCATCAACGAAAATCTATAGGGGGTGTAAGCTTAAGCTTAGTGAGATAAATATCCTCGTTAGTACCACATGACATAAATTTATTAGATGCACAATCATATGAATGCATGAACAATCAGTATGCCAAACAACGCATGTAGTGACCTAGGAACTACATATGACTCAGAATTACGCCCCATGAAGTTGGGGTTTGGAGATAATTAACCGACCCAAACCAAAATCCGGGTTCTAGACCTTGGGTTTTATTTCATTTGCACTATCGTGCTTATGCCAAAACAAAACTCTATATATACGTATATATATATATATATATATATATATGTATACTTCTTTTACTGAAATCAAATCACATTTTTAAAATCCCAAGTCTAGCGGTGTGGTGGCCTCCACAATCCACAATCATACACCCAAAGCAGAAGCCACAAGACTCGGCCCCTCGTCGATGATTGGTGTCTCCCAACGCCTAGTAAGCTCATTAGCTTAGGACAGAGACTCAATATATATGATGACATAGCTAGTACCCAATCTTACAGGAAACTCGTATTCTTATGAGTCCCTTCCCATCTTCTGTGTGAAGCGGTAGTCGGTGTTATCTGTATGCAATATGGGGAATGCATGATTCATTTTAATTTCTTAATTGTATAAGTAATTAACTCAATTTTCAAGGTGATCAAACAATTTCATTCCATACAATTCACATGTATATATTAGTACAAACAATTCCCATTATTATATATATAATTAACAAGTCATCGCATTCATCCATAAATTCATACACATGCATCTCCCATATCCCACAAGCATTCAAATTTATATAAATAAGTTTAAGTACATCTATTCTACAAGCAAAATCAAGTAAAGAGTCATCGGGAATTCACTCACTTTGCCATGTGGATCAATCAAAGTAATCCGGAGGCAAGTCGTCTCTGTACACGGTGTCCCCTGGTCATTGAAATAATATTTATAAGGGATTGAAATAAACTTAGAAAACTAAGTAAATTTTCCTTAAGTTATACTCTTGATTAATTTTCGTAATTTTTCCTGGTTTTTACTTAAATTTTAATCGCGTATAACTTTTTCGTTTTAAATCTGATTTTTATGATCTTATAGTCAATCTTCATCATTTTCGAGTGTACTTTAACATGGTGAGATTAGATTTTTAAAATAAGGCTTACAATTCTATCCATGGGTCAGAACAGTAGCGTTCCTCATGTATTGGGGTGCTTTTGAGCCTTGTATGGTAAATGGGCTTTTTGATAACTTGAGGAATCCTTTAGGCTTGGTTTTAAGATTTTATCCTAAGCTTAAAAAACTCCTTGAGATCAGATTTACAACTTTGATTTATATTCCTAAGGCTAACAACCACTTTATGGGCCCTTTAGTGGGCTTAAGTTGTCAAATGGGCTTGTTTTTGGTTCAAACTAAAGTTAGTGACTTTAGTGAGCTTATGGAACCTTAGGTGGATTTCTAATTGGCTTCAAAACATCCTCTCTTGATGTTCTAAGGTGCTGGTCAGAATTTTATTGAAGGCCCAACTTAGTTTGAGAGTTTTAGGCTCGGTTTTAAGTTTTAGGCTTTGTATATTTACCATATTTGCTTGGGTTGATCTTTTCACTTTGTTCATTCACTTTTATCATATTTTTAAGCTTCTTTTTCCCACGTTCCAGATCTATTCGTGATGGTTCCAAGGAGTCCTCACTTGGTTTTTTAACTTGTTTCATTATTTCCTTAAGTTTAGGTGGTAGATTATGCACTTAACTACTTGTATTCAAATCTTAACTTAACTTTTCTTCTACATGATGATTTTTTTTTTTAACTCATGTTCCACACAAAGAAATAGAAGATCTTATATTTAATACAACTTCCATATCATAGCTCATGTCATACAAAGTTGGTTTCTTCATAAAACTTCATGTGATAGATTTTTTTCCTTAACTTAAGTCTAGATTTGAGCATGTTTAACTTAATGGAAACAAAATCAACATCCAAATGACTATGGAACCCTCACGTCCAGCATGCTCATCCTCCATTTAAGTTTTTGTTTCAAGACTTTCTCAACTTAAAATCTTCCATTCAAAGTGTTGAACAAGTGTCTTTACAAAATACCAACTTTACATACTTATGCTTCAACTTCATGCAAAGGTTTCATGAGTTTGTTTCTTAAAATAGTCTTTGTTGTTATCACAATTTAAATCATACTTATATCTTCAAGAAATCAAAGTCTCTTAACATAAATACTAATCCACTAATCATAAGAAATACTCACTCGTCCTTAAAGCAAAATATGGTGGTTGTGCACAAAGGTTCCACTTAAGCTCTTAACTTTGCTTCCTCTTTTGCAACCTTTTGGAACCCGAATCGTTTGGTCTTTTGGAATGAGGTTTGTGAAAGGTTCTAATGGTCTTAAAAGATCTTAGATGGTGAAAGAAAATGACACAAGAACAAGAGGGGAAGTTGCCGTGAGTGAAGTTGGAAAAATGGAAGAAAAGTTGATTTTGTAGGGTAAGGTGGTTTCTCCCTTATGTTTGTTTCAAAGGAGAGAAAGAACATGTGAAAGTGAAATTGAAAGTGAGAGAAGTAAGGGAAGGAGTGGCCGATTTGAATGGAGAGAGAATGAGTGTTTAAATGTCTTGAAAGTGTTGTCTTGTAGCTTACACAAAAGTCAACAATTGCAACTATTGATGATGTAAGCATTAAGAGGTGAATAGTGATGTGTAAGAGAAAGTGATTGATGGTTGAATGACAAGTGCATTATCACGACCCAACAATATTGTTGTCATGGTAGGTCACCGTGTATCGTATAAAGGTCTATTATCAACCCCCATGCTGATCATAAGCCTTTCATACGACACACAAGGCTCCTTCCACTCTACGTTACCACTAGGCCCATAGACAAGTAATATAGAGTAATTTAACTAAAATTACCTCTATGTTATAAATTAGCTAATTGTATGGGCTTATGAAACCTACACCAAAACAATATTACAAACAAATGCAGTTCATAACGGAACTACATTAAATCTGAGTTATGAGCAAAAACATAAAAGTATCTAAATATCTATAATCTATTACAAAATGTCCTCTTCGCTCTCTGATCGCTCCAACCCGTCCCTACATGAGACTTACCACGGGCATGCCTCGGCCTGGATTGGTGAAGAGGTTCTCCTGCATCAACGAAAATCTATAGGGATGTAAGCTTACGCTTAGTGAGATAAATACCCTCGTCAGTACCACATGATAGAAATTTATTAGATGCACAATCATATGAATGCATGAACAATCAGTATGCCAAACAATGCATGCAGTGACCTAGGAATTGCATATGACTCAGAATTACGCCCCATGAAGTTGGGGTTTGGAGATAATTAACCAACCCAAACCAAAATCTGGGTTCTAGACCTTGGGTTTTATTTCATTTGCACTATCGTACTCATGCTAAAACAAAACTCTCTCTCTCTCTCTCTCTATATATATACTTCCTTTACCAAAATCAAATCATATCTTTTAAAATCCCAAGTCTAGCGGTGTGGTGGCCCTTGTAATCTACAAACACACGCCCTAAGCAGAAGCCACAAGACTCGGCCCCTTGCCAACGGTTAGTGTCTCCCGGCGCCTAGTAAGCCAATCAGCTTAAGATAGAAACTCAATATATATGATGACATAGCTAGTGCCCAATCTTGCAAGAAACTCGTATTCTTGTGAGTCCCTTCCCATCTTCTGTGTAGAGTGCTAGTCGGTGTTATCTGTATGCAATATGGGGAATGCATGATTCATTTTGATTTCTTAATCGTCTAAGTGATTAACTCGATTTTCAAGGTGATCAGACAATGTCATTCCATACAATTCACATGTATATATAATGCAAATAATTCCCCTTATTAAATATAATTAACAAGTCATCACATTTATCCACAATTTCATACACATGCATCTCCCATATCCCACAAGTATCCAAATTTATATATATAAGTTTAGGTGCATCTATTCTACAAGCAAAATCAAGTAAAGAGTCATCGGGAATTTACTCACTCTGCCATGTGGGTCAATCAAAGTAATCCGGAGGCAAGTCGTCTCCATAAACAGTGTCCCCTAGTCATTGAAATAATTTTTATAAGGAATTGAAACAAACTTAAGAAACTAAGTAAATTTTCCTTAAGTTATATTCTTAACTAGTTTTCGTAATTTTTCCCGGTTTTTACCTAAAGTTCAATCGCGTATAACTTTTTCGTTTTAAATCCAATTTTTATGATCTTATAGTCAATTTTAATCGTTTTTGAGTTTGCTTTAACGTGGTAAGGTTAGATTTTTGAAATGAGGTATACAATTCTGTCCATGGGTCAGAACAGTAGCGTTCCTCATGTGTTGGAGTGTTTTTGGGCCTTGTATGGTAAATGGGCTTTTTGACAACTTGAGGAATTCTTTGGGCTTGGTCTTAAGATTTTATCCTAAGCTTAAAATGCTCCTTGAGATCAGATTGACAACTTTGATTTATATTCCTAAGGCTAACAATCACTTCTTGGGCCCTTTAGTGGGCTTAAGTTGTCAAATGGGCTTGTTTTTTGTTCAAACTAAAGTTAATGACTTTGTTGGGCTTATGGGGCCTTAGGTGGATTTCTTATGGGCTTCAAAAAAACCTCTCTTGAGACTTTAAGGTGCTGGTCAGAATTTCATTGAAGGCCCAACTTAGAGTTCTAGGCTTGTATTGAGAGTTTTAGGCTTTATATGCTTACTATACTTGCTTTAGTTGATCTTTTCACTTTGTTCATTCACTTTTATCATATTTTTGAGCTTCTTTTTCCCACGTTCCAGATCTGGTCATGATGGTTCCAAGAGGTCCTCACTTGGTTTTTCAACTTGTTTTATCATTTCCTTAAGTTTAGGTGGTAGATTATGCACTTAACTACTTGTGTACAAATCTTAACTTAACTTTTCTTCCATAAGATGATTCCTTAACTTATGTTCCACACAAAGAAATAGAAGATCTTATATTTAATACAACTCCCATATCATAGGTCATGTCATACAAAGTTGGTTTCTTCATAAAACTTCATGTGATGGATTTTTCCTTAACTTAAGTCTAGATTTGAGCATGTTTAACTTAATGGAAACAAAATCAACATCCAAATGACTATGGAACCCTCACGTCCAGCATGCTCATCCTCCATTAAAGTTCTTATTTCAAGATTTTCTTAACTTAAAATCTTCCATTCAAAGCATTAAACAAATGTCTTTACAAAAGACCAACTTTACATGCTCATGTTTCAACTTCATGCAAGGGTTTCATGGTTTGTTTCTTAAAACGATTTTTGGTGTTATAACAACTTAAACCTTACTTATATCTTTAAGAAATCAAAGTCCCCTAACATAAATACTAATCCACATATCACAAGAAACGCTTACTCATCCTTAAAGCAAAGTTTGGTGGTTGTGCACTAAGGTTCCACTTAAGCTCTTAACTTTGCTTCTTCCTTTTTGCCACCTTTTGGAACCCGAACCTTTTGGTCTTTTGGAATGGGGTTTGTGGAATGTTCTAATGGTCTTAAAAGGTCTTAGATGGTGAAAGAAAATGACACAAGAACAAAAGAAAAAGTTTCAGTGAGTGAAGCTTCAAAATGGAAGGAAAGTTGATTTTGTGGGGTAAGGTTGTTTCTCCCTTTTATGTTTGTTTCAAAGGAGAGAAAGAAGATGTGAAAGTGAAATTGAAAGTGAGGGAAATAATGGAGAGAGTGGCCGGTTTGAATGGAGAGAGAGTGAGTGTTTAAATGTCTTGAAAGTGTTGTCTTGTAGCTTACACAAAGTCAATAATTGCAACTCTTGATGATGTAAGCATTAAGGGGTGAATAGTGATGTGTAAGAAGAAGTGATTGATGGTTGAATGACAACAACATGGCCCCCCTTTCTCCCTTGCTTAAATCTGCCATTTAAAGTCTTTTTAAGCCATGGAGTGTTCTTGTCTTATTTATTAAAGTTAAGCTTATGAAATCTTGTAAAAAATTGTCCACATGTAGTATAAGTGAAGAGGTGATAAGGAGATTATCTTATCACTAGATTTTGATAAGTTATCAATTGATAAATGATTCCAACTCTCAATTGATAAGTTATCTAAGGTAATTGGTTGGTGTACTTATTTATATGTAAGGCTTATACATGAAGATAAGGGCATAGCCTTATAGAAAATTGTTTTACGATTTTTATCTTACATTGTTTTGTAATTTATGATTTGATTTTTTGTAGAATTGTGAAATTTTCTAAAGTTGAATGAAATTATTCAAATTAAATTATCGATTAATTATTTAGGGTTAAAATTCCTTGATGGTTTTAAGGTTTAGGTTTTTAAGTAACTTTAGAGCTTGCAGTTCTTCAAGCTCGGGTTTTATTGACAATTGGATTTTGAATTGTAAAAATTTAATTCATTTCTAAATATAAACTTAAGTTTTTGGTTTAATTGATCTTTGGAAACGTTCGGAAGGTACTCTTAATCAAGTCTTAGGCCCACTAAAAGTAGGGTTTACATGCATGGCCCCCCTTTCTTCCTTGTTTAGATGTGCCATTTAAAGTCTTTTTGGGCCATGGAGTGGTCTTGTCTTATTTAATGAAGTTAGGCATATGAAATCTTGTGAAAAATTGTCCATATGTAGTATAAGTGAGGGGGTGATAAGGAAAATGTGTTATCACTAAATTTTGATAAGTTATCAATTGATAAATGATTTCAACTCTCAATTGATAAATTATCTAAAGTGATTGGTTGATCTACTTATTGAAGTATAAGGCTTAGGCATGAAGATAAGGGCATGGTCTTATAGAAAATTGTTTTTAGGTTTTCATCTCGCATTGTTTTGTAATTTATGATTTGATTTTCATAAAATTGTGAAATTTTCTAAAGTTGAATGAAATTATTTAAATTAAATTATTGATTAATTACTTAGGGTTAAAATTCCTTAATTATTTTAGGGTTTAGGGTTTTAAGTAACTTTAGAGCTTGCAATTCTTTAAGCTCGAGTTTTATCGACAATTGGCTTTTGAATTGTAAAAATTTAATTCGTTTCTAAATATAAACTTAAGTTTTTGGTTTAGTTGATCTTTGGGAACGTTTAGAAAGTACTCTTAATCAAGTCTTAGGCCCACTAAAAGTAGGGTTTACATGCTCACACTAACTCTCGATATTCACTCATTCAATTAGCAGAATTTCTCCAAGCATTTGTGCTTACTCCTTCTTTCTCTTTTCTTTCCTTTTTCTTTTCTTTCTCTTCTTTCCTTCGAATTTTGTAACTGAACCATGCCCGCACCTTAAATTTGCTCGGTTTGATTTCAAATCTCAATTTCTATTTTTCATGACTTCTGAATGATAAATCCCTTTTTCAAATGAACAAGATTAAATTATTAAGAACATTCGATTTCAATTCTTTTGGTGATTCAGAGTCATTGGTAAAGATTTGTTGTTAAAGTTTATGAAACTAAGAAACAGGGTTTATTGGTGGAGTGTTTGTTGGTCAATGACCATATGAATTCAAAAACATTCATGAATATCAACTTTACTTATAAATGATGAAAGATTAACTACAAACTATTTAAGAAAAATTGAAATCTTTGTTAAATCTCCTTTTTCATGGATAATACAACTTGACTGCATCTGAATTTATTGGTCCTCTTAATTCCAGGTCATTCATCTCTATCAATACTAATGTACCTCTCGATAATACCCTTTTTACCATATAAGGGCCTTCGTAATTTGGAGCGAACTTGCCCTAGGGTCTTTCACATTCGCTAACACTTTCTTTAACACCAAGTCTCCTTCTTTAAGGCACCTTAGGTGTGCTTTCTTATTAAAAGCTCGGATCATTCGCTGGTGGTAGCATTGACCATGACATATTGCTGTAAGTTTTCACTCATCTAGGAGATTCAAATGCTCTATTCTCTTCTTTACCCACTCTACTTCATTGAGCTAAGTTTTTACCAATACTTGGAATAAAGGTATTTCTACTTCCATCAGTAGTATTGCTACGATTCCATATACCAACGAATATGGGGTTGCACCAGTAGAAGTTCTAACTAAGGTTTTATAGGCCATGAAAGCAAAGGGAAGCATCTCATGCCAATCTTTATATGTGATCGCCATCTTCTCAATGATTGTTTTGATGTTCTAATTTATAACTTCAATGGCTCTATTCATTTGAGGTCTATATGGAGTTGAGTTCTTGTAATTGATCTTGAATTGGTAGTACACTTCATCCATAAACTTGTTATTCAAATTCGTCCCATTATCTGTACTAATAGACTCGGACACACCATATCTTTCAATAATGTCTCTTTTTAAGAATTTGACCATTACTCCTTTGGTTACTATAGCATATGACGCTGCTTCTACCCACTTGGTAAAATAGTCAATTGTAACTAAAATGAATTTGTGCCTGTTTGAAGTTGTTGGTGAAATTGGTCTAATCGTGTCAATTCCTTACATCAAAAAAGGCCAAGGAGTTGACAACACATGTAATTCATGGGGAGGAGCGTTAATTTTATTAGTGTATACCTAGTATAGGTGATAATGCCTTACGTGCTTGATGCAATCCGATTCCAACGTTATCCAAAAATACCCTATTCTCATGATCTTTCTAGCTAGCATATACCCATTCATGTGAGGATCATAAACTCCTTCATGTACCTCTTTCATTAGTTTCATAGCTTTTTCTTCATCTATATACCTTAGTAGTGTTGCATCTAGTGATCTCTTGTATAATGTGGGTCCACTTAACAAGAAATGAGTAGCTAACCTTCTTAAAGTTCTTCTATCTTTTCGATTAACATCTTTAGGAAATTCTTCCATTTGAAGTAACTTCTTGATATCGTGATACTAAGGTTCTTTTGCTCCCTTCCCTTCAACTGTAAGGCAAAAAGTCGGTCTTTCTTCCCCTTTAATCTTGAAGGGTTAAATTTCTATTCCATCTGTGACTTTTACCATTGACACTAATTTAGCTAATGCATCGGCAAATTGATTATAAGTCCTTGGAATGTAAGTGAATGAAATCTCTTGGAATTTTTCAACTAGCTTGCTCAAATGTTTATGATACGGTATCAATTTCTCGTCCTTCATCTTATATTCTCCTAAGATTTGGAGAATTATAAGGCAAGAATCTCTGTACACTTCTAACTCTTGTATTCCTATATCTAACGCCATTTTGAGCCCTAAAATGTAAGCTTCATATTCTGCTATGTTATTGGTATATGGGAATGTTAATCTTGCTGCCATAGGAAAATGGTTATCCTTAGGTGACACAAATATTGCTCCTACCCCACATCTAAACACATTGGTTGCTCCATTAAAATGCATTTTCCATCCCAACTTCTTACCAGTCAATTCGTTTGCTAGCATCACATTAGGAAATTGTGCTTTTGAACCTTTGTCTTCATCTTCTAATGGGTATTTTGCTAATTGATTAGCCATTGCTTGTCCCTTAACTAAACTCTGACTTACGTACTTGATACCAAACTCAGAGAGTAGCATCTATCACTTTGATATTCTTTCGACCAACACTAGCTTTTCTACTAAATGCCTCAATGGTCATATTTTATCAACAACTCTATTGAGTAATAGAGAGTATACTGCTTGAGTCTATGCATCACCCATACCAGGGCGCAATACGTTCTTTCCACTTTTGAGTACTTTTGCTCACCTTTCGTGAATTTCTTGCTCAAATAGTATATAGGATGCTCTTTTCTCCCCGTTTCGTCATTCTTCCCCTGCATGCATTGCATTGATTCGGGGAGAATCATTAAATAAAGGACCAACGCAATCTTGATGTGGGAGTGACCAGTACAGGAGGATTCATGAGATATTCTTTGATTTCAGCAAATGCATGCTCACATTCTTCATTCCACTCTATCGCGGCATTCTTCCTCAATAGCTTAAACAATAGCTTGCATTTATTAATTAATTGTGATACAAACCGAGCAATGCAATTCAATCTTCCTAGTAATCTCCTAACTTCTTTGATAGTCTTAGGTGCAGGCATATTTACAATTGTCTTGACTTTATCTGGGTCTACTTCGATTCCTCTTCTACTGACTACGAAACTTAACAATTTGCCTGAAGTTACTCCAAAAGTTCATTTATCAGGATTTAGCTTTAGTTGAAACTTCCTCAATCACTCAAATAGTTTGCATAAAATATCTATGTGGTTTTCATTCTCTTTGGATTTAGCAATCATATCATTCACATAAACTTCAATTTCCTGATGCATCATGTCATAGAGCAAGGCAACCATGGTACGCTAGTAAGTTGCCCCAGCATTTTTCAACCCAAACGGCATCACGTGATAAAACGTTCTTTAGGTGGTAACAAATGTTGTTTTAATTTTATCTTTTGTTGCCATTTTAATTTGATTATACCTTGAAAAACCATCCATGAATGAGAAAAGATGATTCCCAGCTATGTTATCCACTAATATGTCAATATGTAGTAAAGGAAAATTATCCTTCGGTGTCGCTTAGTTTAAATCACGGAAATCTATGCAGACCTAACTTTCCCATTTTTCTTCAATACCGGTACTACATTGGCCACCCATTCAGGGTAATCTGATACTTTTATGAATCTAACTTCTAACAACTTCTTGACTTCTTTAATTTTGAGGAGTAGATTTGGCCTAAACCGTCTAAGCTTTTGTCTTTTTGGTTTAACTTCTTTCCTGGTTGATAACTTATGAATCACAATAGATGAGTCTACATCGGGCATATCTTCATAAGACTAAGCAAAGATATCTAAGTATCTTGATAACAATTATGTTAACTCCTACTTCTAATCATCCGTCAAATTACCACCAATTTTTAACTTTCGTGGATTTTCCTCTATTCCCAAATTAATCACATCCATTGGTTCATCAATAATCACTCTACCCTGTTCATGTCAACACCAATTCTCCTGAATTTCATTTGTAGTCCTAATATCATCTTCGACATTTGACCCAATAAGGTCAAAAGTGATAGTGGTACTTTTATCGTTTACATGTGCTAGATATCCATTACATTCATCATTTTTATTGGATTTGAGGAGTAAAGGAAAAAGAAAAGGATAACAAATAAATAACAAGGAAGAAATGATAAAAAGAAAGAAATGAATTTTATTGGATGAATTAATTCAAATTGTTTGACAGAAAGGACCTAACTAATCGGGCTAATTATCAAAATTAAATGCTCCTAATTAATCTAATTTTGCATTTCTAAAGAAACTTATTCATGGGAACGAAAAACCAGTTGCACAAAGAAACTAGTACGTCGACATCTTCTCTCTCGTTCAGACCGATGTTACATTGCTAAGTCAAGGCCTTAGATAAACTGGCTACTTTAAGTTCTTGAACATCAACTAGTGTTGGGAATGTTTGACGGATGTCCGAAAAATCTATGTGAGCATGGTACGGCTGACCCCCTCTTTTGCTCTTGGTTTTAGCCTTCATTTCTTGAATCTCCTCTTCAATGGTCTCATATCTAAGCCCAAATGTTCCAATCTATTGCTTAGGCTATTTCAAATTACCCTATGCCCCTTGTCGTGCTTCTTTGATCATACTGACTTTGTTGAAAATCTGTAACCTTGGCTCTTCCAATTCTTCATCCCTTACATAAGGTATAGTCGTTTCTTTGTAAATCTCAAAATCCTGTTCCACAAGAATAGTGACCAACTATCCATCGGCTATGAACTTCACTTTTTGATGTAGGCTGGATGGAATTGCCCCTGTTGAATGAATCTACAGTCTTCTTAGCAAAAGGTTGAAAGTTCGTGGGGTGTTAAGAACTTGGAAAGGGATAGTAAACACCTACGGGCTGATTTCAACCTGCAACCCGATTTCTTCAATTATCTCCCGTTTTGATCTGTCAACAACCCTGATTGAAATCAGGCTGGGCTTTATCTCATTCTCCTCTACACCCAGTAGATTCAGCATTGTCAATGGACATACGTTCAATGATGATCTATTGTCTATCAAAACTCGGGCAACTACTTTCCCTGCACACTTAACCACTATGAAGAGAGGCTTTGTGTACCGGTGTCCTTCTTTACCTAGCTCGTCTGGCGAAAATGAGATCTAATCCACCGTAAATATTGAGTTTACCACCAGCCCTAGTTTTTCCATAGAAATCTCTTTGGTTACTTTGACTTCCTTTAGAATTTTAATTAGTGCCTCTCGATGAGTATCTAATGACAATAGCAAACCCATTACAGAAATCTGGGCTAGTACCTTGGCTAACTGATCAATTATCTTGTAATCACTGGCCTTCACTATCTTCTTCTCAACATTTTGATATTTTTCTTCCATATCGTCAAAGATTTTTAAAGAAGCCACTTCTCCAGTAGACTTCCTCTTGGCTTCCTCATGTTGATCGTAAACTCATCCTAAGTGGTAATGAGGCCTTAGTCATTTGATTCACCGCTTTGTAATCTAAAGGTACTGCTTTATAATTCTTTAAGGCTATTGGGACAATGAAAGTAATCTTCTTGGGCCTTCTTGATTCCTTAACTTTCTTAGCCTTTCCATCATATTCGAAAATCAACGGCTTGGGCCCATCTCTAATCGGTCTAACCATCCTAGCTATCTTCTTAGCTTTTACAATGATTATGTCCTCTTCCTCAAATTTTAGACCCCATCCAATAGGCAGGGCATCAATGCATATGGCGGGTGAATCGGCATAATCCACTAAATACTCTAACTTCCTCGTCGGTGCTCCTAAAGTGTCAACAGTTGGATCCTCGACTTTGTATCTCTTTCTAAGCTCCCTCTGAGTACTTCTCTTTCATGATCTCGAAATTGTCATAGCCATGATATCGACTTGCTTTATCTTCCCTTCCTTAAGTAGTCGATATATCACAAGTCTGGTTCAAGTCCTATCCCGGAGATTCATATCCTGCAAGTGCCTAGCCTTCCTCAGATTCTAAGCTATCTCCTCAATAGTGATGGGGAGACTATTTAGGTTGATTTCTAGTTTAAAAGCTTCAGCAACGATCATATTGATCGAATATCCATGATTTGGAAGAGGGTTGTTAGCCACGTTGGGAGTGGGAGTCTGGATGAAATCTAATTAGACCAATTTGGAATCAATAAGATCTTGGATTTTATGTCTGAGTCTCTAACATTAGTTCATAGAATGCCCTACTTGCCCCAAATGATAATCACATCGAAGCTCCGGGTTATAATCTCTCAGTCTTTGCCCTTCTCTCGGTATTTCAAACGTTAAAAGTTTCTCCTTCCTTAGTCATGTAAGAACTTGAATTAGAGGAATGGGAATATGTGTGAACTGTCTTCTCTGCAGGTGGTTGTTTTGATTTGGATTTGGTAGGGGATTAGAACCTGTAGTTATAGCTACTAGGGTTATGGGTTTGACAAGGTTGCTAGTATCAACAACACTGATAGTGGTTTCCTTGGTTTTGTTGGAAAATCTTAGGAGAGATGTCTTCTTTTCAGTTGTTTCAGGATTAGGGAGCCTCCCAATAGCAATGGCTTCCTCAATTTAGCTTCCTAAGGCTACAATTTCTACAAAATTGGAAGCAGGGTGCCAAACCAGGTGTTGGTAATATGGGCTTCTAAGAGTATTAATAAAAGTGAAGGTCAGATCCTTTTCAATTAAGGGTAGAGTCACCCTTGCTGCCATACCCTTCCATCTTTAGGCGTATTCTTTAAAATTCTCGTTAGTCTTCTTTTGTAAATTGTTCAAATCCTACATAAATGGGGCCACTTCAATGTTGAGTTTATACTAGTTATTGAAAGCCCGTGCTAACTTATCCCAAGTATTAATTTCATTCAGGTCTAACTGGGCGTATTAGGTTAAATAGGCCTCGTTAAGCTGTCTTGAAAAGTCTGGACCATAACCTTGTCCTACTTAGTATATTTCCCCATTTTCTTGATGTACAACCTAGTGTGGAGTTTTGGGTAGCTAGTCCCATCGTATTTCTCAAATTTCAGCACCTTAAATCTTTTCAAGAAGTCATTGTCTTCATAGGTCAGCAAATTGATCATTCCCATTTGCTTAAACCTATTCACCATTTCTAAGGTTTTCATCTTTTCGGTTAACTTCTACATGACCTTTCTTTCCATTTTGCAGTATTTTTCTTTGATCCCTTTCCTCCATACCTCATTAAGGGCTGATTCCTCATCTTCTAGTTCAAGGGGAGGGGTAGTTTCTGCATTCTGGTTTAAGTTAGCTTGAGATCTTCATCTATCGTTAAGGATCCCAATGGCTTGAGTGAGAGCTTGAATCTGTTTAGCCATCTTGTTCATGTTTTCTTCTAGAGTCACTACTCTTAGATTGAGCTCTGTTTGACTGACATTTCCAGTACCTTAAGTTGATATCCTTGCCTAATATCGGGCTTTTAGTTGAGTTTGCTTGTTTAGACACTATATTTGAAATCTTATGCGAAACCCAAGTTTTAGACTTTTGGTGAATTAAAGGTTTTTTTTTTGTTCTTTTTTTTTTGTGATAATTGTTATTTTACTATTTGCCTCTTTTTGTTTTTTTTTTTAAAGTAAAAAAGAAATGAATTACAATAATAAGTAAGAGATTGCGTAATTAATGAAAATTTTATTTACTAAAGCTGCGAATATATTAATCATAAGATCTAACTTATAAAATGGACTAATCAAAAGGAAATGAAAATCTCCTAACTAATTTTCTAAAAAAACTTAAATCTTATATCTACAAGAGCCAACAGATTTGGCTAAGACGAACTTCATCAACTTCCTCGTAAGTCTTCATACCGTAACATCCCTTTCTCGAATCTTGCTCCTTAAGAATTGATTTTCCTCTAGTAATCTCTCATTTTCCAACCTTAACTCTTTAATAATCCTCTTACTTTCTTGAAACAGGGCTTCAACCCTGGCTCGTATGGTGTCTTAGTAAGCCCGCTCAGTGGGTGAAAGACATATTAGATCTAGCTCAAGTTTGAATACATCTAAGGCTTCATACCGTATCTTTTTAGTCTTTTCTAATTGATCATTAGTGAATTGCTTGGTGGCTCGGTATTCTCCGACTTTGTCCCTCAAAGTTCCTACATTGACTATCTTCTTAACTTCTCTTCATTCCCATAACTTCATAAGTTCTGCTAGTTGTTGGATTAGAGTAGCCATGGATAGACAAGGATCTTGACAATTCATCATGATGACATCCAAGGAGTCTCTGTAAGTTATCTCTTATAGTGGGCCCAGTTGTTTGGTAACACAAGCTGGGAAATATCTGGTATAACCCATAATACCAATAAGGGAAACTCCTACATAATCGGTGTACCCCAAGATGGCATGACTGCAATGGCTCCATCTAGATGTCCACATAAAGTCTACTGGCTGCATTTTGCTGATAACTGACACCCATCCCTTAAATTGAGCTTCATTTGTTATCTTGAGGTGGCAAGCAAATTCGTCAATCAGGTCTATATTCTCTATTAAGGACTCTCTAAGAAGATTCCCTTCATACCCTTGTATGTGACTGAGAAACCATATGGCAAGGATTTTAGAGTTAGTTATGAAATAACCGTGCCCTTGCTTCTTCAAGTGGGTAAGCATCTTGAACTATTTTGCTAATAGCGCCGGTATATAAGATTTATTAGCTAGGGATTGAGTCACTAACTTGGCATCCTTATAATGGACCTGACCATATCTGAAGGGAAACAACACTGTTCCAAGCATTGCTACAATAAAAGCGTTGACCCCCTTTTTGGCCTACGATTCATATCCTCCATAGAAGATTTGGCGATATTTCTGGTAGGCATTTGGGCTTGAAAACCACTCCACCAATCTTAGGATACTGAGACATTTTTGGCCCTCTAAAGATAAGAATGGAGCCAAGGTTGACTTCTTGACCCTTAACAGCGTCATAAAGATTTTCTCAAGCTAAACTCTAAGATTGGGGATAGTTATGCCTACTTCGAGGGGCAAGACACTAAGTAGCTGCAAGTATTCTTCTATGCTGGGTATCAATACATGTGGACCGAAGTTGAAAGCTACAGATTCTAGATCCCAGATCCCAGTAATGGATGAAGGCTTGAATAGAAGGCTAATGGAGCTAAATCTACATAAGGGATATGACCGGCCAGATCTTCTTATAGACATAATTTTGCTTAGCGAACGGAAGCTAGTTTAACCAATTTTTCAGGATAGCTTCAGGGAAGGAGTACTTATCTAACTAAACTTCACAGACGGGTTCTGGATTGATACTATGCTAACTCTCCATATCTATATTACAACAAGATATAAATGAAATAAAGATACGTCAACTATTTACAACGAGGACACTAAATTTAGAATATAGTTAGATGTGATGTTAATAATTTCACAACTTTTTCAAAGATTTTCTTAGAAATTATGCAACCTTTTTGTTAACTAAAAAGCGATAATAAAACACATATAATATAAGGAAATACAATATTCACGAAGAAACAAATGTAGTCTAATATACAAAAATGTAATATGTTACACATAGATGCAATGTAGTAAGGATGGTAATTAATAAATTATAGGAATTATGATAAATCTATAGTCAAAGAGCGCCCCTATATATAAGTACATTCAAAATTCGATTTAAAAATAATGATGCTCATGTATACTTATATATGAAGGGTTACTAAATTTTTTTTAATTGAAAATGGACGATGAACTAACCATGGATTAAATCAGGCTTTTCCTATAATTTAAAAAAAAAAAACTACCCCCATTTTTCAAAAAGGATGAATGCAAAAGGGTAGGATCTACGGGTCTCAAGCTTTATTGCTCCCAAGCTTTCTAACGAGAAGCCTAGTGAGCTGCATTGAAGCCTGAGTGGGTTTGCCTATCATTACTAAGTAGGGGTAATGACCTTAACGACCTGAAGGTTACACAATGGCAGCTCGTCTTAAGCTCCTAAGGTGGCTCAGGTCCAACCACATCTAAACATGCGAATGATTAGTGAAAATAAAAAGAAAATCCCCTTAATTCCCTAGAAGGCCCATTGGGCCAGACTTTTTCTTTAGGTCTACATCACTAAAAACAATTAGTACAACTATAATACAAGACAAAAAGAAAATAATAATACAAGAGCTCATCAATTAATTTTTAATTTTCATACGGCGAGCCCACCAAGTGTCCTCAGTAGAGTTGCTAATTTTGTCGAGCCCTATTTCGATTTCCTTAATTTAACTTATATTAAGCCAATCTGCTTAATGTAGATTACTCGATATTAAACTAAGGAAAAGAAAATGTTGTTTTTTTTTTTTTAAAAAAATGGAGTTGCCAACCGGTAAAAATAAAATTATGGTTTTCGAGAAAACCCTAATTTGACTACTAGTCTATGAGTATTTTAAAAAGCATTAATTTTCAGAAAATTAAACTAGAAAAACCCGATTTGAAGGTTAACTTATTAAGACTAAATCATTATGTGAAAATTTTAAAAAAATTGATGGGCTTTTTTTATATATTTTCTAAAAATACTAAAAATAGATCTAAATAATTACAAAAATGACTAAGAATGATTTTTAATGTTTTTTTATTATGAATTTCTGAAAAAAAAAGGAAAAAATTTATTTTTTTAACGGTTGCCTGAAGATGCCTACATACCCGCTAATTGGGATCAAACCGACCGTAGTTTTTTTTATAAAATTTTTAGCGGGTGAGTTAATTTAATATTGAAAATCGAGCTAATTTTGTGTTTTTTTTTATCAATTTGTTATTTTAAAAAATTTTAAAATCTAATTTTTCTAAAATAAATAAATAAAAACCGTAACTATCTTTAAAAAGAAATCAATTTAGATTTTTTTTTAATAAAAACCCTAAGTGCCAAAAATATATTTTTATTAAAAAAAACATGACTTTTCATGAAAGACCTAATTTAACAAAAATTGCAAAATAAATAATAAAAAAACTTGCAATTAAACACAAAAAAATTAATTAATAATAAAGATAAATTACTAATAAAGCAAATTAATGAAAATTACTTAAAATAAACAAAATAAAATAATAAATAAGTAAAAAAAAAATTTACCTAGCATTAGAACGTTGGTGTTAGGCAGTGAACTAGGCGACGTGGGCGACAGCATTAGGTAGAAGCGAGCGTGTGCCTGGACGTATGTGGACGAGTGCTTGGGTGAGCGTATGGGCAAGAGCACGAGTGAGCAAGGGCGATGACCTAGGCGATGGCACATGTGACACATGAACGAGAGCTCGAATGATATACGGGCAAGTAAGGGCGATGACTTGGGTAATAGCGATTGGTGTCAGTGGCAATGGATTGGGCGATGACTCGGGTAGTGTAGGTGAGCAATTAGGTGATAGCGTGGACGAGAGTGAATGATAGTGATGGATGATATAGGTGAGGGTGTCTCAGAGGTGACTCGAGTGATAGAGGGCGTGTGAATGGGTAATGCTTGGGCATGTGGATAGGTAATGGTATGGGCGAGCACAACGAGCATCTAGGTGATGGACTAGGCATGCACGACAAGGATTTGGGCAACGCCTAAGTGGTGCTTTGAGGGAGGATCTAAGCGATGCTTGGGTGGTGGTGTGATGCGAAGGTGCTAAGGTGTTGTGGTGTTAAGGTGGCACGTGGCAGTGTGTGGGGGCGCGTAATGGTGTGTAGGGGCATGTGGTGGTGTGTGGAGGTACATGAGGCTTGGTGGTGATGCATGGAGAGATGTAGGGGTGTGTGTGATTAAAAAGAAAACCTCCTTGAATTACTGACCGACATGATTTTTATAAACTCTAAAATCAATTTGTTTGCGATTTAACCTGGATTCACCTTAGCTTCAAGAAACCCTAGCTAGTTCGGGCTTTTCTTTTAAGGCTCGGCTCAATCCAATTTAGCCCAATAATTTCATAAATCCTGATGTTGAGCCCCTAAATTGGTTTAGCCCAAAACTAATGGATTCAGCCCATCTCAATAACTAATCTAACATCTTAACTTAACCTAACTTGACATGACTTGACTCTTGACTCAACTTCCTATGATCTAACTTGATTTTCTTTTTGCTATTTTTTTCATTTTTTATTTTTTATTTATTAACCTAGCTTAATTAACAAAAATTAACAAAAATGAGGTATCTACAGCAAGCAAAGCACTAAGGTCCACTCTCTACTAACCTCGAGCTACTAGTAAGATTAGATAAGGTTGTAAGGGTTATAACTTGGAGAAGGTTTCTTACAAGTAACAATGAAGGGAATATTCATTACAAAAAGGGTAAGTCCTTAAAGTAACGAAAGGAAAGAATAAAATTACAAAAAGGGTAATACAAAATAAAGATGCCTAGTACAAGCTAAAAAGGGTAAATGCAACAACAAAACAAAAGGAATGTCATATAACGTTAGAAAAAGGTTTGGACAAGTGGCATGGTATCATAGGGTCTGTACAATGGGATAACGTTATACTGAAATGAAGCTATCAGTGTAATAGACAAACTGGTTGATTAGGTCAATAGCTAGAGCTAGACAATCTAAAGGTCAAATGTAGGAGTTTGAGCTAGCAGCTTGGTATTGGCCCCCTTTAATGTAAAGTAACGTTTGGTTGAGTTAATCTTATAAAGAATCTAACCATAGGTCTTCCTTAATAGGAATTAGGCTACCAAACCACTAACTTGTAATTGAGCCCAAGGACTAAAGGGACTGGCAAGATGAATCCTCCTATTCTAACTAACTCATACAGAGGCCGAGTATCTCCTTACCAACCCATTCTTCCTACCAAACCGAATGACTACCTATCTCTCTCATGTTGTATGCTAAGAAGCTGAAGGTCGAGATAATAGTCCATCTTCATTCTCATACATGCCTGGTGAATTACTTACTTGGCTATACCTTTGTTGTGATGTCGAGAGAAAGAGTTTAGACTGATCAAGCTACCCTTGCTCGAATTAGCCAGTTGTTTGTACTTTTTGTCCATATCTTCCAATAGCATCACCATATGTACAGTATCATGTGTTGAATTTGTTGCGCCAATGATTGTTTTCCTTGTATATTCTTTTTTACCCTTTTATATCTTGTACATTACTTCCTTAGGAAACACCCTTTTTGACTTTTCTCTTTTGGGCAAGTTGCCTTAACTTATGGGTATAAATACCCATGTACTTGTAAGAATTAGAATTTAGATTATCCTTAATAGAATTTTAAGTATTTTCTTCCCTGTGTAAATACTGTTTGTTTACTCTCGACATTACTCTTATCCTAATTCTTGAGTAAGACTAGGTTGCAAGTAACCTCATTGGACCAATTTGTGCATCATATTGAATTGTACCATGAGTCCTACGAAGTTTCATTAGTGCGTCATATCCTTTGGAGCTATTCATAGGTTTTTCTTACTGTTTCATTCATGCTTGTCCTTTTTACGTCTTTCCCCATTGACTCTTTCGAGCTTTTTGCAAGTTTGAACTCATCCAATGACCAGCCTTATCTGTTCTTGATCACGGTTCGGACCATCTTGGTATCAGAGCGGTGGTTTTGTTTGAGTTGTAGTTGGTTTTTGAAGTTCTGTTATACTTTATTTTATGTGTGTGAAATAAAACAAGTTATTGTATTCATTTGAGTACTGTATTGTTAACTGTTAATTTCCCGAAGTATTTATGTGAACTTTGAATCTGTAGAGAAAATGATAGACCTGAGTATGAATGTTGGTATGGGAGATGACAATAGTGGAGTTGTTAACTAAAGATGATAGTCTCAAGGAACCTTAAGAAGCACTGACAAGAGACTTGATGAGATGGCAAACCTCTTAGTAGATCTGACTAAGCTATTCATACATTAGCTTGCCAACCTATTGAGGCCATACAAAATACCCTACAAGCTACTTAACCTGTTAGAGATCAGAACCCAGCTTGACTAGTTCAAGGTAGAGGAATAGGTGGATGAGTGAGGAGAAGGTGGACGAGTGAGGAGAAGGATTGATTTAGCAAACATAGGAGATAAGGAAGAAGAAGTCTACTTCGAGGAAGAGCAAGCTAAAGTCCTTAAAGCATCTCACCATGTGAAACTTTGGATTTCGAGTTTCGATGGATCTAAGAATGCTGATGAATATTTGGAATGAAAAGAGAAGGTAAAGCGTATTTTTGACTATTATCAATATGAGAATTATGAGAAGGTGAGAATTGCTACTGTTGAGTTCTTCGGATATGCCGCCATGTGATGGAAGAATTTCTGGGCCATAAGGAGATGAGAGAGCTTCCAAAAGATTCATGCTTGGCCTAAGATGAAGAGAATGCTCAGAAATAGATTCATGCTGGAAACTTATCTTTAAGATACTTTCACTTGGCTTTAGGAGCTGAGACAAGGAGGCCAAACTGTTGACGAGTATGTTCAAGAATTGCAAATGCTTATGATCCATTGTGAAGTAGAGGAACCACTAACTTGAATAGTCTTAAGATTCATCACTAGGTTAAGAGGTGATATTCGAGACATTGTGGAACCTTAACACTTTACCACAATGGATGAAGCTGTCAGAATAGCCCAACGAGTAAAAAGTCAAAGAAGGAGCCGAGTACCAATGAGGATGTCGAATAGCCGACCTAGACAGGCAAGTTACCAAGCTTAGTCAAGTACTGAGCTAAGCCGAAAGATAGATGTCCAAGCTAAATAGAGAGGCTGACATAATACTGAAATGCTGACTTGAACTTATGAGAAAGGGCAAAGGCTTGGCAGGAAGATAAGCTAGATCAAGTGCTTTAAGTGCTAAGAATTCGGACATATGGCTGCTCAATGCTTAAACTGAAAGACAATGGTCATCAAGGGAGATGCCTTGAAGGTAGAAGTAGACAGTACATATGAGGAACCTAAGGAGGAGGAGGTCCTCACCAAGAAAGAAAATGCTAAGAAAGAATTGATAAAGGAGGATGTGTTTGTTGAGGACTTAAACTAGTTTCTTATGGTTGTCCAATGCACTATGAACATAGAACCCTTACAAGAGGAATACCAGAGAGAGAATTTGTTTTATACCACCTGTAAGGTAAATGATCAGGTATATGCCTTCATCATGGATAGTAAAAGCTGCACTAATATGGCATCAGTTGATATTATTTCAAAACTAAAGTTGTTGACTATTGCACATCTAAGGCCATACAAATTACACTAGTTGAGTGAGAAAGGAATACTACATGTCACTCGACAAATACTACTGCCAATCACTATAAGGAATTACTTAGACTAGATTCTCTACGACGTACTGTCCATGTATGCTTCCTATGTGTTACTAGGTAAACCATGGCTATTTGATAGAAGAGTTATCCATGACGGCTATAAGATTACGTACATGTTTCAGAAGGATGACTGGAAGATCACACTAAACTCGACATTGTCGAGAGAAGTTAACAAGTTGCAAGCAAAACTTACTCGTAGATTAAAGAAGGCTTCGGTGATGAGTAGAGTCAAGCTTCGAGAAGCCATTAATGCTGATGAGTCGACCTTTATGCTGGTTAGGTGCCTATTAGAAATGCAGGAGCAAGGTGAACTACCCTAAGAAATCAAAGAGTTACTGAACGAGTATGTTGATCTATTCCCATAATAGTTACTTGAAGGGTTACCCCTAACTTAAGGCATAGAGCATTGCATTGACTTAGTACTCAGTGTTGCACTACCGAATAAGCCCGCCTATCGGATGAATCCTTAATAGGTTATTGAGTTCCGACGATAAGTCAATGAGTTGCTAGAGCCATGAACAAGATTACTATTAAGTATAGGTATCTTAACTCGAGGTTGGAAGATATGCTGGATGAATTAAGTGGAGCCAAGATTTTCAACAAGGTTAATCTTAAGTTTAGCTACCATCAGATTCACATGAGGTCAGGAGATGAATGGAAGACTACGTTCAAAACTTGGCATGGACTTTATGAGTGGATAATCATGCCATTCAACCTATCGAATGCCCCAAGAACTTTCATGCAATTAATGAACCATGTGTTAAGACATCTGATTGGAAAGTGTCTTGTGGTGTACTTTGACAACATATTAGTCTACAGTGCCAACATGCTAAGTCATTACAAACATCTCCAAAAAGTATTAGATATCCTTCATACTAAGAGACTATTCAATAATCTCAAAAAGTGTTGCTTTTGTTAGGAGGAAGTGGTAATCTTGGGTTACATAGTCAGCGGAGGTGGCTTACTAGTGGATGACGAGAAGATTTAAGAAATTGTAGAGTGGCAGACTCCTACTATTTGTGCTGACGTGAGAAGTTTCCATAGACTGGCTTGATTTTATAAACGATTCATCAAGAAGTTTAACACCTTTGCCACATCACTTACTGAGTTAACAAAGAAAAACACTGACTTCTGATAGGGAGAAAGGGAAGAGAAGAGCTTTGCTGAGATAAAAGAGAGGTTAACCTCTACCCTAATATTGGTTCTACTTAACTTTGAATAAATATTTGAGTTAAAATATGATGCGTCAAGCATTGGAATAGGTGTTGTCCTAATGCAGGAAGGCAAATCCATTGCCTTCTATAATGAAAAGCTTAAAGGACTATAGTTGAATTACTTCGTGTATGACAAAAAACTCTTGTCACTGATCCAAGCACTACAAGTATGGTAGCATTATTTACTACTAAGAGGGTTTGTCATCTTTATTGACCATGAATCTTTAAGGTATCTCCAAAGTCAGATGAAGTTATTGAAGCAGCCAGTGAGGTAGGTTGAATTCCTTAAAGGATTCGATTTTGTAATAAAATAGAAGTAGGGAAAAAGCAATGTAGTTGTAGATGTTCTTTTAATGAGACATGCACTTTTAATCAAACTACAAACCAGGCTGTTTGGATTTACAAGTATCAAATAACAGTATTCTGTGCATCCACACTTTGGACCCATAATCATGCAATGCATTGATGGAAGAATGGTGGATGAGTATTATGTGGAGGATGGTTACTTGTTCCAAGATGGAAAATTATGTGTACTGACTTATTCATTACAGGAACTATTGATCAAGGAAGCCCACAGTGGGGAACTCTCCGAACTTGTGAACTATTGAATGGTCAATTCTTTTGGTTGAGAATGAGGAGAGATGTACACCGAGTTGTTGAAAGCTGTGTCGTGTGCAAAAGGGCTAAGTGCTGAGTTGAGCAAGGGAAAGCAATGCCTTTACCTGTTCCAACAAGGCCATGGATTGAATTAAGCATAGACTTTGTTCTCAGACTACCATAAACTATCCGAGGCAAAGATTCTATAATCGTCGTTGTGGATTAGTTCAACAAAATGGTACACTTCATACCCTGCTAAAAAACTAATGACGCTTCAGCTATTGCTTCTCTGTTCTTGCAGGAGATTATGCGATAACACAACATACTAAGAAGTGTAGTCTTCAATAGGGATCTAAAGTTCTTGAGCCATTTTTGGAGGACCTTATGGCATTGGATGGGGACTAGACAACTATTCAGTAGTTCCTATCATCCCTAAATTGACGACCAAATGGAGGTGGTTAATTGCACTTTGGGATCATTTCTCTGAGCTGTAGTGGGGAAGAACTTGGCTGATTACGATGTCTGCTTGCCAGTGGTTGAATTTATTTATAACCATACAATGCACAACACCACTAAGCAAACACCCTTCAAATTAGTCTATGGTTTTAATCTAAAGTTACCCTTCGACCATACCATTATACCTGTACCCGCGTAAGAAGATCTTGATGTAAGAGCTTAAGCACAATCCCTCCAACACATCTATGACAAAGTCACTTGGCACATCAACTAAACTACTAGAAGAATGCAAGAGAAGACTAAAGGTAAGTCAGCTAAATAATTAAAGCCAGGAGACTTAGTTTAATTGCACCTTAATAAAGAATGGTTCTTAAACAAGAAGAAAAAAAAATTATCTGCAAAAGTTGAAGGACCTCTCAAAATCCTCCAAAAGATCAATGATAATGCCTACAAGTTGGAGTTGCCCGAGGACTATGGGGTTTTTCACACCTTCAATGTTGTTGACCTTAGTCCATATCACCCTGACGAAGAGCTGAACGAAGACCATTTGGATTTGATCCTAAATCCAAAACAACCCAAAAAGAATGATGGAAATCAAACTATCAGAACACTAACTTGCAGCCGAACTCAAGGACTAAAGGGATTGGTAAGATGAATCCTCCTATTCCAGCTGACTCATACAGAGGCCGAGTATCTCCTTATCGACCCATTCTACCTGTCGAGCAAAGTGACTACCTATCTCTCTCATGTTGTATGTCGAGAAGTTGAAGGCCGAGACAACAAACCATCTTCACTCTCACACATGCCTAGTTAATTACTTACTCAATTGCACCCTTGCTATGATGCTGAGAGAAAGAGTCTAGATTGATTAAGCCACCCTTACTCGGTTAGCCAATTGTCTGTACTTTTTGTTCATATCTTCCAATAGCATCATTACTACAGCATCACCACATGTACAGTATCATGTGTAAAATCCATTGCACTAATGGTTGTTTCCTTTATATATTCTTTTTTACCCTATTGTATCTTGTCCTTTTAGGTAAGTTACCCTAACTTATGAGTATAAATATCCTTGTACTTGTAGGAATTAGAATTTAGATCATCCTTAATACAATTTTTAGTATTTTCTTCCCTACGTAAATACTGTTTGTTTACTCTCGGCATCACTCTTATCTTAACCCTTGAGTAAGGCTAGGTGGTGAGTAACCTCACTAGATCGATTTGTATATTATATCAAATTGTGCTATGAGTCTTCGAAAGTTCTATTAGTGCATCATATCCTCTAGAGCTATTCATGGGTTTTGCTTACTATTTCATTCGCACTTATCCTTTTCATGTCTTTCCCTATTGACTTTTTCAAGCTTTTTGCAAGCTTGAACCCATCCACCAACCAGCCTTATTTGTTCTTGGTCAAGGTTCACACCATTCCTAGTACAACAGCTTGTCTTAAGTGAGTTGAGATGATTGGATTCTTCTTATAAGACCTTATAGACCTTTGAGATGAGCTTAAGTAAGGGATCCTAAGGTCGGCAATCTACCTGCTCTTAAGGGATGTTGAAGATTTGCCCTCAAATCTTAGTTGACTTCCTCTTCTAGTACATAAGGAGTTATGTCAAATCGAAGATGTTGAAGGTCAACAACACTTTGTACTCTTTTAGTAATTCTAGCTCATGAGCATTGTCATTGATCCATCATAAGGCTTGAAGGAACCATCCATCCTAGGTGATAGCTTGCTTAATCTCTTTCCTAGGAACTGCTCCTTATTGAGGTGAATCTAAACATGCTCCTTTAACCTCTACTTCCTTGTTCTTACTGTCGGGTTACTATTTTGGCTAGCTACTTGATGACCTTCTTATGTACTCTTTGGAATTCCTCTATACGTTGTAAGCTGATTTGACTTTTTCCTCTAGTGGTTGAACTAGAAATCATATCTAGTGGCAAGTTCGGTTGAGTCTATAGACGACTTCGAAAGATGCTCTTCTTGTCAAGTTGTAGGTAGAGTAATTGTAGGTAAACTCGATGATGGCTAAACATAAATCCTAGTCATGTAGATTCTTTCCAATAATGGCTCGTAGTAGATTACCAAACATCCTATTCATCACTTTGGTCTGACCATCCATTTAAGTGTAACAGGAAGTACTAAACATTAACTTTGTGCCAAGTTTCTTCCATAAGGTTCACCAAAAGAAGCTTGTGAACTTCATGTTCCAATTTGAAACAATGCTTCCTACGACTTCGTGTAACCATATGATCTCTTGTAAAAAGAGGTTAGCAACATATAAAGTATCATAAGTCTTACGATAGGGAATGAAGTGGCTTGATTTATCGAACTGATTGACCACCACCATGATGGAGTCATGCTTCTGAGTTGTTTGTAGTAGTCTAAGCATGAAATCTATGCTCAGGTCGGTCTAGAATCGATCAGGTATAGGCAAAGGTGTATAGTCCCCATAAGGCTCTTTCTATCCTTTAACTCACTTGCATACCTTACACTATTCTAAGACTTTATGCACTTCTTTTACTATCCTTGGCCAATAGAAGTGCTATTTTAGCAATCCACGTGTTTTCTTTTCCCTAAAATGACTACCTAAGCCTCCTGCATGAGCTTCTCGGACTAGTAGTTCTTTAACTAAGCTATTTGGTACACATACATGTCTACCTTTCATTAGAAATCCATGGTTCAAATAGAACCCATTTACAATACCTCCATAATTGCATTTGACCACTATTGGTCCAAAGTATGGATCTTGTTTATACTAATTTGGAAGAGTACAAAATCTAAGTATCTGGGCTTATAAGGTCATAACAAGTATGTGTTGACGTGATAAGGCGTTTGCTATAATGTTGGAACTTCCTTTCTTGTATTTAATCACATAGCAAAAAGTTTCTAAGAACTCTACCCACTTGGCATGATGTTAGGAAAGTTTCTGTTAACCTCGCAAATGCTTAAGGTACTCATGATCCATATAGATGATGAATTCTTGAGGTAACAGATAAATCTACTAGTTCAAAAGAGCTTGGATAAGAGCATGGAATTCCCTGTCATATGCAAAATAGTTTAGTGTAGCTCTATTAAGTTTTTCACTAAAGCACACAATAGGTCAGCGCTCTTGTATGACAGCAACATTGATGCCTGCTCTTAAGGCGTCACATTGTAATTGAAAGAATTTATCAAAATCTAACAACACAAGCACTAGGGTAGAAGTCAACTTAAACTTGATCTCTTCAAAACACCTTTAAGCTTTCTCTAGCCACCTAAACTCTGAGTTCTTCTTGGTCAACTCGATTAGTGAGGTAGCTATAGTACTGAAGTTTCGAATGAACCTTCAATAGAATGAAGCTAAACCATGAAAGCTCTTCATATCTGTTGCATAGGTTAGCATCAGCCAATCGAGGATAGCTTTAACCTTTTTATTATCAACTCAGATACCTCTATCATACATAACATACCTAAGAAATACAACTTCATTTTGATAGAACACACATTTCTTCAAGTTGCCAAATAAGTGTTCAACTCAAAGGATGTCAAATACAGCTCTTAAGTGCTTAACATAAGATGAAAGGTTAGCGCTATATACTAGATTGTCATCAAAATAAACTACAACATACTTACCAATCAATGTTCATAACACATGGTTCATAAGCCGCATAATAGTGCTTGGTGCATTGGTAAATCCAAAAGGCATCACCAATAACCCAAAGAGATCGTCCTTTGTTTTGAAAGTTGTCTTCTACTCATCACCCGATCTCATTCAAATTTGATGGTAGCCATTCTTTAGATCAACCTTTAAAAAGATTCATCCATCATGTAGTTCGTCTAACATGTCATCCAATTAGGGTATTGGATACTTGTATTTGATAGTAATTTTGTTGATAGCTCAACTATCAATGCACATACTTTAGGAGCCATCCTTCTTCAATACTAAAATAGCTAGCACAGCATAAGGGATCATGCTTTCTCTAACATTGCAACCAATTAGCTCATCAACTTGCTTCTTAAGCTTGACCACCTACTCGAGATTGAGCCTATAGGTAAGTAGATTTAGCAGAGTTGCTATAGGCTGGAGATCAATATAGTGCTCAATACCTCTAATAAGGGCTAACCCTTTTGGAAGTTTGTTAGGAAACAGGTCAGCATACTTGTGGAGTAGTGCTTACAAATGGGCTAGCAATGCTTTGACTTCTTTCAGCTCAAGCAGTCTTCTTACCAACAAAAAGATATAGTCTCTTGCCATAGCTGTCTTAGAGAATGCAACTCAAGAGATTACCAAGATTTCTTTTGTAAGGACTTGGAGACCTTATCCTATAATTCCTAAACTTCCTTAGGGCTCAAAGGAGTGAGTACAACCTTCTTTCCCTCCTTTTGAAACATGTAAGTATTTTGGTATCTATCATGGAGTACCCTTAAATTAAACAACCAAGGACGTAGCATAGTATCTCATCCTTATACCTATCCATAACAATGATCAACACCTTCACCTGTTCGATGACTTGGAGTTCACTTTTCTCATTATGTTAGGGGATCTTGTAAGGTTGGGTTTAGGACAGGTTAGCAAATTTATGGCACATACTACTCCTTATGCTACAACATTTGTACAGCTAGATAGGAATCTAGCAATGGTCTTAGATTCTAGTTCATCAACATCACATCATATTATCAATAGCTAAAACTCTCCAATACGCTCATCTACAGTTTGACTACCCTACTTAAGCTCCTGAAGAAGTCAAAAAGTGTCTTAGTCATAGTGCTCGAGAACAAATCTATTCCTCAAAACTTTCTTCATCTCATTCCAACTTTGGGTTCACTGATATGTGGTTTACACCTTCTTCCACTACATTGTTGCATACCTAGAAAACTCTAAGGCAACTACTCAAATATGCACTGCATCCTCATAATCATAGAAATCAAAATTTTTATCAATCTTTCTCCCTAATCCATATACTCATCAACACTACCTATTCCAAAAAGCTTGGTATTTGAACCTTAATATTCTCAGTTTCTCTATGTGCTCAGATTAGTTGCTCATTAAAGTCTTGCAATTGTTCATCCTCATCTTCACCATCTTTTACTTCTTCAACAACTTTTCTTGACTCAAGTCTTTATTGTGTGTGTCCTTTAGCTAGGATATGGTAAGCTGGTGGGGTATTAACAACAACATTAGTATAGATTCCAGCTTCAAGCACTCTTAGTCTATTTTGTGCATCTTGACTATACTCAATATGTCTATCATGAAGGCTAGCTTCTACAAACTATTATATGTTTACAACTAGATTGGCTACTATGGTTGTAAGGTTCTAAATCTATTCATCCATTGTTTAAAGAGCCCTTGGCTCAATACAGCTATGTTTAGGTGCATCACTTTCAAAATCACTTATCTCTCCTTATACACACAAATTCAAAATTTCTACAACATCTCCATAACAACACAAACCAACAAGAGATTCCATATAACACTACTTCGCACAATGCTTTAACAACCTACTTTGTTTAACTATAGTGAGAACACAATAAAATAGAGTATGTATAACACTTACAATAAAGTTTTACAATGCCACTCCTCAACTTTGATGGTAATCTCAAGCTCTAATACCAGGATAATATGATGTACTTAGGAGCTAAATTATCATTAGGGCTTACCATAGTATTGGAGATGGGTTTTTCAAGATATAAAAGAAATCGCAATGGTAATAAGGTAAAACTTCTAATAGATTCGTGAAGTTGTTTGTTGAATATGACTTACTAACGAACGCAACACGACTTAGCCTTAGCTTGATATGAAGCACAAGCAAAGGACTAAGGTCTACTCTCCACTAACCTTGAGCTATTAGCAAGATTAGATAAGAGTGATGGTTGTAACTTGGAGAGTGTTTCTCGTAAGTAATAGTGAAGGGAATATTATTAATTGGAAAATTGATTCATTTCGGCTACAATGGATAAGGGACTATTTATGGTAAGTCCTTATAAAAAAAGGAAAGAGTGAAATTACAAAAAGGGTAATATAAAATAAAGATGCCTAATACAAGCTAAAAAGGGTAAATGTGATAAACAAAACAAAAGGAATGTAGTACAATGTTAGAAAAAGATTCGAACGAGTGGCATGCTACTATAAGGTCCACATGCTAGGATAACATTATGCTAAAATAAAGTTATTGGTGTAGTAGATAGGTTGGTTGATTAGTTTGGTAGCTAAAGCTATCATAAACTAAGAAAGGTCTAGTCGTGGCAGACACCGTATACTGTATGAAGAACCCCTGATTAGTTACCTTTCCAATCATGAACTCTTCACACAATATACAAGGCTCTATAACCACAAGCTTCCCAAGAACATACAGATCTAGATGATATCATCACACAAACATATTTATATAAAATTTAAACTACAAAGTTTACAGTAAGCAGTGATTTAGTATATCTAGGTCCATATTACTGATAAGACGAAAGTATATAAGTAAAAGTCTACATAATCAGTTCTCTCAACATACTGGATGGCTCGCTCTTGCCTAGGTCTTTAAGCTAGCTTATGGCAACCCCTGGCTAGCTTCAATGAATAAGCTATCTTGCAACAGAAGTCTAAGGAGCTGTAAGCTTAAGCTTAATGAGCAAAACTCTCAGCCACACCACAAGCAAGTTATAAATACATTATATTCACGCATATGAATGAATGGACAAATACAATGCCAAACAATACGTATAGTTAACTAGTCAGTATGCGCAACTCAAATTTAATGCCTTCCAAAGTTAGGGTTAGAGTACATACGACACCAATCAGATCTAGGTATTATACTAGAACTTACTTTACTACGGAACTCTACGTTCCGTACTTAAATCAAACAAGTCCTTTATTTTCATAAAAACCAAGTTCTAGTATAATCATGAGTGGGCCCTCGCAATCCACACTCATCCTTAAATGGAGGCCTCTAGACTCAACCCTTAGTTAAGCGGTGGGTGCCTCCAACGCCTAGTATTCTTACAAGCTAGGATAAGGTCATTTTGTAGGAGTGCATTGTACATAACCAATAAATTTATGATAACAACCCTCGAATGGCCTCTCTCTACCTCCGTGTGATGTGACAGCCAGAATTATATCTATGCAATGCATATACTAGTTTCTTCTTATGAGTCGAGTATAGTTTAGTCCAATTATGATATGACCATCCAATAGTACACACAATTGTTATCTATACTACCATGCAACAACAAAGTATTATTTGTACTTAAGGTAAATTCACAACTCAATACATAATAACATACACAAGCATTTCCCGACCCCACACAACAATCAATTAACAGTATCGTTTAAGTCCACTATCTACAATCACATATAAGCATGGAATCATAAGGTAAATACTCACTCGACCATGACGGCTTGCTTTAGTCGTAGTAATTAATTAGGAGTCTTCGCCAGCGTCGAGATCACCTGATCATTATGATATGATAACGATAGTAAGCAATTGAATTAACTAGTAATTCTAAATATCTATTTACCTAATTCTACTTAGATTACTATCAATTTTAATCCGATTAGACTTTATCATTAATACTATGTAACATTTTCATTCTATTTCTAATATTTGCGAATTTATAGTCGGTTTCCATCATTTTCGGATGTACATTCACACGGTGATGTTCGTTTTGGACGTTAAAACCTGTGTTTTATGATATAGACTAAATTTATTGAAATTCTAACTATTGAAGCTTAATTATTCCTATTGGCTAGTTTAATGTTCTATTTTAGCAATCAGTAGTTTCATTAGTCATTAATTCTTACACTTTAATGATTTTATGGTTTATTATTTTAGAGGCTTATGTTATCATTTGCTAATGTCATCATTTAATTACATCATTGCTTACATTGTCATCTATTATTATCCTTATGTATTCATACACTTTATACATATGTCATATATGTACTTATACTTCTAACATACTAGTATGTATACTTATGTACTTATACATATACTAGTACATATACCTATATACATATATGGTGACATACATATTTTTGTATGCCTAAAGTTCCCCCTTAAGAAAACTTCACAAATTTCATATTTTTGTACTTTAAGGATGTATTTAGCACGATATATGTATGTATAGTTAGTATATGCCTAATTTTAGATTATGTACATAATGGATACTTATGTACAAAGGTTTTTATACATGTATTTATCAAGTATACTCTTATATACACATACTTAGGTATATGTACATGTGTTCTTCTTCTAATTATCTAAGGATTCCTACTCTTCTATACATGGATATGGAGCTTCCACTTCCAACAACACATATGCACATATTATACCAACTTTCTACACTAACCTAACTTACATAACTAACTACTACATAAAATAGAAAATCATATGATAACATTCCTCTTTCTCCTTGATTTATGTTAGTAAAAAGTATGAAAGTGAAGTAAGAAAGTATTTGGATTTACGGAAGCAAAAGGGAATCACGGTTTGGGAGAGGAAGAAAAGGACTTTGTTTTGTATTGTTTTATACTTTGAGAATGAAAACAAGTGGGGTCTTAAGTGGGGAAAGGAGTGTACAACAACAAGGAAGAGAAAAAGGGAAAAAAATCTAAAAGAAAAGAAAAGAAATCAATAGAAAAGAATAGAAGATTCTAGTTGATAATGACACATATGTTGACTTAGTCAACCTTTGACTTGGTCAATATTTCATAATTACATGTAATCTAAGTATACATAATAAAAAGACTAAGAAAAAATTAGGAAGAAAATTAAGGAAATGAAAGAAAATAAGAAGTTTAGTGAATTGATTAGTAAAAATAGGTAATGAAATATTTGTATAATTAGAAGATGAAGGTGATCTATGATACAATATCTTAGTTTCTAAAGGATTACTTTAGTATTATATGTATTTATGAATGTTTAAAGGTTATCTTTAATCTTTTACCAATGATTTGGTATAATACAAGGTTATATTATCAATTAAGGTTTTAGGGTGAATTATGGTGAATTAATGCTTTTATATCCTTAAAGTTATGGTTTTAGGGTTTTTATGATGTTCAGATGAAATCTTTAGTGTTTACATATGTTTAGGGTAGAAAAATTTTATACGTGTTGGTTAGTTATTTTAGGGTTTTCACTTTCACTAGCCTTGTTAACTCCTAGAAATATCTAGCATACTTAAGTTTACTTCAAATGTTAGGTTGAAAACTTTAGAGGTTTACAAAGCTTAGTAATTTGGAGCTCTGATATAGGAGTTCGAACTAAGAGCTTAGTATTAAGGTCCCCAATGTAAAGTAAGTTTTGCCTGAGCTAATCTTGCTAAAAATCTAACCATAGGCCTTCCTAGCATAGTAGCTCATCCTAAGTGGGTTGAGATGACTGGATTCTTCATACAAGACCTTGTAGACCTTTGAGAGGAGCTCAAGTGAAGAGTCCTAAGGTTAGTAGTCCATCATTCTAGGAATGGTTTGAGAGTATCTTAAAATAAGTGAAAATCAATTCTAATCTTAAACTACCCTCCATGAGCTTCTATCTTAGATGGCTTCTTTAAATAAGTGAAAATCATCTCTAATCTTAACTAGCTTTTGAACAAATTTCTCTCTTTTCACTTCAGCAACTCTTCAAATTCTTGGAATTAGTAAGTTACTTAATTCAACACCAAATCCATTAAAATTGCAACAAAATAAAGGAGAATCTTTATAAAAATTTTACAACAATCATATGTAAATTCACACTCATTAAGTATTTTGTCTATTTTTGTAAAATTGCATACCTAAGAAGTTGCCCTAATTGGCAACTATAAATATCATCTTTGTACTAAGTCTAAATCACCCATAATAGAATATTCACCACTCCTTCCTTTGAACTTGTTTTTTCCCCATAAACTAAGTCTAAGAACCTTGCTTTTATTTGGCTTCTTAAGTAAAGACTAGTGGTGAGTAACCTTAGGGAAGGCTTGTATGTAATATCAAGTTAACCCTAAGTCTGTATGGGGTGTTTGGTGCATTACATTTGAGTGCTTGTGGACAAAACCCAACTCACATCCACTTCCATTTACTTTTTTAACCATCTTGGGCTTAAGACCCATCCTTGCTTAGGTACATTCTTTATAGAGGTTGCTATGCCATCTTTCCTTTGTATTCTTCAACTGTATGCAACTATACTTAATGTTGTGCATGTTGCGGTTATGTAGAAGTGTTATAGAGTAAGTTGTAGTTGTATGGAGTAAGTTCTTTGTGTGTACTTGTTTAACTTTGTTTTACACTATCCTTAGCATTGCGAAACAGGGCCAATAGTAGTTGTTGAGTTTCTAGGTCGTTTTGGTTTATGTATTATAGGTTTGGAAAAGTATGGTTGTTATAGTTGTAACAATGTCATTGTTAGAAGATTTCCAAAGTTGTGCGTATAGAGTTATGCCTTGTTTGCACTAATTGTACTCACCATTGTATTGGGTATTGTTAGTCATGAAAATCACTAACTTGAGTATTAATGCTGATATTGGTGAAAACAAGAGTAAAGTTGTTAATCGTAAAAGGGTCGCCTTAGTGACTCTATGGTCATTTAATGGGAAGCTTAATAGGCTCATTGACTTTGATAAAGAGCCTATTGGTAGCAATGCAACACAATTGGTGAATCAACTAGAGTTGTTTAAGAAAAAAACCGAACTAACAAAGTATACAACCAAGGTGATGCCAATATAGGCCGACCTAATCACTTAGCATGGAATGTTTGAGCTAGAGGATTGGAATAACCTAATCACTTAATGGAGTACTATGAAGTTGAAGAGTAGAATGCTTGAGTTTCTTAAGTTGAGAATCTAAAGTTATAGATTTTGAGTCTTTTAAGAACTGGATACGCCAAAGACTGCTTAGACTAAGTTGACAAATTGAGAAGCAATTTGAATGTCAAGAGGTAATAGAGGAAACTAAGGCAATACTCGTTATGTTAGAGTTCATTGGCTATGCCTCTCTATGATGGAAGAACTTGTAAGCAACTAGATGGAGAGAAGGAGAATGTAAGGTTAGAATTAGGAAATTTTAAATGTTGATGATCTAATGTGGAATGGAGAAGCTTAAAGATTGAATTATATCTACATTCATTATTAACTTGAGATATGAGATTAGAGATATCTTAGAGATGAGAGATTGCTTCTCTTAATGAAGCTATCCGACTTACCCAAAGGATATGAAGGAGGAGAATGAGTAGATTAAAGCTCCCCTTAGCTGACCTTAATTGAACCAACCTGTTTTGAGTAGACTTGTGCAATTGAAACCAAGCAAGAATGAGGAGAATTGACTTAACCTAAGGTCCCAACTTACTGAGAAGGAATCGCTGAGAAAGTTTAAGAAGGGATAAGGCTCTAGAAGAAAGACTAATGAGATTAAATTCCATGGTTTTGGCCACATGGTTGCCTGGTGCTTGAATAGGATGGCAATGGTCATAGAAGGAGAGATTCCAACCATTGAAGTTAATAGTACTAATAAGGTAGAGAAGGAAAGGGAGACCAAACAAGCCGACCTATCTAAGGAGGAGGATGTAATCCTTTCAGAGGAGAGCAAATTCATTCTAATGTCACAAGAAGAGAGGTGCACCCCCTTCTTATGTGCTCATTTGCATTCAACCATCATTTAGCTCATCTTTTTTGCTTGTGTTACGGATGGTGAGCCAACCTTTTCTCTTCCTATCTTCTCAAGACTGTTCTAAGCCCTTCTAGCTTTAAGAATGCCAACTGGCATTATTACCATCCTTCATATGATTGGGAAGCCTAATTTCTCTACTTGTTTCAGCATACCATAGACAGCATTAAGAGAGTGGCATTAGCTATTGACTAGTTTGCTCACGGGACAATAACTTCGCCTTAAGAGAATACCTAACTCCACAAACAATCCACCTACTAGCACCACTCACTTCTCATTAAGCTTTAAGTTGAACACCTCCACTTCCCTTTCAAAACACGAATAGTGACATTTCCCTTACCTAAATACACAAGGCCCTCGTCATGAGGCCATCTCTTTAACACTATCCTTCCCTTAAGATCAATTACCCTATTCCTCTATTGCCTAACTCCATAACAAGATCATCTTCACTATGACTAAAGGCTTCCATAGGCATCCTCTTCTCTTGTCGTCCAAGATTGCCTCTTATTGAGTGACTTAATGGTAAGGTCTTCCCTTTGAAGTACATTTCATTTTATCTTCTAAGAATTCGGGTAAAGTTTTGTTACATTGCAACTTACGATATAGCTACCCCATCTGGTGACAATGTCTTCTACCTGGTGGCTATTCCTTCCCTAGAGATTTATCCACATGAGCCTAGTTGTAAAAAAGAATTACTCTTTTCGTTATGCATATCAAGTAATATTTAAGTAGCTTATCTAGGCTAAAACTTCTTTGCTCTAATGCCACTTGTCATAGGATGGGAGGTTTATACCCTCCTTATGAGCTCGTTGGTGCTCAACCATCATTTGATTCATCTTATTTGCTTGTGTTACAGATGGTAAGCCAANATATATATATACCGAATACATATGTATGTATTCATATTTATGTATAGAAGACTTATATATATATATATAAATAAATACCAAATATATAAATATATGAATATGTGTATAAGAGTATGTTCTAAATAAATACATATACATATATAATACGTGTAATGTATAGTGTAAATATATATATATATATATAAGTGGTATACCGAATATTTATTAGTATATATAATATATTTACTAAATTCATAAATATGTAAGGTGTATATGTATATATATATATATATATATATAGATATGATACCGTAATTTTTCAATAAAATAAATTATAAAATATATATTATGAGTATATACATATGGGTTTAATCGTGAGGTACATAAGAAAAATAATAAATAAGAAAATGAGAATAACAAAAATAATAAAGGCAATAATAATAATAATAATAATAATCATAATAAAGTAAAAATCTCAAAAATAGAAAAATATACTCAAAATGATAAAAATATCGAATATATGATTTCAATAATTATTAAATCATAAACATGTTAAGAAAAAGCGAAAATTAATATTTTATAATTTTTAAACTTAAATAATAATTTTGGTGATATTTTTATATCACAATTTAAACTACGAGTCATAATGTCTAAAACGGACCTCGCTATGAGAAAATACGCTCGAAAACGATCAAAATGGACTGTAAGTTCATAATGATCTGACTTAAAACGAAAAAGTTATACGCGATTCGATAAAAAACTTGAATCGATGGTTTTACGTAAGTCAATAATCGATTTAAGTAAATAGTACGATTTAGCATACTAGTTTAGTTATTCCCAAACTTATTCTTTTCCATATTTCCCTAATGTTAGGTGATTCTGAGATTGAGACCGACTTACCCTTGGACTAATACAATCCCTGACATCATTTATGACCAAGTGAGTACTGCTGATAACTCTATACTTGTTTTGTGCTTGTAGTTAGTGTACATGAATTAAATATTAATAACTTGATGCATGGGTGTTCGAGTTATGTATGTGACTAATATTGATTGATTACTGTGCAAAATACTGTTAAATGTGATTATATAATTGATTGTTGCATTATTTGGATGATTTATTGATATTGTTTGATCACCTTACAAATTGACTTAATCATATTCAACTCAACTAAAAATTAAACGGTTCATGCATAAAGCATGAACATTGCATATAATGTTTCGGCCATCACCTCATGCGGTTGGTAATGAAGGGCCTTGGAGGGATGGATTCCCATATGATTTGATTAGTACAGTACAGGAGCATTGGTACAACAAGACCCTACCATTGGCTCGCAGGTTTTATTGGCACTGGAGACATTAACCATGGGTGGCTAGGGGTCGTGTCTAGAGACCACCGCTATAGGGTATGAGCATGGACTGTGTGAGCCTGTTCACCGCTAGACCTGGTTATTTATATATTATTGACTGATGGAAGTAGAAACCTATTCTATGAAACAGGGAATTCCTATATAATGATATGAGGGTAAAAACCCAGGTACTAGAGCCTCGTTATGATTGGTGCTGATGTATCTCCAACCCTTACTTCGAAGGGCATTAAATTCCGAAGTTATATGTAGTACTAGTCAATTGCATATATATTGTTTGGCATACTACTTGTTCATGCATTTATATGTTTGATAATAAACTGTTTGATAACTTATTTGTTGGTATAGTAGAGGGTTAACTCACTAAGCTCTTATAGCTTACTTCCCAATAGTTTTCTTTTGTAGGTTACTAGATGATCAGGCATGGGTTAAGAACTGAGGGTTGAGTGCCAACGTCGAGATGTATAGAAGTTAGACTTTAAGGACAAACTATATGGTTCATTTGTATATAGTTATTAATACTACATTTATATTTTGTGACTTTAGTAAGTTTGAGTTTTAGAACTTTACTACCTAATCTTATTGTTTGGTAGGGGATACCAATTCTCTGCGGTTCTGTTGGACTGTAGCTTATCGGATATCTATAATCACATATATGTGGTCGTAAGTTAATTAAATAAAAACTTTAGTGACTAATTGTTTAGAATCTTGCAATCTTTGATTTACAAGATGATTTTCAAATCATAGGTGCACACATGATATGAAAATTTTAGGCAATCCTACTAGGCCTCCTTTAGGGTCATGACACCAACTTCCTTTCCAAAACATGGACTGTGACATTTTCCCTTACCTAAATACACTAGTCCCTCATCATGGGGCCATCTCTTTGCTACTACCCTTCCCTTAAGATCATCAACTCTATTCTTCAGCTGCCTAACTCTATGCCAAGATCATCATCGCTAGGACTAATGGCTTCTACAAGCATCCCTTCACCCTCACCCTTACCCACACCCTCTCCTTGTATCCTTCAAGATTGTCTCTTGTTGAGTGGCCCAATGGTTGGGTTTAGCCTTTAAAGTACATTTCATTTTATCTTTTAAGAATTTAGGCAAAGTCTTATTATAATGTAGCTCACAACACAACTACCCCCTCTAGTAATGATGTCCTTCACCTAGTGGCCACTCCTTCCTTCAAGCTTCATTCATACCAGCCCAACTGTGAATAAGAAGTACCCTTTTCACTAAGCATATTGGGTAGTATTTAGGTAGCTTGTTTAGGTTGGAACTTTTTTGCTCTAATACCGCTTGTCATAGGATGGGATGTTTACCCCCTCTTTATGTGTTCGTATGGCATTCAACCATCCTTTGCCTCATCTTATTTTCTTGTATTATAGATGGCAAGCTAGCTTTTTCCCTTCTCATCTTCCCAAGACTATTCTAAGCCCTTATAACTTTGAGAGTGTTAACTGGCATTGTTACCATCCTCCATATGATTAAGAGGCCTAACCTCTCTATTAGTTTTGACCTTCCATGACCATCATCAAGAGAATGGCATTAACTCTAGACCAATTTACTAATGTAAGGCCAACCCTGCCTTAAGAGAATACCCAACCTTACAAACAAAAATTAACACCCACCTTTTAGGTGTTTACTTAAAATTTTTTCTCAATTTCATGATACCTAAAGACGGTTTGTTACTGCCATCCTTGAATTAAGGATAAGGTAAAACCTATAATCAACCTGCTCATTTATTCTATAAATAATTATTTTCAAATCATTTCCTAATCAATATGATAAACTACAATAAAAGCTTTTACATTAGCAAGTTGTACTTAGCGTATCACAGTTACAAACTTCTTATACAACATAGTATCTCTTTTACAAATACATGTTTTTAGACTACCAAAACTATACTAAACCTTTAGTGAAAGTGTAACACCCATTACTTTCTTGAAAAGCTAACTCCATGTACTTAAGCCATATCTTATAGTCAACAACTTCTCTTAAGAGCACATCTTTAGCTAGAGTTTTGCAGTCTTTTTGTCACTCTAATACCTTCTTCTATCTATTCATCCGGAACTTGAGGATAAGAGAAACTTATCCCCTCAGCTACTGCGAGCTAAGTGAGAGTGGATAAACACATAATAATAACATAACAAAATAGGCACATCATTCAAGTAGTTAGTCCAATTACGTTATCTTATAATTTCCCAACCAAAACAATGCAAATGCATCATGGGTATGCCATGCTCATGCATGTGATATGCATTGGTATCGATATCTTAGCCTAGCTTAGCAACTCATCCGGTTTGATTGACTCAAATAGAACATCTGGATAACATATCTAGGAACCTAGTAAACATTTTAGCCTAACAATAACCACATAGAGTGGTTGGAAAATCCAATATACAGTTGGCCTAACTAATATAATGCAATCTTTATATGCTCAAAAACCTAGCTTTTACAAATCAAGTAGTTCACTTAATAAATGTAGCTTTTCATATGGAAACCAACTTAGCAACATCTCGGTTTTTATAAAACTTGACCCATAGGTATTTTTCATACAATTCCATGAATGCTGCATTAGATTGTACGCTAAGCAAAACCTAGTAAAACTAAGTAGATTTATTCATCACTTGTTACCTAGGCTTTACGTTGTAGTTTTATCAGTTTTAAGATCTCCATATCGAGTTCACTTAATTGAACATCTTAAGAGATAGAGTTAGTCCCCAAATTCTTTTCCAAGATAACATAGAACCTCAATAAATGTCACATATGCATTCATTAGTGTCAACATAGCAACTGAATTTAATATCATGTTACTATTCAATCAGCAATAAACATAACAAATAGTTTCATATGGTTCATTGAACAGCACATCAACTTACAATTAATGTTCATCCAAGCCAAAACATAATAAGGCACACAAAGTTAGAAGTAGACATAAGTCTACTCAAGCACACATAAATACTTACTTACTTGGCTAACGGTACATTCCCAATCTTACTTACTAACGTAAGCTTCCTCTTTCACTAATTCACATAAACATGTAGCACTCGACGATCCTAATGGTTGATCTTGTCTGCTTCAATCGTTTCCTAAATAATCGATATAATCACTTTAGTTTTACTAAATATAGAGTTAAATAAAATCATTTTAATAATTTAAGTGTGGTTATAACTTATCTCTAATGAGGGGCGTAAACTTTGTATTAAGTTTCAACTTGCTATTGAAGCCTCTAAACAGGGTTTTGAAAGGTCACCTAATACCATGTTTTTGATATGCAAACCTTCTAAAAAAGTTTCTAATCAATAGCATTAACATAATTTTTATTTGATAATTATCTATGAAAGTATCTGCAAATAGTTTCGTTAATCAGGAACTCTCCAAAGAAGTATTTGAAAACAATCTTACTAGCTTAAGAACTCTCTAATTAACATGTGGATACTATATCAGCTAAGTATCTCATATCACATAACTTTCTTATTAAGTTTCAAAACCACAAATTAACTCACCTTTCCAGCATAACAATCTTCTGAAGAACTGTTTGAATATAGTCATTTTACAAGTTTACTCGAAACAACTCATCTAACATCATATTTCATATTACGGACATGTTATATCATTTCCATAAATTAGGTTTATTATACCAAATAATACCATATTATCAAAATTTTCAAATTTATATACTTACCTATTAATGTATTAATCCCATAACCACCAATTTGTCCAAATTTCATCTCTAACTCAAAGCACATAGCTCCATATTGATCTTCACAGTAGGATATGATCTAAATATACCTTAGAACCTGATACTAAGGATTCAATTAAATTCTATACACCAAATCTTCAAGAAAATGGCATTTTTTAAACCTAATTTATAAACTAAAAAAGCCCTAAAAATTATGAAAATTATTTTTGTCCAAAATCTCTTTATACAATGTTCACATGCAATATAAGCATTCTCGATAAAAAGTTCGGCTCAGAAACTTTGTCAATAAGGTTATTCAAATCGGTGCTAAAATTGATCAATTTTACTCGATTTTTTAAGGAAGTACTATGTTCACTTAAAAATTCATCAATTTGATATTTTTCCATAAAAGTGTATATGAAAATTTGTACAAATAAATTTTTCATTAATTTTTGGAATTAATTTGATATTTTTATCAATTTAACTAAAATCGGGGACAAAACTAGACTCACCAAAAAATTGACCTTCGCCCATCCATACCGACCACCATCTTGTCAATACTACCAGGCACTACCTTTACTGTCAGGGGGCAATGGCAGTGCACTCCTAGGTTGCCTCTACACTTGGGTTCCGTCGAATCACTTTGTTTATGTAGTATTACTTTCTAATTTTTCCATAATTTTTTTCTACTTGCTTCTACTCCTTTTCTATATTTTACCAGAATCCCTTATATCCTTAAGAATACTCAAAGAGGTTTTGGTGTATTTCTTAGGCTTGCATAGTGTTAAATGGTCATTTTCTCTCTGTTAAGAGCTTAAGTATCCCAAAATCATACATGCTAGGTGTCATTTGAAGTTTATTAATTCATCAACAGCTGTCCCATACTTGTTTGTTGAACTTAGGGTTTATTATTTGATTTTGATGAAAATAAAACAAAAAGTGTATATCTAAATATGTTTTTGAAGAGAACAAAATAAGTAGATGATTAAACTAAGTATTATTTGATTATATTGAGATAATTGAATAAGATCAATTAGCTTGCTTAATAATTAAATATATCAATTATCTTTATAAGAAATTTAATCTTTTGAGTGGTGATCAAATGATCTTAAAGTTAGAATACAAAGAGTATTTATTTATTGTGTATGAAAAGAATTTCTAGGTGATATTTAGCCTACCCGGTTGACAGTTTAAGGTAGAACTAGGCTGACGGTATAAAGCCCTAAAAATTACAAAGAAAAGCTCACTAGCTTGGAGGAGCTGGCTTACTGGTTCGCTTGCCGGTAATGTATTTTTTACCGACTTGTCGGTAGTTCAAAGTACCAGCATGCTGGTAAGTCAGTTTTAAGTAGCCGTTGGAGTATTTAATGCATGGTAACGAGAAGAATTTAATGAGTTGTTATAAAAGCTCAATAACCTGACCAAAGGCTTTAAAGATCTAATATTCTACTACAATTTAAAAACATTTTCTTACATTCTTGAGTTTATTTTACTTCTCTTTCATCTCTTGTACACTTATTTGCTATCAAACAAAAAGAGACATAATTGTGGTGCTTAAAATTCCTCACATTTGTAATCTTGAGTGAAGGAAGTAATACAATTAAGTTAGTTATGTGTAAAAGAGATTATGTAAGCTTGTGTAGCTTTTGGAGCAATTGGGTTATGAAATCAATAAAGTGAAGTGAAGTCCTTGGTTAGAGGCATTGTATGTCCGTGGAGATTAGGGGGCGGTTTGAACTCCACGTTAAATTTGGTCTCAATCTTCTTTATCCTTATCTCTTTAAATTTCTACATCTATTATTGTTCTATTGTTGCTTTGATTACTCTTATTATTGCATTTAGTCGTTTATATAAAAAAAAATTGCAATTTGTCCTCAAGACTCAGTTTATCCTCCCTTTTGAGTTCAGCCTAGTGTTCTTCATTGTCTACATCCAAATCCATCTTAATTCTACTAGTTAACAATTGTTCCTAATTTTTTATCACTTTTCTTGTTAGTTTTTAGTTACTTATATAGACTTTTCGATTTTTAAAACATTTTTGGTATATAATTATATTTAATAATCACACCCGAGGGACACGTCCTATTTTTATATGTTATTTTATGTCACTTTATAATTTTAGTGCTTAAATAATTTATCTCTAAAGTTTTGTAATTATTTAGAACTCCAATTTCAAATTTTCAATAATTACTAATTATACTCAGTAAAAATAAGTTTTATTGAGATTAAATATTATAATTACTTTATTTCGAGAAATTGATATTAATAAGGTTATTTGTCTAACTTTTATGAACTTACATTAAAATTTGGTTCAATTTGGATAAAATTGTTTAAAAACCTTAAATCATTCCAAATGTCCTAATTCGCATCAGTATCAAATAGTTCGGGTATGGTCATTTAACTTAACCTATTTTGTAAGCTTCTCTTAATGGATTTTCTTTATTACTTGGCTTTGCTATACTTCCTACATCCAATGGTCTGCTTCTCTAAGTCTCAAGTAGTAGGTTGAAAATCAGGTCTCATTACAATCATGAACTTTTGTTAAAGTCATAACATCAATATTCTTCATTCTTTATGCTATTCAAGCCCTTATATCTAAGTCTATACCTCTGTGATTCCCTTTTGTGCTATAAGGGATTAAGTGGCAATGTTAATTATATGTTACCAAAACCTTTTGTCTAACTTTCTAAGCCTCACACTTGTAGTTTACAAACTATAGTTTATCTTCGGCTTTAGTTTTCTACTCATTCGTAACGTAACATAATTGCTAAAGGAACTTCTACTTTGCATTTGTATTATTTTCTACACCTTAATGTCATATCATAGGTAAACTAATCTTACCTTCTTGTAACTTGTATAACCTTATTACATTTGGCTTAATACATCCCTTGATTCGGCTTCTATAATATTTCGCATTCTTACTAAGGCTAGTAATCTTTACTTCCATCTCTATTTCATTTGACTTTTTATAAACTAAATATATCCTCCCTTCTCATCCTACATAACCTCATACATAAGTCTAGCACCATTATTTCTTATTAATGCCATGTTTAGATTTAACACTTTTGATTTTAAAGTACATATACCTAGCTACATAGAGCCTACCCATTTGAGTTTTCACGCTCTGCAATGTAGATTCTTTAGCTCATAATTTCATTATATTAATTCCTTTGAATTAACTGCTAAATACTTATCCAATATACGATTTTAACTATCTAATGTCCTGACCTACTTTCTGAGTTAAGTTCTGACTTTGTTATTTCATTCCCATATTACTAGATTACTTCTTTCAAACTAAACTTCACTTTTCCAGTCTTGTAACTTCATGAGCCAAAATATGTCTTCTTAGTAAGTTATTTTTAGAATTCCCAACAAGATAGCTTCTAATGTATTTTCTATATCATCAATCTTTATAATACACTTAATGTTTTTTAGTAATAACACTAGTTATGAAGCTCATTAGATCTACCTATTACTTTATGAATTATTTTCAAGTTAATAAGCTTTTAAAGTTTGATATCATTTCAACTCAATCCTACTTCTTGTATTTTCTAACCTAAGTTCTGAGTTCATACACTCTTTTGTTTTTCAAGCTTCGTACTTTCTAAGGTAGGTTCTGAGTCTTACCGAGTTCAAATTATTGTACCAAAACACATTCTAACACATCCTCTAACCCCCAATTTAATCAGGATTCCACCTTCAAGTACTTTCTGACTGAGTTTCTATCATCTAATACGTATCTCATTTCTTATGTTTACTTAAGTTTAGTCTTAACAATATTGTTTTTTTTTTTCAAATGTAACTTCTAGCTAGTCTCTCTCCTCATGCATAGTTCTCTACGTATCATAACTATATCATAGCCAGGGACTTAAGTACTTCATATGGTTGGCACACATATGGTATCAAGTGTGAGTATAGCAAATCTAAACTTTTAGTTGACTCGAACTCAATGAGACTTGTAACGACTCAATGTAGTTGGATTTGATTTGAGCTAAACAAGATGGATACAACTCTTAAACCAACAAGATATGTAAAAGAATTGACCATTTACTGAGCTTATGATCGATATGACATGATTGGATCAACAATGAAGACAAGAACTCAACATAAAAGACACTAGAGTAATGACAGTTAGAGGATCGAAAAAATGTAACATAAGAATCATTAATTTGCCATTCCCTTGACCTATTCTTACTATATAGAAATACTATTCTTTTATCTCCTTAAGTTATTCTAGCTACTTTAGATAACCTCACATGTCAATTCCTATTACTACCTTCTTATCTTTACAGAGGTCCCTTAGCTTACAACCTAACTCAATCCATTTCTTTTCCATTCTTAACCATTATATGTCTACGATTCTTCTATTCAATTCCTTCAATACCTTAATTTGCTTTGGATCTACTAAGTTTTCTTACTCAATATCAACTTAAGTCCATCAATTTCTCAACAGCTTCCTTAAGAATTTTGCTCAGAGCTTACATCATTCCATGTTACTCCTCATGCTTTTTATCTCTCCATCTTAAATAACCTTAATCTATGCTACTTAACGTATCCTAGATCTCATTTCCAATCTTACCTCAATTCTTTAGATCCACATAAATGTCTCAACTTTTCCATTCATCACACTTCCAATCCAATTCCTTAAGTAAGTTGTGATACTCTATAGCCCATTTTCAAACCATGCTTTGATACTACCCTAAACATCCTACATTTTAGGTGTTCGCTTAAAAAATTAACTTAATTTCTTAATACTTAAAGACAGTTCATTATTGCTATCCTTAAGTAATGGATAAGGCAAAACCTATAATCAACTTGCTCATTTGTTGTATAAACAACCATTTTCAAATCATTTCCTAATCAATATGGTAAACCGCAACAAAAGCTTTTACATTAGTAAGCTATACTCAAAGTATCACAGTTACAAACTTCTTATACAATATAGTATCTCTTTTACAAATACATATTTTTAGACTACCAAAACTATACTAAACCTTTGGTGAAAGTGTAACACCCACTGCTTTCCTGAAAAGCTATCTCCATATACTCAAGCCATATTGTGTAGTCAACAACTTCTCTCAAGAGCATATCTTCAGCTAGAGTTTTGAAGTCTCTTTATCACTTTAATACCCTCTTCTATCTATTCATCTATAATAAGAGGATAAGAGAAACTTAGCCCATCAAAGAGAGTAGATAAAGATACAACAATAAACATAACAAAATAGGCACATCATTCAAGTAGTTGGTCCAATTGTGTTATCTTATAGTTTCCTAACCAAAATAATGCAAGTGTATCATAGGTGTACTATGCTCATGCACATGAGATGCATCAATATCGATATCTTATCCTAGCCTAGCCTAGCAACTCATTTAATTCGATCGACTCAAACTAGGCATCTGAGTAACATATCCAGGAACTTAGCAAACATTTCAACTTAGCAATAACTACATAGAGTGGTTGGAAAATTAAGTATATAGCTAGCCTAATTGATATAATGCAGTCTTTATATGCTAAAAAACCTAGCTTTTCATATGGAAATTGACTTAGCAACATCTTGGTTTTTAGAAAACTTGACCACTACGTCTTTTTCATGCAATGCCATAAATGCTTTAGATTGCACGCCAAACAAAACCTAGCAAATCCAAGCAAACTTATTTATCACTTATTATACAACTTTTACGTTTTAGTTTTGTTAGTTCTAAGATCTTAGTATCGAGTTCACTTAGGTGAATACTTTAGGAGATAGAGTTAGTCCCTAGATTCTTTTCCAAGATAACATAGAACCCCAACAGATGTCACATATGCATTCATCAGCATCAACATAACAACCAAGTTTAATATCATGTCACTATTCAATCAGCAACAAACATAACAAATAGCTTCATATGGTTCATCGAATAGCACATCAATTTACAATTAGTATTCATCTAAGCCAAAACATCATAAGGCATATAAAGTTAGGAGTAGACATAAGTCTACTTAAGCGCACATAAATACTTACTTACCTAGCTAGCAGCACATTCCTAATCTTATTTATTAACATAAGCTTCCTCTTTCACTAATTCACATAAACATGTGACACTCGACAGTCCTAATGGTTAATCTTGTCCGCATTAATCGTTTCCTAAATAATCAATATAATTACTTTAGTTTTACTAAATATAGAGTTAAATAAGTTCATTTTAATAATTTAAGTATGGTTACAACTTATTTTTAACGAGGGGTGTAAACTTTGTATTGAGTTTCAACTTGTTGCTGAAGTCTCTGAATAAGATTCTAAAAGGTTGCTTCATACTAAGTTTTTGAACTATGAACCTTTTGAACAAGTATATGATCAATAGCATTAACAAAATTTTTATTTTAGAACTTTCTATGAAAGTATTTGGAAATAGTTTCGTTGATTTGGAACTCTTTAAAGAAGTATTTGAAGCAATCTTACTAACTTAAGAACTCTCCAATTAACCTGTAGATACTATATTAGCTAAATATCCCATATCACACAATTTTCTGATGAAGTCTTTGAATTAGAAATTAACTCACTTTTCTAATAGAACAACGTTCTAAAGAACTATCGGAACAAGGACATTTTACAAGTTTACTCGAAATAACTCATCTAACATCATATTCTAGATTATGGATAAGTTACATCATGTTCATATATTAGAGTTATTATATTAAGTAACACCATATTACTAAATTTTTCGAATTCATTTACTTACTTATTAATGTATTAATCCCATAACCATCAATTTATCCAAATTTCATCTCTAACTTAAAGCACACAACTCCAAATTGATCTTTACGACAGGATATGATCTAAGTATACCTCAGAACTTGATACCAAGGGTTCTATTAAATTTCATAAACTAAATCCTCATGAAAATGACATTTTTTAATCCAATTTATAAGCTCAAAAATCCTTAAAAATTATGAAAATTATTTTTGTTCAAAATCTCTTTATACAATATTCACATGTAATATAAGCATTCTCCAAAAAATGTTCAGCTTAAAAATTATGTCGATAAGATTATTCAAATTGGCTCCAAAAATTAATCGGTTTTGCTCGATTTCTTAAGAAAGTACCATATTCACTTAAAAATTCTTCAATTTGATTTTTTTCCATAAAAGTGTATATGAAAATTTGTACAAATAAATTTTTCTATGATTTTCAAAATTAATTATTATTTTTTATCAATTTAACTAAAATTGGGAACAAAACTAGACTCACCAGAAAATTAACCTTCGGCCATCTACGTTAGCCACCATCTTGTCGGTACCACTAAGCACTACCTTCACTATTAGGGGGTGATGGTGGTTCAATCTCAGGTTACCTCCACACTTGAGTTCCATCGAATCGCTTGGTTTGCTCAATATTGCTTTCTAATTTTTTTTTAGAATTTTTCTACTTCTACTCTTTCTTCATATTTTTCCACAATCCCTCATATCCTTAAGAACACTTAAAGAGGTTTTAGTGGATTTCCCAACCTTACATGGTGTTAAATGGTCATTTTCTCTCTCCTAAGAGCTCAAGTATTCCAAAAACATGCATGCTAGATGTCATTTGAAGTTTATTAATTTATGAATAGTTGTCGCATACTTGTCCACACCTAAATCCATCTTGATTTTGATGGTTAACAATTTTTTCCTAATTTTTTTAATCACTTTTCTTGTTAGTTTTTAGTTAATTATATAGATTTTCCAGTTTTTAAGATATTTTCGAGTATATAATTATATATAATAATCACACTTGAGGTACATGTACCATTTTTATATGTTATTTTTATGTCACTTTATAATTTTAGTGCCCAAATAATTTATCTCTAAGGTTTCGTAATCATTCAAAACTCTAATTTTAAAGTTGCCAATAATTACTAATCGTACCCGTTAAAAATACATTTTATTAAGATTAACTATTATAATTACTTTATTTTGAGAAATTGATATTACTAAAGCTATTTGTCTAACTTTTATGAACTTATATTAAAATTTGGTTCAATTTGGAAAAAATTGTTCAAAAGTCCTAAATCATTCCTAACGCCTTAATTCGCATCAATATTAAATAGTTTGGGTATGGTCATTTGACTTAACCTATTTTGTAAACTTTTCTTAATGGCTTTTCTTTATTATTTGCCTTTATTATACTTTCTACATCAAATGGTCCACTGCTCTAAGTTTCGGGTAGTAGGTTAAGGATCGAGTCTCATACAAACCGCTTACTAATGTTACTCACTTCATATTATGCCCTAAGTTGAATACTCTCACTTTCCTTCCGAAACATGAATCACGACATGCGTAAGTAACTCATAAGAAAGAGCGGGAAAATCTGAGAAAGGCATATCCGATTAGTGTTTGACATATATCCTAACTAGGGAAAAAGAATAAAAAGTGCTAAGCACTTGGGTTGAGACTTGAACTGGACCTCCTTACATAGATACATGCTCTTTAGCCTATTAAGCTAGTTTGCTTTCTCGATTTGTTATGCAATTTAATTTCACAAAGGCATTTAGTTGGCCTAAACTAACCTTAAAAAAAATGGGTTAGTTTAAGCTTGGTTTGATTAGATCTTGATAAATTGAAAATGCAATGCCTATCATGAGCAATTCTAGTTCACATTTGTTAAAATTAACTTACAACTTGACTATAGTTTAACAATTTTACGTGCTCCAATTTGTTTATCATGCAATTAATTCAAAAATTGCTTTTCCTGTAAATCAACCAATTTAAATCAAATTGAAGTACCGTTTAAAGTCACGGTCAACTTAACTTATTTCCATTTCGTGAGTAAAAAAATTTAAAATCAACCATGGATGGAATATCAAATTTTCAAAAAAAAAAAAATTTAATATTCCCAAATATAGATTGAAACAATTAAATCACATATGTGCACTTTGATTTTATTCAACCTAAAAATGAATAATTTTATCCATGTGATCCTAAAATTGACCCTAGACCTAAAAATCCTATTTTCCTAAAAATTATATCTTTCTAGGTTTTGTGTATTTTTCATTCTTTTTTCTAAATTATTAAATTGTTTTGATTTTTTTTTATCTTCTTTTTTTTTTTAATTTTTCTAAATTAGGAACGTTTTCCTTATTCTTGAAAAATATTAAAACTACAGGAGATATAAAAATAGGATGTTTACAATGCTAAAAAAACACAAAGACAAATAATTCATAAAGGCTAATAATTTATAGAAACACTCTTAATCATGCAAACATGATATACAACACACAAATCCACTTTTTATTTTTGTATTTTGAATTTTTTTTAACATGCTACTCATGGCAAGAGCACCAACAATTAATTAGAACTTAACATGCAAACTATTTATTCATCAAACATACTAGTTAGTTCTATTATTAGAACTTAAGACATGCAAACATATTAAAGACCTATTTTACAAACAAAAATGTTAAGCATTATAAAAACACACACATTTTTATTTTTTTCATCTTTTTATTTTTTATTAAAACATAAACAGGCATACTATAAAAAATAAATATAATCATATATAAAATTAATCAATAAAAATATTAAATAACATAAAAGCAATTTTCCTAATCACAACATGGTAGCACGAGATCAAATATACATTTTTATTTTTTAGAAAATTTATCAATTTTTAAAAGAAAAAATCCTTATTCATGCATATTTTTAAAAAATCATAAACATATTAAAAATTAACTAACAAAAATTATTACATATTGCAAAAACATATCATACAATTCAAATCATAACATCATAAGATCAAAGACACATCTTTTTATCTTCTAGATTTTTATTTTTTTTACAATTTTTCAAACAAGACAGTGCATATGAATAAGAATAAGGAACTTACCTCTTGTGTGAAATGGATTGGTGGCTAATTTAGGTGGGTTTTAATCGGTTTTTGTGTTGAGGCCAACGACTTTGAACTCTAAAGAGGCTAAAATACAAAATCCCTAAGTCAATTTCAAGAAAACTCAAGTTTATCTCATCCAATTTCTCTAAAAATTTTAAGCTTGATAAGAACAAACCTTAGGATTGCCTTCAAAACTTACTGCTCAAATTAGTTCAACCCAACATCAAATTGAATGTAATCAATACTCGGGTTTTACTCTAGGATAATTAAAGAAACTACCGCTATTTTTTCCTCTCTTCAATTTACTCTATAATAAGAGAAATCGAAGAGAGATAGTAGATTATAATGTTTCATTCCTAGAGTGAGAAAGAGCATAATACATGTAATTATGATGCTTGCAATGCTTAGGAGTGGAGTGAATGAGTATTAGTGACCTCTATTTGTAGCCTCAAATTGGAATTACAACCCAAGAAATTGCTACATTAAAGAAAAAATGAATCTTGATTCAAATGGGTATTTGAATGATACACTTAGGTTATTTACAATTTAGCCACAATTTTCTCTAATTTTTGAGAAATCAATGAAGCTAATATCTTTTCAGAGATTTCTTTGTTCACTTATTATAGTCAATTTGTAGTGGGCAAACATAGGGAGCTTCTTATTTTCCAAAACAACATTGGGTGTAAAAGATGTATGTGTATTTTTTTACCAGATTTTTCTGTTTTTTGTGTACCATTTTCTTTAAATGAAATATCAAAATTTGAGATTATTATAAGAATATGCCATCTAATATTTCACTTTTTTATTTTTATTTGATTTCAAAAGTATAAAAATCTACTGAAATCGAGTAAAAAAACATGTATTCAATATAAAAGGTTGTCATTTTAGCTTCTACAGCTTCTAGAAATGTTGAGTAGATAAGGTAGGTAAGGGGGAAAATTAAAAGGATCAAAGTTTGACTAAAGGCGCCATGTGGCAATGAGGGGTACCACATAGTGCCAACATCATTGCCACTTGGCACCTATTCAGCCCTACATCACAATCTATAATTGGTGCCATGTAGTAAGTGGTTTTATGTGCCACGTAACACCTTACGAGTTGATATGTAGTGGCTTAATGTGCTACCACATGTCCATCTTGTCTCCTTCCTTTTTTTATTCATTTCCTTTTTCTTCTTTTATTTCTTTTTCTTCCCCTTTTTTTATTCTTCCATTTCTTTTCTTGGTTGCTGTTTGCTTTTGTTCCAATTTTTCAATTCCCCTTTTGTCTTTTATTTTTTAAACCCAACTAAAGCCCAATTAGATACTTAACTTATAAAAGATTGAACTCCTTTCCTTAAGTAAACATGGAGTCTAATAAATATGTTCATAATATTTCAACATTTATTCAATTTATCCAATTCAGTTTCTACCCATGTTTGTCTTTCATTTAAAATCTTCAAATGGCTATAAATTACTTATTTTAAATTCGATTAAGATATGATTTAAGGCCATGATCTCTTAAATATATGAATTTTCAAAATGTTTCAAAATAAGTCAACTGAACTTAGGCTAGAAAAATTGATTTTCCATAAATTCCTATTTTTACTTGAAATTTCTAACTCGGTCAAATCACATATATTTATTTTAACTCTAGAAGTTTTTTTTTAACCTAGAAAAGTATTTCTACCCTAAACCGACTTAAACAAACTAGCGCAACACATTTTTGGGTTTTTCTTCTCTTTTTGAATTCTTCAACTTTTTCTTATTTTTCACTTTTTGTACTTTCCCTTTTCTTGTATTTTTTATTTTTTCTATTTTTATATCTTTTCTTTATTTTTCAAACTTTTTTATATCTTTCATTATTTTCAAATTTTTATTTTTATTTTTTGTGTTTTTCATATATGTTTTTTATCTTTTTTGAAAAGTATGAGATTTTAAACTAAAGATAGACCTAAAGAGGACAAAAATGAGGTGTCTACACACTTTACCAAAATGTTCATTTCATATCAAGCTACAATTTTCCACCTAGATGTAATGTATATCATATTGGATGAGCTTCATCTGTTAGTACTCTTTTTTGGTTAGAACTTTGGGATACATATATCCTTCTTTTAAACTTTAATATCTAATAACACTCATTTAGCATATGTATTTTAGGATGATTTTACATGATTTTGTATATTAATTAAGTTAGCTTTATTACAATTTGGAGCTTAATTCGTTAATATTTTATTTGTAGAGATTTGGATTATTCAATAAATTTTTGGAGATTTTTATGGAGTTTGAAGCTTGATTGAAGAAGTGTATTGATCAAGGACTTGAAGTGAAGAAATTTAAGCCAAGAATTGAAGTTCAAAGAGGATCACATGTGGACACCATGATCGTGATCTTAGCCATGGACCTTTTGTCCTCAACTTCCATCAAATTTGAAGATTTTTATATGCAGTGCAAGACCATGCTTACACCCTATGGCCATGATCTTGGGGCATGGTGATTCTATAATTTATGAATCTTCTATTTTTTATGAGTTTTCTTTGTAAAACTAGGTCTAGTCCTTATGAATAGGTGTTTAAGTTTAGATTCTAAGAAGAGCCCCCTTGGAGAAGAGCTTATAAGATAAAATATACAGGGGTTTCTCTATTTTCTTCTTTTATATTATGTTTCAATTTTAATTGTTCTTAATAAATCATTATTGAACCTTAGATTCTAGTATGAGCATTGATATTTTGATATTGATGCTCTTCTATTTCAATATATGATTTTACATTTTATGATTTAATTGTATTGATTCATATTGTTCTTTAATTCAATTTTATCATTGATTGAATTAATGTATGAGTTTGTTATAGAGTATGCAAGATTCTATAGTATGACCAACTAATACAATTAGAAGAAATTGATTGACTAAAACACTTAGCGATTTGTTTTCTTTCGAATTAGGGCAACATAATAACAGGATTCAAGGTCACAATATAATCCTAAGATACTCTATTGCATAAGTGATTTAAGTAAAGTATACTCGAGATTAGGAATTAATTAGAGACGTAAGTCCTATTAGTTTATTATAGGAATCTCTATGGTGCAATATTGCAATTAAGATTGAAAAGTCATATAAAACTAAGTAGTAAATAACATAAGATTTACTAAAGAATATACTTTTTCTTAATTTTAATTTATTATTGTATTAGTTCTATTATTTTAATTATTGTTATCATCATTGCATTTTATTTCTAACGTTCTTTACCTTATTAATTGTTCAATTATACTTTCAATTGTTAATTCATTAGGATTTGCTCACATTCATGGTTCCTTATGGGAGTGACACTTAAACTCAAATCCAATTACTATGCTATACTTGACTAGGTGCCCTTACCAAACACAACATGTGAGCAATCAAGTTTTCGACACCATTGCCGTGGAGCCAATAGAGTGAAACTAATTAGGATATTAACAAAATCTTATTTTTTCCAATTATTTTAACATGCTTGTAATAAATCCTCCTTATAGTTTCTTTTAGCATTTTATTATTAACTAACTTCTAACCTCTGAATTATTTCACTTTATGACCAAAGGCAGCGATAGAAGTCTTGTTGACTTTGATTTGAATATTGAAAGGACTTCTCACTACCTTCGTCAAAGAATTCATGAAGTCGTGGTTTTTATTAATCAAAGTTCACCACTTTGGCTTGAGGAAGAGTTAGAAGAAGAAGAGCTTGAAAATATGGTAGTAAATAATGATGAGGCTAACAAAAACCTAATAGAATTTGCTAAGCCCAAGGTAATTGAAGTTGAATCAAGTATCACTACACCATTAGTGTAGGTAACAAATTTTCAAATCCAGTCGAACATGATCCATATGGTGTAGTAAGTCACCTAATTGGATGGATTAACTTATGAAGATCTTAACAATCATATTTCAAGATTTCTAGAGATCTGCGACACATTCAAAATTAATGAAGTCATAGATGATGCAATGAGACTTAGATCATTTCCATTTTCATTAAGAGTTAAGGCCAAGCAATGGCTTAATTCACTTCCCAAAAGATCAATTATCACTTGGGAAGATTTGGTTGAAAAATTTTTAAGGAAATATTTTTCACCCACCAAAACAACAAAATTTAGGAATGAAATTTCGTCTTATGCCCAAATCGATAGCGAGACACTGTATGACACTTGATAAAGATTTAAGGAATTTCTACAGATGGATGCAGATTCAAATATTCTATGATGGACTCAATTATCCTACCTGGTAAATGATTGATATTGTAGTTGGGGGCACTCTGAGTACTAAGACACCAAATGAGGCTTAAAAGCTAACTGACGACATGGCCATGAATAAGTCGTAGTGGGATAATATGAGAGCCAAGGTCAAGGTGATTGGAAAATTTGAATTAGATTTAGTCGTTACATTGATAGCTTAAGTTAAGAGCCTAAGCAAGAAGATTGAAGGGTTGATGAAATCAGAAAATTTAGTATAGGATGAAACATTAGCTGAGGTAGAGGATGTTCATTTTATTACTAATAGAACTCAAAGTAATCCTTTTAGCAATACTTACAATCTAGGTTACAAAAATCATTCGAATTTCTCTTAGGGAGGCTAATAGTAGCAATAGCAAAATAAGAACCTCAATTTAGGGGTAACGCTGAACAAGTTTATTCAAAGCTCAAATGTTTATTTCTATATTACAAAGGCAGCAATAAAAAATATATAGCATCCCTTAGGAATCTTAAAAGTTAGCTTGGACAATTAGGTAGAAACATCATAGAGAGGCAATAAGCGAGCTTGCTTAGAAATATTGAACCAAATCTTAGGCTAGTGGGTTTGAAACAAAACTAAGGAAGGATTTAACCATCGAGCTAATAACGTAAAACTATAGCACTATTAGGAGGTAGCTTAGGTTTGATTTTATTTAATATTTTTAAATTATTATTTTTTCAATTTCCTATTTAATTTGGGTATCATGTCATTTAGATTCAGCTAGTTTCTCCTTACATTGAACACTTTCATTTCATGAAACAATTAATGTAATTTCTCTTATGTAATGGTCCTTGAATATAATCTGTCATCTAATTGAGTGGTTCTTTCATTGAACTTTGAGCTTCAATTTGCTTTATTTTCAAGATTTTTTAAAGGAATCTTAGGAAAAGAACTAAGGAAATCAACAAAAATTAGATTTGGAAGATAAAGAGAACTATGGCCAAAGTCTATGCCTGTGAACTTACTAATGGTCCCTCATAGATAAAATAGAAGGAAGTTAAAAAATTTGAGGTCAAGCAGATCATGCCTATGATCTTTACTGGTGATCACGCCTCTACACACAAACACTTAGTGTAGGAAAAGCGCCACAGTAAAAACCATGGCCATAAACCTAAACCATGGTCATTCCACAAATTAAAAATCCAAGGGTAATCTTCTTCCCTTTCATTCTAAACATAAACTCTAAAACATTATTCTTTCTCACTTTCTCTCACTACAAAGCACTTAAAGGTACGCACATACTTATTCTTAATTTACTCTTGTAGATTTATTACTTCTATGGATAAAAATCTTATTTTTTATCTAAGGTTTCGTAAGATAATATGAAGGTTACATGACAGGAATCTAACAACTAAACCCCTCACTTAAGCTAGAGCCAAAGGTTTACTTAGCCTAGTCTCCCAAATCTATCATCATTGAGCAAGTTCCATAGACCCCGACCTAAAAGTTGAAGACGCTGATTTGTGTGACCTCTCCAATTTTCGAGTTGCCCAATATGTCACCTTAATAAGTCCAGATGTGGCCAATCTATCAAGAGCTCCAATATTCGACCTTTCAACCTTTTTAGAAGGTTGTCTCTTATTCTAAGCCCCTTGTACCAAGTTGCCTAAGGAGCTAACTAATGTCAATCTTATCCAGACATGTCAGAAACTATTACTGGGAAGCTTTCCAACCTCTTGCACAGTAATATGTTACACCAGTAACCGACAAGTGCGATGATATCGGGGTAGGTTCGATCTTACCGAAGAAACAAAAATAGAGTAAGTTTAGTGAGGGTTTTAACGAATCTATGAACTACCTAACTAGATATCATACACCAACTAGATTCTATATGGCCTAAGACTTGTTGAATATGATGTACCGGTCCAAGTGATAGGGTTACTTACCATAATCCTTGCTAAAGGAATTGATAAGAGCTAAAAGGAAAGAATTTTTCAAGAGAAATGACTCAAAGCATTTTTCATTAATATTCAAATTTGTCTAAACCCCTTACACATGCATTTTATTTATACATAATGGCAAACTTGTAAATAAAAGGACTAAAAGGATACCTTCATGGCATTCCCGTAAATATAAAATAAACATAAAGGTAATTAAAAATAATACAAGAAATAGAAAGTCCAAACAACATAAATAAAAATAAGTAATCAAATGAGATATCTCAATGAAGAGTAGAGAAGCTCGGCTCTAGCATTTGGGTTGGGTTGGTACCTCAAATCCTATCATCCCCTCCCTTAGAGAAGTTTCGACCTAAAACTTGGTAATTGGTGACTCTAAATCTTACTAGGATCAAATACCAACTTGCAAAAATGAAATATAAATATAGAAAAGTAATCCAGCTCCTCCACTAGTGTTATCATCAACCAATGCTCTTTCCATTTGTTGTGAGCCCGATGAACCAGACTTTTCATCATGGATTCCTCCTTCCAGTCATCATGGATTTGATTAACCACACCTTGATAATCCTAACAACTATCAATTAAAGGAAGTAATATGGCTTGGGGGTCATACAAAAGATCATGAGCTCGTAGATCTTGTGCAAGTAAGACATCAAATTGCTCTTCAATCTCAAGTGCCTCCACTTCTTCATGCTTAACTAACTTAGATCTCATAGCCTCTTCAATTGTCATAATTGGCATTCCCTCTATTTCCTCATAAGTTAATTCTTCTTCTTTCTATCTATACATCTCAAATCTTTCCAACACAAGAGTATTAAGAATCAACATAACACATCCTCAATGCATATATCCATCACCATAGCCCTAGTAAACTCTAACCAATAATCTACAACAAGCACAATATTATTACAGCTCATATCAATATCACATAAGCTCATCAAAGGGTTAAGACAAAAGAGCCTAATATGTAGAAGGCTAGTACAACAGTACCTAGAGTCATCATCTATAGCATCTATAGTGGGTAATGAAACCATATCCAGAACATGGGATTTTAACTTTAACTCAACTTAGTCCTCGTCATCTCTATTACTTACTTCTCTAATAACCTTCACCTCCTCAACTCTTCCTTCAATACTCTCTAATTCAGCATTCCTTTGTACTCTCATTTCATCCTTAAACACTTCAAGTCATTTTTCAATCATCTTCAGCCAATCCAGTACTTTAGAGGGATTAGCTCCATAGGTGGATTTTCTCTTATACAATTTGTCTTGATGATTGCAAGGCATGAATTTTCTTTACATCAAATATCTTATCTTATCCCATGTAATGATCTCAATGTTTCCTGTATCAATTCTTTGATTTATCATTCTCTTCCACTAAGTAGCAGCAAAGCCAATCATTGAATTCTTTATAGCATAGGCTCTTTTATGTTCTAAAAAAGAATAATTTTCAAAAATTTGATTAACTTGAAATTCCTAATTCAAAAATTCACCCAAAGTGCCATATCCATCAAATTTTAGAATTCATAATATCAAGTCTTCATAATGATATTCACAATCATATCTAGCTTCGTATGCCATGTTGTATATATCTTAATTCTATAGCTTAGTACTTCAGGCTTGGTATTTAATTCCTCATAGGAAGAACTATTGATACTTAAATTCAGAGCAACCAAGTAAGAAATGCTATAGCTCAACACTCATCATGTAATGTACAACTTTGCTCACTTAGAAGCTTGGATAAGTAATTTTTTGGCCAAACAGCTCAACATACTAATTCTTGTCCAAAATTAGCTCGGGTAAGTACTTCAAATGACTGCAACTTGGTGCCTTTGGAATTATACCAACTTGGATCCTATGGTAAGGTTTAATGATAGCTTGGCAAAAGAAGCTCAAACACTATAGCATGATTATTCGCTATTGCTTGATATTTTCTTAAAATGGATAGCACAATTGAAGCTTAGAGTAAGAATTTCACTTGGATCAAGACAATAGACATATAATCTAACTAATCCTTAGTTTCTTTATATAATGATAGCACATATACTCTTCACGGTCACTTGCACAATCCGAATCACAAGGCTATGGCTTGCTTCACAAACACTCCAAGTCATACACATACACTGAATGTACTTTAGTTCAAATTAGCTTAATGATACTTACAACAGTCAATGCTTGCTTGTTTTCATTTTCAACTCGGCAGTTCAAATGCAGCATACACCAATTGAATAGCTCAGCAATGCTTAATATATTACAGAATTCGTCCACTTACAAAACAGCTTGGACAAGTAATTTACAGCATAATAGTTCGGATGTAGCAGCTTGACTATTAAGTTCACATCAAATTGGTTTGACTTTCAACTGCCTAACGTGAAATGTTTTTTGCATGGAAAACTCGCGTACTTCGCACAATAGTTTGGATAGTAAGCAACTTAGACTTCAACTATAGTAATTCTAATTAAATTAACTTGACACACTAATTCTTGTCTCAAATTAGCTTGGTAAATCTTAAGTCACAGCAGTTTGGTAGAATTTAAAATGGACACTACGAACACACACATATGATTCAGCAGCTCAGAAATTGTCTCACATGTAGCAAAGCTAAACCTATATACTTCAAACACTAGCTTAGCAATTACATAATAGAGCTTAGACAATGATCACGACGGTTCGGATGGAGTATGCTTAAAACACCTTGGATGCATCATAAAAGTCAATATAGACAATTATTCATAGGGCAAAACAGCTTAGCAATTGGAAAGAAACTTAGCTCAACTTCTTGCACAATAGGAGCTCAATTGCAAACACTCCAATGTATGCTAATGAACACTTCAACACTCAGTTAAATCTAGTAAAATCAATGGTTCACATCTTATACACTTGCAACATGGTAATTTCAATTATGGTAGCAACACTTTACGTTAATACAGCAACTTGGCAATACTGTTCTTTCATGCCTAACTTAGTATGTAAACGGAAGCAACAAAGGAGCTTGGTAATTTTGAAGAATAGTTCAACACAATTTAACTTAGATTTGACAACTCGATCATGTAATCTCAATTCAGCTGTAATTTAAATAGAACAAAACACTCAATACTATAGTTTGGAGCCCCCTTGTGATATATAGTTCAACACAACAACAATCATAATTAGCTTGGCACTTAGTACTACTCATTACAATTCAATTCGGTAACTTGGTCCAAACACAGAAGATCAATAAGGCAACGCATGACTTCGGCTAATATAACTTGGTTCCTAGTTCAACTCGGACACTTCATACACAATTGCAGATTTATGAATAGCCTCCATTGACCACTGCTTACAAGAATAAACACCAACTCACTAACAAGCTAGCACTTGTTGTTGCAGTAACATACTACACCATTGGCACAACTCTAAACACACATTCACACACATAATAGCTTGGCAACAGCAAAGTAACATGACCAACTATTCAACAATCAATTAGGATAAGGAACAGCTTGGCATACTTATGCAACAAGCTCAAAAATTTTTACTATCAAATGCTCTACTCTCGCATGTACCCACCACCCGCTCACTATTCCTCAGTCTTACAGCACTAACACTTACGATGGCGTAACTTGACTACAACACAAATCGCATGCCAAACTCACTACTATATTGCACTTGCACTTTTATCATACTTCAAACACAACACACTCACCCACACTTTGGCATAAGTCGTGCACCAGCCACTTAATCACAAATTGGCCAACGTAATACCTAACAAAGCCACCATCACCAGCTATTGCACCATCGATCAAGCTACACAAACCCCTCTTACATAAAAATCAGAGCACCAGGATAGTGGATAGTCATTATTGCACCCACAAACCCACTATTCTCAACAGAAAATAACTAAAGTCAACTACAGTCACAAACTTAGATAGTAAATATTTGCGAACCAAAATCCCACTCCCCTTTGGAATTTAGGTGTACAAAATCAAACCCTAAGGTTGTCACTTAGCTTCGAATCTTAATTCCCTGTTCACAATTATGCATTGGATAATAGATAACCCCAACGGAAACAAGACCCACACCATAAATTCACATCTAATGCCCTTCTTGACAATAGATTTATATTTATATATTGTTGTTAGTGAATTTTTGGATTAGGAAATAGTACTAGGGCCAATCCAGTGCTGCCACTTTGATGCTTAAGTTAGAATGGTGATTTAATATAGTAAGTATGAGAATAAGAAACATCTGATAGCCCTTACAGAGTTTCTTTCTAGTATTTATAGACGGTTGTTATGTCTAAGGTAGTTGTCGAGGTAACTATTAAGACACGTAGAGAGCTCTTGTCTTGACATCTCTCCTAATATGTAGAGATAACAAGTGGTTATAAAATATAACCGTACTTATGATAACTGTTCGCACTATAGATTTGAATTCAAACTAAGAGCATTTGTTGTACTTGGCACAAGTGCTGAATATCTTCTACAGAGTGCGAATGTCGAGAGATTTAATTACCCAACTTCTCGGTAGACAAAAGGACGAGTGTAAGTTGAGCGAAAACTGACTATCAACATATACTATTTATAAATGGGAGACTATTGAAAGGTATTCATAGTAGAAACTCTCTAGTTAATTCCTTTTGTAAGTCCATGCAATGGCTATTAAGATATTCAAATCCCTCATTTTCGAATATATCACTCTAGAAATTAGAAACCCAAACATTGTCCTAATTGCAAATAGAGACAAAAATGGAACCTAGGTATTATAATAAAATAAATCAAATTGTCCCATTATCGAACCTCTACTCTAATATCAAGATGATATGCTGTACTAAGAATCGACAAGAGCGATGATATTGCGGTGGGTCCAATCTTGCAGAAGGAATGAAAATAGAGTAGGTTTAGTGAGGGCTTTAGCAAATCCGTAAGTCACCTAGCTGGATATAACATATTGGCTAGATTCTACATAACCTAAGACTTACCGGTTGTAACACACCGGTTCGAGTGATAGGATTGTCTGCTACAATCTTTACTAAAGGAATTGATAAAAGCTAAAAAGAGAGAGTTTTTCAAAAGAAAAGACTTAAAAGGTTTTTCATTAATATTCAAATTTGTCTAAAACCCTACACATGCATTTTATTTATACATAATGGTAAACTTCTAAATGAAAGGACTAAAAGGATGCCCTAATAGCATTCCTATAAATATAAAATGAACATAAGGGTAATTTAGAAATAATACAAGAAATAGAAAATCTAAGTAACACAAATAAAAATAAGTAATTAAATAAGATATCTTGATGAAGAGTAAATGAGCTCAACTTTGGCATTTAGGTTAGGTTGGTACCTTAAATCTTATCAACGTGTTCCATTTCTCATACATAAACTTAATAGAAGAAGTTTATCTTTCTAGAAGGATTACCTAATTTTCCTTTTTTCCTTTGTATTGTTGATGGCATGTAATCTTTACCCTTTTTGGTAAAATAGCATGTTTGTAACCCTTAGGAACTCTAAGTATAAATACCCGTTTATGAATAGTAGCTGTAAGGAGAACTCTATTTAATATTAATGAAATTTCCTCTTTATTTTCTTTCATGTGAAGTTGTCACAACCCAAAGGATGGCTAAGTTGTGGTAGTATCGCCATAAACTACGAGAAGATCCAAGACTAATACTATTACTGATCAGGATCCTTCATTACATTATATAAGGTGTCAATATAACCCTAACTTCCATTAAGGAGACTTATATAAAGTAATATCAAGGCATAAAATTGAAAGTCTAAACATTTAGCAGTAGATAATATAAAGCATAGGGATACATAGTATTCCCCTAAATTAAGTCATACAAACCATAACTAAACAACTATTAGTCTATGTTACTATAAATTCTTAAATGATATATTAAATACTTAAGAGTCCAAATATATAGTAAATGTCCACTTGTACTCTAATCTTCCCTTTGACTATCCTCCAAGCTACTAGTACTAACCTCGAGTATTCCATGGCACGGCTTTAGCTATAGGCCATGTTGCAATAATAAACTATAAAGAAGTAAGCGACAATTGCTTAGTGAGTAACCTTTCTACCCTACCAGCAAACAATTTACAAGCAAGTTATTTAAACATGCATATACAATGGAGATAAGCATAATAAATGTACACATCATGCACAACTTGCCAACGACTATGTAAAGCATGGTTTTAAGCCCACCTATGCCTGGCTTGGGAAGTACTTAGGTATGTTAGGACTAGAGTCTCTACATTTATTGTCTAAACAAATATCATCTTCTGTTGGTAAACCCAAAGCAATAGATACGGCTCGACCTTAAGTAGAGAGCGATACTCCTCAAAGTCAAGTAAATCCTAAAGGTCAAGGCAAGAACATATCGTACAAGTACGTCATACAAAACAACAATAATAGAACATAAATATGGATCCAACATGCATGATCTCCTACTTTACTTATAGTGTTGATGCTCTTTTCACATTAATGCAAAAACGTACAATGCATGACTAGTTCATATTGAGGTCAAATGATTATTATTCCGATTTATAGGTAACCAACAAAATATATGATAGACACTCCAAAGTCTTAACTACTAATGCAACAACAAATTTTCGGTTTTAATATATTATAATGTTTTAGCACGCAAGTATAACCTATAGAAGCATATACTAATATCCTGATCCATACATATATAATTAATTAGTACTCTACACTACAAGTAAATACAAAGTTAGATAGGCGTCGCTACACTCATTTAGCCATAATGTCTATCAATCCTAAAAATCCTCGATTAAGTTGATCCTTGATTCCAGGTCACCAAAAGATTTTAATTAATTATAAAAGTATTTATCCTAAACTACTTAACCGTTCCTTCTCATCCTAAACTTTCTACTTTTATTGTTTTTATGTTTTGGTTATAGCTTCTTCTTTTTTTTTATTCAATTTTTAAGGATCTTATGGTCATTTTTCATCATTTTCAAGTGTTCTTTCATTTGGTGAGGTCCTTTTAAGTGTTTCTTCTTTCAAACAAGGAGTAACAATAGGAATTTAGTAGACTTTGACCTAGAAATTGAAAGGACAATGCAACAACTTCATAGATGAAATCACAACACTATGAATCAAAGCTTGCCACTTAGATTAAAGAAAGAGTTAGAAAATTTAGAATGTGACCAAGAAGACATGGCCTTGAACAACAAAAACAATAACAACAATGGTGAAGCCAACAAGCCACTCATGGAATTCTCAAAGCTAACAATGACTGGAGTTAAGTCCAATATCACTAGACCTACAATCTAGACCAACTTCTAGATTCAACCCAATAGCATCTAAATGATCCAATAATTTGTCCAATTCAATAGGTTGGCTTAAGGACCCTAACAAATACATTTCGAACTTCCTGGAAATCTATCACACATTCACAATGAGTGGTGTCTCAAATGATACAGTAAGATTAAGGTTATTTCCATTCTCTTGACAAGGTAAGGCTAAACTTTGGCTTAATTTGTTACTTAGAGGCTTGATCATTACTTGGGTATCAGTAGTAGAAAACTTCTTCTGAAATTATTTCTCGCTTACAAAGATAGCGAAAATTAGGAACAATATTTCTACATTTGTTTAATTTGATCATGAAACTTTATATGATACTTAGGAAAGATCTAAGGAATTACTAAGAATGTATCCACATCATGGACTACCTCATTGGATGCAAATTCCAAACATTTTACAATAGACTCAATTATTCTATGTATCAAACCATTAATGCCATAGTTGGAGGCACTCTAAGTGCTAAGATGCTTAAATACTAGAAGAGGCCTAAAAGCTTATCAAAGGCATGGCAATAAACAATTCAAAATGGAATAATGGAAGAGCTAAAGTAAAAACATCTGAAAAATATGAAGTTAACTCTCTAATGACATCGATTGCTCAAGTTGAGAATTTAAGTAGAAAGATTGATAGATTAATGAAACTTGTTAATTTAGTGGAAGATGAGGTGTTGTTAGAAACTAAGGATGTTAATTTTGTTGCTAACCACTTTGCTATCAATCCTTTCAATAACACATATAATCCAGGATAGAGAAATCATCCTAATTTTTTTTTTAGGTGGTGGTAATAGTAGTAGAATCATAATCAACAACAGCAAAATAAGTTTGCTAATGTTGAAGAGTTGTTGAATCAATTAATTCAAAGTTTAGACATGAGATTCTAAGCTAACGAGCCATACCAAGGAACATGGAGGCATCATTAAGGAACTTAGAGAATCAACTTAACCAATTGGCAAGATCAATCACTGAGATGCCATAAGGAAGGTTGCTTTAAAACACTAAATCAAATTCCAAACTAGTAGGTTTAGAAGTAAACTAAGGAAGAAGTTGTCACCCATAGAGATAACAACACAAAACAAAGGTACTCCTTAAGAGCCAGCCTAAGTTTCAAACTTTTTTATTCCTAATATTTTAGTTTATGTTGTTTTCTTTTCAATAAGTTAATTCAAGTTCATAATTTCAAGCTAGTTGTTATCCTACTTTGAACATTTATTGTATAGTTAGGCAATATTAGTTAGTAACTTTGTCATCCAAATTAATTTAATATTCAATTGAATTTTTATGCTAGAATTGATACTAATTTTTAGTTCTTTCAATCGTTCTAGAAACTAAGTTGAGAAATTGAGTTTAGCGTGAATTTTCAAACCTAAAAAATATTACAGCCAAGGTCAATGCTCGTGAACTTGGACCATGATCATGTCATAATTTTATTTAAAGAAAGATTGAAAATTCAAGGTCTAGTAGAGAATATGGCTAAGACCATGATCGTAGTCTTTGGTTGTGTATGCAATTTTCTTTTTTACATAGGGGAAGGAGCATAGCCACACTCCACAGTCGTGTTCCCCACCCATGGTGGTTATTAGTTTAAAAATCACAAGTATTTCTTCTTCATTCCCCTTCTATCTTTATTTTATATCACTAACTCCTACCTCCTTCTCTATTTTCTCTCTACAATCACCACAATCACTCACCAATTCCTTCAAATCAAGCACAAAATCAACAATTATAAGGTATGTGCATTAACTTTACTTATCGTCCTTGATTTATTGTTAGAGTAGATAAAAATCTAATTTTTATCTAAGTTTTCAAGAAAGAAACTTTTATGTGCATGTGTGTAGATCTTGATTTTTAGGGATAATCTAGTGTAGAACATGCAATATGATGTTTTGCTAGTTGATTATCTCCTATAAATTTTGAGAAAAATGTATGCTTCGTGAAGATTGAATGAAGGGAAGTGATAGAAAGAGAAACTAAGAGAGAGAGAGTAGGAGAAAGTGCTTGTTTGTGCAATTGTTAAATTTGATTCATCTTGAAAAGGAAATTTCTTATGCTAAGTGTTTGTGTGCATTGTAGAATTAATTTGCACATGGACCTTAAAATTGATACAAGTTTCTAATCAATAAAAAAGAAAAAATTGAAATATTGAATATCAGAGTTCATGTGATTTAGGTGATACAATTATAGGTTAAACTTTAATTCACAAAAATTATTCACCTATAATCTTATTTATTAAAGCTTTTCAAGAACCTAATACTTCAATACAATAAAATTGATCAATTCACTTATTGAACTACAATTTTCAGAAAATTGCATATTCAATGCTAAAACTTGCAAGGATTAGGCATAATTGAAATACATAAGATTCATTTGTCAAACTATCCTATAAAAGTGCTAATCCAAGATGTTAGTGATCTTGGCATTTTACGTTGCAAACTTGTTATTTTGTTCATTATCTCAATTACTTATTGAACAAGCAGTGAATAGATAAGAATGTCATGGTTCAATTCATGAATTAATTTTGTTACATGAATTATTATTGTTATCACATTTAAACTTCTTTTTTGTTTTTTATTTCAAAAAATATCTAGACTTAAATGCGTAGCTTGCAAAAACTCTAGTGCCCTTCCATAATACCCTTAACTCACATTCAAGCACAAATGTCAAAGAGAAAGGTTTGAAGGCCTCTCCAAGAAGAAGTTTGATAAGTTCACTCACATTGATGGGAACACTCAAGCATAGGTTAGCTATGAGGCCAGAGTTTGCTAGTTGATCAATTTTATTAGGTGGGACCAATTGTTGACAATCAACGAGCTAGTGTACAAAGAACTTGCCCTAAAGTTCTTCAACACATCTAGGTTAGGTATTGATAACCTTACATAGGGTAGGCAAAGTCCAATCTAATTTAGGTACTATAATTGGGAAGTTAGGATGCGTATTGGTTATTTTGGTATCCATATGGGTATTTATTCTATTGACTCTATTATGATGCAAGAGTTTATGGAACTATCATAAGAATTACCCTAAGGTGTATCTAACTCTATTGTGTGGAATAATTTATCTGGTCATGAGGGAAGTGTTTATAATCCTCGAAAATCTAATGCATCTAATCTTTGTGACCCCACTCTTAGGTTAATACACTATGTATTAGATAAAAATTTCACTGGTAGAGGCAACAGTCAAGAGGTGGCTAATGAGAGAGACATCTTGCACTTGCATAATATTGCTAGAAACCGTCCTCTTAATTTAAGACTCAAGATGGCTTGGTTCATGAGAACCCAAGTCATAGAGAGACAATCTAATTATATTTTTGCAGATCCCTTCGTTACCTGCTTGGTGAAAAACTAGCCTAGCCTTTGCAATGAGGTGTACATGAGGCTGAAAGAACTACACCCCTCACTTATGATGCAATCAAGTCCATGCATCTACTACCATCACCTGAGTTACCACTTGAACTAGCTGGTGAGGTTGCCACTTCATCGTCCTCCAAGCCATAAGTTGAGTCATCCTCAACTTTTTAGCACTTTAAAGAAGTTTATGGGGAAGCTTGTCAAGAGATAGAGGACATTATAACATAAAGTAGACCAGGCCTTAATCCAGCAAGTGGTGATCATGACTTACCTACGAATTCAACCACCACCAATGCTTAAACCAGACTCTACAAACAAATCTATTGGAGATGAGAATAAGGAAGAAGAAGAGGAGGAGGAGCAATCCCCTTTTTATTTTCCTATTACAATGACTTCATTTTTTTTTTTATTTTCACTATTTGGATGACTCTATCACTTAACCTTTTATTTGCCTTTCTGACTATTTTATCTTTTGATAGTTTGACAAGACTACATATACTAACTCTTGAGACATTTAAATTAGTGGTAGTTTTATTTTAGTTATTTATGCTTAGTTAACTTTTTCTTTTCTTTTTCCATAGTTAATTTGTTTGATGGAATAAGAAATGTGTTTATCGGTTCATTGGAAATACAATTTTGGACTTCACTCTTTTAAAAGAAAATCTAACAATAAAATCAGGGAGGTCCCAGTCTCTTCTCTTCTATTGTTATTGTTTTTATTTTTGCGATCTCTTACTAGGTATTTGAATGATCACATACATTGAGGATAGTGTACAACTTAAGTATGAGCAAAGAATAGAATATATATGCTATCGCATATTCACTATCCACTTAAGCTTTTGCCTTTTGTTAAACTTTGACCAAAATTTTTAAAATTTTTCAACAATTTCAAAATTTGTGAACTCCCCTACATATACTTAAGTAAGCATAATTCTTTTTTTTTTTTTTTTGAATTTACCTAATCCTTTATGAATTTAGAACACTTTGCTGAATTTGAGTAATTATATCTTTAGAATTTAAAGTTACCCATCTCTTAAGCTTAGACTTATACTCGGATTAGGATAGTTATGAATGGGTTAAGGACTAGTAATCTTGATTTCTAAGCTTGATTTTTGAGGATAGTCATCAATCCTTCTTTTTCAAAATTTAAGATTGGATGAATGAATGAGATTTGTCCTTCGAAGGTTCTTTAAAAAATCAAAGTAGTTGGAGATATAGCTGGAATAATTGAATTGACAAAAGTAATTGCTAAGGATTAGTATGAATTGTTCTTAGTCCCTTAGAAGACCAAGATACTTTCCTGTTGCCAATTGGAAAAGGTAGAATTTAATTGAAGTTATTAAGGATTGGCCTTGGCTTGTCAAAAGAGTAAAGTGCTTTTTCCACTAATGATCGCTAAAGTGATTAATTCGAAGAACAAGGCACTTTTCCAATGCTAACCAAGCTTGAATAGAGAAAATTAAATAGAATTGATAAACCTCTTAACGAAAATTTAAAGAAGTAAAGGGGTAATTAGAAAATGAATTCATGTAACTTGCATTCAATCTAGTTTTTAAGTTAAAAATAAAAAATAAAAATAGTAGCGGAAGATTTCACTTCTCTTCCGTTGGAGCAAAAGAAATCCTTACGACATTTTCTTGATTAGTTTATATTTATTGTAGTCTCTAGTTTAGTTTCTGTTAAGTGATGTATCTAACTTTGAATCCTCTAGATTGATCACTGAAATTCAATAAAGCTTCAAATTTCTATTATTTAAGTGCTCTAAATGCATGGTGAATTTAAGGAATAAGGATGATTCTAGAAAAAATTTTTGCTAAGCAATTAAGATCTTATAGTGCACTTTTGTCAAATTTCAGTTAACCATCTTGTCCTTCAAACATTTTTCTTTGTTTTGCTTAAAGACAAGCAAAAACTTAAGTGTAGGGGTATTTGATAATGCAAAAATAATATATATTCTCTATAGTAATTTTGCATTGATTTTGACTTTATTCTTATTGATTTTGTAATATTTCAAGCTTAATTTATTTATTTACTATTTTCAAGGATTCGAGAGTACTTTATGAAGATTTTGAGGATTCTTAGACAATTTTAAGCTTTATTGGAGGAAAAGTACAAATAATAGACTGAAGCAGAAGAATTTCAAGCAAGAATGATGGTCCAAAAGAGATCATGATTGCAAACCATGCCTATGGTCACTACTTATGATCCTCTCTTCAAGAATTTCATTTTAATTTCAAAGTTTTGCACGAAAAGCATGGCTACAACTAACTACCATGACCTTGTACTTCTAGCATGAAGGTATTGCAATTATTAAATTTTTATTTTTGTTAGGTTTTCGGTGTAACCTTAGGACCGTTGCTTATAAATAGATTCTTAAACCTAAGGTCATAGGAAGGGAAGGAGAGAGCCCCCTTGACCAGTTGTTAGGTTTTAGAATTATAAGGGGGCTTCTCCAATTCTTTTCTTTTGTTTTCAGTTTTCATAACTTTATTTCAATAACTTAGAAAGTCATTGTTGAGCCCCATGATCAAAGGGTGATCTTTATTTATGAAATTCATTTGATGATTTTGCTTACTATGATCTAGTTGTACCATTTATATCATTGTTAGATTAATATTACCCGAGATATTAATTTAACATCTAAGTTCGTTGTAGAGTTACAAGGCCTATAATAAACAAACAAGTGTAATTAGAAGAGATTGAATGTGCTACGAGATTAGGTGTTTAATCTTTATAGATTAGGGCAACTTAATAGTGGGATTTAAGGACTTCATGCAATCTTGGAACACTTTATTCAGAAGCGATTCGGGTATAGAAGGTTCCAAGGTTAGGAATTAGCTAGAGACATAAGTTTGGCTAATTTAGAATCTAATTTTCATTGGAATAAGGTAGGGAATTGCAATGATCTCGTATAGTAATTGAGATTGAATGATCTCCTAGAATTAGAAAGTAAACAACAATAATGATTTACTAAGGAAAATGTTAATTCTCAACTAATTGATTTATGTTCTTTATGTTATTTTTATGCTTTTATGTTATTTCTATGTTCTTATGTTATTTTTTATTTTTATATTATTTAGTTTTTTTATTATTTCATTGATAGTTAATTATTTTAATATCTTTATTTCTATTGTTAGTTTAAATCTTTATTTTCTATCTTTAGCTTATTCCAATAAATCTTCTAGTGTGAAGAGTTAGGTAATTGAATAATTTAAAATTATCCTTAATAAAAATAATTAGATATACTCATATAACTAACTCCTCATAAGATTGACACTTAGACTCAAAATCTATTTTATTCTATATTATAGCATGACTAGGTGCACTTGCCTATTAGAGTAGTTTATGCCCCATCAATCCTCCTCCTAAGGTAGATCCTAGCTAGCTAGGTTGACCTCCATCGGAGATGGAATAGGAATCTCTGAAACCTACTCCTTAAGCCGGTTATCCTCATCATCAAATGAAGGTGAAAGTTTCTAACCTAACTCCATCTCCTCCTAAGGTACATCTATGGCCTAATTAATAGTAATCTCAAGTAAGGTTGGATGGTTACCTCTATGATCTCTAGCAAAAGTAATCCCATGTCCAATCAGTTTCCACTTATCAAATGCTAGCACCAACGGATGATAATCGTCGTTGACTAGGAAGGCTACCTCTGGTGGTTATTCAAAATGTCCTACCAACTAAGACTTATGCTTTAGTACATGAATGAGCTTACTATTGGTGTAGACTAGGCACTAGAGGTCCATGAGCAACTCTTTACATTTAAACCTCTAGTGATTCGTCAGTAAGCTCCTCTACCAAAATAGCACCATGCTCATGCTATGAGGCTCCTTAATCAAGGTGAAGTTCTCATATAACAGTCACAAGTAGCAGTGATAATCCAAAAGTGTTTTTCCTTCTTCCATGTGGAACACAAGCTACTACTCCATGAGAGTCTTAAAATTATCCTAAAACACAGAAATTTCTTAGGTTTAGGGTTTTATTACTCTTTTGAATCATAAGTTTTATTTTACATCTCCTAACCTGATTCTACCTCTCTTAATCTCACTAAGTTGGTTTCCTATTATGTTTAGGGTCAATTTTCATTCCTTCCTAACCTAATACTTTGATATCATCTTAATACTATTACAACCCAAGAGGCGGCTAAGTTAAGATAGTACTACCATATACTATGAGAAGATCCGAGACCAATACCACTATTGATCAAGAACCTTCATTGCACAACACAAAGTGTCAATACAACCATAGCTTCCTCTAAGGAGACTTGTATAAATAATATAAATAGGCATAAAATTAAAATCCTAAACATTTAGTAATAGATAATATAAAGCATGGGGATAAATAGTATTCCCTTAAATTAAGTCATACAAACCATAACTAAATGACTAGTAGTCTATGCTACTATGAATCCTTAAAAGATATAATAAATACTTAAGAGTCCAAATATATAGTAAATGTCCACTCGCACTCTCATCTTCCTTCTGACCATCCATAAACTACTAGTACTAACCTCTGGCATCACGCGGCCCAACTCTAGCCATAGGTCATGTAGCAACAATATACTGTAAGGGGGTAAGCAACAACTGCATAGTAAGTAATCTTCCTATCCTGCCAGCAAACAATTTTCACCTAATTTATTTAAATATGCATATGCAATACGGGTAAGCATATTAAATGAACACATCATACATAGCCTACCTATAATTGTAGAAAGTGTTTAGGCACGTTAAACCTGGATCTCTACATCTATCATCCAAATAAATATCATCTTCTCTTAGTAGACCCAAAGTAGTAGACAAAACTTAGCCTTAAGCATAAGGCAGTACTCCTTAGAGCTAAGTATATCCTAAAGGTTAAGAGAAGAACGTGTCATACGATACAATAACAATATAACATAAATATGGATCCAAGACACATGATCTCCCGCTCTACCACATAGTGTTAACCCCCTTATCACATTAATGCAGAAACATAAAAAGCATTGATGGTTCATATTAAGGTCAAATAATTATTATTTAGATTCACAAGTGACTAACCAGGTATATGATCAACACTCCAAAGCTCTAACTACTAATGCAATAACAAATTCTCAATTTTGATATATTATAATATTTTAGCATACAAGTATAACCAATACAAGCACATACGAATATCCCAATTTGTAACCATAATCATTTTACATATATATATATTTAATTAGTATTCTTTACTATAAGCAAATACAAGTGAGACAAAGGTCGATGTACTCACTCAGCCATATCATCTAGCAATCCCAATAATCCTTGGTCATATGGATCTGTCATAACCCTTAAGAAAGCCTGATAGGAGTATCCTAACATCATCATATCACATATGCACCCATAATATAAAGATCATCTTATAAGTAAAAAATTACAAGACTCTAATTAAATATTCACTTATTATAATATGGATAGTTTCATTTATGTAGAAATTACTACGGAGACCAATGTTTTATAGTTTGCCAGAACCGTTGAGAATTGGAAACTCCTACCGAGTAATAAGATTGGGTAGTCAAATTTTAATGAAATTCATAAGATTAAAACTAAGTTTAAGGAAAATAAGAACTTTGATTTGAGAGAATATAGAAGTGTTAAAAAATTCATCTTGCAATCTAATGTAAGCTCTACAAGTACTATGTTTAATTCTATGCTTTAGGACTATGTTGGAGAAATACACTTCACTCTAATTCTAACCTATTACCCACTTTTAATTAACCTATAAAGAGAACTGTTGGAGTGTAAGCTAAATCTAGCTTAATGAAATATTTACTCATATTACCTTTCAAGCAAATCAAGTAAGTTTTCATACATATGCAATGCAATCAATCAATCAAACCTATGCAATAATACACATAGTCAATTAGTATCCGACCTACAATAAAGGGTATATTTCCCTCGCTTGAACTTAGGTTGAGGATTCGGAGTTCTACCGGTGCCTAGGTATCTAAAGTTAGCATATAAAATCTCTTAGTATAACATCCTTGGCCATCATAACAAAATAGCCGTAGAATCACAGTACTTGGCTAAACACTTACCTATGTCATCATTATGATCAAGAGATAATGGCCTTTAATCAGTCCTAGGAGAACCAAATGGGTAACATTCTCCCTAACCCCACAAAAGAACCAATCCCTTGATTGCCTAAGAGAACCAAATGAAATACATTCATCCTAGAACCAACATAATTCCAAGAAGACTAATCTTCTAGTTTACCTAGGAAATCAAATGAAATATTCACCAAAGCCTAAGTATAAGTCATAAGAAAAGGATCTCTTGATCAATCTTAAGAAGGAACAAATGAAGTATAATTAAGAAATGAACGCTTTCCCTTACCAACAAATGACCAGGAACTCATCAAATCCTTGATTGGCCTTCAGATGCATGCAAACTCGAAACAAAAGAATGGACACGACCTCATCCAGTACATGACCATCCTTAAAGTCACTTAGCTTAGAAAAGATGGGGAAGGTTTTCGCCTTTTCCATTCCCTATGTGACAGTAGCGGTAGAAAGTAGGTTTATGCAGTATGCTATGCATGATCATGTTAGGCTTACGCTACACTATGCTTAAGATTGATTTATGAGTGATCAACCAAATTATCAAACACTTACATAAGAACACATCATGTCACAATCATCTACTATATTATGTGGAATCACTTATAGTATTTTCATAATCAATTCATACAAATCAAACACAAGCACTTTCCCGATACCCCAAACATAAACCAATTGATATATATATTTAATGTGCTACTAACTACAAATAAAAGTAAGTGATGCTCATCGTAGATACTCACCTAGCCATTCCTATTACTCTTTGTAATTGTCTTTAGGTAGCTTAAAGTTACAATTGCCTAAAAGAACACAATAAGAAGTAAATACCAAATATACATATGAGGTTTTCTTTATTTGTTATAGTCTTATAGTTTTATGATGTTTTTTTTTGTTAATTTGTGTCATGTCCGAATCATTCTTGTTTCATGTCCAAAGTGCCATTTGTCCTTATGTTCGGGTTTCTCGGTCCTCATATTAGGTCTAATTATTAAGTTCCAAATAGTCGAGGTAAAGAATGTGTCTATATGTTTAATCAGTCCAATATGTCCAAATATGTCCAAGAGTCATGAGGATTTCATAATGATTCAGACATGAAACTTTGGTATTATTATTTGGACATGGATTTGTTCACTTGATTCTTATAATTTTCATATTAGGTTATTTTGAAAAGGAAGCATAATCTTTTAGTCTCAATATTTTAGAGATATGTTCATATTAGATCCAAGAATGAAATAAGGGACATTTTAATTCTTTGGAAACTTTTACACTCAAGATGGGTTTTCAAAGGAAGTAAGGGAGACTTTGATAAAGATATTGGTTTTTATGGTGTTCTTTCTATAAAAACACATCCTTTAGGTAAGAAAAGTTTTTGCTTATCATAAACTTAGTTTTGAAAAAGGAGTTGATAATGATAAGATTGAAACTTATTCTAAAATAGAGAAGTAGATAAAAAGGTTTTGGCTTGACAAAGACTTAGTTTGGAAATATTTCAAGAAAAATGGCAAAGATGAAATCAAGTGTATACAACTTTGAAGTTTAAAAAGTAATTTTGGTAAAACAATTATTGAATCATATGATTGCTTTAAAAAAAACTTGTGGGTCATGAAAGCTAAAACAAACTTTTGACTTTAGGAGGGTGTTATCAAATTAAAGAGGAGTTTTTGGAATGTTTTGCTACCTTATTGATTGGAAGTTATTTTTGGAATTCAAAAACAATTAGGGATGGGTTTGTGTTGGGCTTAGAAATGAGAAGAATAAGGGAAATGTTGGTTGAAATGTTGAGATGAAGACAATAGGAAAGTGTAGATAAGGTGTGATTCTAAAGTGAAGAAGTGGTCCTATTTATAGAAGTTTGGAAATTGATTAAATATTTGGTAGGTGGTTGCTTAAAGAAATGAAACTCTTGAGTTGATGGGCAATTTGACTTCAAGTTCATCCATATGTCTCTTTCATGCATGCATAGAAGGATAAGCTATAGAACAATAATAGAGGAAGTTGAAAATGATGTTTAGAAGACAATTGGGAAGCTTCTCCTCTCACAATTCCTTACACCACTTGCATGTGTAGGGAGTTCTCCAACTTGTTTTGCATGTTGATCAACAAGTGTTGGATGAAAGTGAGGATATATCTTTAGGGGTCTCATTTCTTTAAGATTTAATTGTAGTTAGATGTGATGTTATCCTAAACTCTTAATTAGTATTTAGTTGGCTTAATTAATCTTCAACTTATAAGTTTAGTCTTGGTCATGTAAGTGTCACTTTCATTCATAGCCTCAATTGTTGACCCTCTTTGACTTCTTCTTATGTAATTATCCTTTAAGTTTCTAGAATAAAGTCAAGTGGTTTCCTAAGTAAGATCTTGTCCCCTCTTCAAATAACTATACGACAATAATGAAGTTAAAGATTGCTTAAAGAAATAAAACTCCTACTTTGACTAGATATCTTCCTCTTGTTACTTTCTTACTTACTCATATGGATAACATATGGAGATAAGTGAAAGTGACCTTTATAAGAAGATGGAGCTTGGAAGTTGCTTGAAGAAATGAAACTCTAATCATAGTCATCTATTTGACTAAAACTCTTACTCATGTCCCTTTCATGCATACATATGTAATGACATAAGTAGATAAAATTATTAAGGCAACTTGGTACAATAATGGAGGCTTATGAAAAGGACATTTGGAAGAGATCAAATGGAATTCCCCTCTCATGGTTCATGCTACCTACCGTTATTGGTATTCATTCCATTGTCTTGAAATTAAGGTTGCTTATTGGAATTGGCTTCTAAGTTTCTAAAAAAACATCTCTTTCAATGTAGACATTCTAAAGGTTACTTAAGTTAACCAACTCTTTCTTGTTCTTATCTAGTGAATTTTGATAGCTTTTTATGAAAGAATATGATGATGTCTAGCTAAAAATTATAGGTATAATAGCTAATTCTAGCAATATCTCCCAAATCTTTATCAATGATTTTAGCTTATCTCAAATATATCTCTAAATTTTATCTTAGCGTTTTTAAGTCTATACTAAAATTTCTCAGGGTTTGTAGGATCTATGTGTCCACGTCACTTGAAGATTATAATTAAGTATATAATTATTATATCCTAAACTAATTAGTTGTTCCTTCTCATCTTTAATTTTCCGCTTTTACTATTTTCGTGCTTTGGCCATAACTTCTTTGTTTTTAGTCCATTTTTAACAATCCTATATTCGGTTTTTCATCTTTTTTTAGTGTTCTTTCATTGTTAAGGTCCTTTATAAGTGTTTAGGTTTGTAAGATTTTGGTTTGGGCTAAACAACTTCATTGGTTAATGGGATTAGTTTAACCATCTTAGGGTTTAGGCTAGTTTCAGGCTTTAGGCTTAGTTTTTGATATTGGGCCTTACACTTGGCTTTTTAGGCTTTTATTTAATTGTTTTAAGTTGAATTTTCTATCCAACTTCAATAGCTTTTAGTTTAGGCTTTATTATTATTCTTATGGGCCTAAATGTACTATTTTCACTAGTTTAAGGCCTTAACTTACTATTGGGCCCATAAAGGATGTCTTAAGTGGTCCTTATGACTTAATGCACCTTTTATAATTTATTTAATGAGCCTTTTATTTCAGTGTTTAGATTTGGTCACTAAGTTCTTGTGCCTTAATTTTGACTCTTTTAAGGCTTTCTAGGTTTATTTTGCATTTTAAGGCCTTAAGCCTGATTTTACTTATCATTTTGGGCCTAAACCCATTATAAAGATTTAAGTTTAGTCCAATTCAATTGAGGTTCTAGATCTAGTCCTCAACATTAATGGGATCCTTAATGTTATTCTTAAGTCTCTAATTACCGACTAAGCTAGTTTAAGTCACTAACTCATCATTACCCTACTTAACTTAGTTAATCACAACCTAAATCATACTTAACACTAATTAATCATGTTAATATATTAACTAATCAAAATTTCCAGATTTTTTGGCCTCTCAATAATGGTGGCCATGATTGTTTTCTAGGGCTTTTGCTACATTTTCAACATATCATCCATTTTAATGTATTTCCTTGATTTAAATCATAGTTTTACTTATTGTAAGTTGGTTTTTCTACTTAATGTGATGAAAATATGTTGGAAACATATTATGGGGCTGGCAACATGCTTACGAAACATGGTTCATTAGCTTTTTCTTGATGATTTATTACTAAAACCTATTAACTACTAATCTCTACTACATGTCAATGCTATTACCTAAATTATTAAGCCTAGTTCATGCATTATTTTAACTTACTCTATATTACACTACCTTAAAACTTTTGGATATGAATGTACATAGAATTGCAAGAGTCTAAAGTAGGAACTTTCATGAATCCTAAGGAAAAATAATAAGAAACTAGACTTATTCACTTACTAGAGTTGAGTGAGTAGCTTCTCCTTTCACCAAGTATGTTGTAAGCTTGGGATGTAGAGTGGTACGTATGTGTTAGCCAAATTAGGTGGTGTATGAGGGAGGTATAGGGCTTGGTGGTTAATGATTTAGTGGTGTTGGAATGGTTAGCGATGGGTGGTGTAAAGGAGTAGCTAAGACTGGTTTAAGGTATATGTTTGAGAGTGATTTTGAAAGTGATTGTGAGGAATGAAATGGAATGAAAATGAAAGAAAATGGAGTAGAGGAGGTAGGCTTAGCTAACATAGAAATGGAGTGAGGAATGGGGGATAAGGTGGTGTCCTATTTAGGTACATGGTATGATGCGTATCACGGGCAGCGGATCTCGAAAGGAAGATGATTCAATATGGGTTTGAGTGAGAATAGGTGGTTTTGAGTGTGAATGTACATGGATATCACACACCAAGACATAAACACAATCAGAGGTTAAGCTCGAAATAAGGTTCGATATAACTCACGACCACTAAATGTCACTTAAGATTCAAATGAGAAGTTAGATGTGACTCACTAACCCGCTCAAATAAAGGGTTCACTACAATCTTAAGAACAAGATTGATAAGAACACGATAAAGATTAAAGAGTCAAATCAACACTCAATAATCCAACAAAATAAGCTCTAAGAGCTCAAGTGTAACCTTGCTCGAAAGAGGAAAGTTTCACTGTAAAATATGATTATCTTTGTTCATATATTTCTATCTGATATGTTATTACAAATGTTGCTATTTATAGCAAGTCCTAAACCACAATGGCAAACTGTAAATAATGTACAAAGCCTTAAACCCTAAAGAATTGGGCCCATAAATAAAATAAAGAAAACATGTACAAGAATACATAATCGTACATTTAATAGAATTCGGCAAGCAGTCACTCAGCTAATCTTAGAAGGAGCAAGATCTAAACTAGGTAAGGTAAATAGTTGGATGTCTAGATACAAGGAAGAGTCTCTACAATCTCACATTGCTTGGATAAGACACCAGAAAGGTCGGCCTATAATTACCGAGTACTAAAGTTAGTCGACACTAGTCTCTCTATGCCATGCTAAGTGGTTCTTTGGTCTCAAGTGTTTAGTCGTGTAGTCTCTCATCTTCTCAGTAGATGATAGACTTGATGCTGAGTAGACCCTTTTCTTCCCCTCAATCTTCTATTATTAACTCAACCTCGACAAAAGCTATTCGACCTTGGCCTTGAACAATTTGGCCTTAGGTTAGAATAAGGCTTCAGCTTCCAGAAGGTTAGCCTCAACTTGGAGATAGTTGTAGGCTAATTCCTATCATGGTACATAGTCCCCACATGTATCATGGTACCTTACATACTTTTTGCCATTTAAGGTATAATCTTGTCTCCCAAAGGATAATTGTCCTCTAACCCACTAACTAATCATTTTGTCTTTTGTCCTTAATTGTGTTTATCTTGTTGTTAATTAGGATGTAATGAGGATTGGTTAAGGATTAGAGTGTAATTAGGGTAGTTAATCACAATTGAGTCCAACTAAGTATATTAAGCATGATTAAGGGAATTTTAAGGCTTTATTGCATTTTTCTATTTTAATTTAATTAATTGAGATGCTCTACTTATACTCCTAGGGTTTCCTTAAGGTTTTAGATCTATTTACAGATATCGGTTCACATTCACGTTTAACAATTAGGATTTTAGGTGATTGAAGTTCTTATTTATACCTAATGAATGATTTTCACCATATAATCTTGTTTTTCTCATTACTTTAGGGTTTTAGGGAACTTGTTAAGGTTTTATAGTTGTTTTAATGTATTTTTTAGGTTTTTACGTGTATAATTAAGGTTTTAGGGTCAAACTTACCCTAGGGTTTTCAATCTTCTTATTTAGGGTTATTGACTTATTAATTAAGGTTTGGTTGTTTTATTTAGAGTCTTTATCTTTATATTTCTATAAGGTTCTAAGGATTATCCATTGATTCTCTCTTCATTAACATCCAATTGAGCTCAAAACTAGTAGGGTTTATAGAAGTTCTTCTTTACTCTAACTAATAGCAATCCTTAAGTAAGGTTATGCTGATAAGCAACTCAACATTTTAGACCAATGTGTCATATCTAGTGAAGTGTTGGTTTGTGAGTGCTTTAGTGGTGAGTCACATTCGTGAATAGCTTACATGGCTTAAATTTTTCATTCCCTTGCATTTTATCCATCCTAACCCATAATCATCCTTTCTCCAATATGAGGAACCCATCCATGTGTAGGTAAGACCTCTTCCATGGCACATAAGTTGCATGTGTAGAAAACCTTGATTCTAAGAGTGATTAGTGTAAGATTGTGTGATAAAACATGTTGCATGTCTACTATTTACTTAAAATTACTCTAAAAAATGCATGCTTTGTGAATATTGAAGAGAGAAAGAGTACAAGGAATGTAGTGAGAATGTTGAAGAAGGAGATATGATGATATGATTGGAGAACATTTTGACGTGTTGTCCATAAAACTTATATTACGTAAGTGAAATTTGTTGAATGGATTGGGATTGCCATAGTTTTTCCCTATTTAAGTTTTATACAATTTCCTAGTAAATGCTATAACTTGTTATCAATAGAGATTGTGAACTAAAGTATGATTTCATTGTAATTTAATCATAGAGCTTCATTCATCCATGATTAGTAACAAGTTAGCATTGCATTATACAAACCCTTAATTGCTTAAATGGATTAACAAAATTTTCCTTAGAGTAATAATTTTAGAAGCATGAGTTTGTACCAAATTGAAATCCCCTTTCGCCTTCTGAATTTTAGATCATGCCTCGATATAAACATGTTACTTGAAAGAACAACTCTGGTTCCACTTTGACTCATTCTCTGTTGAGATTTATCGAGTCTTAGCAAACGAAGAGGTACATAAAGCTTTCTAGATAAGAGTTTTGACTAAGTGATATCATTGGTTAGGAAGCATTGACTCGACCAAAGTATGATGCTCGAGTAACGGAATACTTAGAATTTGGAGGATAGGATAGGCTCTTGACCATTAATGAGTCAACTTATAAGGAGCTCACCTTAAAGTTCCTTAGCAACCTCACTTTGGCATCCGATACTATGGAAAACAGTATGTAAAATATAGTGTATTTTAGGTGTAATGGAGCTACAATAGTATGTGTTTTGATTGGATATCAAAGTCAAATTAGGAATATATGTCAAGACTTTTGTGTAGACCAAAGAATATAGGAATTTGCCATATAAGCTGCCTAGATGAGTGAATGAAGCCTAATTATGGGCGAGATTGATGACTAATAGTTTGGTTTATGATCCCAAAAAGTTAAAGGCTTCAAATCTAAGAGGTTTCCTTAGGATCATTCATTATGTGCTTGCCAAGAGCATCACGAGAAGGAAATACAGCATTGGGGTCATTAATGAGAGATATATACTGTATTTACATAACATAGTCGAGAGGTGCCAATTAAATTTGGGCATCTACATAGCCTTTTTCTTCAAAAACTAGCCTATTAAAGGATGAGCTAGGTACATCTTCATAGGCCTTTTTGTCACATGGCTTGTGAAGAATATAGCCCAATTTCATGACCTCTCACCTATGTAGAGGATTGATCCCTCGACCCCCATCAGCTTTGAGTCCATCCATGCAATGAAACTTCCCACTCCACCACAGGGTCCACTACTTGTGCCACCTGAGGATGTGCCATCTACTTTGTCCCAACAACCGCTTCAATCTTCTTTAATTTTAGGAAAAATCAAAAGGATAGTTGGCAAGTTGTTGAAGAGCCAAAGGAATCTAAAGCACAATGTCTAACACACTTAAGTAAATGTTAACGCACTCTTAACTCATCATAGGATCCCACCACTGCCACCACCACAACCACCAACTTAAAATTCCAATGAAGAAACTGAAGAGATCATTGAGGAAGAGGATAGCAAACAAAGGAGGAAGACGATGATTGAGTCCCTTTTTCTCTTTATTTTCTTTTAAAATACTCTGTTTATTAATTTTATTTGGATGACTATAACCATTAACTATTTACCTTTGCTTTCCTTTTGTTGACTGTTTAACTTTTCATTGGTTGATAAGTTTTATAGGGCTGACGATAAGAAACCTAATTCAGTAGTTTTATAATCATTTAGCTTTGTTTAGTTAACTTCTTTCTATTTTGTAGTTATTTCAATTTTTTTTTTTTAACAAAGGAAACATTAGGCTTGATTAGATTGACTAGAATTCATGACTTTGGACATAAAAAATTTTCAAGATCATTGCCATAAACTAGGGAAGTTCTAGTTTCTTTTTACTTCTCTTTTTTCTACCATTTTATTATTAGTCATGTTTTTGTAATAGTTGAAAAATTTGCACTTCATGTTTTAAAGTGCAAATTAAGATAGAATTATTATAGATTTTACAGAAATCATAAAGAATTGGTACTTAATTATGTTCATTTGGACATTTCAGGAATTAGAGAACTCAAGACTGGAAGTACAGACGATTAAGAGGAATTTTAAGCAAATAAAAGAGTGTTTGGATCAATACATGCAAATTGAAATTAAAGGTAGCCGACTACAACTTACAACTTGCAACGATAACCCTAGATGACTACATCGCCGGCCTAAAAGACGACCTTGCACTTACACCGCCGGCCTTCATAGTCGACCTTCAAGAAAAAAGAAACTTCATGCAAGCCAACCCTAATTTTTCATATAAGTAGCTTATGTTTCATTATTTGAGAGAATTATTAGACACTTTTTCCTTAGACGTCGAGAGTCATAAAATAGTTTTAGATAGTTTTTAAAGAATTCTTCAGGAGAAGTACTTTGATCATTGAGAGGATTATGCTTCTACTATGGAGACCAAGATTGAAGTTGCAATTGAAGATTATTTCTTTCCAATATAGAATTGGTGACATCTATTTCAATTATTCTTATGTAATTTTGTGAATTACTTATGCTTTCAATTATGAATTTCCTTGCAATTTCAATTAGTATTTATGTTTTTGTTTCCAAATCCATGGTTGGCTAAATTTTTTTATGGGAATTGATGAAATCCTAAATAGTTAAGATGATGATTGTGTTCATGTTATAGGATTAAGAGATATATGGATGATCTATGATTGTAATTTCTATGATTTCAATTATAATTGTTCAATTGATTATAATTGTTGAAAACCCTAATGACACGGGAGTTGATTAGGGTTTACTAGAAATTCTTAGTTGATTTGATTAATCAATGTGGAAATAGAGTTAATTGAATTAATTAAAAATTATCTAGTGATTAATGCGATGTTCCGCAATTGATTATTCACTAAGATATTAAGGATAATTGATTTTGGACATTAGACAATCATAGTATTAGGAGATATATGATTATAATTTAAAGTCCACTGTTAATTGGAAGATACAAAAGTTGACTAATTAATTAGGGGTTCAAATTCTTAAGTTTTAAGGTATAATAATTTTACTTGAATGACCATATAGCTATTAATCTATATAATATGATAACAATTTGATTTGCGTAATCTAGGGTGGATTCTGTTTTCCCACAATTCTCAATTGATTGCTTAATTTTAGATTTTTCATAGTTATTTTCTTGTCAATAGTTTTAGAGTAATTATTAGATTAATAAGTTAATTTTAATTACCTGAATATTGATAAGAACTAGCATAGGATTAGTAATTTCTCAATCCTTGAATAATTGACCACCTGACTTTCTCTATATTACTTGATTCCGACCTAATATATTTGTTAGAGTATTTGCGATTTATTTTTATATATATATAGTTCAAGTGAATTACTAGTTTATATTTAGGACAATATACAACTTAAATATGAGGGGAAAGGATAGGAATCATATGTTAATGAGTATGAGTTGACTAAAAGCCATACACTATTGCTTTTAAGTTCTTAAAATAGTAACTTTAAAAATTTACACCCCTATATGTATATAAATAACCAAATTTTTTTTAACTCTACCCACCAATCCCTATGACCTTACTCCACTTTGTTGAATTTGAATAATTAAATCCTCATTATTTAGAGTTCCTTATTACTTAAACTTAAACTTAGACTTAGGGTTAGGATAGATATTAACGAGTTTAGGACCCGTTATTTTTACATTTAAGCCTAATTTTAGAAGATAGTTATCTATCTCTCTTTTTTAAAAAATTTTAGATTAGACGAACAAAGGAGATTTGTCTTTTGAAAGTCTTTGGAAAAATCAAAGTAATTGGTAGTATAAGAGAAATGAGAAAAAGAAAAGCTAAAAATTGATAAGGATCAACCTTGGTCCTTTAGAAGAGTAAGGTTCTTTCATACTACCAATGCAAAAAGGAAATTAAATTAAAAACTGTCAAGGATTAGCCTTGATCCCTTAGAAGGGAGAGGCTCTTTCTTGTTGACAATATGAAAATAAAAGGGCTAAATTAGCAAGGATTGACCTTGGTCTATCAGAGGAGCAAGGTTCTTTCTTAATACTAATAAGCTTCGATAAAGGAATTAACTCGAACTAAAAGACCTCCCAATGAGAATTGAAAGAAGTAAGGAGACAATCAAAAGATGAGTTAGCATAACATGCATCCAATCTAAGTTTATGTAATAAAAATAGCTCGGGAAGATTTCTCTCCTCTTAAGTTAGAGTGATGAAATTCTTTTAACTCTTAATTTGTTGATGTCTATGTTGATCTCTAGTTTAGTCTTTATTTAAGTGATAAAGTTAACTCTGAATTATTGGAATTGATTATTGAAATTTAGTAGTCCTTTAAGTGTTATTATTTAAGTGTTCTAAGGGCATTATAAAGTTGCAAAGCTCCTTAATTTGAGGGTATACTTTTCTAAAGAAAACTTGATGATCTTGTCCTTAAGATATAATTATTTTCATATCTCAATTGTTTTGCTTGTGAACAAGCAAAAGTTTAAGTGTGAGGGAATTTGATAACACTCATTTAGCATATGTACTTGAGGATGATTTTATATGATTTTGTATATTAATTGAGTTAGTTTTAAAGTGATTCCAAGCTTAATTCATTAATGTTTCATTTGTAGGGATTTTTGAAGCAATTGAAGAATTTCTAGAGATTTGTATAGAGTTTCAAAGCTTAAAGAAGTACATTGATCAAGGGCTTGAAGTGAAGAAATTCAAGCCTAGAATTAAAGTCCAAAGAAGATCACATGTGGACGCTACAGTCATGATCTTAGCCATATATCTTTCATCTTCAACTTCCATCAAATTTAAAGATTTCTATATGAAGTGCAAGACTATGCCTACACTCTAAGACCATGACCTTAGGGTGTCGTGATTTTATAATATAAAAATCTTCTATTTTTGACAAGTTTTCTTTGTAAACCTAGGTTTAGTCCTTATAAATAGTTGTTTAAGTTTGGGTTGCAAAGAGAACCCCGTTAGAGAAGAGCTTATAGGGTAAAATACACAAGAGTTTCTCTATTTTCTTATTTTCAATTGTGTCATAATTTTAATTGTTCTTAGTAAATCGTTATTGAACCCTATATTTTAGTGTAACTATTGATATTTTGATATTAATGCTCTTTTATTTCAATCTATGATTTTAAATTTTATGATCTAATTGTATTGATTTGCATTAATCTTTGATTAAGTTTTATTGTTCATTGAATTAATTTGTGATTCTGCTATAAAGTTCATGAGATCTTATAGTATGATTGACTGATATAGTTAGAGGAAACTAAATGACCAAAATGGTTAGCTGTTTGGTTTCTCTAGATTATGGCAACCTAATAGTAGGATTTAAGGTAATAATGCACTCTTGAGATACTTTATTACTAAAGCAATTCAAGTAGAGTATACTTAGAATTACGAATTAATTAGAGATAAAAGTCCAATTAGTTCATAATAAGAATCTGCACAGTTTAATATTGCAATTGAGATTAAAAAGTCACATAGAACGAGGTAGTAAATGAAATAATATTTACTAAGGAATGTGCTTCTTCTTAATCTTAATTAATTATTGTATTAGTTCTATTATTTTAATTATTGTTATTATCGTTGCATCTTTATTTTGCTATTATTCTTTATTTTATTAATTGTTCAATTATACTTTCAATTGTAAAAGTTAGATAATTGAAAAATTATAAGAAAACATTCTTAATTAGTTAAGATTTGCTCACATTCATGGTTCCCTATGGAACAACACTTGGACTCAAATCAGTTTAATATAATATAACTTAACTAGGTGCACTTACCTAACGCAACGCGTAAGTAATCAATATCCTAGATTCATTAATTTAAAAATCTAGTAAATCTTAGGATGCCAATTCTTCTTTTATCCCCCTTAAATCCTTATCTTCATTTTGTTATTGACTAGTCCTTTTCAATCATACCATTAGATTTATATATTGATCATTAGATATGTGCCATCTAAACCCCATCTTTATCTTTTCAAACTCTCGAATCAACTCATGTCAAGTTGTGAGTAACGATACAACCTGTTCGTAATTCTTGCAACTAAGTGCATCAGCCACAATATAAGCTTTGCAAGGATAATAATTAGTAAGTAATAGTCCTTGATTGACTCCAACCATCTTCTCTACCACAAAATAAATTCCTTTTGAGTAAAAAAATATTTTAAACTCTAATGGTTTATATATATCTCACAATATTGTCCATATAAGTAATATCTTCAAATTTTTAGCACAAAAACCACCATTACTAACTCTAAATCATGAATAAGATAATTCTTTTCAAGTGGCTTTACCTCTCCATCTTACATTAATACACATCCTAACCTATTACGAGATGCATCACTATATACACTATACGGTTTGTTTAGATTTGGTAACAAAAGTATTGGAGTGATAACCAATTTTTTTGTTTGTTTCTAGGAAACTCCATTAACACTCATCATCCCATTCAAATTTAACATCTTTCTAAGTTAACATGGTTAGAGGCCTTGCTATTTTCAAAAATTCTTTTATGAACCGTCAATAATAACTTACCAAACCCAAGAAACTTCATATCTTCAACACATTAGTGGGTTGTTTTCACTTAATTATAGCCTCAATCTTTTCAAGATCTACTAAAATCCCTTGTCTAGATACTATATGGCCCAAAAATGAAATTTTATATGTTAGAATTCACATTTACTCAATTTAGTATATAGCTTATTATGTCTTATGTTTTGCAACATCAATTGTAAATGTTTAGCATGTTCTTCCTTTTTCTTTGAGTAAATCAAAATGTCATCAATAAAGACTACCACAAACTTATCTCAATATTGCTGCTATACGAGATTCATTATGTCCATAAATACAACTAATGCATTAGTTAGTCCAAAAGCATAACCAAGACTTCACAATGCACATACTACGCCTTAAAAGTTGTTTAGGTACATCTTTAGGTTTAACTTACAATTGATGGTACCTAGATCTCAAATCAATTTGCAAAAATATAGTTCCTCCTTATAACTAATTGAACAAATCATCAATTTAAGGTAATGAGTACTTATTCTTAATGGTTACCTCATTAATCTCCCTATAATCTATACATAATATCATATTACCATCCTTCTTTTTCTCAAATACCATTGATGCTCCCATGGTGACACACTTAGTCAAATAAATCATTTGTCTAACAATCCTGAGAGTTACTTCTCCAATTCTTAAAGTTTCATAGGTGACATCCTATACAAAGCTTTAGACTAAGCTCTATTCTCAGGACTAACTTAATAGTAAAGTCTGACTCCTAATATAGGGCAAAACCAAACAACTCACGAAGGAAAACATTTAGGACTTTTTTAGATATTTTTAAAGATGCCTTTTTTCCTTCCATTGCAAGTATCCAACAGAACTTCCAATATTCCTTTCCTTCCCCTACTCCTTCATCCACTTTGATAACTACAAACTTCATTTTGCCTTTATCGGCTCTTCCATGGTACTCAATATTTCAATTGTTTAGGACTTTGTTCTTGCTGCGACATTCAATATTGGCTTTATGTTTTGATAACCAATCTATTCCAACAATCATGTCATAACCTTATAGAGGTAAGATTATTAAAATAATTGTAAACTCCTCTTCTTAAATCTTAATTTTCCATTATTCGCAACTTTTTGAGTTAATACTTTTCCTCCTATAAGGGTCTTAATTTAATGTAACGTATTAATCTTGGTGACTTAGTTGCATCAATTCCATTTCCTTCTATAAACTCTTAACTAACAAAAGAATGTAATGCTTCAGTGTCAAATAATGCATACATAGAATGACCACTACTCATAGGTCTCTTGAAATATTCTACTACTATAGTTACTTATCGCTCACCAAATATTATCATCCATCATCTAACATTTTAGAACTTCCAATGACACAGATTTTCATTACTTAGCATGGATTTCATCTTAAGTTATTGACTAAGAAAGATTGGCTAATATTGTACCTATCACAAATCCTTTATCCATGTCTTCTTTAGCTCTAAGATTCTCATTTGAATCATAAAGATAGAACTCTCCCATTCACTCCTTAAAATCTTTAGTATCATCTTCCACAATTTTAGTGGTAAAAACTCAAGCAAGTAGAATTGTTGTGTCAAATCCCCCAATGTTTCTTGCTCCTTGCCCGAATTAAAGGCAATTTCTAGGGAAATGTCCATTCTATACACATTGATTATACTCAATCACTTTGATTCTTGGGAAAACATAGGACCATATGATTCTTATCATCACAAGTATAACTTTGCCCTTCAATTGAGCAAGGATAATGATTAGCCCCCCGCCCCCCACCACACCAACCCCCCTTCCCCAACTTCTAACAATTCATATGCCAATCTTTATTAAAAAAATTCATTCTTAGCATGGACTATGTCAAATTACTTGCTAGCATAGTCAATTCCTTTCTGTTTTGTCCAAAATTACTAGTAGTAGGATGAGACCTCTTAAATAATGGCCTTGACTAAAACTCACCTCTTAACTTTTTGCTTTACTAATCTTGCATCCTTAAAGGATTGTTCTCTAATCGATGAGCTTTATCCCACCACTTCATTATAGGTGGCAAAATCATAATCCCCTAATTTGCATTGCACAGGAAAATCAAAACCACCGATGAATAAGGTCTTCTTTAGGTCCTGATTATCCCTAAAGGAAGGTAGAGCTTATTGCAATGACCTATTGAATTCATTCTCATATTGCACCATGCTTATGCTTCTTTTCCTTAAAATAAGTAAATCCTTAACCATTTTTGTCTAAGCACTTATAAGGCAATACCTAAGCCTAAACTCATTGTTAAACATCTACCAAGTTATAAGTTAGCCCAACACTCTAGCCATGGAGTCCTACCATAGGTAAGCTCCCATTTTCAACATGAAAGTGCCATAAGATACTTTCTAATATTTTGGAATTCTAAGAGCTTCAAAACTACACTCAATTTGAGTTAAGCAATCATTCGTAACTACAAGCTTACCCATCTCACCTTTAAAATATTAATTAGCTTTAATGGATTTAGAAATTCGATCAACATCACATAGTCAATATCCCATTTAATTGACCTCTCATAACCTTTTGTCATCCCCATTTCATTCTCTTATGAGCTATTTTATCAACGTACCCTATTGTAATATTGTAGTTTACAGATTGGTAAGCATTTATCCAATTAGGACAGGTTTATGAGCATTAGGAGGCAGTGGTGGTACATCTATATCCCCTCCAAATTTTTCCTACAACAGCAATAAATTAGGGGATGGTAAGTAAGAACTCCTTCAATTATTCATCACAAATTCCATTTCCTATGTTAGCCATAACTCAAGGTCAATATAATAACCTATTAATCCTACATTCATAACCATTAATAAGTTTAAGCAATAATGATATTATAAATCTTGGTTATAACCTACAGATTAATAACTTCCTATTGAATACACATAGAGTTTGTGGAAACATCTCACTTATCGTTACATGTTATAAGAGTATTGTTCAGTATATACAATTTAATTTACAATGGCTACATCTACTACATTAAATAGAAAGGAAAAGAAGTAAAGACTCAATATTTAGATAATTATATGCAAAGAGATTTATAGACTTAATATTCACAACATTACATATAAAAGATTTGCATGTTTGAACCCTAGCTATATGTGTTTTATTTACAAAGCTCCATACTAAGTACATAAGGATATAATATCACCAAAACCTATTAAACAAAAGCACATCAAAAGATCCAAAAGTATATCAAGAATATTAAAATACATTTTGTGTCATGAGACCTAAATACATCAAAAATTACTAAGGTCCTCCATGCTATATCCAATGCAATGTGCATTCTTATCATTCAAAACCATACTATCCCTTGTACTAATCTCCCTTTACACCAAAACTATAAGAAGCAAGGACTTACTTTAAGGGTATTCGGTATACCTATCCTACAACCTTAGCTTCATTTTCAACAATAGAACCTCAACTCAGTAACAGTCTCAAGAGTCTTAGGAATAACAATTACCTTATGAATCTCATCATCCCTAGTAGGCTGATGATAACTTTGATTTTAAACATATTTCATATGGTGATTTTATGGTATTTCCCTTACATTTTTGGTTTTCTTTAAAGAAATTGATACTTAATTGAGTAAAATTTTGATTTCAAGGTTTGAACGCATTCTAGGATCAAAAACGAAGAAAAGGAATCAAGTTTCACTCAAATCGGAGTTCAAACGAAGAAGTTTTGAAGTTATGTAGAAAAATTTGCCTTAGTGCAGAAAGTTACACAACCTGGGGACACGGCCATGTCCCAGGCCGTGTCTGGTGACGAAAACAGAATCCTTATAATACATATATAAAAGGATATCTTAGGATTTAGAAAAAAGAGAGACATTAGAGAGGACGAAGAGACGCAAGAGAAGAGAAGAGACTTAAGGAGAACATCAAGAAAGAGGCGAGAACAACATCAACTTCAAGATTAGAGAGATTATTCATCAATTAAAGGGGTTTTCCATGTTTTATTTTATGTTTTTGATAGAACTCGTTTTTAGATTCGTTATGATAGCTTACAATTCGAGTATTTAGGATTATGGAACCTAGGGTTTCATGTGACTTTTGAGTTGAATTATAAAATTCAATAAAGTTTCTAACTTTTCTTGATTCAATTATGTTGTTTAATTGTTGATTGATAATTCTAAAGTATCAATATATGATATTATGCATGATGATTGAGAAATTGCATGTGTAATTAGATCTTAGCATAATTGGAGAGAATTACATGTATACTTAGAGATAAGATACATGTTTCTTCCGGAAAGATGATTGTTTGTATGGGAATTCATTATACATTAATGCAATTCTAAGTTATATTACTAAGTGAAGAGATTCTGGTAAATAATTTAGGATTAGGGTTAATATGCTTGAGAAAGATATTAGCTTCAATTGTGAATCCCTCCGGTCAAGAATAATAGAAACTAAATTGAATATATTTTAAGCGGTCACATGTTAAATACTAGGGGAAATAATTCCTAAATACGTTATTAATTTCTTGAAGTTGTTCATAGTTTTATTGCTTTCTAATTTGCTTAATCAAGTCTCATAATTAGTTTAGATGGTTAATTTCAATATTTCTAATTCATTCAATTTATCACAATTTTCCGATTAGATAATAAAGCTAAGTTAATATTAGTACTTGAAATCTCTGAGGGATCGACTCGGACTCATATCTACTATATTAAAATTGATAGGTGCACTTGCCTCATATCAGTTGACCTTTATAATTTATCTTCTATTTGGCTTTCTACATTAGGTCATACTAACTGAACACCCTCTATCTCACTCATTGCCAAAGCCTATGCTAATCTTTTTTTGAGATTATCACTAAGATCCTCCTTAGGATCTTCATCTCCCTTTATAATGTCATTCTCTAAAAGTTCCTATTATACATCTCCCTATGGCTTTACAAGTGGTATATCCTCATAAGGCTCCTCGAACATTATTTAGCACATTCTCATGCTTTGGCTCAATAAGCTTAAGGGGTATCTCAAGCTCTACATCGATGGGGTACAGAAAACTTGGAAACAAATCTATGATACCTAAAGGATATTCTTTAGGAATATGTGGTATGGTAATAAGTATACCATCCTCCAACATAGTTGAAAAATACAATACAAGAATCATCATGATTATAGCTTTATCAATCATATTGACTTCCAAACTCCATAACCATAACTTGCCACAAATCCCTCTAATCGTAAATTATACGTCTAAGATAAGTATCAATGATCTCATCTATATTTTTGAATATTTTCCAATTCACTAACTCTAACAACAAACTCTACAAATGAACCCTATAATCAATTGGAGAATCTTTACCCAACTGTCAAAGTATAGCCATGATACTATAAGCCTTCCTCTATGGCCCTATACATTAACTTGAGATGAAGTTAATATTCTATAACCTAGTATTACAATTAATTTTATCATATGGTTCTTTTACTCTTATTGCATAAATATATTCTTTAAGTTTTAGTCTTTCATAACCCATTCTCACTATTATAACTATGCCATCTATTTAATTTTTAACTAAGATACTTTGATGCAAACTCTTAAGAACCACACTCTAATACAAACCAACAAATGCCATGCCTCAAAGTAGTGAAAGTGCAATAGTCTCGCCATATAAACCAAACTAGAATAAAAGCTGATCTTACAATGCTTAATGGCAGCAAATGTCTCCTTAAGATCAACAAGATGCCGATCCTCTATCATGCTTTTCACAATCATATCTTCTACAAACAATTCAACATTTTGATGGATCTAGGGCTTAAACATCATAGTGATAAGCCGCTGATAAGTTGCATTAGTGTTTTTTTAGCCTAAATGGCATTATTGGAAAGCAATATGTTCCAAAATTAGTGACGAATGATGTGTGAACTTTGTCTTCCTTATCCATTTTAATTTGGTTGTATTCAGAAAAAGCATCCATGAAAGAGAGCAATGCATGCACTATAGTTGAATCAACCATCTGATCAATTCTTGGTAGGGGAAAGCAATCCTTGGGATAAGCCTTGTTAAGATCCGTAAAGTCTATGTACATGTGCCATTTGCTATTGGCTAACATACAGTTGGCTAGACAAGTTAGATAAGACTCTTCTCGAATGAATCCTACCTTGAAAAGTTTCTGGACTTCTTTTTCTTTGGCCGCTTACCTCTCATGAGCAAAATGCGTTTTCTTTTGTTAGATCACTCTAGCGCTTGAATCGATTTGAAGCTTGTATACCATAACGTCTCTAGGGATAGCCGGCATGTTTGAGGGGGACCATGCGAAAAGATCAGCATTATCCTACAGAAAGTTAATTAAATTTGGATGGATGTCTGTCAACAATGGTTTCCCTATCTTAGTCGACTTCTCGGGACCATCTCCTAGCAAAATTTTCTCCGTTTCATCCTTAGCATTGTCTATGCTAACTAAATTTCCTTCTAGATAAGTTTCTACTTAAAAAATTTCTTCTTGTCTCAATGGTCTTATGTACAATGACCTTGCTAACTATTGATCCCCTTTGCATACCCCAACTCTAGTTAGAGTAAGAAATTTAGCCTTGAGGTTAGCAATAGAAGGGACGATGCTAAATAAATGTTAACACAACCTTCCTATGATCAAATTATCTAGGGACCAACATTCAACAACAAGGAAATCCACTTTATCTTCTACTACATGGTCATCATCTCCAATTTGGATTGGTAGAGAAATTACTCTAGTCATACGAATGGATTGATTGTTGAAGGCATACAAGTTGTAACTAGAAGATCTTAGCTATTCTTTGATTTTCGATTCATCTAATCAAAAGCGTATTGAAAAATAATGTTTGCCAAACTTCTAGTGTCAACGAGTATTTTCTTCACTTTGAAATTAGCAATTCTCACACTAATCACAAGTGTGTCATCATGAGGCCTTTAAATGCCTTCAAAACCCTCCTCTAAAAAGGAAATTGTGTTGTTGATTATGACCTTCTTTCACTGGACATTACAAACATAATGAACGTCGTTAATTTAGCTTGTGGAGCTTGATTGGCCTATGGTGGAAGGGCCATCGACAATAGTATTAATTATACCATTAGGTGCTCTACTGGTGCTTCCGTTTCTCATATCTTTCCCGACAATAGCTGGTTTGATAACATTCTCTTGGTCTTCTCATCTCCTTTGAGATGGTCCCTCGATATTCTTGGCATCTTGCACCAAAAACTTGTGTAAGTGCCCTTGTTAGATTGCGTCCTCCATTGCATTCTTAAGTTAGATGCATTTGTCAATGTTATGGACTCCATCATGATGAAAATCACAATACTAGTTGAAATTTTGCCATGATAGGTTTCCACTCATCCTTTCTACCCATTGCAACATACCCCTCTACCCATGCACCTGTATTAATATGTTTGAAATTAGACTATTAACTAGTGTATGAACCAAATATGTTGAAATTCGTAGCCTTTTTTCTCAAAGTTAAGACATTGGTCATTGTCCACTCTTAGTCAATCTTTTGCACTACTCTTCTTGTCTCCATTTTTTTGATCAACTCCTCTATAAGCTTTAATATTGTCCTCTTGTGAAATGTAAGATGTGGCTTTGTTTTTGAACTTAGCAAAAGTGCTCGACTTGTTTTTGGTGAGAGACTTGAAAAAGTCTCCATGTAGCTTTACATCATCAATAACCGCATTAAGAGCTACACTTATGTTAAGCTCTAGAATTTAGACCATCTCAACCATAAACCTAGCCAAGTAATCTCTGATAGATTCATCTTATCTCTACTTTATTGTGTTAAGGACAAAAGAATCCTTAATAGGAAGCTTACTTACAAGGAAGTGTTAGAGAAACACTTCTGCCAAATCCTCATAACACAAGATCGTGTTTAGCTTCAACTATTTGAACCATGTACTTGTTGCATTCCTCAGTGTCAAGGGGAAAGCTTGGCAGGCTACGGCATCACTCAAGCCATGTAACATGGCTAGTTCTCTAAATGATCTTCAGGATCTCTCATCTCATCATAAGTTTCAAATTGTAGCAACTTGATGTGCTGTGGGATAACCTCCCCCAAAATCTTTGAGATGAAAGGGCTTTTCTTAATTTAAAACCATTTACTTATTGGATCAAAGGTGCTAACATGCGAGGTTCTAGCATGGTGTACCTACTGCAATTGCTTACCCTTGTCATTTTTCTTGAGCACAGGGGTTGACGGTCCCATTGCAACTTTGACTTGCTTTTTCGACAATTCGGGTAAATAGATTGAGTCGTTGCTATTGTCAACATTATGATCATCGTACTCCTTGTTTTGATTTGGTTAGACATTATTATGAAGGATATTAAGGATCTCCTCATGTGTTTTGCTTAATTCCTGGCTTTCTTTGGCCAAGTTAAAGCAAAGTTGCTCCAACTTAGCCAAACGTTGTTCATCAATGTACTTACTTCCCCCTTTAAGTTGGTGGGATGAAGTACTAGCACCTGCACTTTTAGTTAATCTTGTCTTAACCATGTGGATGGGAAAGAAAAAACTGATGGCACCAAATGTTGTTAGGTGATTTTGGGTTAAGACTTTAATCCTGTAAAGAAAGAAAATGCTTTGAGGTACCGAGGCTAGTCCAATAGGGTCATTTCGATGCCTAAGTCAATAGTTAAATGTCAAAAAAGACTAAATGAGTAGGAATGAGTTATCAAATACCTCTTATAGTGCTTCTTCTCCGTATTTATAGGTGAATGTTGAGTATTTGAAGATGCAGTTAATAGCATGATTATTGGGACACGTAGAGACCTCTCAATCAGGTACATTCCTAAAATGTAAGAATAGTAGGCAGTTATGTAAAATAATCGTACTAAGCGATAATTGTTCACACCACTCTCCTTAAGTTCAAATCAAGTACGGATCTATGATACTCGGCGTTAGTCGAGAATTGAATTACTTAGCTTGTTAGTAGCCAATTGGCCAAGTAAATGAAATTCGACTATCAACATTTGCCCCTCAACTCTCATGGTCAAGGATTCAACTAAGGAAGTAAATATTTTAACATTCTTTGGTGAGGTTAAATGGGGAATAATTTTCCAAATGCTGAGTAAAGTAAGAAGTTCCTTGATTTCCATTTAGGAAGACAAATCGCATCTTATTTGAAAAGTTGCAACTTTTCAATTTTTCTCGTCTATCAAAAGACTAAACGATAGTACGTAAGACAACCATCACCCTAGCTATAATTACACCACAAGCAATAATTATTGTTAGAGCCTTGACAACCGTTACATTTCTATCTTAAAACATATGTCAATAATTTGCACCATTATCTAAGCAACGCATCATTTCTATGAAAAACGTATTGTAGTTATGAGAGCAAATATCTATATTTAGGGAACTTTTCAATACGACAAATAGATTTCATCTTCATTAACATCCATAAGCTTTCACTTACACTCAACATCTCATCTTCACCTTTAAACTCCTTAAGAAGTTCTGTGACATTTGTTATTGTTAAAATCAGGTATGGTTCACAATGTAATTCATCGATTTGTTCTTTCAAATTCCGAAGCAATTGAAATCGAGGCTACTTCTACCCCTAAAAGAAGGAGTGAGACAACATGTTCCTCCAGTAGCTCAACCGACAGTGTAGTAGAGCGGTAGGATAAACTTGCCAGAATCAACTCTCTTACTATAGATATCTATCTATTGGCAAGACCTTCCTAAAACATGAAATCTTAGGAAAGCTAACAAAGGAGGAAAGGGTATGCTTTCTGAAGAAGCGCAAGTTTCACATCTATCTAAAATATCTTGACTTTATATTGCACATCCTACTCTCGACTTTTGTCAAGCTATTCTTCAACTATTTCCGAGTTGCACCAAGTATGTTCTCACCAAACACATATCGACTTTTTGTGACTTTTGAGACAATTTGTGAAGATTTTAAAGTTAGGGCTATGCCTCAATTATTTCGATACTTCTTTTCGATTAAGAGGTAGCCCAACGACTTGTACTTTGCGGCTGCTAAGCATAGGCGGAAGTCTATGGATGGATTAGAGTCTAAGATCCATAAGTGGCATGATAAGTTCATGTCTATCATTTTAGGTGAAGAGTTAGATTTTTAGACCTAATGGACTGAACCAATCCATACCAATGATATTGAATGGATATTGAATGATGCTACCACAGTAAAGAAGATTCAAGAGAGGAGGAAAAACAAGATGTTTTTCTAGGACACCACAAGAATTATTAGCCGATATGAGAAAGGAGAGCCAATCTTCTCTAGAAAAGAAGGTATGCTATTAAGAGATAGCTGTGTCTAGTAAAGCTACAAGAGGAAGGCCATTCTCATTCCTTAGGGGAAGGATAATCTAACCTTTGAGCTTTGCTCAACATGAAGCATATAAGTCCTTTGTTTCTCTGTGTTTATCATTAATACACCATCTTTCATTATAGATATGGGTGCAAGGGACATGAATCCTGCTAAGTTGTTAGCCGAAGCAAAGGTCAAAAAATCAAAAGTTGACAAATGTACAACCTCCACAATTCTTGCTACTCGGTCGATTGCTCTCAAGAAAGTAGTAAAAGAAGGAGTGGAAAAACAAGTGGCGGCTTAGAAAAAGGCTCCTTGCCCAATCGAGAAGCAACAAGGGAGTGAGAAACCTGGGTTATCGAAGCCATACAAATTGGGACCCTTCTAACCAAAAACATTCCTCCATCAGTGGAGTCAAGAAAGGGTGATTGAGAAATCGAAGCCTAAAGTGAGGCTAAAGTCACTAATCTTGAGGTTGTTAAAGGGTCATCGCTCTTAGTGGATGTTATGCTAAGCACAAACAATAGAAGTGCGAAGGAACTTGTCAACCAACCTCCTACTAAAAAATTCAAGGAATCGAATGAAAAGGCGAAGGAAGTGATGCGAAACAAAGCTCTCAGCATTAGTATTGCCGAATTTGTCCCTAATATAGAGGTTGGTGAGTACTTCATTCTATCCTAGAGTTACAACATCCTATACACTAATTTGGCATTAGGCAACAATACAAAATCCTTGACCTTAATGGAAGGTGTTAGTCTTCCTAAGGACAAAGAGATTGTGAAGAAAGATGATAACAAGGTCAGCAGTTGTAATAAGGTGCACATCGTAGACAAACTAGAAGATGTAGATGTAAGTGTCAATTGAATCCTTTCAATTGTTAGGCATGTTTGATTGCTAACAATCTTGTTTATTTACAAATTAGTAGCCATGTTCTAATGGCCTTGTATGAAGCTGATAAAGATATGAAATAGGTAATAATAATAAAAAATAATTTTATATTCCACCAAGTAGTCTAGCAAATTCATCATTTGATCTTGTTTACTTGCTACAAAAAATTGAGGATACATACAATTCCTCAAAGGCTCAAACTGTAGCTACCAAGAATGAGAGGATCAAGGCTAAGATGGAGGCTAGAAAGCATTAGAATGAACTCACTGCCGATAAATTAGCACATTCTTTCGTGGCCGATGAAGTCTTAAACCTTAAGGCTAAAATCGATGAGCAATACAAGGAGGCTAAAAACTTAAAGGAGGAGCTGCGTAAAAAGAAGGAAGAGTGTTAGGGTTTGGGCTAAACATTTAGCTCAAAGAGTGATGAGGATGATAGGCTTAGGATGCAAATAAAGGAATTGGAGACCAACAACTCTGCACTATAAAGCCATATTGCTGAATTAGAGCAGGTAGCGAGAAAAGGTCCCTCTATTGAAGAGGTACTTGAAATCATAACACCAAGTCAGTAGTATGAGAGATTATTGAGAAAAAAGGTTGTTAGAGGGGGTTCAAGCAACAAGTGAAGAAATCCTTAAGTTTCACCCTAAATATGATCTGTCATGCTTAGACTTCGCCAATGTCGATGATCAACTCAGCAGTTGTGACGAAGAAGCCGACAAAGAGTTAGGTACCGAAATCCATATGTAAGGTGATAACAAGGCTTGTGTTGAAGGTCTTAGAGATAATGAAGATCGTCTGTCTAAGAAAATCCCCTATGTATGCAAAGAGAAATCCACCTGTTCCCAAGCCCCAAGCATTAAAATAGAGATTAGCTCCAATAAGGCTCCAACTTCCGATCAAGCGAATGCCTCTGCTTAGTCCAAGAATATATCATAAGATTGTTTCTCTTGTAATTAATTTGTTTTGTATGGACAATATTTAGCTGAGTGATAAAAAATTTACCATTGTATTTGTTATTAATCTTATTCGCATTTTCTCATTTATAATTTAGTAGTTTTCACATGTTTTATTTCACACACTTTATCGTTTCTTAGCATATTTTATTTCACATGTCGTGTTTTCTCCCATGTAATATATTGGATGCCTTTCCAAAGGCCTTTTGTTAGTCATTTTAGATATGGACTAGTTGCCTAATTTGCATCACGAAATAACCTATTAGAACAATCATATTACATTCGACTTCTTAGCTAAACTATTAAGTTCGTTAACCATGATAGGCTAGAACTTTGAATAACAATCCAATAAATCATAACAAGATTGAAGAAAACAAATCAGAATTAAAACTACAAAATATGTTTGCTTTTAAAAATAGCTAAATCATAGCCTTACAAGATAGATGGGAGAACTAATTGAAATAAAGCTTCAAATTCTTAGCATTCCATGCGTGAGAGATCACTATTCCATCCAACCTTTCTATTTGATAAGTCCCCTCACCAATGACCTCCCAAACCCTAACAAGATCCTCCCAATTTGTGCTAAGTTTCCCTTTACTTCCTTATACGCCAATCACTTTTAATTTCTGACAAACCAAATCTCCTTGCTAAAAGACTTTGTGCTTTACCTTTTGATTATAATACTTGGCTGCGTTATGCTAATATGCTATAACTCTTGCTCTTGCAACACCTCTTATCTCCTCAATTGTATCCAAATTACCCTTTAAACTGACTTGATTGGTCATCACATCAAAATTTTTTGTGCATAGATTCGACAAGTCTAATTTAATTGGTAAAATCACCTCTATACCGTAAGCCAATTTGAAAGGTGTTTCCCCTGTCAAGGTTCTATGGGTTGTTCAATATCCTCATAAAACATCTGACAATTTGTCAACCCATTTTCCTTTGGCTTGATTAACCTTTCTCCTCAAGTTATATAAGATGATCTTGTTTATAGCTTCAACTTGCCCATTAGTCTGAGGGTGAGTTATAAAGGTGTAATTCAGGCAGATGCCATATTTCTCACAAAATGCTTGAAATTTATTATTGTCAAATTATGGTCCATTATCCGTGATTATCATAAATGGGATACTGAACCTTGATATAATAAAGTTAAAAACAAAGGCCTCAACCTTTTGTTTGGTAATCCTGGCCAATGCCTTAGCCTCTGCCTACTTCGTGAAGTAATCTACATCAATAACGACGAATTGTTGCTGAGTTGAAGATTTTGGAAATGGCTCAATTATGTCTAACCCCTACTGGGCAAAAGGCTAAAGACTAATTAGACAACACAATTCAGTTGAAGGCACATGACGTAATGCCTCATGCTTCTAGCATTGTGGACAATGCTAAATAGATGATCTTACATCCTCTTTCATTATCAGCCAATAGTAGCTGAGTCGTAGTGTACAAATATATTGCGTTTATGCTTTCACATGGTTGTTGTATACGCCGACGTATAGCTCAAACAACACTCATTGTGCATCATTTAGTAGGAGGCATCAAAGATAAGGTTGGGAGATACCATGCTTGTAAAATTGACATTAATCCAAATTTTAGTGCATAATTAACCATGACATTGTAGGGTCCTTATAGTATTAGGCCCGCACCACTTGCCTCTCTAGTGGAGGAACCATCAACATAATGATAACATATTAGTTTCTCGGTAATTTCCACATTGTCCTCTTCACTTGTGAACTCAACTAGGAAATCTACCAGTACTTAAGCTTTTAATGTCATTTTAGGTTTATACTGTACACCATAGGCACTTAGCTCCAAGGCATATTTCATCATCCTTCCCAAAGACTCTAGCCATTGCAATGCCTACAACAAAGGTTGATTAGTGAAGATTACAATTTAGTGAGCTTCAAAATATGGTTTCAACTTCCTTGCCAAGAGAACTATTACTAACACGAATTTTTCAATTTTTGTATATCAATGCTTCGATCCTTGAAGGACATGACTCATGTAATAGATTGGTTAATGCTCCTTGCTATCGATTCAGACTAATACAGAGGAAAGTGCTCGACAACTGACTGATAAGTATAAATACAAATTTTCACCTAAGATAGGTATCGAAAGTATTGTAGGTGACACAAGAAATTCTTTAAGTTCAATGATTGCCATCTCACAATCATCCAACCACTTAAAATCTATCAGATTCTTTAAAATTTTAAATAATTCTGCACACTTGTCTGCACTTCTCGACATGAACCTATTAAAGGCAACTATTCACCCAGTGACTTCTTAGACCTCCTTGACAGTATGAGGAGATTTCATGTTTCTAATCACATCAATCTTTCTTGGATTAGCTTCAATGCCGTATCGAGTGACTAAGTACCCTAAAAACTTTCCCGAAGTATCACTAAAGATGCACTTCTACGAATTCAGCTTCATGTTATATCTCCTCAAGGTAACAAATGTCTCCTTAAGGTCAGCAAGATGCTAATCCACTATCATGCTTTTTACGATCATATCATCTACATACATTCAACATTTCAATGGATCTGAGGCTTGAACATTATAGTGACAAGCCGCTGATAAGTTGCACCAGCATTTTTTAGCCCAAACGGCATCACCATATAATAATATGTTCCAAAATTAATGACAAATGATGTGTGAACTTTGTCTTCCTCATCCATTTTAATTTGGTTGTAGTCAAAAAAAGCATCCATGAAAGAGAGCAATGCATGCCCAACGGTTGAATCCACCATCTAATCAATTCTCAACAGGGGAAAGTAATCCTTAGGATATGCCTTGTTATGATCAGTGAAGTCTATGCACATACACCATTTACCATTAGACTTCTTAACCAATACATAGTTGGCTAGCTAAGTTGGATAAGGCTCTTCCTGAATGAATCCTACCTTTTAAGAGTTTTTGGAATTCTTCTTCTCTGGCTACTTGCTTCTTAGGGGCAAAATGCCTTTTCTTTTGTTAGATCACTCTAGCGCTTAGATCGATCTGAAGCTTGTGTACCATAACATCTCTAGGGAATACCCAGCATGTCTAAAGGGGACCATGCAAATACATTGGCATTACCCTACAGAAATTTGATTAAATATTGATGAATTCTACTAGCAATGGTTTCCCTATCTTGTTCGACTTCTCAGGATTGTCTCCTAGCAAAATTTCCTCAATTTCATCCTTGACATTGTCTATGTCGATTGACATTCCTTCTGGATAAGTTTCTATTTGAAAATTTTCTTATTGCCTCAATGCCCTTATGTACAATGACCTTGCTAACTATTAATCCCCTTTACACGCCCCAACTTTAGTTAGAGTAGGAAATTTAGCCTTAAGGTAGGCAATAGAAGGGACAATACTAAATAAATGTTGATACGGCCTTCCCATGATCAAATTATATAGAGACCAACATTTGACAACGAGGAAATTCACTTTATCCTCTGCCACATGGTCATCATCTCTAATTTGGATTGGTAGATAAATTACTCCAATCATACAAACGAGTTGATTGTTGAAGGCATACAAGTCGTAACCATAGGATCTTAGCTATGCCTTGATTTTCAGTCTCATGTGATCAAAAACTTTTTGAAAAATGATGTCTACCAAACTTGCAATATCAACGAGTATTTTCTTAACTTCGAAGTTAGCAATTCTCGTACTAATCATGAATGCCTTCAAATTCTTCATTCGAAAAGGGAATTGTGTTATTGATTATGACCTTCTTTCCTTGGACATTACAAATATAATGAATGCCGTAAGTCGAGCTTATGGAGCTTGATCGGCCTATGGTGGAAGGGCCATTAACAATAGTATTAATTACACCATTAGGTACTCTATTAGTACTTCTGTCTCTCGCATCTTTCCCTGCAATAGCCGATTTGGTAACATTCTCCTAGTCTTCTCGTCTCCTCTAAGATGATCCCTCAATATTCTTGGCATCTTGCACCAGAAACTTGTGCAAATGCCCATGTTAGATTGCATCCTCCATTGCTTTCTTAAGTTAGATGCATTTGTTAGTGTTATGGCCTCTATTATGATGAAAATCGCAATACCTGTTGGAATTTCACTGTGATGGGTTTCTTCTCATCCTTTCTAGCCATTGCAACACACCCCTTTACCTACATACCTCCATTAATATGTCTGAAATTGGATGATTAACTAATATGTGCAGCAAATATGTTGGAATTTGTAGCCTTTTTTCTTGGAGTTAAGACATTGGTCATCATTCATTTTGAGTCGATCTTACGCACTCCTTTTCTTGTCACCCTTCTTATCTCTGTTGTTATGATCAGCTTCCTTGCGAGCATTAATATTGTCCTCTTGTCAAATGTAACATGTGGCTTTGGCTTATTTATGATGAGAGACTAAAAAAGTCTCCACGTAGCTTTATACCATCAATAATCGCATTAAGAGCTACGCTCATGTCAAGCTTTAGAATTTAGACCATCTTAGCCACAAACTTAGTTAGGTAATCTCTAATAGATTCATCTGATGTTTGCTTTATTGTGTTAAGGACAAAAGAATCCTTAACAAGAAGCTTATTTGTAAGGAAGTGTTGGAGAAACACTTCTACCAAATCTTCAAAACATGAGATCATGTTCAATTTGAAGTGCTTAAACCATGTACTTACCGCATTCCTCAATGTTGAAGGGAAAGCTTAGCAGGCCACGACGTCACTCAAGCCATGCAACTAAGCTAAAGCACAATAGTACTCTAAATGATCTTTAGGATCTCTTGTCCCATCATAAGTTTTAAATTATAGCAACTTGATGTCCCGTAGTATAACCTCCTCTAAATTCTCAATGATGAAAGGGCTCTTCTTAATTTGAAACTGTTTACACATTGCAGCAAGGGTGCTAACATGCGAGGGTCCAACATGATGCACCTATTACAGTTGCTTACCCTTGTCATTTTTCTTAAGCGCAAGGGCCAACGGTCCTATGGCAACTTCGGCTTACTTTTTCGGCGATTCAGGTGAATTGATTAAGTCATCACTATTTTTAGCATTATGATCACTGTACTTTCTTTTTTTATTTCGATAGACATTATTCGAAAGCAAATTAAGGATCTCTTCATGTTTTTACTTAATTCCTGGTTTTCTTTGGCCAAGTCGAGGTAAAGTTGCTATAGCTTAGCCAAACATTGTTCGTCATTATACCTACTTCCCCCTTCAGGTATTAGGATGAAGTACCAACACCTGCACTTTTAGTTAACCTTATCTTATCCCTGTAGATGGGTAAGAAAAAATAGATGGCACCAAATGCTGTTAGGTGATTTTAGGTTAAGACTTTAATCCTGTTGAGAAAGAAAAAGCTTTGAGGTACCAAGGCCAGTTTGATGCAATCACTCCGATGCCTAAGTCAATAGGTAAATATTAGAAAAGACTAAATGAATAGTAGTGAATTATCAGATACCACTTATAGTGCTTTTTCTCCGTATTTATAGGTAAGTGTTGAGTATCTAAAACTACAATTAGTCACATGATTGTTAGGACACGTGGAGACCTCTCAATCAAATACATTGCTAAAATGTAGAAATAGTAGGCAATTATGTAATATAACCATACCAAGCTGTAACTGTTCGCACCACTTTCCTTAAGTTAAAATCAAATACGGATCTATGTTACTTGGCATTAGCTGAGAATTGAATTACTCGGCATGTCAGCAGCTAATTAGCCTAGTGAATGAAATTCAACTAGCAATATTTTCCCCCCAACTCCTATGGTTAAGGATTCGACTAAGGGAGTAAATATTTTAACATTCTTTGGTGGGGTTAAATGGGGAATAATTTCCCAAATGTTAAGTAAAGTAGGAAGCTCCTTAATTTCCATTTAAGAAGACAGATTGCATCTTATCCAAAAGGTTGCAACTTTTCAATTTTTCTCACCTATCAAAAGACTAAGTGGTAACACGTACGACAACTGTCACCCTAGCAATAATTACGCTGTAAGCATTAATAACTATCAAAACCTTGATAACCATTGGATTTCTACCTCGAAACACATGTCAATAATCCGCACCATTATTTAAGCAGTAGATCATTTCTGTTAAAAACGTAATGTAGTTACAAGGGCAAATCATCCATATCTAAGGAAATTTTCAATACTAAAAATAGATTTCATCTTCCTTTGCCTCCATAAGCTTTCACTTGCTCTCAACGTCTTGTCTTTACCTTCAATCTCTTTAATAAGTTCTATGAAATTCGTTATAGCCAAAATCAGGTATGGTTCGCAACGTAATTTGTTAACTTATTCTCTTAAATTCCGAAGAAACTAAGACCAAGGCTACTTCTCCCCCTAAAAGAAGGAGCAAGATGGCATATTCCTCAAGTAGCTCAATCAATAGTGTAGTAGAGCAATGGGACAAACTTACTCGAATCAACTCTCTTGTGGCAGATACCTATCTAGAAGATAAAGAAGGAAGATATGTGGTAAGATACTTCTATAATAATACAATTTACTTCAGTGATTCACTAAACAAAGTGGCCAGTGCTACCAATAAAGTTCTTGTCTCGAAAGTTCATGGATGAATTGGAGGGAAGGGTTTACTTTCCTAAGGAGCACAAGTTTCACATCTATCTAAATTATCTTGACTTTGGACTGTGCTTCCCATTCTTAACATTTATCAAGCTGTTCTTCAACTATTTTCGAGTTGCGCCAAGTATGTTCTCACAAAACACATAATGGCTTCTCGTGGCTTTCGAGATAGTTTGTAAAGAATTTGAAGTTAAGGTTATGCCTCAATTATTTCGGTATTTCTTTACGATTAAGAGGCACCTTGATGATTGGTACTTTGTGGGTGCTAGTCATAGGCGAAAGTTCATGGACGAATTGGAGCCTAAGATCCATAAATGGCACAACAAGTCTGTGTCTATCATTTCTAATGAAGAGTTGGATTTTTGGACCTAATGAACTGAACCAATCCACACTAAGGACATTGAATTGATACCGAACGACATTGCCACAACAAAGAAGATTCAAGTGAGGAAGAAAAGGAAGATGTTTTTATAGGACGCCAAGAGAATTATTAGGCGATATGAGAATGGAGAGCCAACCTTCTCCAAAAAAGAAGGTATGCTACTAAGAGATAGCCATATCGAGTAAGGCTATAAGAGGAAGGTCATTCTCTTTCCTTAAGGGACGAATAATCTAGCCTTTGAGCGTTGCTCAACACAAAGCATGTAAGTCCTTTGTTTCTTTGTGTTTATCATTAATACACCATCTTTTATTGTAGATATAGGCATAAGGGACATAAATCTTGCCAAGCAATTGGCCCAAGCAAAGGCTAAAAAATCAAAAGTTGACAAACATGTAGCCTTCGTGCTTCCTACTACTCGACTGACTATTGTCAAGATAGCAATAAAAGAGGGAACGGCAAAACAAGTGGTGGCCTAGAAAAAGGTCCCCCACCCAACCGAGAAGTGATAAGGGAGTAAGAAACCTGGTTCTACCAAGGTTGCACAAACTGTGATCCTTCCAGCCGAAAACATTCCTCCATCTATAGAGTTGAGAAAGGGTGACCAAGAAATTGAAGCCTAAAGCAAGGTTGAAGTCACCAATCTCGAGGCCACTAAAGGGTCATTGCTCCTAATGGATTTTGTGCTAAGTACAAACAAAACAAGTAAGAAGGAACTTGTTACCTAACCTCCTACTAAGAGATCTAAGAAATTGGATGAAAGGGCGAAGGAAGTGATGTGGAACAAAGCTCTCAGCATCAGTAGTGCTGAATTCGTCCCTAATACTAGTGTTGAATTCATCCCCTATACAGAGGTTGGTGAGTATTTCGTTTTGTGTTAGAGCCATAACATCCTACACACTAATTCAATCTTAGGCAACAGGACAAAGTCCTTAGCCCTGATGGAAGGTGTTATTCTTCCCAAGGATGAAGACATTATGAAGAAAGATGTCAACATGGTCAGCAAATGTAATAAGGTGCACATCACGACCAAACTATACAATGTGAGTATCAATTGAATCCTTTCAATTGTTTAGCGTGTTTGATTGCTAATAATCCTATTTGTTTACAGATTAGGAGCTACATTCTAACGGCCTTACATGAAGCTAATGAAGAAATGTAAAAGGTAATAATAATAATAATAATAATTTTATATTTTACTAGGTAGTTTAGCAAATTCATCATTTTGTCTTGTTTACTTACTACAAAAAATTGAGAATGCATACAATTCCTCAAAGGCTCAAACTGTGGCTACCAAGAATGCAAGGATCAAGGTTAAGATGGAGGCTAGAAGGTATCGGGATGAGCTCGTTACCGAGAAATTAGCACATGCTTTGGCAGACAATGAAGTCTTAAGCCTTAAGGCTAAGGTCAATGAGCAATACAAGGAGGCCAAAAACTTGAAGGAGGAGTTGCATAAAAAGAAAGAAGAGTGCTGGGGCATAGGCAAAACATTCAGCTCAATGAGTGATGAGGAAGACAGGCTTAGGATATAAATTAAGGAATTAAAGACCAACAACTCTAGACTACAAAGCTGTATTACCGAATTAAAGGAGGCAATGAAGAAAGGTCCCTCTGTTGAAGAGGCACTTGAAATCGTGACACCAAGTTAGCAATACGAAAGATTATTGAGAAGAAAGTTATTGGAGGAGATTCAAGCTGCAAGTGAAGAAATCCTTAAGTTTCACCCTGAATATGATCTATTGTGCTTAGACTTCGCCGATGTCAATTATCAAGTCAGCAGTTGTGACGAAGAAGCCGACAAAGAGTTAGGTACCAAGATCCATATGTATGGTGATAACAAGGCTTCTGTCGAAGGTCCTAGAGATGATGAAGATCATCTGTCTAAGAAAATCCCCTATGTGTGCAAAGAGAAATCAACCTGTTCCCAAACCCCAAGCATCGAAAAGGAGATAGGCTTTAATAAGGCTCCAACTTCTAATCAAGAGAATGCCTCTACTTAGTCCAATAATATATCATAAGATTGTTTCCCTTGTAATTAATTCATTTTTTATGGACAATATTTGGCCAAGTGGTTGAAAATTTACCATTGTATTCGTTATTAATCTTATTCACATTTCCTCCATGTGTAATTCAGTAGTTTTAGATTGTTTTATTTGACACATTTTATTGTTTCCTAGCATGTTTTATTTCACACATCGTGTTTTCTTAGCATGTTTTATTTCACATGTAATATATCAGATACCTTCACAAAGGCCATCTGTTTGTCATTCTAGTCATAGACTAGTTACCTAATTTGCGCCATGAAATAACCTATTAGAACAATCACGTTGCATTCAACTTCTTAGCTAAACTATAAAGTTCCTTAACCATGATATCCCAAAACTTTGAATAACAATCCATTAAATCATTACAAGATTGATGAAAACAAATCAAAATTAGAACTACAAAATATGTTTGCTTTTTAAAATAGCTAGGTCATAGCCTTACAAGATAGAAGGGAGAACTAATTGAAATAAAGCTTCAAACTCTCGACATTCCATGTACGAGGGATCACCATTCCATCCAGCCTTTTTAGTCAATAGGCCCCCTATCCAACGACTTCCTCGACCCTAACAGGATCCTCCCAATTTTCACCAAGTTTCCCTTTACTTCCTCATGTGCCAGTCGCTTCTAATTTCCGGCAAACCAAATCTCCTAGCCGAAAGACTTTATGCATCACCTTCTGATTATAATGCCTAGCTGCCCCATGTTGATATGTTACAACTCTTGCTCTTATGATATCTCTTATCTCCTCAATTGTATCCAATTAGCCATTAAACTAAGCTAACTAGTCATCATAGCAAAATTTTTCATGCAAAGATTCGACAAGTCTAATTGAATTAGCATTACCACCTCCGTACCATAAGCCAATTTGAAAGGCGTTTCCCCTATTGTGGTTTTGTGGGTTGTCCGGTATCCTCATAAAACGTTCGGCAATTCATCAGCCTATTTTCCTTTAGCTTGATTGACCTTTCTCCTCAAGCTGTATAAGATGATCTTGTTTATGGCTTCTACTTACCCATTAGTATAAAGGTGAGCTACAAACATGTAATTCAGGCAGATGTTGTGTTTCTCACAAAATACTCGAAATTTGTTATTGTCAAATTGCGCTCCATTATCCATGATTATCATAAATGGGATGCCGAACCTTGATATAATAATGTTGAGAACAAATGCCTCAACCTTCTGTTCAATAATCCTTGCTAATGCCTTGGCCTTTACCCACTTCATAAAGTAATCTACATCAACAATGATGTATTGTTGTTAAGCTAAAGATTTCAAAAATGGCTTGATTATGTCTAATCCCTACTAGGCAAAAGGCAAAGGATTAGTTAGATAGCACAATTCAATTAAAGGCGCATGACTCAATGCCACATGCTTCTGCAATTATGGACAATGTTGAATAGATGATCTCATGTCCTCCTTCATTGTCAACCAATAGTAGCTGAGTCATAGTATATAGATATACCACATTTTTACTTTCACATGGTTGTTGCATACGCTAGCATGTAGCTTAGACAACACTCATTGTGCATCATTGGGTAGGACCCATCAAAGATAAGATTAAGAGATACCATGCTTATACAGTTGATCATCAATCAGTGTATAATTTGCGACTTGATAAATCAATCTCCAAGCCTCTTTCCTGTCATCAGGGAGGACACCATCCTTCAAATAATCTATAATGGGATCCATCTGAGACTTCTCTTTCGGGTAAGGAGCTAGTTTGTAGCTCTACGTAGTAATTGATAAACATTCATAGGGATGAAACTCGACAAAGAGTTTGTCACTCAAATCAGGAAATACGATGTTGGCTAACTATGAATGCTTGTCGGCAACAATGTTCTTACTCCTCTGTATTTTATGAATTGCCAAGGACTGAAATTCTTCTGTGAGCATTCGTACTATCGATAAATACTTGTTCATTTGCTCTTCCTTCGCTGCATAACTCCCTTTCACTTAATTCACCACAAGTTATGAATATGAGAAAACTTTAAGTTTTTCTATACCAACTTCCTTTGTGAGTTTGAGTCTAACTATCAAAGCTTCATACTCCACTTCTTTATTGCTAGCTAGAAACCTAAATTTCAAGGCATAATTAACCTTGACATTTTGGGGTCCTTGCAATGTTAGGCTCACACCACTTCCATCAACATAAAGATACCATATCAATTTCTGCGCCGCCCTCTTTACTTGTGAACTCAATCCTAAAATGTGCTAGCACTTGAGCTTTTAATATTGTTCTAGGTTTGTACTGTACACCATAGGCATTAAGCTCTATCATCCTTCCTAAGGAATCTGGCCATTGCAATGCCTACCATAAAGGATGATCAATGAGGACTATAATTTGGTGGGCTTCAAAATATGATTTCAACTTCCTTGCTGAGAGAACCACTGCTAACACAAATTTTTCAATTTTTATATATCGATACTCCAGTTCTTAAAGGATATGACTCACATAATAGATTAGTCAATGCTCCTTGCCGTTGATTCGGACTAATACAAAGGAAAGTGCTTGGCAACTAACTGATAAGTATAAATACAAATTTCCTCCTAAGATAGGTGTCAAAAGTATTGGAGCTGATGCAAGAAATTATTCAAGTTCACTAAATGCCCTCTCACAATCATCCATCTACTTGAAATCTCTTAGATTCTTTAAAATTTTAAAGAATTCTGTCCACCTATCTGCGCTTCTCAACACTAACCTATTAAGGGCATCCATTTACCTTGTAAGTTCTTAGACCTCCTTGATAATATAAGGAGATTTCATGTTTCTGATCGCATCAATCTTTCTTAAATTAACTTTGATGCTGCATTGAGTGACCATGTACCCTAAAAACTTCCCTAAAGTACAACAAAGACACATTTCTATGGATTTAGCATCATATTGTATCTCCCCAAGGTAGTGAATGTCTCCTTAAGATCAACAAGATGCCAATCCTTTGTCGAGCTTTTCATGATCATATCATCCACATATACTTCAACTTTTTGATGGATCTAGCGCTTAAACATCTAGTGACAAATCGTTGATAAGTTACACTAGTGCTTTTTAGCCCAAAGAGCATCATCATATAATAATATGTTCCAAAATTAGTGACGAATGATGTGTGAACTTCTTCTTCCTTATCCATTTTAATTTGGTTGTATCTAGAAAAAGCATCCACGAAAGAGAGCAATGCATGCTCGGCAATTGAATCAACCATTCGATCAATTTTCGGCAATGGAAAGCAATCGTTGGGATAAGCCTTATTAAGATCCATGAAGTCTATGTGCATGTGCCATTTGCTATTAGACTTCTTAACCAATACACAGCTAGCTAGCCATGTTGGATAAGGCTCTTCCGGAATGAATCTTTCTTTTAAGAGTTTCTAGACTTCTTCTTCTATGGCTACTTACCTCTCGGGGGCAAAATGCCTTTTCTTTTATTGGATCACTCTTGCGCTTGGATCGATTTAAAGATTGTATACCATAACGTGTCTAAGGATACCCAGCATGTTTGAAGGTGATTGGCATTATCCAGCAAAAATTTGATTAAATTTTGATGGATGTCTACTGGTAATGGTTTCCCTATCTTAGTCGACTTCTCAAGACCATCTCCCAGTGAAATTTCCTCCATTTCATCCTTAGCATTGTCTATGCTAACTGACCTTCCTTCTAAACAAGTTTCTACTTAAAAATTTCTTCTTCCCTCAGCACCCTTATGTACAATGACCTTTGATCTCCTTTATACACCCCCAACTCCAGTTAGAGTAGGAAATTTAGCCTTAAGGTGGGCAATAGAAGGGATGATGCTGAATAAATGTTGACATGACCTTCCCATGATCAAATTATATGAGGACCAACATTTGTCAACAAGGAAATCCACTTTATCCTCCGCTACATGGTCATCATCTCCATTTTAGATTGGTAGAGAAATTACTCCAGTTACACAATCGGGTTAATTATTGAAAGCCTACAAGTCGTAACCATAGGATCTTAGCTATGCCTTGATTTTCAATCTCATCTGATCAAAACATGTCGAAAAATGATTTTTATCGAACTTCCAGTGTCAATGAGTATTTTCTTGACTTCGAAGTTGGCAATACTCGCACTAATCACGAGTGTATCATCATAAGGACTTTGAATGCCTTCAAAATATTCCTTTAAAAAGGAAATTGTGTTCTCAATTTTGACCTTCTTTCCCTGGACATTACAAACATAATTAATGGCGTTAGTAGAGCTCGAGGAGCTTAACCAACCTATGGCAAAAGGGCCGTCGAAAATAGTATTAATTACACCATTAGGTACTCTACTGGTGCTTCCGTCTCTCGCATCTTTCCCAACAATAGCTGGTTTAGTAATATTCTCCTAGTCTTCTCATCTCCCTTGGGATGGTTGCTCACTATTCTCGACATCTTGCACCAGAACTTACGCAAGTACCCTCGCTAGATTGCAATCTTATGTTAGATGCATTCGTCAATGTTATGGCCTCTATCGCGATGGAAATCTCAATACTTGATGGAATTTTTCCATGATGGGTTTCCTCTCATCCTTTCTAGTCATTACAATACACCCCTTTGCTCATGTACCTCCATTAATATCTCTAAAATTGGACGATTAACTAGCGTATAAACAGAATATGTTGGAATTCATAGCCTTTTTTTCTTGGAGTTAGGACATTGGTCATCATCTGTTTTGAGTCAATCTTTCACACTCCTCCTCTTGTCACCCTTCATGTCTCCTCTATTCTGATCAACTTCTCTATAAGCTTTAATATTGTCCTCTTGTTAGATGTAAGACATGGCTTTAGCTTTGAACTCAGCAAAAGTTCTCGGCTTATTTATGACAAGAGACTTAAAAAAGTCTCCATGTGTCTTTACACCATCAATAATCACATTAGGACCTATGCTCATGTCAAGCTTTGGAATTTAGACCATCTCAACTATAAACCTAGCTAAGTAATCTCTGATAGATTCATCTGATCTCTGCTTTATTGTGTTAAGGACAAAAGAATCCTTAATAGGAAGCTTACTTGTAAGGAAGTGTTAGAGAAACACTTCTGCCAAGTATTCAGAACATGAGATCATGTTCAACTTCAAGTGTTTGAACCATATACTTATTGCATTCTTTAGTTTTGAGGGGAAAGCTTGGTAAGCCACAGTTTCAAATTGCGGCAACTTGATGTGTCATGGTATAACCTCTTCTAAAATCTTACGATTGAAATGGCTCTTCTTAATTTGAAACTGTTTACTCATTGCAGTAAGGGTATTAACATGCAAGAGTCTAACATGGTACACCTGCTACGATTGCTTACCCTTATCATTTTTCTTGAGCATAAGGGCCAACAATCTTATTGCAACTTTGACTTGCTTTTTTGGCTATTTGGGTGAATAGATTGAGTCATTGCTAGTCTCCATGCTATGATCGCCAACTCATTATTTTGATTTAGGTAGACATTATTATGAAGGAGATTAAGGATCTCTTTATGCTTTTTGCTTAATTCCTAGTTTTCTTTGGCCAAGTCTAGGCAAAGTTACTCCAACTTAGTCAAACGTTTTTTGTCAGTGTATCTACTTCCCCCCTCAAGGTAGTAGGATGAAGTTCCAATACCTACACTTTTAGTTAATCTTATCCTAGCCATGTAGATGGGTAAGAAAAAATTGATGACACCAAATGCTGTCAGGCGATTTTGGGTTAGGACTTTAATCCTAGAAAGAAAGAAAAGGCTTTAAGGTACCAAAGCTAGTCTAATACGGCCACTTCAATGCCCAAGTCAATAGGTAAAGGTTAGAAAAGACTGAATGAGTGGTAGTGAGTTATTAGATACCTCTTACAATGCTTCTTCTTCGTATTTATATGAAAATGTTGAGTGTTTGAAACTATAATTAATCGTATGATTATTTTGACACGTGAAGACCTCTTGATTAGGTACATTCCTAAATTGTAGGACTAGTGAGCAGTTATGTAATATAACCATACCTAATGATAACTGTTCATGTCACTTTCCTTAAGTTCAAATCAAATATGGATCTATGTTACTTGGTGTTAGCTAAGATTTGAATTACTCAGCATGTCAAGCCAATTGGTCAAATGAATGAAATTCAACTATCAACATCACTATCATAGACTTGGTCTACATAAGATGTATACTACTAAACTATTTTAAAACATCTAATTCAACATAATTTCCAAATATAAATACTTGTAAGATAGCACAATTTATACAATATATACACACACATGCATACAAAACAAATATTTACAAGAAGTTTATATATAACTTTTGTAGGTCAATCCTTTTTTGTTACATCTAAAAACTTGATACAAATTAGGTCACCCAAGGTAGCCCCATTGATTCCTAAAAGAAGAGAAAAACTAAAAGAAAAGCAAAAACATAGCTATAACCTCACTTGTCCTTACTCCCATGTCCCATCAATCACTGACCTAAGGATAAATATAACACTGCATCTTTACTCTATATTTGTAAGAGAATCTATAGGGATGTAAGTAACCTCCACTCGGTGAGGAGATGGAGACAAAAGAATATATAGAAAACATCACAAACAAGGTTATCACACAATCAATTAGATGCAATGTAACAAAACAAATGCCATATACGCAACATTGTTTGGTCTATTGTGAAATTAAAGAAATTTCACCTACTCTAATTTAGGTTAAGGAGTTTTAGTAAGATGCAATAAGTCACAACCAAACCTAGACTCATTTAATAGAGACAATGCTCCTCCTAAGGTCATCTTCGAATAAGCCCCTAACCTTACTGCGATCCTCTCTCTTGTCGCTTATATCAAATAAGAGTAGGGAAAGGCTATTTCAAACTCTCTTTGAAAAGTTAGTATTTTGTAAGAGAATCCTATTCATTCTCTAATGGATTACAATGTATGCCAATATAAGATTTAGTCCAAGTTTAGCTTAGTTTAGTTTATGAGTGATCAATTAGTTCTAAACATTCCAGTAGAAAGCAATGTCTAAGGAGGCAGTCACAACATAAACCTTAGCTCCCAAAATAGCACTGCAATATTTATAGACACATACTGCATGCCCATAATTAAGTACTCACAACCACAAACAAGTGCAGACCTCAGTTTCCAAGTACTCTAAAGCAAAGTTTCGTAATATAGTTAAGCATTGATCCAATTTATTTGGAATTACAATTGCTTGAGCTAATTAATAATGTTAAACTTCACTTTGTTGAAGGTTCCTCCTATACTAGTATATAATTATATCTAAGAGTTTATCCATTATAGATTAGGGTCATTAAATTATATAAGTTCTAATCAAATGGACTTTCTAACATTCCTTCTTTGTAGGTTCAAATTTATAGCTTGTGCTCAAATTACCTTCAAACTCACCTCTTATCTCGAACTATTCTTATTCTTTAGGTTAAAGTGGGGGTGTATACCTTATATTTTTTATGTTTTGCTAGGACCTTCTATCTATTTCATTCTAAATTACCCATTACCTCAGTTGTAAAACGTATAAACCTATTAAATCTCACACTTTGCTCTACATTCCATCATTTCTCAACAAAGTGAGCTTGGTATTCATTTCTAAACTCTCATTCACAACTCAAATATCATAAGGAAGTTGTGGTTTTGATCACTTAGCTAAGTAATAGTTCCAACTAGACAATTTTGCTAATTATTAAATAATTTCCTTCCTAATTTAAACACATCCAACAACAATTGCACAAATTAAGTTTTGGTCATTTAAAGTTTCCTATGGAATTGGGCAAAAAAAAAAAAGTTTCATAAGGAATTTATTCATTACCTCAATTTGATAGAATCAATATAGAAATATAGTTGAAGATTAATGATTCAACCTCGAAGCTCATTTATTTACAAAATCAACTTTTATTCATGAAACTAAATAAGACCTTACTACATATCATGGAAATACTCAACAAGTGATTTAAGATTAAGTTCAAAAATAGCTTCTTGAAAAATTAATTATTTTTCCAAAACTTGCAGTTTAGTAGTTTTTTTTTTAAATAAAAAATTAGCAAAAATCAAACAAGTTGTTATGAAAAGACTTTCTACATATCAATAAGCTAAATATTATAAGTATTTTATAGAAAATTTTTGAAATCGAAGCAACATCATCTAAGTTTTCAAAAATTAAACTAAAAGTTCATCTAAAACATAACGGTTGTTATGAGTAATATATAAAACTAACAAATTTCATTGAGATGACATTTTAACATGAAACTAGACTCAAAATAACCTAAAAGTAAAATTTTCTAGAATTTTTTCACATGGTTTAATATTTTAAAAAAATATAAATTGTAGGAAAAGGAGATACTCATCATTGCAACTACTTCCAACCACCGTCTAACAAGAGTAGCTATCAGTAAACACTTCTGATAGTGCTCTATCCAAGATTGGGAGTAATTACGTGTTAGGTCTTAAGATGGTACACAAACTCCATGTGATCATTTTTAAGCTTTAATTTTCTTAAAATTTCTGATGGCTCCTTTAAGCACTTCCAAATTTTCTCAAGTCCTCAACTATCCAATGTCCTGAATAAGTGGTGTATGTAGTAATATATAGGCTTCTTGATGTGGTGGAAAATCCTCATGCTAGTAATCCATGTCCCTCCATTGTAATTTCAGTGCGTTTTACTCTAAATACGTATCGATATGTTAGTGTTTATTAGATTACTCATCACTTATCCTATTTCCATGGAATGCTACACCTCTAGCAAGTGTAATTGAAAGTATTTGGTCCTTTTTCTTATCTACTTGTTAATTATATAATTAACTTAGGTATAATCTATGTATGTACTTAGTTGGGGGGCCTTGTTTAATTTATTAGTATATATTTTACATATTGAATATGTTTTGTGTATTTACATACTCCTTAAATATTATTTCATATCATTTTATTAATGTTATTATGTAATTTATTTGTAAGAGTTTGTTAATTATTGGAACTTGAATTTCGTGTTTCAAATATACTGTAATAAATATTGATGTATTTTTCTTTTTTACTATATTAGTATTTTATTATTATGTTTCCAAAATCCAAACTCATAACTAATTTGTATGGCCCCGTTGAGAATTTTAAGCCTATATAAAGAACTTTAACTCCCTAAATTCAAGTGCTCATGTTCTATTCGCTAAATTATGGGATTTGCACTCCTTATGCCCATCTCTTTATAGGTAACCCCTTTCGTTTCTCCATGATGACCCTCCATTGCTTCCTCACTACATCATTCAATTGACTTAAACTTTATTAAGCCTTTCATTGTAGACATAGCTTAGGCTAAGGTTTGGGCTCCATACTTCTCTAAGTCTACTTCAACTTATCCTTATAGCCCATCACAGAATGTAAAGATAGCATTCCTATAGTTCATGATGATAATCTATAACAACAGCTTAAAGAATTCTTATACGGTCCTTACTATGCTCTAACCACCTTAGTTTAGTGTGAACCTCCTTATCAGTATTGCTTGGATGGAACTAAGCCCATTACTTGAGCTTAATTCTCCTAAGTTTTGACCACCTTAACTTTTTACCTAACCAACTAAACTCTTTTTGCCACCACAATGTGGTCGCATCATCTAGGAACAAAGGAGCTACATTTAGCCTTGATGCATCATCTATAACACCAATAACACTAAATTATTGTTCTAAACTATAGATTAATATGTCAATTTTTTCTTGCATTCTCAAATCCATCAAATTTCTTAGCCTCTAATATATCAACTCTCCTATGCACCTATATGAGTTAACCTGTATCTAGCTCCATTTGTTGTTGGACCTAGGGCCTTAAATCCTCCTAATCTTTTAAATAAACCATTATCTCTTCTAAGGCAACATCTTGGACTATATATCACTTCTAGACTAGTTTAAGGCTATCAACATCTCCCTTAGGAGATTCTCTTCAAGTGGGGTTATAAATGAGTCAAGCCACTTACAAACTACTCAAGCTTGATTTATAAATGAGCCAAACTTGAACTTAAAATAAAGCTTTCTTTGTTTAAATCAATGTTGTCAAGCCAAGCTTTGGGATTACCCTCAAACATGTGAGGTAGTCAAGAGTTGAAGGGTTAAAAATGAAAAGATAAGTCATATTTTCATTATAAAAGATAAATAATTATAAAATTACATAATCAAATTCATAATTGCATCAAATCCATCCTTTAACCATTAAATTAACACAAAACATGCATCTTATATGACATATAGGATTATGTTCGAGTTAATTGAATCTCTTAAGAACAAATAATATAATATATTTTAAACAGCCAATGATGTATTCAATTTCAAAAGTAACGAGGAAGGCACACTACAGTTAGTTATTTAATTAAAACTTTATAATTGAATAAGATAGCAATCAATTAACTCCTTATTTCTATTAGAACCATAAATTTAGTGTGTGAGAAAAACAAAAAAAAAAACCTTAAAATCAAAATCAAAGATAAGGGAAAATAGAAAAAATAAAATAAAAATTAGCAAGGTATTAAAAAAAGGATGGAAGCTTGAGTGCTAGGGTTGATATGGTATGTTTAAAAGGCATAAAGTAAAGAATAAAAGGGAAAAAAAAAACAAAACAAAAGTATAAAGTAAAAGTAAAAAGTAAAAATATAACTAGAAAAAAAAAAGTCTAGAGCCTAAGAAGCATAGATAAGTATCTCTCATTTATGCCCAATGATCTACTTTTGTTTTGTTGCTTTTTAGTTTTTATTTATCCTTCTTTGTTTTTTCCTTTTTTCAAATATGCATGCATTCGGATCCGCTCGACTTAGATGGGTCAACTGAGTCATGGTTGAACCAATCATGTCGAGCAAGTCCATTTAGGTAAACCTAAAAATGGACTTTTTACGAGGATCGAATTCGTTTTCAAGGCTAGTTTAGGTCAAACAATATTGCTTTAAAAGTCAAGCTTGAACTCTTATTTAAACTTGCAAACAAGCTTAATATTATAAAGGAGTTAACTAGGAAGTAAGTATATGAGTAGCTCATGGGTCAATACATTAAATTAAAAATCTTATTATATTAAAAATATAAATATAAAGATATAACAATAAGATTAATACACATAAAAAAATTATAAAGAATTTAAGAATGGGAAAAATAAGCACTACAGGCTAAAGTAAAAATCATATCAAAAATCTTTAATATAACTAAAAATCATAAAATTTTAAATTAATTTCATTAGGAAAATGGATAAAATGGTAGACTTTGAAAATTTGAATCAAGCTTTAATTCAAGCTCAAGATTAAGCATGTCTAGGCTTATTTATTTAAAAGAACCAAGCTTAGACTTCAAATCCTTAACAAGTTTGAGTTTGAGCCTCTAATTTTTAAGTCTAACAAAAGCTTGACTTGGCTCGAACTTGATAATTTTTTAATGAGCCAAGTGTGATCTCTTAAAAGCTCAACTTTACTAAACTCATTTGTAACCCATTTTCAAACTTACTAAAGCCCTTTTCCACACCTTGGACATAGTCCATCATGTCAACTATGGCTTGCTCTACCCTAACCTCTAACAATAGTTTGTCTTTGCAAGAGTTTCTTGGATATTTAACTTATTGACTACAAAAGGAGTCATAAGGAGCACTATATTCAACAACATCACAAACCATGTTCCCTCCATTTCAAATCAAAAACTCAATTTGAAGCACATATCACTTTTGGAATATGCCACTAGATCTCATACCAAGATTGAGCACCATTAAGAGTCTTAGTCAACTTTTTTCTTCTTAATCACTCACAAAATTATGCAAAAAGTAAGAGATATAAGCATTACAAGAGTAGAGAACCCTTTATATATAATGACCTCTAATGATGAATAAATTAAATTACTCTAATCTAACAATTAAAATCTGATTTGATTTGGCCTATTCCAAATACCTCCATCAATTAAGGTTCATTACATTTAAACATTTTGAAAGATTTTAGGTTATGGATTAGGTAATTGTCATAGGCTTTATCCTACGTAGAACTCTATTAACAAATATAATAATAGGAGGGGAAAAAGGTATAGGTTTTAGTGCCTAAGTGGGGAAGAGAGAGAGAGAGAAGGAAGCTTTTGAGTCTTTATAGGTTTTTGCAAAAGAATTAAGGGGGTAACCTCTTATTTAGGTACAAGTACTCAACTACCCACATATTTATTTATTTTCTAGCATCCTTCATGTATGCAAAAATGGGCAATTTTGATGAAGATTCCAAATAAGAACACTTGGGGATAAAAGTATAAAAAATGCCTCTTTAAGTTCATCAATTTAGGTTCAATTTGGTATCTTTGTTGATAGGAATGCTACAAATTTTTAAATTTTAGTGTCTAGAATTTAGTTTTACTACAAATCTGATGTATGTGCTTTAGTTCGATACACTATCGTGTCATTCACTGATTAACTTATCAAAAATTAATTTTTAATCTTTCTTAATTGATATATTATGTTCGAAAGTAAATAAATATATATATGTTTAATAATTCTAATCATACATAACTCATGTATATGATGTTTGATTTTAGCAAACCTTAAATAATGGGAAAGTTATTGGCATCTTCTTTATTTAAAAATAAGATCTACTATGTGCTTTAGGGTTTCATGAATCAAGTTACATTTTTAAATAGTGATAAATATTTATTTCTATATGTGAAAATATTTTGTTATGTTCACCATAATGTCTAAATATTTATTTTTATAACATTGCTATCCCATCACTTGCAGATCAAACATTACATGACCATAACTATGTAGTGCTTTAATAGCTTAGGTTAGGAGTTACCTAAAAATGGTCATTTTCACATAAAATTACATAGTTGAAAATCATCCATTTTCTTGGTAAACGGATTAGGAAAAGGAAACAAAATGCAAAAAATAAAATAAAATAAATTACACAAATGTGGCTCCTAGAAAAATATTCCTAGATTTATGGCAATTGAAATTACCTCTTTCCACCGAGATAAATTCATCTCTGTCCCCTCTCCTCCCTTATTCTACATGCAACGTATATTCTTCCCAACTCTCTCTCTCTCTTAAACAATCTGCAAACTTTCTCAACCAAATCAGTCATCTAAATCCCTTTTTTGTAAATTAATCATAGAATCAGAGTAGTTGTGTAGTGTAGATCTTTATTGTGGGAAGTTTTTTTGAAATGAGGAGACAATCGATACACTATCATCACTTTCTCTCTCTAGACATCAATATAGGAAAATGTATCATTTTTACTCGTTTTGATACATTTTAAGTACATGTTTTTCAAAGAAATAATGTTCTTACTTGATACATAATGGTATATTATTGTCTACTGGTAATTTTTAGACACATAAGAACGTTCGTCTGCTCTATAATATATACGTGAATTGAATAGTTTTCTATTCCCCATTGCCTGTAAGTTAAGCTATATTTTTTATAAATTTATGTTCGTTAATCAATTATATATACGTGCCATATATTTTTTTTTTTGTATGCCATTAAGTTTTTATAATTTTTTTTCCCAGAATGTTGTATTCGTCATTTAGTACATTTTATATGTACATGTATGTAGTTTTTCTATGTGTAAATTTGTCTTTATTACTGCACTGTATGTACACATGTGTATTAGGTAATACGTGTACAAATAATTATTGTTGAGGGGTGTGGATAATGAATTAGCTTGTGAGGCAGTGTAACTTCTTCATTTGTTTCAGTTGGAGTAATTATTGATTGTAGTGCCATTAAGGGATTATGATAGTAAAATTAAATTAGGTGATCTGTTCATGAACTCAAGCAAAGTGTGTCTGCTAGTATAAGGTAATATTTTTACAAGCACATGCAGAAGTTTATACAATTGATGTTGTAGATAGGTGTATAATGGATAATATGAGGTTAGCTTGTTATATTGATGGAAATATTGTAGAAGGAGAGGATGGGGTATAGTACGATAGCCTCCTAAGAACAATAATTGGAGTTTCTTTTAGGGCTACGTATGACAAAGTAGTTAGATTGATATGTAATCAGCTTCAAGTTGATATGATGACACAATGGATCGAATTGGTTCATAAATGCCCCCTTGTAAGTGAGATTAGGGACATGTTCTGTGCCATCCTCATTAGTGATGATTATGATATCCAACAGCTAATGGATTCTTTAGTAAGACGTAGTGGAGTCAACAATTCTACAAAGATGTATATCGAAATTCATGAAATGAACCCACCACTGATAACCCCTCTCATAGCTGAGCATGATGCTAGAAGGCATAGCAATGATGTTGAATTGCAATTTGAAACTGAAGTGTTCAAATCCCAACCAGTCCCATCGAGTCACGTACTAAGCAGCAATCACATGTCCAGTGAACCTAATGTATTGATCACTAGTGAGTCTAATAGAGATACTAATGTAAAGAATGAACTAGCATGTGCTGACAATGATGAAGATTCCGATGATACAAATTGTAATGTCGATGTTAGTCCAAGTGAATGTTGGTTGTAGGAAGTGGAAGAAGCACAAGGGTCACGTGGACAGAATGATTTAAGGTATGGGTTAGCGACATGTGTGGATGCAATCGAGATGTCAAAACTTATGCCTTTCTATACGATAAGTGTTGGGGATGAATTGGTGGCATCTAAGGATAGTATAAGTGATGGCGAATAGAGCTTTAATAATGAATTGAAGGTAGGCATGCAATTCAAAAATAAAGAACATCTACAAACAGCTGTAACGCTGTATCATGCTATGAACCACCATCACTTCATTGTGACAAAGTCCGAACCAACATTATGGTTTATCAGATGCGTTGATTGGGAAAAGGGCTATAAGTGGAGACTCAAAGCTTTAAGAAGCAACATATAAGATGCTTTTGATAACTAGGTTCATAAGTCCACACACACATACCTCAATCTTACAATAAGCCAGGACCACTTGAAATTAGACTCAAACACCCTATCCTACTTTCTGATTGAGGATGTTCACAAGTCACCAAGCATTAAGTTAAGACACTTATAGGCAATATGGTTATACTATACACATCAAGAGAATTAGGAAAGAAAAGCGCAAAGCAATTAAACAAGTTTACAATAAGTAGGATGAATCATATGTGGTGTTCCCACATCTACTAAATGCAATCCGAGAGGCTAATCCCAGTACTATAGTAAAATGGAAATGGCGAAATAGTGATATTACCAGGCATGTAATCTTTGACAGTCTTTTGGGCATTTAAACCTTGCATTAAGATGTTTATACATTGTCGGCCTATAATTACAATCAATGGAACATTCCTATATGGGAAGTACAAGTATAAACTGCTGATTACAATCGAAGTTGATGGTCAAAATCATATAATCCTACTTAGTTTCACCTTAATTGATGAGGAATGTTAAGATAGCTGAAGTTGGTTCCTAAAGTGTGTGCTCATGTACATTTTAAGAGATCATACTGATATGTGTTTGATTTTAGACCATCATGTTAGGATTTAGTTTGCAATAAAGGGAAAGAATGCAATATGGCCAAGTAATTACCCTTAGCGGTGGTGTATCCAACACATCACCAATAACTTCAACACTCAAGCTAAGAACAAAGATTGCAAAGAGTTAACAAAGAAAGCCACTAACCAATTGTAACCTTGAAAGTTTCATGCCTACTACAACAAGGCTAAGACTATGAAGCCCCGTACTAAAGCTTACTTTAAAGGCCTACATCCTAAATTGTGGACACTAACATACGATGACGAAGCTCGGTTTGGTCATAGGACTGCCAACATTGTCGAAAGTAATAACCGTGCTTTACAAGATGTTAAGAATTTGTTACGGCACTACTTACAAAAACTTTATACAACTGCAATGACTACTTCAACAAACGTAGGATTGAGTTAGCAAAGTAAATAGGCATTGGCAAAGTATTGAACAAATTCGTAGAGAGAAAGTTTGACAAGTGGCATAAAGTGGCCAACAGTTACCGTATCATGATTTTTTACTACAATGAGCAAATATTCGAGGTCATTACTGCACCAAGACCTACATCACATGAGCAAAAAGGAGAGAACAGCCATACAGTCACACTTAGGACCACATGATGTACTTGCAATAAGTGGCAAACATACAAAATTCCATACTTCCATGCTATAGTTATGGGAAAAATGAGCATGGACTATACCGCACATATTGGGTATTGGTATACATTGTAGAATTAGTTATGTACATACACATTTTCCTTCATACTTGGTTCTGATAAGTCTAGTTAATCATATCTTGACATTCCTATGTGGTATCAAGTTGGAACTTCAGATAGGGTTAAGAATCTAGGTAGGCCACAAGATAAACAATTCCAAAATGAGATAGACATCTTGGAGGGATTGTTAACTTATACCTATAGACTGTGGTAAGGACAAACAAAATAGGAGAAGATGTCTATAGTGAGGAAGACAACCAACGTTAAGTAGATCTACCAGTAGTTGAGTTAGTAAAAGTGAAAAAAACCATGATAATATGGATTGATAATATATATGGAAATGTATTTAAGAAGTTATTCTTTTTCTAATTTTTTTTTTTTTTTGCCATTATGAGTGTTATAGTAAGCTTACTATTTTTTTTTCCTCTTTTGCACTATAGGAGTAAATGGATCTAAGACTGGCAAATAGGTTACTGCCTCACTTATAGCTATCCCATAGGTCTGAGTTGGTATGGGGTAGTTAGGTAAGGAATAGCAAATTGAAAATATACTTACGATTTGTTCAATTCATATAATGCCTCTAACAATAGTTGTTCTTCCTTGGTTACACGAAAACTACTAGCTCAGGTGTCGTAGACATGAGGCAATATTTAGGCGTTAAGATGGCAAGGAGGTCCCGATAAATACACGTATGTTCCCATATCTAAAGCAGTCAAGCTTCATTGGTATGCAGTAGGTTCCCTTCATACAATTAGATTAGCACTTAATTACCGCTCTAGTTAAGTGATGGAAGGAGGAGACACATACATTTCACTTCCATACTAGCAAGATGACGGTGACGCTACAGGATATATCTTCACTCATAGGTCTGCCAAACGATGGCAATGCAATTACTGACATGACTGCATCTACTAGGTAGGCCGAGTTATGTCACCGCCTATTAGGAACTCGGCCACCAAAGAGTGCCATAATTGGTGCCAAATTGAAGTTGTCATAGTTGAAGGACAATTTCACTTATTTGCCTTTTGATGTACACGACATGACAGTGCAGTGCTTCACGAGGGCACATATCATGCAGTTGATTGGGGGCATGCTATTCTTAGATAAGTCTAATAATATAGTACACCTTATGTTTCTCCCTCTCCTATCGAACCTCACCGTAGCTAGGCGATACGTATAAGAAGTAGCTTTCATAGTGTAGTTGTACTATAAGTTGTGCCTAGCTTCTAGGATGGAAGTAAGAGAGATTAGTGATCCACTAGTGATTTTACAGGTGTTGGTATGGGAGCATTTCCCATACATTGCCCTGTTATTTTGCCAGATTACGATAGTTATCGATAATCGACCACTTATGAGTAAATGGGGGGTGAAGTTTGACGTCATTGAACTACCCATGCATATGGTTGGACAATACAAAGATGCATTCGATCGCCAGCATCTAAAGTAGGTGTATATTTAGCAAAACTGTCTCCCTAATCATTCAGTAGCTATTACTTTTTTTCATTGTCATTATTGATCATCAATTTAGGTCATTTAGATTCCCTACGACCATGATGATGTTGTTAGACTCCCTGCTTATTATCGAGATGGGAGTGATGTATGGCTAAACTATATCCCGCATATATGATTCCACATCATAGAGATGCATTATTTCGATCGTGTGGCTTACTAGTTCGGTGAGATGCAAGAGATCCCAGCTTACCTTAACACCAGATAAGCACTATATGAAATCGACCTAAGGAGCAGGACTGAGATCAATTAGGTGATACAACATGTAGATTGGATAGCACATTAGGAGGATTGATGAAACCGAATAGTTTAAGTCTGACCACCACCTAGTGTACATCCTAACTACATCCCTTGGTAACATCAAGTTACATGCAAATACATCAGCCAATCAAGAGCATCCCAAATGTATATGGTATGTACAATTACTTTTTCAATTACATTTTTATTTTTGTAGTTATATCTAACTCAAAATTTTGTGTTTGGATTGCAGGCAAACTTCATACATAAAATGCCACACATGTCATAAGAGTATATAATATCTAAATAGCATCGAGTTGATAACCTTATCCAATGGATTATTAGGGTTCACCTAGGCGACCCAACTGAATCCAATCCCGATGTAGACGAAGACAACTCCATACCAGATGAGCTATAGAGAGAAAGGGATCGTTGGGGACATTGTCATCATCGAGTGGAAGGCTAAGGATGTAGATAGCCCGACGTGTAGATTCGAGATAATGCTTCTCTCCTATATTTCTCACCACCAGCATCTCTTAGACTACTAGGATTTGAGTACTGCAAGCCATTCATTAGGGAGAGCTCTAAGGATCATATGTGTCATACTCCTATCATAGGAGAGACCTCCTACAACCAGGTCCATATCCACCCCCCACCTCTCCCTCTACACCATTAAGGAGGCTAATTAGAGATCCTTAATATGACATGAGCAAGAGAGTCACGTAGGTGTACCCTTCTCCAGTCCTCATGTATACGTCATTTTTGAGTGCTTACAATCAAGATGGGAGACAAGTCACTCGATTGGATGTGGCCCAAATGGTGGAGTCCTAAGACAATGCAAAACCCTAGGATGTTCACCCACTTACATGATGACGATGCCAGCATCATTAAATTTAGATATTTCACTTTCAATTTTTTTTTCCTTATTTTTGAAACACTATGTAGCTATTTTAATAGTGTAATTACATTTCCCATAACGATTCATGTCTTTATAATTTCAAATTATTAACATGTTCGGATATCGATTCAAAATACGTATCTATATAGTACGAAAAAATGACAAAACTGAATATCTCATAAACATATAATCGAATAGAATGTGATTTGTGCTATATTGATTGATGAAAAAAATAATTGTTTATAGAATATCACGTGTTCAGGTATTGATTACATTTTCAACTAAAATCACGTATAGACTCGACTAAATTTAAGGTGAATTGAAATCGCCTCTTGAAAAAACTATTTTAGTTCATCTAGAAATCACCTCTTCAAGAGACGATTTTAACTACCGTAAATCTAGGAATATTTTTTCAAGAGCCACATTTATGTAATTTTGTTTCTTGCATTTTTTTTTTCCTTTTCCCTAAATTGATCTATATATATTTATATTCATATTTTGGAAGTAATAGACTATTATTATAAAGAAAAATGAAAAGAGGAAATAGTTAGAAGAAAATTTTATGATTCCTCTATTCTTTTTTTTTTTCTATTAAACTTTTATTTTTGCGATTCTCTCTCTCTCTCTTTTCTTTTTTCTTTTTACTTTTCATAATAGTCTACATAGGTTGCACGTGTTTTCAATTTTCCACTTACTACAACTATCCTTATTGTCATGACCATTATATTTTGTAAATATAGTCTTTATCTTATAGTTTTTGCTGAAAAAATTGTCCTTTCATTACTTGTAAATTCTCAAACCTATAGTGATTGTAAATCTCTTAATATGATTTTAAAAACACATCGATTTGAAAAACGAAAACAAAAATAAAATAATCAATTAAGTCTACTTGAGAAAAAGAACGATTTTTAACTGTACAATTTCAAGAAATTTCCAATGGCTGTAAATTAACATCATATTATGAAATCACAAAGTTTGGAAAATCAATACGAAAATACTACCGAAGAAATAGTAAAATTTATACTAAGGGGTATATTATTTGGCACATCATAAAATTTATATTTCCAAGCCAAATGACAATTTGCAAGTTATGATTATTTTAAATTGTACTTGGTTAGGACAATTAGAGGACATATATTGGATCTTACTTTCAAATAAAAGTACATTTTACAAGCTTCCTGATGATGTAAAGTTAGTTAAAATTAGATATTACATGCGAAAGTTATGCATGGTGGAAGTTATTGGCACAAATAATATTTTTATTTTTAAAATAATTTATTAATAAGAAAAGTTCAAAATCAATTTTTTGCACGTTGATATGTGATTAAATATTAAAATGCATCAAACTCAAGTATGGGCATCAAAATACCATCAAAACTAAAATATAGACACTATGATTAAAAAAGAAAAAAAAAAAAAAAAAAAGGTATCAATCGTTAACTTCTTCAATAAAGGAAAAACCAAGTTGAACCTAAATAGAAAAAACAAGTGCCGAATCAAAAAAATAAAAATTTAGATACCAAGTTACCAAAAGTTTGAAAATGGAGGCACTTTTTTTTGCGCTCAATCCTCCCAATCTTATGTTTCCCTTATCGTGGAAGTGCTTAGAGATTATCTTCTTACTTCGCAGAACAAAAATAAGAAATTGCTCGTAAAATCGGTTTTTCACTATAACAAAAGGTGCACCCAAACTATCAACGTGCTAGCTCAACAACTTGTGAACATTATTTGGACTTTTGCAATGAGAAACTACGTATGCCAGGGCGTAACTAATTAAAAAGTCTAACCAAACTACGACGTGTGACGGGAGTTACCTTCGACCTGGCAATAATGACGATAGGAAAAATTCCAATTGGACATGATGTTATACCAAGTTACAAGTTGGATCTAAAACTAAAAATTGAAAAATGATTTAAATTTCAAGTGTCATATGTGATATTGTTTGTTATAGTTATTTATTGATAAAAGAGTTCACGTGTTTTCAAGGATAACAATTTATTTCATGTCTTAGACAAGATTTATGTGTATAGTTATCAAATTAACATATCTTGAAAATTCGGTAATATAATATTTATTATAGACTAACTAAATCGTCATCATAACACTAGATGATCGATAATTTATGTAATGTCTTCTCTTTTATTCACTTTCTTTTTTCTTTTTTCAATTACTCCTTTTTTATTTAATTTTTAGTCTTTTCTTTTATCCTTATAGATGCCATATTTACAATTTCAAATTAAGTTCGGGCTAAATATGGGTTCAATGAAGTTCAAGTTTAAAATTTCAGATTCGAATTGTATTACTTCGACTCTGACCCGATTCGACTTCAAATATTCCTTATTAGATAGATAGAAGAGGGTAAGTGAAAAACGCAATCCGTGTAGGTGTCTTTTCCCTTTGACATAAGAAGAGGATAAGAATACTACAGCGTTCGCTGGCACTTCGGAATCTTGGGAGTAACTCATCGTGCAATGCACCAAATAGTTGCAAGACAGCTCAATGAACTGATGGTACATGCAAAATCAAAAGTCAAAAGAACCCATTATGTGATTATAAAGTAGATCGTGTTTGAAAAACAAACTTAGAATTTGCTCCTATACTACTCGTATTTAACTGGATAAACTAGATCATAAGTAAAGGATCGGATCTTTCTTTGTCTCTTTATGTCAACTTTTATGTGTTGTTGCCTTATGACTATTCATCAAATGGTGTCCAAGAGATGACCTATGTGACCCATTTATTATTGTTTAAAAACGACAAGAGGCAAGAATCAACACATGGGTCTATATGTGTCCGGAAAATTATAATGTGACAACATCAACCAAGTCCAGGAAAGACATGTTAAGTGGGGGACAACCAGATTCATGCCTAGAATTATTAGGGCAAGGCGTGCCCATGAGATTGTTTGGCTTTTTCTTTTTTTCTTTTTTTTTTTCCCCTCTTTTGAAATTTCTTTCTTCTCATTGCCTTCAGCACAAGATGAACTGAGGTGTTTTCAATTCGTGACAACCTTCTTAAACCGCGTTTTAATAATTTGTGCTCTCAATATATGTCCTTTCGATTTTACTGGAAATAGGTACTTCGTCCATTCCAATTCATATTACTTATCAGCTGGTCTCACAATGCCTCGTTCGATTAATTTTATAAAAAGGGATTACATAAAATCCAAGTCCTTTTCTTTCTTTCTTTCTTTTTTTTTTTTCTTTCAATCTTTAATGGAAAATTTAGCAAGTATGTTAGAGCAGTGATGCAAAAATATTGCTAGTTCAACATCTCTAAGGCCATCAGAATTTGTTTCTTCTCTTCAATTAATTGATTAAATTCCCATAAATTTGGAATAAGGATTCATAAAAGGTAATAACAATGAGACTCAATAGAGTGTTATCCTATTCAAATAAACAAACATAGGGCAAAAATTAACATTTGTGCCTATTTAATACATTATTTGCAATAAGTAAACCTTCTTAAATATTATAAGTTATAATATCTCTTAAATATTAGGTGATAGAACTCTAATCATCGAGAAGCCTTTTGATATAACGACTTTGAATTCACCAAAACTCCGAAATTAAGTATACTCAGACTAAACCAATCTTAGGATTAGTGATATGTTGGAAAGATAATACTCTAAGGGACAAAATTGTGTAGTATTTTATACTAAAGCAGACAATATCTTAGTAAGAGGAGTTCCAATCGAGTCATTATAGATTATATCAAAGCATTCCACCAATTGGAAGGGCAAAATCCCTACCTAATAGTGATCCTAAACCTGTACAATGAAATTGATAAGGATGTCAATTTTCTAAAGAGAGTGGATTGTAATACACTCTTAAATATTAGATGATAAAACTCTAATTATCGAGATGCCTTTTGATATAGTGTTAGACTTCATCAAAACTTTAAAATTAAATATGCTTAAGCTAGATCAACCTTAAGATGGTTGATATCCTAGGAAACCATTACACCAAAAGACAAAACCATCCGATATTCTACACCAAAGTGAACAATACCTTAGTATAAGGAGTTTTAATCAAATCATTACATAAATATGCCTAAGGAACAATTGGTTGGGTATTGATAGACCATAAAATCTTTAAGTCTAATAATCATCTTCCCATAACATTTTATTTTATATCTTTAATTGTGCAATTAAATTTTTTCAATATTTCTTTTTGCAAAGATTAAGGGTTAAAAGGGAATTTCATAATGTGAGTTACTCGAACTTGACTCACTATAAGCTCGACTGGACTTGAGTTCAATTAGTAAACAAGTTCAAGCAGAGGTTAAAAATTTATTCAAATGAGTTAAGTTCGAGCCCATAATTTTTGTGCTTGATAACTCAATTTGACTCGATCTTGATATCAAATGAGCTGAGCCTTGAACCTTCAAAACCTCTACTTAGCTCGGCTTATTTACAAACTTAATATTGCTTCTTATGTTCTTTTTAGTGGATTTTTTAATATCCAACAATATTCAATATGTTTATTAAACATTTTCAAAAGTTTTAAGAGATGTAGCAATATTTTAATATTTAGATAGACTATTTGCTGTTAACCAATAGCTTAGGAGTACATTCTCATTCATATATATTACAAAAGTTTTTCTTCTTGAAACCTTTTTCATATGTATCTAGGTGAGAACTGATGTGGAAAAGGCTAATAGCAATATATTATTACATAAACAATTCATTGGTTGCAAATATTAAGATAAGTGCTTTAGGTATTTATGTAGGAGTAAATGGGTATAAGATGGGGAAAATATAAGATGCTAGTTGTACCCTAGACTATAAGTATAGATTCTCAAATTTTAGAACTGAAACCTACCTATGACTTTATGGAACACCCTAAAACTTGTACCATATAATACTATAGAGTGTATAGTATCCTATGAAACCTATAAAATACAAATATATATATATAGAACATATTATGAAGCTTAACAATTTTGATATGTAAGAGGAATCAATTAAAATATGGAGATAAAGAATGAAGTTTCGATTTTTATGAAATGTTAATGTACGTACCTTTCTTGTAGTGACAAAGAAGTTAGTACTTGGAAATAATTAGATAAGAAAGGGGAAATAACTATAAATATAGGGTTATTAATGGGAAAATGTAGGACAAGCAAGATAGAAAATAAGAACGTATAACTAAAACAAGAGAGGGATAGAACATTAAATGTCTTAGGTTTAGGTTTTCTTATGGATGTTAGGCTTACATTATAGCTTATATATTTATTTCCTTTTTTATGAAAGCTTGATGATTCCAAATCCACAATCATTTAGCTTAAATAGTAAAAGAATTCAAGGAGAAGAAAGAGCACGAAAAGAAACATAAATTGTTATTCTCTCATAACTAACCTAATTTCTACAAGCAAATGCTAGTTATATACAAATGATACATGTCACGCCCCGAAGCGACAGAGTCGTAACAGTCCCCGCCGTGTAAACCATCCTAAGATAGAAGTTGGCCTTACAACCGCTATCTTAGACCTGATCCACACAAGACGTCCACGACTAACCCGCTTTGAAGTAGACAATTTGTAAATTAAACAAATCATTTACTAAAAAAAAATGAGGAAATATATATATATATATATATTATAATTCAGTTACTGCAGTTAAAGTTTACAATATTCCTCTATAATATATCTCCTAGTTATTACATCATTCGGAAAATAATTCTAAAGTAAAAACTTAGACCTTAAAATATGTGTTTATTCTTCAATGCTTTTCCTCACTCCCCAGGATCCAGCAGTTGCTAGCTTCTGAGTAATTGGTTGCCGCTTCTTAGCCAGCACCTGCACGACGTCTATAGGGATGTGAGCAACCACAGCTCAGTAAGTAGGGACGGAGGACTTAAAACTACACCATACACACAACAGGGTTTTCAATCACTTATTAGGTGCAATGCATGTGCAAACAAATGCCATCGCACGACGTTGTCCGGCCCGTCGTGAGATTAGAGAAATTGCGCTCGCTCTAATCCGGGTTAAGGAGTTGCCGTTAATGCAACAGCTCACGACCAAACCCAGGCTTGTGTAATGGAGACCTTGCTCCTCCCGCGACTACCTTCGAACCACTGCCTTCACCCTTGCCGCGACCTCCTCTCCTGTCACTTAGTTCGACTGAGGATGAAGAAGGGACCATTTTGCAATCCTGCGCTATCCCTTCCGAAGGGGTCGATATTTGGCCGGAGAATCCTAAGTTCCCCTAACGGGTTGCAATGCATGTCCGATTATGATTACTGGTTGGATATTCAATTAAGTCCAGTTTAGGGTGATCAATCATTTCATACAATTCATATAATATGTGCAGAGCAACAAATAGAATCATGGCCTCACCCATAATCAAGCACATGCATATATTCAACTATCTAACAAGCACAACCAAGCATAATCTTAAGCCTCCAAAATACAGCATCGTATTAATCCCAACTTACCTCGACTCCTCGCTCGCTCACTCGAGGTCCGATTTGCTCAGGCCATCGCCAGTTATCCCTATAACACGAACGTAGTTTCAGCTTTTCATATAACTGTTATAGGTTCGTTTTATCCTATAATGCTTATTATTAGGTTTTGTTTAAGGTTTAATATGCCTAATTATCTAGGTATTAAGTCTTTTACAATTATTCTAGGTTTGGGGTTAGGTTCAGGTGCGGTTTTCGCATCGATTTCTAAACCAGGTTTTTAGTTCGATTTTTAAGTAGCGTTTTATATTCCAACCCTATAAATTAGTTCCAACCCATAATGTGAAATTAATCACATTATTTCCCGATAACCTAAATACCATCATTACCCTTTGTCAGTGTTTATTTTACTCGGTACACTTAAATCCATATTAGTGTACCGAATTCACTCCTAATGTGATAAATTTTTACATTTTTCATATAATTCCATAAATTCAAGTTTCCTATCAGATTTATTGTGCATTTTTATTATTCTCAAAATATCAATTTTTATTATAATATTTTCTATTTATTATATTTTCAAAAATTACACATTATGCATTATTGCATATTATGCACATAATGCATTTCTAATATTTCTATTACCCTAATTACCATCTCTAAACACCAATTATTATTTCAAAATGTCTAAATCCATCCTAAATCAGATTTTACTCCAAATTTCCCTAATTTACAAAATTAACTATTTTTTCCTATTACTCATTTATTACATAATTAACCTAATAATTACATCTAACACCCTAAATGCTATAAGTATCATACTCCATCAGATCTTAACACCCTAAAACATCTACTTATTCACTAAGTCAGTAATTAATAATTTAATTACTTAATTAATCTTAAATTACCCATTTTATGCCTCATTTTAGGACCTAAAAATTATCTAAAAATTTCGAAAATTAATTTCTGAAAAAGGACTTCATAGCACTATTCTATATCATCTGAGTAATCTACACAAAAATTTTGGGCTTGAAACTACACTCCTAAGGTCATTTATTTATAAACCGAAATGTGCTCGGTTTTGCACGATTTCTTAGGGGCCATATATTACGGGATATAATTTCATCAAAATAATATTTTTCCTACAAACTACATACAATAAAACCTCAGAATAACAAGTTTCATAATTTTATGGGCAAAATAACTAATTTTACAAAATTATACAAGAATCGGGCTGGAATTTGGACTCACCGGTTCAGGTGGCTTCGGCCACCGCGGGCCGCCGTGGCCTTGTCGGCCGGCCTGGGCGCTACCACCACCGTATGGTGGTGGTAGCCGTCCACTCCCAGCTCCTCATTTGGTGTGGGTTCCCTTTAAAATCCTTAACTGCACAGTTTTTCTTATTTTTTTTATTTTCTGGATTTTCTCTCGAATTTTCAACTCTCTCTAATTTTCTCTAATTTGTATCTGTCCAAATGAGCTTCTGAATTTTTCTTACTATTTATAGACGATTTTTGTAATTATTATGCATTAATTTGACAAGATTTTGTCCAATTTCCTTGATTTTTGGCTTTTAAGTTGTTCAATTTTTATTGGTCAATTTTTCTTTTTCTGACCATGACCTAATCTTGCATCAGCTTATCCTCTTCTGATTTTTTTCTGATTTTTTTATAATTATTTTTTATTTTTCTTTAATTATTTACTTAGTTTTCGGCCAATTTTAGTAATTACGCGTATTTTTATCTACACGTAAATATATGTAGGGTACACGTGAACATTCCTAAATATTATTTTGGTCATTCTAAAATTTTTAGTATACATATAATCTATCTCTAATAATTTATTAGTTATTATATTACATTTTTCACCTTTTCGGTAATTAGCAGTTATTATGCTTAAAATTTGAAAATTTTATAATCTCCCATTTTACTATTTATTTTCTTAAATTTAAGTTTACGGGATCATTTTTACTAATATTTCTCTCAATAGTTTATAATTTGGGTGTGATCGGATTCTTTAGCCGATCGCCCTAAACCTTGGGTTCTAAGTTCAATCTTACAGTTACTTGGCTGAACTTTGGGGCTTACAATACATGTGTAATTGTTGCACATATTTAAATGATAAATAAATCAATACTATTCCCTCCCCCCTAACCTCTTAAGTTAGATGAACTGAAAGCTCCAACTTGACTACAAATGAAGGCCATAATCTGTCAAGAGGAGCTTTAGTCTTGACATCAACTATTTGCAAGAAAGAAGAAATATGGTGCAAGCAAAAAAAAAAAAATCCTATGGAAATTTGATTTCTAGTAAAATGAATGTCAGGATCGATATGCTTTATTCTACTATGAAAACATGGATTGTCTGCCAACATACAAGCTGATTTACTATTAGTGAAAAGACCCAATGGTAAAGAAACATTAATGTGTAAATCCTTGAGAATAAAAGATAACCAAAGAAGTTCTTTAACATGTGAAGGCCATACTACGATACTTAACCTCAGTGGACATAGTGTCTTACTTCTTAGTCTTCTAAGAAACAAGGGAAGTCCCAAGAAAAATGCAATAGCCTGCTAAAGATTTTTTATCAATGTAACGTGAACCCTAATCTGCATCACAATAACAATGTAGAGCCAAAGAAGTCAAAACCAAAAAAAAAAAAAGCCCTTAATTTATGCTACCCTTCAAGTAACAAAGGACATGAGTGGCTGCTTAAAGATGTGGAGTATGCGGATTGCTAATGAATTGACTAAGTTGCTAAATAGAAAAAGAGATATCTAGCCTTGTGATCGTGAGATACAACAAATGACCCACCATGCAATTGTACAAGGATAGATTAGCTAAGGGTACACCAAAAGTATTGTCAAGGCATAAATGAGAAGAAAAAGGTTGCGAAACTAGTTTAGAACTAGTAAGTCCAGCATCTTAAAGAATACTAAGCAAAAACTTGCATTGATGAAGATAAAATAAGTAAGAAGTGCGACAAATTTCAATCCTTAGAAAAAACCGTGCCTCTCCTATGTCTTTCACAATAAATTCCCTATCAATAGCTGTTTTACACTAGAAATATCAACCAAATCATCACCCATGATTAAAACATCATCAACATACACTAAAAGAGCTATGAAACCTTTGTCATTTGAATGAGTAAACAAAGAATGATTAGCTTGAGATTACACAAAACCAAGCGAACAAATGAACTTTGTAAATTCTTTGTTCCATTTCCTTGAGGCTTGTTTTAGGCTATATAAGGACCTCACTAATTTACATACTTGACCTAATAAAGAATACCCTTTTAGTGGCATCATGTAAATCTCTTCGTCAATAAAACCATGCAAAAAAGTACCGTTAATGCCTAATTGATGAACATGCCAATGTTTTGCAGCAGAAATAGCAAGTAAAACTCTCACTGTAGTAAGCTTTGCCATTGGAGAAAAGGTATGAGTATAGTCAACACCTTCAACTTGAATAAAACCTTTAACAACTAATCGAGCTTTAAACCAATCAATTCTCCCATTAGGTTTGTACTTGACTTTATATACTCATTTAGAGCCAATGGGTTTCTTTCCTAGTGGCAACAGGACCAAATCCCATGTATAATTAGACTCAAGAGCTAAAAGCTCTTTATTCATTACCTTAACCCATCTTGAATCTTGTTTAGCTTTATGATAGGTCAATGGTTCATGAATTGTAAGTATGTTTGCTAAAAAGGCAACATATTCTAGTGGAAATGAAGTGAAAGAATCATGTTAAAAAAGTGGACAAGCCTTTGATGTTATGGAGAAGGAAATTAGGTTAGTAGTAGGTATTGCAGGATGCATCATAACAAAATTTATAGTGTAGAAAAAGTCATGCAACCATATTGGTAGACACCTGGTTCTACTAAACTTGTGGACTTTAACATCTGTAGTAGTCAAAAGTGAAATCATAAACTTAGAAGAAGAATCATGTTTGGAAGTTGTGTTGGATGGTAAGACAGATTCATCTATTGAAGAATAAAAAACAGGTGAAATAAAGAAGTATATGATGGACAAGTTTGTGAAGGATTAGTTGTAGATTGAAAAGGAAAATAAGTTTCATGAAAAATAACATCATGGCTAACAAATAACTAGTAAGACTCAAGATCATAGAGTTTATATTTTTTATGATCTAATGGGTAACCAATAAAAATACATTTCTTTCCTTAAGGATCAAATTTATCTCTTGAAGTGATTGTAGTAACTGCATAAGCAAGACAACCAATGGTTCTCATATTTGAATAGTTTGGTGGTTCACGAAATAACAATTCATATGGCGATTTCCACTTCAATAATTGCATGGGCATTCAATTTATTAATATAGTAGTTGTAAGCCTCCAATAAGGTGTTTAGGGTTCAGTCCATAAAATTTAGAGCGACCAAATAAGTTATCCAATCGAATCCAAATTTTACGATAAAGTTAGGAATATTAGTAAAAGCGATTCAATAAGTTTGGATCTAGGAAAATAAATAATAAAATAATTAATTATTATAATATTAAATTATATATATTACCCATTATTTATCAAAGATGTATAAAACGAGTTCTGATAATTAACAAATTGATAAAAATAAATTATATACATACTAAAAATCATAAAATAACTTAAATAATATTTAAGAATGTTTATTTATATCATATATGCATTTATGTGTAGGTAAAAATATGAAAAATTACTTAAAATACAAAAACTAGGCTAAAATAACACTAAATAATTAAGGAAATTTCATGAAAATTAAAGAAAAATCAACAAAAATATGGAAAAGTGCAGAAAATTCTAGAATAAGGGTGTAGCATGCTGGGAATTTAACAAAAAATAACAACTAATAAATTTAAGATAAATAGAAAGTGAAAATGGAAGAGGTTAAGGGACACTTGGTCCCATAAAAATAAAAAACCTCTCTATAAATTCAAAAATCATTCATTGTGGTCAATTAGATATTCAAGAAAAATAGAGAAAGACCAGAAAGAGTAAGTTAGATAATTTTACAAAAAAATTTAGAAAACTTATGTGCAATTAGGGCCTGCAAAGCAAAACCACAACAGAAGGCTACCTGGAAACGAATAACCACCACCACCACTACCCCATTTGGCTGACATACATAGAACCACCACTAGTGGCCAAAAGCTGATCGAACAAATAAGTCCGATTTCTAACCTAATTTTGTTTAATTTTGCAAAAATATTAAATGTATTTAGAAAATTATGAAATTTGATATTCTAAGGTTTATATATATATAGATTTAGGAGAAAATATTAGTTTGATGAATTTATATTTGAAAATATATAGTACTTAAGAAATCTCAAAAACTCGAGATTATTTTGATTATGAAATAAATTGCCTTAATAGTATAGTTTTGAGTTCAAAATTTTTGGGTAAGCTATTTAGAGTATTTAAAACAATGCTATGAAGAGATTTTTTAGAAATCTATTTTCAAAATTTTAAATAATTTTTAGGTCATAAAATGATATACAAAATGGATGATTTTGAGTTAATTTAGTAATTAGTTGTTTTAGGATGTTAATTTCTAATATAGTATGTTGTTTGTATCATTTAAGATGTTAGATGTAATTATTAGGTGTATTATGTAGTATATATGTAACAGGTAAAATGGTATAATCTAAGTTAATCTTGTGATTTAGGCTTAATTAGGTATAAATTCTGATTTATGATATAATTAGATGTTTTGATATGTTATTGGATGATGAATGATAATATATGTAATGTTAGAAGTGTCAGATAAGTGATATAAGTGTATAATTTGAAATAATACATAATATGTGTATATAGGAATTAAATGGGTAGAAAACATTAAGTAAAAATTAATTGCATTATAATATTAAGAATATGATATAAATCTGATTTAGATAATGAATTTACAAAATTATATGAAAAATGTAAATTATTCTCATATTGAAAGCTAATTTGGTAGTCAAATTTGGAATATAATGGACCGTACGAATCAAAATACTAGTTAGGGGCTAAATACAAGATTTATGATACCCAAGTGTAACATGATTAATTTCACATAATGGTTCAAAATGAGTTTTTAGGGTTTACATATAAAACCCGTAATAAAAAATTGAATTAGAACCTAATTTGGAAACCAATTCGGAAACTAAATTAGAACCTAGCCTAAATTTGAAATAATTGTAAAAGATTTAAAAACCTAGATAATTAAGTGTGACAATGCCTAAACTAAAGATAACATAAAGAATTACATAATAAAACTTATATAAAATCGTTATATGAGTACTAAAATAACATTTATATTATAGAGATTATTGATGATAGCCTATGCGAGTTCAACAATGGCTTATGCGAGTTGCACCTTAAGTAAGCAAGTAAGAAGTCTAAATAAGTTGGGATCATCATGTTACTGTATTTCGAAGTATCATTTTATAGTACTCAGAGACTTGAGATTATACTTGGTTATGTTTGTTAGATAGTTAACTGTATGCATGCCTGTGTATGATTATTTCTAAATTTGATTTTATGATTCTGGTTTACTATTTTGGCTTGTATTTGTGTAATTTGTTTAAATTGATTAAATACCTTAAACTGGATCTAACTAAGTATATGACCTGTAAGTCTAAAACGAACCTGTATAGCAACCCATTAAGGGAGACGTTTAGAGTTCTTTAGCCAAATACCGACCCATTCAAAAGGGATAACATTAGATAGCATAATGGGTCATTTCTTCATCCTTAGTCGAACTAAATGACAAGAGAGAAGGTTGCAACAAGAGTTAAGTTAATGGTTCGAAGGTAGTCGCGAAATAAATGGTGTCTCTATTGTATAAGCTTAGGTTTGGTCGTGAACTGTTGATATGTGTGCTAAGCTCCTCAACCTAGATTAAAGCGGGTGTAATTTCTCTAATCTTACAATGAACTAAATAACATCATGCAATAACATTTGCTTGTATATGCATTACATTTAACTAATTTGATTAATAACCTTGTTTATGTTTGATATATAGTTTTAAGTCTCCATCCTAACTTACTAAGCAATTGATTACTCACATTCTTATAGATGTTATTGCAAGAGTTAGTTCGGTAACGGCTTATAATTACCTTAAAGCTACCAACTATTGGATCTTAGGGAGTGAGGATAAAGAACTACGAATCGGTCACACTCTTACAATTTGAGTCTTAACTTTAAAACTTTTAATATCAATTTACGTATTTCTTAAGTAAAGTAAAATTAGGTTCCTAAATCTTGTAAACATTACTTGGATTATTTAAACCTTAATAAGTAATTTTTCATATTTCCATAAGTAATTAACATGTTTAATTTATGAATTATTTACTTCAAAATGGTTTAGTTGTAGACGCCTTATGCAAATCTAATCTAAGATAACGATTGTAATGTTAACTTTTATCCTTGAATGGTTTATATGATAGGACTTTATGACTTCGCCACTTTGGGGCATAACAATTCTAAGTTGGTATCAAAGCGTAGTTCTAGTGAATTCACTTTATAATGTAATAATTAAAGGAAGTAGACATAATAAGAGTACATTGAGACTGGGTAATGATAAGTGGACAGTAAAGAAATGTACTATAAATTATAGAGCAGTGATTATAACACTAAACTAAGATAAATATTAAATCGATCTTAAATCTAGCTATGAGATTGTATGGTGAATTGACAGTTGGTTAAATCAAGTAAGATTGGAGGAGAGTCTTTGATCCGATATAGAGCTAAGATGCAAAGAATATTGTTAGAAATAGTTAGTTAGGATATGTTAATATTGTAGTTAGAATTATTGAGAACTTTGTTGATGGGATTGTGTTGTAATTGATGAGATGCATAAATGATAACAGAGATTTATTTAAGTCTTTTAATATAATAGAGATACTGTGATATGTGCTGTTAATTAAAAATGGGTGGAAAGTAAGAGACTATGACTTAATGAATTTTAATAAGAAACTTTTAGTAAGAGCAAAATAGAGAGACCTTACCCTATTAATACAACTTATATTTCCACTAGCACACTATATATCTTTAGACATTACCCTCAAAAGATTATTGATTGGTTTCCATAGTTTCCTACATTAAGTAAAGAAAGTAAAGTAAAACACTTAAAACTAAAAGGATCTCACCCTAAACCAATAGTTTGACAAACTATAGGTGAATCAAAACCTATACTAGAGGTGCAATCATAACCTAATTCAGGAGTAGATCCTATATAGAATAAAAATGTGGTATATGAAATAATAGTTAATAATAGCATTAAGGAATTTGATAATAATAAGGTATATGGAATGATTACTATTTTTTATTTTCCTATGAAACTATAGGGTACAAAATCAACAAGTGCAAATGATATTGAATTAATTAAAAGATAAATGTGGTGGAATTCTTTTAAACGAAGAATTGTTATTAGTCATTTAAATGATGAATATAATATGATAGTTGGTTATGTTTTGTTAGGAGTTAGAATTGATCCTATGTTAGTTATTCGTATATATAGATATCCCAATGGTCTCTTAATGGACATAGTTGTGTTTCTCAACAAAAGTGTATTCTTTTAAATATGTGTAATGATGATTTACATGTTTGTAGCTATGGGTATAAAAGGAACAAATGAGTTTGGGTAACTAATATTGAAAGTCTTTTACATATGTAAAAATGGTTATAGAAACTTTAATATGAGATAATAATTAGGTTATAAATCATTTAGCCCTTAATGAATAAAGAATTTAAGATTTATATTTGTGGAGTTGTAAGCAAGGGTAGGTGAAGCAAAATGAGTATAAAATGGATAACGAGATCTTTATGTTGTGTTGAGGCAAACTGAATAATATCACTATGTGGTACCTATGTTCGGCCATAAGGAAAAATTTAAAAGCGAAGTAATTAAAAGAAGGATTGGATTATTTAACAAGTGTTCAATAGTAAGTTGAAACGGAATATGCTTTTATAATGGTGTCCAGAAGAATATGATATAGAAACTATTCCTTATTAAATTTGGTTCAATTAGGTATTGTGAGTTGGAAGTTGTTGTTTACCCTTCATAATGAAGTAATGGATAAGAAATGTTGATAAGAGATAGTCATTTCATGATCTAAGCTTAAAGGAGTGAGGAGATGAGTAGTGATTTTAGTGAAGAACTCTCACTTGATCTTAGCTGAATGATAATAAATTTGAACAAAAGGATCAGTTGATAATCATATGAATAATGTACAATTATTGCAAAATATATGTATATACATATGGATAAAATGTAAGTACAATAATGATATTAAGATGTTTAATCTCTATAAGTCAAAAATTAGTCGACAGAAAAGGATTTAAGGTGATTGGGATTATCATTACCTATCAATCTAAAATTTATATTAGAGGAAGGATATTAATCCAAAAAGCTCTCAAATATGATTAAAGTGAAATTTAGAAGAAAAGCTACTAATGATAGATAATGAGAAGTTTGTTGATATTTACAAGTGAGAGACTAAGGAAAGTACCAATAAGTATTGGATCTACTAGTAATATATAAATGTTCAAATGTATTTCTAAAGATTAGTTTATGGATATTTAAACTTTATGGTTAAGTTAACCAAGAATCGAACATATAGTTGAAGTTCGATATTGGATATTATAAATGGGATATTATGAGTTAAAGGAATGATTGTATTTTTTTGAAGTAACATCGGATTAGAATGTTACCAATTTAGGATAAAGTTGGAGGAAGCTTCTATATCACAATATTTGACAAACATTATGAATTCCTAGCAATGTCTCTTAGTTTTATAATGTAAACTATAGTCATAGAATTAGGAGAATCACATATATGCCAACTGTATATGAAGAAACTTGTTATGATAACTATTGATAGTATTTTGATATACAAAGTATATGTAGATGGCATTACTAAAGTTAAGTGACCATGAGTGGTATACCAAATTAAAGAAGTATACTTTTAGATAGGACAATATTGCTCTCCTTAAATGAGTTATCTTTGGAAAAGGAACTTCTATAGATACTAAAAGTGTTTAAGTAGTAACCGAGGAAAGATAGTTGGCAATCATTACCAAGAAAGAAGATCTATTGAAGTAACTAGATGTACAAGAAAGGTATAAAGCAACAATACACTTCTATGAGTAGTCACAATAGGTGATCCAACAAAGGAATGGCAAATCTAAGATGGTCAATTCATTGTTATTGAGTCTCATGTTAAGTTAACCCTATCGGTGTATTCTATCATGTCAAATCTTATCAAGTAATAAGTTATTATCAATATTGTCTCTCTTGCTAAATCTATTGATCAAAAGTCACATTCATTCTTATCAGGTCAGATCAAGTCAAATTGAGACAATGTCAAATACCTCATTTGAATTTGAGATGGGGGAAAGTCAAGATTTGCCAATTTTACTTCTGTTGATCTTATGATAAGCTGTATGAAGAAACAAATGAGAAGCTACAGCAACGGCATAGTTATTATGAGCAGAAGATTATGGATGAGAGGAAGAGTAATGATATGAGGTGAACTTGGAACCATTTATGATCACAAGTAAAACCTAGGAATCAATAAAATAAGGAACAAGTAGAAGATAAACCAACAAAAAAACTTGTAAGGTTATAGAGCTAAGTCATAAGATAGCATAACACAACTAGAGGACTATGGTGATGGAATAAGGTATGATTAATATCAAAGTATGGAATACAAAGGAAGAAAATTGGATGAGAATTTGAGAGATAAATGAAGAGGTTAAGTAAAGGTTCAGATAAAGGAGTGGAAACATAATCAGAAGGTTATTCAGAAGCTTAATTAGAAGATAATTTGATAGAATGGAAGAAGAATTTCAAAGTTGTGAAGCAACCTATAAAGATATAAGATAATCGAGTTTAGAAGTTAAGGAAGTTAAGATATGGAATATGTGAAGGTATAATGGGACGAAGGTCGAAATTTGAAAGTTACTACAAAATAGAATGTAGCGAATATGAAGCATTACTCGTGGTTCTTCCGATCATCGAGATAGTAAAAGAATATAAGTTGTTATTTTTTGTTAATTGAGTATTACGTAGATATATAATAGTTTCGAGGATAGAACTATTGTAAGGGGGTGGAAATGTAAGCTCCATAGTCAGGTATTTAGGATTTGGTTCGTAAAATTTAGGGTGACCAAGTGAGTTATCCGATTAAGCCAAATTTTATGATAAAATTAGGAATATTTATAAAAGTAACCTCATGAGTTTAGATTTAGGAAAATAAATAATAAAATAATTAATTATTATAATATTGAATTATATGTATATTACCCATTATTTATCGGAAACAAGTAAAATGAGTTCCTATAATTAATAAATCAATAGAGATAAACTATATGTACACTGAAAATCATAAAATAACTTAAATAATATTTAAGATTATTTATTTGTACCATATATATATATTTACGTATAAGTAAAAATAAACGAAATTACTTAAAATACCTAAACTTAGCTAAAATAGCACTAAATGATTAAGGAAAATTCATGAAAATTAGGGAAAAATCAAGAAAAATATGGAAAAGTGAAGACAATTCCAAAATAAGGGTGTAACATGCTGAGAATTAAGGAAAAATAACAACCAATAAATTTAAGACAAATAGAAAGTAAAAATGGAAGAGGATAAGGGATACTTAGCCCTTTAAAAATCAAAAGCAAGCCCTAAATCTCTCTATAAATTTAGAAATCACTCCCACAACTCATTTTGGTCAGTTAGACATTCAAGAAAAATAATGAGAGACGAGAAAGATTAAGTTAGACAATTTTACAAAAAAGAAAAAAAAGTTAGAAAAACAGTATGCAATTAGAGCTTGTAAAGCAAACCCACAACAAATGGCCACCTAGAAATGAATGGCCACCACCACCACACCCTACCACCACTGTCTCATCTGGCTGGCACACATATAGCAACCACTAGTGGTCAAAAATCGATTAGACAGGTGAGTCCAATTTCTAACCCGATTTTACTTAGTTTTGTAAAAATATTAAATGTGTTTATAAAATTATGAAATTTGGTATTTTGAGATTTTTATGTATGTAGATTTAAGGAAACATATTAGTTTGATGAATTTATACATGAAAATGTATAGTGCTTAAGAAATCTCAAAAACCTAAACTTATTTCAATTTAGAAATAAATCACCTTAATAGTGTAATTTTGAGCTCAAAATGTTTGTATAAGTTATTTAGAGTATTTAAAATAGTGCTATGAAGAGGTTTTTCATAAATCTATTTTTGAAATTTTTAGATAATTTTTAGGCCGTAAAACGATATACAAAATTAGTAAATTGAGTTAATTTAGTAATTAAATAGATAATTACTAATTTATTATATAATTAGGTATTTTAGGATGTTAATTTCTAATATAGTATGATGTTTATAGCATTTAGGATGTTAGATATAATTATTAGGTGTATTATGTAGTATATATATAATAGGTAAAATGGTATATTTTAAGTTAATTTTGTGATTTAGGGTTAATTAGGTATAAATTCTAATTTATGATATAATTAGATATTTTGATATATTATTGGATTATGAAGGATAATATATGTAGTGTTAGAAGTGTTAAATAGGTGATATAATTGTATAATATGTAATAATACATAATATGTGTATATAGGAATTAAATGGATAGAAAATATTAGGTAAAAATTAATCATATTATAATATAAGGAATATGATATAAATCTGATTTAGAAGGTGAATTTATGATATTATAGGAGAAAAGTAGGTTATTCTCACTTCGAGAGCTAATTCGGTAGTTAAATTAGGAATATAATGTACCATACGGATTTAAATACTAGTTAGAGACTAAATATAAGATTTAGGATACTTAAGTGTAATGTGATTAATTTCACATAATGATTCGAAATGAGTTCTACGGTTTTGTATATAAAACCCATAATCGGAAATTGAATTAGAATCTAATTTAGAAACCGATTCGGAAACTGAATCAGAACTTAGCATAAATTAAGAATAATTATAAAAGATTTCAAAACCTAAATAATTGTGTATGATAAAAGCCTAAACTAAAGATAACATAAAGAATTATAAAATAAAACTTATATAAAATTGTTATATGAGTACTAAAACAATATTTGTATTATAAAGATTATTGGCGATAACTTGTACAAGTCGCACCTTAAGTGGGTAAGCAAGAAGTCCAAGCAAGTTGGGATCATTACATTACTATATTTTAGAGTACTAGTTTATATTACTCGGAAGCTTGAGATTATACTTAGTTGTGTACGTTAGGTAGTTGACTGGATGCATACCTATGTGTAAGTGTTTCTAAACTTGATTATATGATTTTGGTTTACTATTTTGGCTTATATCTATGTGATTTGTTTGAATTTATTAAACACCTTAAATTAGATCTAACTAAGTATATGACCTAAAGTTTAAAACGGACCTACATAGCAAATCATTAGGAGAGATGTTTAGGGTTCTTCGGCCAAATACCCACCCATTCGAAAGGGACAGTACTGAATAGCATAATAGGTCCCTTCTTCATCTTTATTCTAACTAAATGACAAGAGAGAACGTCATGGTAAGGGTGAAGTTAATGGTTTGAAGATAGTCGCAAGTCCATTGTACAAGCTTAGGTTTAGTCATGACCTATTGATATGTATACTAAACTCCTCAACCCAAATTAGAGTGAATGTAATTTCTCTAATTTCATGACGAACTAAATAACATCATGCTATGGCATTTACTTGTACATGTATTATATCTAACTAATTTGATTGATAACCCTATTTGTGTTTAATGTATAGTTTTAAGTCTCCACCCCAACTTACTGAGTGATTAGTTGCTCAAATCCCTATAAATATTATTGTAGGAGCTAGCTAGCTAGGAATCAGCTTATAATTACATTAAAGCTAGTAACTATTGGATCTTGGGGAGTTAAGATAAAGAACTGTAGATCGATCACACTCAAGAAGTTTAAGTCTTAACTTTAAAACTTTAATATCAATTTATGTATTTCTTAAGTAAAGTAAGATTAGATTCCTAAATCTTGTAAACATTACTCGAATTATTTAAACTTTAGTATGTAATTTTTTATATTTCCATAAGTAATTAACATGTTTAATTTTTGAATTATTTGCTCCAAAGTAGATTAGTCATAGATGTCTTGTGTAAATCAGGTTTAAAAACACGGCTATAATGTTAGCTTCTATCCTAGAATGGTTTGTATGACGGGACTGTTACGATTCTACCACCTCGAGGCATAATAGTAGTAACAAAAATGCACTCTCCCTAGAACTTTTTTGGCAAGTTATCATGTAACCAAAGGGCTTAAGCTGTGTTAACCTAAGGGCCTATGTTTCTTTCTACCACTCCATATTGTTAAGGGGTATAAACTATACTTTTCTAATGCTATATGCCATGCTTCTCAAAAAGTGCTTGACACTTTTGAGATAAAAAATCACTTCCATGGTCTATTTGGATGGTTTTGGGCGTAGTAGGAAAGTGGTTCTTAACATAAAAAGGAAAGGCAACAATAATGTCAAGTGTATGATATTTGTAAGGTAGCAAGTAGGTTCATGTAGTACAATTCATATCATCCACTACGATTAAGAAATATTTGCAACCAATTAGAGAAATCATATTATATGGACCCCATAGATCAAGTTGAATCAGATCAAAAGGAATTGATGTAAAAGAAGTATTAGATGGAAAGGGAAAATGATGAAATTTGGCAATTTGGCAAGTATCACAAAGAAATGGAGAATCACTTTTATTTTTACAACTAATAATATGTTGTAATGTTGACATTGATGCATGTCCTAACCTTCTATTCAAAAGTTCCAAGGAAACATCATTAACATCAGACAAAGAAACAACAAAGTGTTTAGTTGCAGTATCATTTACTAAGGTATTATTCACAAATAAAGAACTACCAATAGAATTATAAGTCGATACACTAGCATTAGAATTACATAGCTTCTAGTTTCATATTGCACAAATTTCACCACATATAAGCCTTTGTATAATCTTTCTTTGGCAATGCATGTTTTAGTTCTCAAGTCCTTAAACTCACAAACATGAGCATTAAAGATTGCAATCATGTTGGTGTTAATGACCAGGCTATTAATAAATAGTAGGTTATGTTTGAAGTTAGGTATGGAAAGGACTTTGGTTAAAAGAAGGTTTTTGTTCAATATTATATCCCCAACAATAGTAATTGCTTTCACATTATCATCAGGTAATGTTACTCTAATAGGTACAGATATAATGTGTTGATTGGTCAATAAGTGTTTGAAAGGAGTGATATGATTTGAAGCACCCATATCTATAATCCATTCACACATTCTAGTATCATAAGACAAACATGAATTTAAACAAGAAGAAGAATGCAATACTTCACCAACAAAATTTATCAAAGCACTTTGATCTTGGCATCATCTTAACAACTTCAAAACAAAGTTTTTGCATAAAATCAGAATCATCAGCAAATTCATTAGCATCACAATAACTCTCCAAGGGGGTATCCATAGGAGGAACAGCAATGTGAGCAGCAAATCTAGAAGTAATAGTTGCTTGCTCTAGATCCCTCTATTTAAACCATTTAGGAAAACCTATAATCTCGAAGCAATTATCAACAGAATGTCCACTCTTCTTGCAATGTATGCAAGTAACAAATTTAGAACCACCCCTACCTCTTCTTTCCTTACAATCAATAGGTACTATTCTCATATTTGACTTTACTTGATACACAGTAGTCATACTTTCATCTGAGTGTCCCATCAAACCAACCATCTGCTTTTGTTTTTCTCCTTGACATACAATGGAGTAAGCCTTACTTACTAAAGGCAAAGGCTTCATAGAAATAATGTGACTTCATACTCCATCAAACACATCATTTAATTCGACCAAAAATTGCATCAACTTAGTTCTATTCTCAAGTTCTTGTATTTTAGTATTCGAGGTACAACCACATTGTGATATAATACCACATGTACGTTTAGGAACACTAGAAAGATTATCTAATTAATCCCATAGCTTCTCAATCTTGTTATAATACATAGAAACACTCATAGCACGTTGTCCAAAATTGATTATCTCATACTATAGCTGATATAATGGTAGTCCATTCATAAGGCCAAATCACTCTAAAATATTTTCCCACAACACTTTTGAAGACTATGCATACATGAAAGTTTCAAAAAGCTCTTTCGTCATTGAATTTAGGATCTAGCAATGGATCGTATAATCACATTAGATCCAATTTTATACTTAAGTTTGTTGTTCGATATTAGGTTTCTCACATTCGCTAGTTATAAAACCTAATTTGGCCTTAGCACCAAGTGCCAATCTAATTGAATGACTTTACCCTAGATAATTTGATCCATTGAAAATTATGCTTGTAATTATTGTTCCTAGATTATCGAAACCAGATAAGGGCATTGGATCATTCAAATCTACATTCATCTTTGCTTTACCCGTATTCATAATTATCAACCAAAACAGAGAACTATAACCACATGAAGTAAAGAATGACAAGAACTATTCGATGTGAATCAACAAGAAGATGAGAATTAGTAATTACTTAGCTCTAATACCATAATGAAAGCTTGATGATTCCTTATCCACAATCGTTTAGCTAGAATAGTGAGAGAATTCAGGGAGAACAAAGGGTACGAAAAGAAACATAAATTGTTATTCTCTCATAACTAATTTACATACAGAGGATACACATGTGTAAATGATAAATAAATCTATACTATTAACACTCTTTTAAATCAAACTTAGAATATATAAGGTAGAAATATAATATTATTTTATGTTCATTATTATTTTTGAATAATTTTTATAAGTACATAAGGTACCTTAGAAGTTGCATTATGCATATCCTAGAATACTTGGATGGATACAAGGTAAGGAGACGTTGTACCTATACTCTATCATATGGAAGAAGGTTTTTGAAAATTGTACCTAGAGTCTATCTTATAACCTTCAATGTTTGCTTAGAATCTACTTGGTCGAATAAGGTATTTAAGGCAAGGGATACAATAGGTTTACAAGCTAATTCAAGTATTTTTGAGTTGTTAGATTTGCGAAACAAATATATCCTATCATGGATTTGGAAAAAAGATACATTACTACTAACAAGCCATGTGTTTTGATGAGTAATCGGTAGATACCAATGGTGTTTAAATATATAATTATGATAGTGAGTATATGTCTTTATGTGTTAAATTTTATTAGTACTTAATACCACTCATCAAATGACATAGTATGTTAATATTATTGAAATCTTTCTCATAGGTTTTAACCTAAATAATAATACAAAAATTTCTCAATTGAAGTACTTTATGGCCATGAAAATTTTAGCAAAACTAACTAGATATGAACCATTAAATTTAAATCTCGATATAGACACATTTTCAAAACTTGTTATATAATGTAATAAAAAAATTCTAAATTCCTATGAATTTATATTTAAATAGAATCATTAATTGTCCATTTACTTGAAGGTAATAGAGAAGGGACGGAATGACTATTCCTTCATAATTGTTTATTACCTTATTCACTTATAAAAATAGATATGAAATTGTAATTCCTATAGACTTTTCTATTTTCACTCCATTAGGAATAGTTATTACTTAAAAAAGGTAGAATTTTGCATTCCTGTAGAGAGAATAGAAAGTTTAAATGGTATAATCATTATACCCTCATTAATTTTTCAATTAATAACAAGTAAGGACAAATTGGCTTTTTTTAATTTTATTTATAACTTAATATTGTAATTAATGAGGTAAATAAATATTAAAATGAGTATTTTCTACAATAAAAGATTAAATAAAGTAAACATTAGAATAAAAAATACTAGTATATTTCTGATTTTAGATATTTTTAAGGTATAATTTTTTTATTCCTTATTTATTTCATTATAAAAAATTAACTGAACCGTGTGCTTAAAATTTATTGAGTGTTAAAAATAACGCTTGGTAAGTTCTCAAAGATATGGACTCCTAAATATAATATAAGTTTAAAAGAGTTATGAGTAGTGTAATTTATGCATTCATAAGTGTTAAAAGAAAGGATGTTAGAAAATGCGAAGTATATAAATTTCTTTTTTTCTTCTCTCTCTCTCTTAGTCATTTTCCCCTAAAATGAAACGATGCTGAGTGCTAAAAGTAAACCACACCGTCCAAGGAATAAAACAAAGTAAGGAAACTGATTCCGATTTGAACCAAATTTATACAGCACAAAACGTTTTAACAATGTACAAATTTTGTCTTGGAACTGCTCCTGCTGTTTTTTGCCATCATATTGGAACTGTTCAAGTAACTGTATTTGAACAGTACACATCATTTTATAAGTTTCACCAGTAAACTTGAATCGAATAAATTCATATCCTTATATTCGTTTTATAAGTGCTTAATCTCTCTCTCTCTCTATATATATATATATTATTTCAGATTCAATTGGCTGCTTTATTTTTAACAGAAAACAGTAAAAAAAGTTATAACAAAATACTATTAAGTATAATAAAAACAATTCTATGCCTTTTTTATTTAAATACATTATTTTACTTTTAGGAAACTTTTATTACTTTTATTAAGAATGAAACAATTATATAGGATCCAAAATATGTCTTCAAAGATTTTGGATATCCCAATCCATATTTCGAAGGTATGAAATACGCCAATGTGGAGCAAGGGCTTTACGATTTATCCAGACAGATGACAAAAACATATTGAGTAAGAGCACCGTTGAGGTATGTGTAAAACGTGAAAGTCTTGTTTAAATGTCAGTAAGGAGACATGATTGAACAAAATCTTGAATAAGATTTTCGTGGTCACCGTTTACTGTGTTAAACCTGAGAGAGAACAGCAATGGAGATTTATGAACCTCACCAAAAAGGGAAAGGGTATCAAATCGAAGTTTTAATAAAAAGAAGTCCTGTTCAGTGAAAGCATACAACGCAGTAAATTCATGACGTTATATGTCCGATCGCTGCTAATTAATTTAAGCGGCACCTCTGATCTCTACGTAGGGTAATGGGACCATTAAATCTCGCCAGAAGATCAGCTCGTACGATATCATGATTGCATGCAATGCATTTGGATATCAGCTCAGTATCCTTTTATGTAAAAGTTTTAGGATAAGTGTCCATCTCCCTAAACGAGCGAAACAGTCGATCGCAATTTATATGCGGTATGGATTTACAAATAGGGACCTATTGAAGATGAAATTTTATTACATCGTGATTTTTGAAAAGGCATGCATTGAAATTTTTTTAAAACCATATTGCAAGGATAGAAGATGGCACTGAAATCCCCCTAGATGTACAATAGAACCTACATCCAAATGCACTAGAGTTTCCAAACCCTACATAATAATTATCTAAAATGATGCAGTTAAAGTTTATAAATATAAAGGACATTCAATCAACTCGGTCAATGCTTGTTAACACAATCAAATTTGCTTTGCATATATCTTCAAATACCTATGGTTTCAACTAATTTCACTTTGCTTTTGTTTTATTTTATTTTTATTTTAATTCATTTCATTTGTAATTCGATGATGGTTTGAGCTCATAAGAGGGTAGATGGTGGTTCGACAATCGTGTGAGGTGATGGATTTACAAAAAAGCCCCTATGACTAAGCTAGTAAGAGTCTTCCCATACTTAAGTTAGTAAAGGAACGATAGAAAAAAGAGTATACATCTGAAGAGCAAAAAGAGTGAGATAGGAGCTTTTGGATTGTGATCCCTCCTTAACTTTAATTCCATTACCTATTTATAAGACAAGAGCTTACTTGCTAGAAACACTTGATAACTTAGCATTGGCTTATACATAGTTAGTGCAAGACATGTGTGCATGGTAAGGGATGCTAGGGTTACTTCATTGGTTAGTAAGCTTTAGGAATGGCTATTATGTTTGAAGTGAGTGCAGTTGTCACATCCAAGGCAATAAAGTACGTAAGCCATACTGCTGATGCTAGAAAACATTTAATGAGGGAAGAGAGAGAGCATAGCACTAGAGGCTTCGAATCATGCCTTGAGCACTTGATACATACTCACGATTTAAGCTTGGTGCTGCATGGTGAGCTTATCCTCAAGCTTTGAAGTCTTAGGAGTTGGGCTCATAGAAGGCATTGGATGAAGTCTCCGAGGGATCCGAGCAGGTTAGGATAGAAATGTGTTCATGGTAGGCTTGAGTAAATTGTGCTAACTTATAAATAGATTAGACAAGACGATCCATCAAGTAAGGTTTGAAGAGGCATGCTTGAGGAGACTCAAGCAAGATTCTTGACTTGAGTGGAGTGAGCCCCCCTTACCCCGCTCTGCCCCCCCTCCCTAAGTTGAACTGTTGAAAAGAGCCAAGCTCGTCAACCTAAAGTAGTATTCGGGTGCAAAGACACTTAGACTTGGTCCTTAGGGCCCTAGGATGAGAATGCCCCATCAACATAGTTGTTCTCATTTATGCTTTGTTAGATTGTTCTAAAAAATCAAGGTTAAATGGAGATTTTCATAAGCTTGTGATTCCCTTTTCTTTAAGAGCTTTAGAATCCCATGCTGAATTTTTTGAAAACATTCATAACCTTTGTAAAATATAATATATTTTTGGCTAACTCTCAAAATATAATTAGGTGATTATTAACTGGAACAAAATTAACAATCTTTGATTTATCATGCCAAAGTCTTTAGTATATTTGAAAGGTTAATTTTCTAGAGGAGTTGTCTTTTAAGAGAGAAGAACAAGTGCTAAATATAAAAAGTTTGTGTTAGAATTATTTGTGAAACATAGATGTATACTTTAACATCATTTTACCAATTATCATGAGTTACAATTTTTCCTAACGTAATGACCATTAAAAGCATTTTAGTGATGACCATTAAATTGAGTTCAAATTAGTTACCAATTGATCCGAACTATACAATTTAGAAGAACACAATTTAAGAAATCGAAACAATACATCAATTTAAGCAATGTGCACAATCATCAATTGATATGAAACTTAGTTTTATGAAGTTAGTAAATCATTTAGAGCACTCCAACTACTCGTAGGTAAGTTGTCCTAGTGAAATCCATTTTGGTCTCAACATCGATATGTCTAGACTATTCAACAAATAGGTCTGCATGAGTCAATTCTCATATTTTATCTCTTATATTTAGCCTAAAGTTGTCTAAAATCACTACTCACAATTTAAAAAAAAAAATTCTAAACTAAGGGAAATTTAACATTTTAGATAGTTTTAACATTTCCAAGCCATCAATCATATTTGTTAAATTTTATTTAAATAATTAGACATTCGATCAACATCCTCAAAATCAACATTGTATTGAATGATCATATGTAATTTTTGATAAGACAAAATATTAGATAAGTTATTAAGCTTAATTTGGTTAAATCTTCAATAATTAATTGATCGTATATGAAGTATGTCTTGAACTTGAAATTGTTACATGTGTTATGTGACATTGTTCCAAATGCATTTTGGAGTTTGTTTGTTTAATGTTTGAGATGAATAGAAGAGGTCAAGGGAACAAACATTGGACTTAAAATGACATGGCATCCGAATCCTAGCTTAAATAGAGCTATTTGCAGCTAACATATTGATGTCATTGAGCATGGTAAGCAAATATTAAGTTGTTAAGAAATGAATACGGTTTGACAAATGAATTGTACTTAAGGACACAATAGAAATCGCTTTCCTTAAAGAATTTATACCAATTATACAAAGTTTGCTATGAGAGTTTAAGTATGGAATTTCCCCAGGATACAATTAGGTCTTAATGTATGAATATCAAAAAATCATACACTAAACCAAACTTAGAATACAGATTAGAAGAGTTGTTTGTATAGTGTTTGAAGTAGGAGGATTTGTAGGAAAATTGAATGAAAATTTGTGCAAAAAAGAAGAAGAAAAACAAAGTTGCAAATAATCATTTATAATATACACTTTAAAGGTACACAACCTTTCACCGAGAGTTATATTAATTCATTGATAAACTTCTATCCATTAGATTGGTTAAAATTCAATTACAAGTTAATCTAAACCTTGTGCCACAAAGTATAATGACTTTTATGATTGCAACTCATGAGAATTTGATCAAAAGTTGCAAATATTTCAAGCAGTACGATTATTAACATTATTGATGTAAAGATTACAAGCAAGATTGATGACCATGATCTTTAATTATAAACCTCTTATACTTAGTTTTTTCTCTTTACTATTGCATTATGCCCTAAGTTCATGATGGTGATCTTGGAAATAAACCTCTTATAAATTTGTTTACTTATTTCCACGTTCATGAACAATCTATGCCTAAGTTTAGGACTGTAAATCTTGACCATAATCCTCTTAGAAATATTTAATTTCTCCTTTCAATGCTTGTAATTAACATAGGTATCGTCCAAGTCAATTATCTACTATTCCAAACATGTAGTTCAAACTTTAAACGCATAATTAAAAATCTATTTCTACATTCCCTTACTAAATTGCCAATTATCTAAACATTATCTAAATATAAATTCTTCATTGACTATGTAAACCCTAGGAAAACAATAGTTGAACCCTAACTCAAGTCTGAGTATCCTAAACTATACAATAAGTCGATATGCCTAGTAACAATAAAAGATTACGAAGTTTAATAAATCAAATATAACACTGATAACAAAGCCTTAGGAATTGATCGAAACCCTAAATCGCGTATTAAAACCATAAAACTGATTTATGCACCATTAATCAAAATTGAACTCGAATTTGTTCGAAACTCTAAAATTATAAATACAAACCTATAAAATAGTTAAATATTACTCAATAGTGATAAAATTATAGTCGATTGTAATTTTCGACTAAATCGCCCATTCACGTAAAATTATAACGAAATCGCTATAATAACTTGTAAAAATTATAATTGTAACTGGTACCAATTAAATTGATAAAATTTCACAAAAATTTAAACGTTAATTTATGATGAGAATTGTTATAATTTATGTGTTTTGAAAAACTACATATATCTATTATTAATTTTTATTTTCCTTCTCATTCTTTTTCTATTTATCTCTTTTCTTCCTTTCATTTCCCTTCTTTCTCCATTGCTACATCCTGCAAAACCGAAACAAAAATCAACAAAACGAAGCAGCGCATGTGTTAAGTACACAATAAAAGAAAAATAGGAGATATATACTTTGTCCCATCTTCATAAATACAAAGATTAGGATAAGATATTTTTCACCCTTCTTAACTTGTTAATCACGTGTGATATAAGAAGCAAATAAAATCTAGAAAAAGAAAAAAAATTCCTGGAAACAAACCGAAAGTAGAACGTAAGGAAAGAAGGAAGAAAAAGAAGAAGAAAAGAAGAAGGAAAAGGAGAAGAAAAACTAAGACTAATAAGTAAGTAATTCATTTTAGTAGTATGGATATATATTATATAGTATACACATGTATAAATATAGTATCTGTATGGTATTTTTACATATAACATTGCTATTACATGTCTATGTGCATGAATACTTAAATTTAATTATATATGTATGTATAAGGCTAGGTATGTATACATGTATATACATAGGTATATTATACGAAAGAGTATGTATTATGTATTTTTTTAGGAATACATATAATTAGTATTAAGTATTTTATTAAATAACTATAGTATATATATACATATTTGTACTGTAAACTATATATATATGTACACATGTATAATTATTTTTGTATATATATATATGTATAGTCGTATAGTNCCTCGTTACGAGAAAATAAACTTAAAAACTATCAAAATGGACTATAAGTTTATAATGATCTGAGCTAAAACAAAAAAAGTTACACGCGATTCAATAAAAAGCTCGAATCAACAATTTCACATAACTAGATGACATAGACCTTATAAATTATAATATTAGTTAATTTTAAAATCCTAAACTTACAAATTTCCCTTATTCTCAAGTAATTTCGATATCAACCCTAAACTGCCCTCAGACTACTATGACCCTCGAGTTAGCCATGACTAAGTGAGTTTTTCTTAATGATTCCATACTTGTTTGTGCTTATAGTTAGTAAATATAAATTATGAATTATAAATAAACGTGTATGGGGTTGAGTTATGCTTATGCATGATAATTGTTGTTGATGGTGAATTTACTTTAAATTTCAATAATATAATGTTTGTTGCATAGTAGATTCACTAGATTGATTATTTGTAGCTTGGAATGATTACTGAATAAATAAGACTAAATTTTATTCGACAAGAAAAGTTAACTTGGATCATGCATAAATCATGTACTGTATAACTCATTCCGGCAATCACATTACACGAAGGTAGCGAGAAGCCATACGTGGGTTGATTATTGATTGTTATTGATTTCGTACGGTGCAAACGTGCGATATGACCTTACCCCGACCCGCAAGATGACTAGGCGTTGGAGGCTCCAACCGCCTAGCTAAGGGTTGAGTCCAAAGGCCTTCGTTTAGAGGCAAGTGAGGGCTGCGTGAACCTACTCATAATCATATATAGAGCTCATTTTGATAAGATTAGTAATGAATGTACCATTACATTTTAAATACGAAACACAGAGTTTCGTTATGAAATAAGTTCTAATATGATACCTGGATCTGACTATACCAATGAATCTCCAACCCTGACTTCGGAGGGCGAAGGGCGTTAAATCTGAGTTGCATATAGTACCTGATCACCTACATGTATTTGTTTGGCATACTGTTTGTCATACATTCATTTGGTTGAACTTAACTGTTGTATAACTTGATTATTATATGGTTAAGGGAAATTATCTTACTAAGCTAGTAGGCTTATACTCTTGCAGTCTTCTTTCGTAGGCCGACCTTTTTGTGGAGTCGAGCCGTCGCATGCCCGAGGTTAGTTTTCTACTCGAGGTCAGTGTGGGAGCTGGATGAGGACGAAGAGTGCTTTTGATTAATTATAGATTTGAATATGTAATTTTTGTATTAATCTGACTTCAAACACGTTTTAGACTCTGTATTTATAAACTTTTATACAAATAGACTATGTGTTATGTTTTTATAATATTATTATTTATCATGAAATGATATTACTTAAGCTTGCATACTCTTGGTAGTTAGTAGTAGCTGTAGCCTTGTGTATCGTATAAAAGGATCGTCGATTATAAGGGAATTCAATCTGCAATTCTTTATACAGTATATGGCGACTGCCACGACTAGCCCCCTCAGGTCGTGATAAATTATGCATAAAGAGTAGTATTGTTAGATTTGAACTATTCCTTAGTATAAATTATCAAACTTGCAACAAGGTAATAAGTAGCTTTTAGCCTCAAACTTTTACCATAGAGATTACAACTAGAGAATTCACATACACAATAACTTTACATTTAATCAGTGGATTTTATCATAGCGCAGTTATGGTCATGCGCTAATCTTAGTTTTATTGAACATTTATTAAAGTAAACTTCTTTAAACTTTTGCTAGGAGCAGCACCACTTCCATGTTCAATTAGGTGAACTCTATCAAACTAATTGATTTAGATTTCAAAATCTATCCATTAAGAGAATTATTTACATTATATGTCATAATCTTTTTACTAATAGTACTTACAGTACACCCAGTTAGCAATAACTTGTTTTTATCCTTTAAACCTTGAAACTAATAATATGCTAGAGTAAGGTAAAGCTTCCATCATTACTAACTATAGAAGTTTGAGACCTATCTTAGCAAGTGTATTTTTTATCAAATCTCTAGACAATCCCTTTTTCAATAAATCTACCAAATTATTATTGGTCTTAACATAAGTAACAGTTATAGTTCCATTACTTATTAATTTTTTTATATACTCATGTCTTAGCCTTATATGTCTAGATTTTCCATTGTAATTTTTTTATAGGCTTGACACATTTTAGTCTCACTATTACAAAGTATAGAAATGGTTAAAATAGGTTTTGGCCAAATTTCTATTTCAATCAATAAATTTCTCAACTACTTTGCTTCTCTTTAAATTGTATCAAATGCTATAAACTTAGCTTTCATAGTTGAGTGAGTTATACATATTTGTTTCTTGAATGCCTAACTTATTGCTCTATCACCTAAGGTGAATATCTATCAAGAAATTGAATTTCTATCATTAGCACTTGTTATCCAACTTACATCTAAGTATCCTTCTAATCAACAGGAAAGTCACCATAGACCAATCCATGATTTACGTTTTTCTTTTTGTAACCAAATACTTCAAACATTGCTTTTCAAATCTTAATACTATGATTACTAATATATCTTCACAATTTATGCACAGCATATGCAATATCAAGTCTAGTACAATATGAAGCATACATCAAACTCGCTATGGCACCAACATGTGCTAATTGTGTTATTGCTCTTTCTTTATTCTTTTTTCACTTTATATGAGAATCATAAGGATTAGTGTATTTATTCTTTACTAAATATTTAAACTTTTTGAGAATCTTTCATATATAGTGTGATTGGCTCAACACAATGTCCCTACTATGCTTCATCACTTTAATTTCTAATATTATATCTACCTTATTCAAATCTTTCATCTTAAATTTGGAGGTGAGATATTTTTTAGTTTTATTAATGCAAATCATATTTATTCCAAATGACAAATCATCAGTATACAGAAAAATTATAACATTATATTAATTAGTGAATTTTGAATAAATACATTTGTCAACACTATTATATTTAAAACCATTTATCAAGATAACATCATTAAATTTCTCATGCCATTCTTTTATAGCATGTTTAAGTCCATATAAAGATTTGACTAATCTGCAAGCCTTTTTTTGCATTTTTGTTAGCACAAAGCTTTTTGATTGTTCCATGTACACTTCCTCATTAAGGAAATCACTTAAGAGCTATTAATACTTTTATTGAAGTTATTCTTGCAATAGGAGCATAAGTAGCAAAATAATCTATCCCTTATCATTGCTTAAATCCTTTAGCCACTAACCTTGCTTTAAAGGTTTGTAAAGAACCATTTGAATTGCATTTCCTCTTAAGTACCCACTTATAGCCAATTACCTTAGACCCTTGAGGCAAATCAACTAAAATTCATACGTTACTAGATAACAATGATTCCATCCTATCATTTATTACTTTTTTCCAAAATGCTGCATCTTCAAAAGTCATAACTTCATCATAAGTTTTAGGATCACTTTCCATATTAAGTATTATGGGGGTTTACTTACCATTGAATATCTACTTCCTTCCACCAAGAAGCTAAGGGCTTGTGAATCTATGAATCCTAAATCTATATCCATACTCTTCTTTCTCCTTTTACTTCTTCATGGTTCAATAGCAAATTCTTTATTTGTTTCTTTGTTCATATTTTCTTTAAACTCCCTTTGTTCGATTTCTTATTGTATGGTAGGATTTGTGTCCTTTTTGAGTACATCACCATAGAATTTGTTTTCCTAAAATTTTACATCTCTAGTTTAAATGATGATATTGGATTTTAAAACTAACATTCTATATCCTTTAGAACTTTGCTTATAACCAACAAAAATTCCTTTTAAGGTTTTAGCATCAAGTTTTGTCTTTATAGGATCAAACACCTTATAATAAGCTATGTACCCCAAACTTTAAAGTATTATAAATTTTCCTCTCCATTTTTCATATGAAGCAAGACCTAATGATCTTGATGGGACTCTATTTAATGTATAACATAAAGTTAATAAAGCTTCTCCTCACAAATTGAATGGCAATTTAGCATTTAGAATTAATACATTACCATCTCTACTAAAGTGATATTTATGTTCTACTAATCTACTTTGGTGTGGTCTATATGTTGTAGTATATTGACGTATAACTTCATTTTCTTCACAAAATTAGTAAAATTTACTTAAGAAATATTTATCGTTTTTATTACTACACAAGTATTTAATTCTCTTATCATGCAAATTTTCTACTTCAAATTTGTAATGCTTAAAAGATTCAAATGCTTCATCCTTATATTGTAACAAATATACATGTGTATAACACGAAAAATCATCAATAAAAGTTATAAAATAGTTATTTCCTCCTCTTGTCAATGTTTCATTTAGCTTACAAATATCACTATGAATAAGATGAAGTATTTTGATATTTCTTTTCACATTAGAAAAAAGCTTCTTAGTGATTATGGCTTAAATATATATTTCATACTTATTCATGGCATTCGTATCATTAACATTAACATATCCATTCTTACACATAAACTTAATAGGTGTTTAAATTGATATGTTTTAATCTAGCATACCATAAGTTACAATAATGGACAACATAAATAGAAACATTCACCGTATTCATATCAACACTAAGTTTGAACAACAATTAGTAGTATATCATTTTCCTATGTGTAGATGTCCTTTATGAGTACAAACTTATTAGACTCATTAACAACTTTTAATCCTTTCTCACATAATAATCCTACAAACACTAAGTTTTTCTCTATATTTGGGACATAAAACACATTCAACAACCTCAACTTCTTCTTAGATATAAAGTGTAAATCAACATCACTAGCTCCTTTCACACTAGCAGAAGTACTATTTCTCATCAAGACTTTGCAATCCTCAACTACATTAAATTTCTAGAATTGAAGTCTATTGTTGCAAATATGGATTGTTGCTCTAGAATCAAGCCATCAATCATCACATTTAACCATTGTTGCCACATTTAGTTTAATGATCATATTGATGTGAAGAGAGTCGAATTCGTTAGTGACTAATGCTATAAATTCTTGATTTTTCACCATTTTGGCAAAGTCATTTTTAGCCTTCTTTAGTGATCAACATTCCTTAGTGTAATGTCCCTTTTAATTACAATTGTAGTATTTGCAAATTCTCTTCTTAGCATCAAGTTCCTTAGCTTTCCTCTCCTTGTTGGGTTTCTTGATTTTTCCATTTTTCACATAGTTCACTTTAGAACTAATTGATAGATTTACTACATCATGCTTTTGAGAATCTTCCTCAATGCATATATATATGCCTAAGAATCTTTTCAACAAAATCCTTAGCCATGTGAAGAATTCTCTTCCTTTAATTATTCCAACTAGAGGATAATTTGGATAAAATTATCCCCATTTGAAGTGATTGAGGTATTATCACACACAAGTCATGAAGATGGTTGATAAGTACTTATAGCTCATAAACTTAATCTAGTATAGGAATGTTATGAAGCATTTTAAACTCAAAGTATTTTAATATTAAAAACTTGTTTGTTCCTTACCTTCCAATGTTATACTTTTCTTCTAAGGCTTTCCTTATCTCCACGGGGACTTGATTAGCCATGTAAAGATCATACAAATTGTTGGACAAAGTATTGAGAATGTGACCTCTATAAGTGAACTAATCATCTGCTCTCTTTTTTCTTTACTTCTTCATGCCTGGCTTTTTCATTTGGACTTGTACCTTTCTTCAAATCCTTAATTAATTGAGTTTCCAGATCCAATGCATATACTATATTGAGTATGGACAATAGAAAAAGCATCTTTTCTTTCCAACGATTGAAATTTCTTCTTTTAAAAGGATCTAACTTCATGAACTATTGGTTCACAACCCTTAACATAGTAACTGTTTCGCTTGCCACCTAAAATTCTCTAAGATTATTAAATGAATATGGTTTGGCAAATGAATTGAACTTAGAGGCATGATAAAAACTACTTTCCTCAAAGTATTTACTCCTCTAACATAAAGTTTGCAATAAGAATTTCAATGTTGAATTCTCCTAAGATACATTAAGTCTTGATATATGAATAGTAAAAATTCATACACCAAACTACACATAAAATATAGGTAAGAAGAGTTTGCTTTTGTAGTGTTTGAAGAAGAAGGATTTGTAGGAAAATTAAATGAAAATTCATGTAAAGAAGAAGAAGAAAACAAAGTTGCAAATAGTTATTTATAATGTATGCTTTGAAAGTACACAACCTTTCACTAAGAGTTATGTTGATTCGATGATCAAATTCTATCCATTAGATTAGATAAGAACCAATTAGAAATTGATCAAAGGTTACAAGCATTTCAAGTAGCACAATTATTAACATTACTAACATAAAGATCATAAGGAAGGTTTACGGCTACAATCTGTAACTGTGAACCTCTCGTACTTAGTTTTTCTCTTCATTGCTATAGAGCACGCCTCATGCTTATGGTCGTGAATCTCTTGTAAATTTATTTACATGTTTCCTTGCTCGTCAAAAGATAATGCCTAGGTTCCCAATCGTGATCCACTTGGAAACATTTGAATTCTCCTTTCAATACTTGTAATTAATACAGGTACCATCTAAGTCAATTATCTAGCATTCCAAACATATAGTTCAAACTTCAAACACATAATTGGTAATCTATTTCTACATAAGCTACTTAGAAGCTTCTGTACTTGAAAATGCACATAGCATCCATATGCCTCATGTGTAATATCCAGATGCTACATGTTGATTTTGCTTTTAAGCATGCTAGATTCTTAATGTCCAAATGTTAAGCTCCAGTATGAGTTTTTCATATAGCATCTAGATGCCATTGCTTGTAGAGTTCAAGTCCTAAGCTTTTAACCTTGCATTGATCCTTACCATTTGGACATTGGGAGTTTTGGAGTTTGAACACCATGCAAAAAAGTAGTTGTTGAATTGCATTTAATGCAATTGATCTTGTTGATGTCTTCCTCTAATGTCCACATTTTATAGTGAGGCTATATACACAAGTTAAGGGTAAAGAACTCACGTTACAAATTACAATTATTTCTTTTCTTCTCTTGCTCATCGTTCCTATTATCTTATGCTCTTAAATGTAAATTTATTGTAAACCTTAGTATAGTGCATAGTGATTTATACTTGCAATTTCCTTAAAAGAGTGCATTATACTTGAGATTGAGAGTGTTTTGTGATTGGAAAGCTATTGTAAGCAAGATTATGTAAGCTCTTGAGCCACTGAGATTGAGATTAATAAAAGTGTGAGTTAAGTCCTCGATTGAAGGAATTGTGTAATCGTAAAGAGTAAAGGGCAGTGTAAACTTCATATTAAAATTTTGGGGTTGATTTCTCTATCATTATTACTTGATTATTTACATATATTTCTAAAAATATAAAATTAGTCAAGAATTGTTGATAAACCCATTCCACCCCTCCCCACCTTAAGTTCTTAGTGTAGTCATTTCACATTGAACTTGCAATTTGCTTTATTTTGGTATAGATGACTTTAATATTTAAATGGAAAAAGTACACTTTTAATCATCACCTCTTAGTAGTTTCTATTTGAGTCATAAATCTTCTTTTTTTTTTTTCTATTTGTGTCCTTAATGTTTAACAGACCTTACAAAATTGAACTTTCTTTAATACCATCAACTTTTCCTATTAGCGATTACTATGTGATGATCTCTAATTCATCCAAATTCAGGAAAAAAAAAAGGTGAAATTGAGAAAATGATCCCCAACCATCCAAGGACAAGCAATGGGGAATAGTTTTTCTATTTTTACTTTTTACAATTTTTTATTAATTTAATTAATTGGTTTATAAGTAATAATATTATTTAATTAAGTTAATTACATAGACCAATAAAAGACCACCAGCTGTCGTTCTCTTTAACATAAAATGTAATAGTGAAAAAAAAAAATCCTTATATGTACATGTTTATAAACATTGAGATCTTAGATAGAAAGAAAAAAAAAATCTACAACACTCAAATAAGAAGCCAGCAAAAAGGAATAAAAATGTACTTTTTCTTATTTAAATTTAAAAAATGATAATTAATTATATAAGGTAACTTCAAACATATAAATTTTATATTATTGAAATTTCAAGATGACTTTTTGACTATGACTCCAAAATTTCTTCTTTCTAACCAACATAGTGTAATATGTTGTATCTATTATAAGGATTGTCCAATTTTAGCTAGCCTAAATATTATACCACTTTATGCTACCGGCTAAAAAAGATGATCGCTTTCAGGCCATGAAAATATATATATGTATATATATATATATATATATTTATTGTGAGACCCGAATTGCTCTATATTAATATGAATTAGGGCATTTAATATGAATGAGGGTTTCTAGGAAAAAATTGTCCAAATTAAATAAAATTTTAATATAGGGTCACAAATGTTAGAAGAAGAGTGCTAGTAAAGTTAATTTCTCAAAATAAAGGATATAAAAAATTTAATATCAATAAAACGTATTTTTATTGAAATCACTCGATAATTATCAAAGACTCAAAATTCAAGTTTCAAAAGACTACGAGACCTTATAGATAAATTATTTAACTTATAAAAATAATATTAAGGGTCAAATAGCATGAAGTATAACTATATAATTATATTATATGTGTTATATGTATCTAATATGTAAATATATTAAATAATATTTAAAATTATAATAAATCAATGAAAAATTATATAAAAAAAATAGTAAAACCACCTAGAAAAATCTTATAAGTAGTGTAGCACTTAGCTAGAGCTTTGAGAGTAGTAAACATGATCTGTCCATAGTATATGTTGTTTAATTAATTAAGAATCACACCTAATAGCTTAGCAAATGACACTTGGAGCTACTTTTTCTTTTCACCACTAACTAAGTTTCCACACTTGGAGCTACTTTTTCTTTTCACCACTAACTAAGTTTCCATAAAAGGAGTTGAGGGTTTAAACTTCAATCATTTTAGTATATTAAACATTAGAAAACTCTCTCAAAAAGATTGGTTTAGGAATTTAATAAAAAAATAACAAAATAATAGGAAGATTAGGGGGAAATAAGGTTCCTAAGGCTACACACAACTTGACATCAAGCCATGTGAGACTTAAGCCTCTGGAGGAGAGACAAGCTTTGTTGATAAAGAGTGGTGATTGAAGGGTCTTTCGTTAGTAAGTCCAATTTCAGTATCTGAATTTCATTTATTTATTAAAAATATCAAATTAAACCAAAAAATTACAAAAAATTGTTTCATGTGGTTGTTTTACATGTACTTTAAGGTAGTAATTTCATTTTGTTGCAATACTAATAATTTATGGTACTTGCTTAAGACACTACTTTGTTATTACAATATTTTGATTAATTTTTCAAAATATCAAATAATGTTATCTCAAGCTAAAAATTTTTATGAAACACCATTATATAAAGTATTAAATTGTAGTGTCAATAATTTTAAAAAATATCTAGTTTACTATCTATCATAATTTAATTGGATTGATTTAGTAGTTTTACTAATTAAATAAAATTAAGGGTTTTTTAAGCAAATTTTTTAATAAACCAATATGTAGTGATTTTTGGTTAATCATGATGTTATTATAAATGCAATATTCTGATCCTAAGGTTAAATATAAGTATCTATTTATTTTATGATGATTTTTAGTGAAATTAGGCCATAAATAGTATTTTCAAAAAATCTACATAATATGATTATTTGATGTTTTCTATAATTAAAACTTAAAGTACATAATTTTGTGAGTTTAAGGTATTTTTCATGAGATTAATTATCTACATATACAAATTATTACCTAATTTCCACGTATTTATTTATATCTTAAACAATTTAGCAAATTTGGTAATTTGTGATTAGGATACTATGACAAGGTAGCATTGGATAACCTTACTTTAATATAAACTCTCTTACTAGTCTTAATTTAGCATAAGCAAAAAAAAAAAAAAAAGGTAGTTCTTTAAGTAATATAATAGTTCAATGTAATCAGAGAATAAATTAGAAGCAATATCAAAGGCTACAGTTAATGGTACTTATGTAAATGGGATTGAACACTGAATCAAAAGGTGTAATTGAATTTCTAGAGTAATAGGTATTGAGGATATATGTGAATATCATTTGCTTAAGGGTTCTAAATTTAGCTTGATTAAGAAGATAAATTAGAGGGTAACTCAGACAATAGCTTAGAATCTAGATCAGAAGCTAACTAAGATGAATAAAATCGTAAGTACACACTTTAAACCGTAAACCTTAGTTGTAAATAAGCTCCTATTTGATTTGTAGTTGACCCTGGTACTTTGTACATCTTTTAGGTAATATAGCAAAGTGGGAACGAGGTCTCGATGCATAGATTCAAGATCATTATTGATATCAAGTAAGTAGATTTAACCTATGCTTAGAGTAGATTCATTTCTATTCATATCATTGTGTGTTGTTTGATGTTGTGTTGGTTGTATATGACAAAACCTTGGTTGGATTGTTGTGATACAATGTTTACTATCAATAAAGTGCCTTCTGAATGTTATACTAACTTGGAGAGAAGAGTGAAGTCTAACACTATCTTATGGGTATTCACTTAAGTGAACCTTAACTAAGATAATAGATTTTACTAAGGAGAGACTGAAAACTAGACTGCGATATCTTGGTTGAATAAAACTTAAAATTAGACAAGTTGAATGATATACTTGTTATTGTTGCATAGTATGGCATGGAATGGCACAAAAAGTGACTTAAGGATTGGGATTTTCAAAATATGAAGTTTTCATTAGTTAAGAAAACACCAGTTTTATGAACTTAGGTTTTTAAAGCATGTAGATTTGCATTGCTCGAACAACCAACTACTCTTTGTAGTTTAATTTAGTGAACTAGGGTTAGAGATCCTATTCCTAAGTTGCTCCTTATAACTCTAGGTTTCTGAATATTGTATCTAGATGTCAGGGTATGTTGACTAACTAGAAGTGTGAGCTAGGTAAGCTTAAGATATCGGTACCGATGCATGCCACATACATGAACATAGCATATTGCATTACTATTATTAAATACTCGGCTTTGTTATTGTATGAATGAAGACTGAATTTGTTGTTTATGTATTTGCAATATGAATTGTAGTTCCTGCCTGTATTGTATTGTTTCCAATCTACTCTCACTTAATTTCAAAAGTTGAGGGGATAAAGTATTTTATCCTCAAGTTAGCAAGAACATGAAGTGCCGAACATTAGGGGGGATGCATTTTGAGATCATTAGTCAGAGTCAGCAACCTTTAAGAGTAACCTACACTAAGGCGAAAGTTTACCATTTTGAAGATGGACAAAGAAAAAAAAAAAGGTTCATATTTGGTTGTAAATAGTGGGATGTACATGTAAGTTGTAAACTAAAGTTCAATCGAACTCTATTTTAGCATCCTTTTTGTCATAAAAATAAATTCATTTTTGATTAAATAAGCACGTGGAGTTAAGTTTTTAATAGATATTCTTATGTGATGGTATATTTTCTATTGAGCCAAGATGTGACATATATATATATATGTATATAATTGTAAGGCACATTATAATTAAAAAATAATGAAAAAACAGTATTATATCGTCCAATTTCTTATAGTGCAATTGATAATATATACTAAAATTTCTACAAATTGGAGCCATATATCCTTTTTCTCTATGTTATTATGCACTTACCATTCCTAAAAGTGATAAAAATGATTTTAGGAAATAGTATGAGACCCTATCACCCTAGCTACTAGGAATCAATACAATTTAGGACTTTCAAAAAATGTTTTCCAAATTAAGTCAAACTTCATTATGAGGTCTAAAATATTAAAAGAAGAGCCCTAGAAGAGTTTGTTTCATAAAATAAAGCCTATAAAATATTTAATTTTAAAAAATAATTTTATCGGTATCGCCTACTATTAATTAGAAACTTAAAATTTGAGCTCTAAGATAAAACAAGCCCTTAAAAATATATTACACAAAATATAAAAATAATTTTTGGAGTAAAATGAGGTGTAAAGTGATTTTGTAATCATTAAATATACTTTTTTTATAGCCAATTTGCGTATATAATATCACAAAACCCCAAATATAGGTAAATTATGTACTAAATTGAGAAAATAATCAAGTACTTAAGTGATTTGGGCATAATATCTAGTTTAAGTAGGAGGCATAAAGGATTGAACTAAGCACCTAAAGATAATATATTAGGGAAATTGACATACATAGCGATTCACCAATTTCCACTAGATACGTAACTATAGATAGGGTCTTAGATATAACTGTAGTTATTTTGGCAATATAGGATCAGAAGAAATACTCTCAAAAGTAGGAGTTTACATAAAATAAAAAATGTAGAAAAAAAAATAGGAAATTCAAATCAAAGGCAAGGCACCTAGGTTTCGTATAGGTACACAAGACTTGACATCAAGTCTCTTAGGAGGTCCAAGGTTGGTGGCATGGGAGTGCTGCCAACAAGGATTAGTGACTGAAGGGTAGCCAAATTTCCATCACTTGATGAGTGTAATCTTCTAGCCTAAATTTCATTTAATTATTAAAAATATTATACTAATTTATAATATTTTGTAAAAATGTTTCTTTAGGTTATTCTACATGTATTTTAATGTAATGATTTTATTTTGCTAAAATATTGACAATTTATAGTACTTCCTTAAGAAAGTGCTATGTTTATATGAATTTTAAATTAATTTTGCAAAATACTAAATGTTGTTGTTTTGAGTTAAAAAATTTTGTTCAACATACTTATACCATATGTTAAATTGCAACAAGAAGATTTTCAAAAAAACCCTATGTTTACTATTCATTATATTTTACTTTGAATTAGCTAGTAGTTTTGTAAGTTAAAGAAAATAAATAGTTTTTCAGCAAGTTTGTCAATAAAACCTACATGTAAGGATTTTAGGAAGTTAATGATGATATTAGAAGTATGTTGTTTTGTTCTTGTGGTTAAGTGTGACCATTTACCTATCTTAAGATAATTTTTAGCAAATTTAAACTAAAAACAGTAATTTTGGAAAACCCCGTGTGATATGTTAATTTGTTATTTTTCATGGTTAGAACTTAAAATATATATTTTTGTGAGATCAAGGTACTTTTTTGGAAAATAACAAGCAATGTATACTAATTATTATGTAATTTCTCATTATTTACCTACGTAATGATTGTCATGATGAATAAGATAACTTGTATTAATAACACTATTGGGAGATAGGCATTGGATACCTATATCCTGATATATTCTTACCAACTTTAAGTTGAGTAATAAGAAGTAGAAATTTTATAAGTAATATAATAATTAGGCTAAGTGAGAGGAAATATTAGAGAAAGAATCAAATGATGTGTTTTGTAGTTTTTATGTAAGATAAGTCTAGAGACGAAGTCAAAAATTGTGGTTGAGACACTTATTAGTAAGGATTGAGGATATATGTCAAAGAGTATTCAAAGGATAAATTAAAAGTTAAATCAAAGGATGTTTGGACAAATACTTCCTTTAAAAAAAAAAAAAAAAGGAACCTTAACCATTAAACCTTAGTTGTAAATAAGAATGAATAATTCCATTACAACTAACCATTTGTTCTATATGCATCTCTATTAGGTGACATAAGTGACGCGGAGCACAATCTAGAAGCATAGACTCGAGATCACTACCAAAACCAAGTAAGTGGTTTTAACCTATGCATGGAGTAGATTTATGTATACTCATAGCATTATGTATTGTTTGATATAATTAGCTGAATTTAACTATGAATCTTAGTTGAACAATTATGATGTGTTGTTTGCTATTGATGTGATACTTATTGAATATTGTACTAAATTAGATAAGAAAGTAGGAATTAACACTACCTTTTTGGGTGTCAACTTAAGTGAACCTTAAGTAAGGTAATAAGCTTTACTAGGGAGAGGATGGAAACTAAACCTAGTTAACTAGGCTGAATGTAGTATAAAATTAGATGTTGTGAATAATGTACTTTGTTTGCTATATACATGACATGGCATGACATAAAAAGAGACATATGGGTCAAGATTTTTAAAACAAAGGATTTTTTGTAATTAAGGAACATTAGTTTTATAAAGTTGGTTTTAAAAGCATATGGACGTGCATTGCTCGAGCAACTCAACTACTATTTGTGGTCTAACTTAATAAAACTAGGATTTTAGGGGTCTTACTCCTATGCTGCTCCTTGTAGCTTAGTAAGTCCCTAGACATTTCATCCAAATGCTCAAGTTTGTCAATTAACTAGATTTGTGAGTTATTTAAAATTAGGATATCAGTATCGATACATGTCATGTGTGGAAGCAAATCAACCTTTCTTTAACATTAACAAATTGACTTGTTTACCATGATATGAGACTAACTTAGCTGCCTATAGATTTGCTATGTGTTTTACAGTTTTTGCTTATATTATGTTATTTGCAATCCCCTCTCACTTAACGTACATAAACTAAGAGGATAAAATGCTTTATCCTTAAATTAAGAAGAAACTTAGAAAGGCACTACCATTGGCGGGATGCTTTCTAAGAGTGTTAGACAAAGTTAGCTTCTTTTGAAAGGAACCTACACTAAGATCAAATTTAACACTACTATGGACTTATACCGAAAAAAAAAAAAAAAACAGAAGAAGTTTATGTTTGCAGTTATAGATAGTGAAGTGTACTTTTAAGTTCTAATCAAAGCTTAAGCGAAACTCTGATGCAGCATCCTTTTGTTATATATAAGGTTATCATTTATAATATAAGTAGGTTAGTGCCATGTTACATTCTATGTTATGCCAAGATGTGATAAAGAGTGATAAATATTCACTTCTTTTTTTTTTTTAAGTTAATGAAATTATATGATTTAATATGATCATTATATATGATCATTGTTTTGCTAGTGTGACATAATTGGAAGATAAATTAAATAAACTTACCTTATTCAATAATTATCAAGTACTCCTAAAACATCGTTTTACTATATAAAATTAAATATATGCACATATAGGGATACCTATATCTTCTCATAGCACTACTTACCTTAGGAATCATAGGACATTAGGGGTAAGCGAGTAACACTATTGCACTAAGTACCCACCTATGCTCCATTTGATTGGATAGGTTCCAAATGGGTATTAAAGATTATAAGGTAATTTTCAATTACAAATTTTTTGGAATCTACTTTGATAGTTTAGGGTATAGGTACAAGGTCTCTCTACTTAATATCCACCTTAAAACTTGTATTCTAAGATATGGGTTTCATGGTGCTTGTATCCATCCGATAAAAAAATTATTAAATAATATGATAAATGAAAATATTATATTTTTTGGCCATGAATGTTTTAGTAAAAGAAGAAAAAAGGAGCACAAACCCATAAACTATTAACCATAAACAACTAAACCTAATGTCACTTTTCTCACTTTACGTTCTATTCTTTTCCATTTCTCTTTCCTATTTAACATTATCCATTCTTACCTTATTCATTTTCGTTTGCTAAGTAGTAAAATTTCATTAGATTTTGTTACAAGCTCTATAGGTTTTACCTATGAAGAACAAGTAATATCAAATACAAATTACATTTTGATATCTCTTAAACTATAAATTTATAAGAAGAGAGACAAAATTTACAAGTTATGTAGGACACATTGTACCTTGTAAGTTTTACAGGTTGTTCTAAGATAGTTCCAAGGTGCTACAAGATAAATTCCAATTCCAAAATAGGCTCCAATATAGTTCTAAGGTGCCACAAGGTAAACTTTCATTCCAAAATTTGGGAATCGGTATCCTATAGAGAAGGGTATGGATAAAGTCTTATACCTTATCCACTTTATACTAGCTCATCTCTATAGGAGATAGATCCTAAAAATTTTATAAACAACTTACATGAATACACTCCCTATGCATATTCCATCTTTTGTTTTTCTTCCCCCCATTTTAAGATTAGTTTATATATATGTTTGCTAGTTTAGAATACAAAGATGCATAACATAATATTAAACCTTAAGAAAAATATATGAGAATCAATAAGATAACTCGTACTAAGATCTCCTTAAATTCAATGAAGCACAAATATTCATATGGTTTTAAAAATTTTGAACATCTTTCTTTAAATTAATGACATGAATTTTTTTTTTCATTTCTTTCCTTTAATATAATTATTTCTTACAGAAAAAATAGAATAATTATTAGCCTACTGATATGACCTGAAGTTAACTAAATTATAGCCCTTAATCCATTAGAATATTGAGTGGTCAAACCTTCAAAATGAACATAAAAAACTTAAAAGAAAAAAGAAAATTGCTACCTTCAAATATAATTTGTATTCAAATTTGATTAATTTTGTATAGTATTAACTTGCTTATTATTATTACTGCAATTTAAATAATGACAAAATTTCCATGCCATATAAAAGGATCTAAAAACATAATTTGAAATACTTGTAATTTTGTCATTATTAGGAATTAATGTGGATTTTTAGTTTTAGATAACAAATGACGTAATAATAAGAAATCTAACAAGTCAAAAAAGAATAATTTAGTCACCCAAAAATCTAGGGTGAAAAATTATGACCTAGACTAAATGAATTATTGAAGTATAATAATAACAATATGGTGACTTTCATATAATCACAGAGCATCTAATTCCTCTAACAGATTTTCAAGGCTCCTTACTCTCTCATACATTATCCAACATGCTTAATAACACATATATAATGTTATAAACATCCAAATCTCACTACAAAAAATAAGAAAATAGTCAAATGTCCTAAGCAACCCTTACTCGATCTTTTGCTAATTTCTTTATCTATCAATGATTTGAAAATCAATACTTTCATAAATTTAAAATATAAACATAACAAATATTCATCTTCATTTGAATTTGCATAACTTAACTCACCTACTCAAATATTGAATAACACATGCAAATGCAACCTCTCTAATTTAGTCTTACTGACCACATGCCTCCAAGCTATCTAGTGTATGGCACATACTCGCAAGCTTCCATTACCATATGCTAAGTTGACATTGTTTATCAACTCTAACAAATATGCCTAACTATGACTATTATAACCCTTCAATCTTCTTGGCCAGTATACTGTAAGTAACTAAGTACTTCTTGAACTCTTTGAGCTCTACCTCTATCTAAAATCTCTTTACCTTAGGACGTTAAGAAAAACTTGAGTTAAAAAAGTGAAATTCAGGTTGGCATAGCCAACATGTATTGTCATATCATAGATAATCACGTATATAGAAGGTGTGCTAACCCAAAAATCAATATCCCTAACAGAATCATTAGAATTAATTCACAATTCTTTATGGTATCAATAAGTTTTCAAACCTAACTCTTTTAATTACCACCAAACCTTCATGAGACACCTATATGCTATTGGATCTTACCAATTACTATCTATTAAATTAGGTGATAAAACATTACATGATAACTTTAATATATACCTCACATTTAATAAAATCCACATTGCTTATTGTGCAATCTTAATAGGACTCTACTGATACTAACATTTTTCAAACTTTTTCTCTGGCCCATTTATATAAAACTACTCAACACAAGCTTATAAATGTGAAACCAATATCTCATGCAACACATTTGGAAAGCACTTCACTTAATCTATGAATTTCCTCTCATCATGGGACTCTAGTAACAACTTCTTATACTCTAATTACTACTTTAGCCACAACTTTAGTTCTATCATCTTCTTATGACCTTAGTGTTGCCTCTTAGGATTTTCTGTCCTCATATGGCCTTTCTTTATTCAATGACAACAAATAATAGCTTAGTCACTTAATCTCTCTCTAAGACTTCCATCGCCACCTAACCATCTATCTCTAGTAAGTAGACAATTTGAAATATCGCTGCTTGTTGATCCCATCTATAGTCTATGTGGTCCTTGCTCAATATATTCCTCTAGACAATCTTCTTTTGATCTTAACATATATGATGGCCCCTTTAATGTATTAAATAAAGATGGTAAAGAGCATAACACTATCAATAAGTCTTTGATCTCAAACTTAACATCAATATTCATTAAATTGTTAATCATTGAAACAAAGTCCAAAATACGTCCTCTTACTAGATACCCTAACACTCTTATAAAATAAATGCAATCTCTACAAACTTGGTTGTGAACAACTTTTTCAATCTCTTCTATAGTCTAGTAGTCATTTTTTTTGCCTGAATCATTACTTGTTAGACTTAACTTGATTGTCCTCAGAACCTTTACATTGAGTTTTATTAGCTCATCATCCTTATGGATTTGAACTATCGCTCTAGAGCCTACTTTTGAGTTAATCACATTAAGACACCTCATAGCTACACTTACTATAAACTGAAACTTTTCAATGTAATAATTAGTGGCCTTTAGTCTATAGATCATATATAAACTTCTCAAAATCCCAAACCTTTCAATTTCACTCTACTTCTAATTTGTTAAGTCTTGATTTATAATTTTTATCATTGTCACAAGATAGACAATTATAAAAAGTATAACAAGCAAAGAGAGAAAGAAAGACATAAAATTTACATAAAAAATCCTAAAAGAACATGGGTAAAAATTATAAAAAACAATCAAATCAACATACCATAGTGTAACTATAATGAAATTAATTCCCACACAATATCTCATTACACTTAATTCCTTTAATAGGTTCCTTAGGCTTTTTGGATCTCACATAAACTATTCAACACATGTAATAGCATACAAATGGTACTTAAAGATTTCAAATTCAAATACACAAGATAGGAAGTAACTTTGATGATAAAAACACAAAACGTAAAATAATAATAGCTTCCATGTATCCTCCAATACTTTTTTTTTTTTTTTTTTTTTTTGCTCTTCATGTTCAAAATCCAAACCTCTTGTTAAGATATGACAAAATAACAACATTCTATATTTCGAAAAATTATTCCCATGATTTATTCTAATTGAAAATCACTTTAGCGAAAAAAGTCTAAAGCATAAAAATTTTTTGTTGCCTCAAGCCTCAAATTTGTTGCTTTAAGGCTTATGCAACCAAGTTTCCCCTATTACTTTAAGTGTCCATTGCTTAAGGTAAAATGTAACCATTATATCACTTTATGCAACAGAAAATTGGTGTCGCTCAACTAAATTCAAAATCATAAATTTTATACAAATGCAACGAATTATTTTCTATCAATAACAAATTTCTAATATTAAAGCAACACCTCAATCAAACAAATGTGACATCGTTAGAAATAAGTTACAACTAATCGTAGTAGTTAAAAGATTAAAATACTATTTTTGACATTTGAAAACAATGGCTTTTTTATTTTTTGCAACAGCATATGATAATGTCACTAGGAAAAGGTAATAATTTATGAAAAAAATCATTGCATTTATGGTGAGATATTTTGATCTAATATATTATTAGCATTCTATTTCATTGGAATTTTCTTTAGTAGTGTCATTGCATTTATTTTATAATAATTTTAAAAACTTAAACCTATCAAATGGAAATGAAATGATTTAACTAATATAATATATTGATAAATAGATCAAAGCAAATTTTGATTGACAATCATAAATAAAATAAGTACATTTATACAAATATTTGAGGAAAAATAAATAAACTGAGCACATTCATACAAATATTCAAGGGAAAAAAAATATACTCATCAATAATTTAGATTCAATAAAATGCAAACTAAGTTACTTTAAAACATCATTAGCTATTATTTTCAAATAAACTTTGTCAAGTTGAAAAATCGATTTTTCTCTTTTCCTAACCCGATTTATATTAAGCTTGGCTTACTTAATATAAACCTTTCGACCAAGTTAAGAAAAAATTTTAAATTTGAAAATGGTTTTGAAAAAGGAGTCACTACTCAATCAAAATTAGGAAAAAGTGAAATTAGGGTCAGTTAGTAAGTGGATTAGCTCTAGTTTCAACTACTAGCCTATGGTTTTCTAAAAACCTAAGGTTACCAGAAAAAGAGTGCATGAAGTAATTAAAATGGGGCCTTTAATTTATTATTTGGAAAATGGAAAGGATTTTGAAAATGAGGAAAATTGGGTTTTGTAATTTTTCTAGGCTATTTGAAGTGCCTACATACCTATAAAGTAAGATCAAGCCCATGTAATTTTTAATTTATGAAAAATTTAATGTGGGGGGCAATTTTATTTATTGAAAACTTTTATCACTTTAAGTTCTTATATTTTATTAATTTTACAAAATTGTATCTTTTTGTGCACTTTAAAAATCTAGAAAAACTCTAAATTTGGAAAAAAGGCCAATTCAAATTTTGATTTATAAAAATCCTTTTATATATGAGAAAATCAATTTTCGATAAAAGCATATTTTATTTGAAAATACCATTATTCAAAACATGGTAATACACATATTATTAATTAGTCATAACAAAGTCTATATAATCAACAAGATCGTTCATTATAGGAAATTCACCATAGTGACATAAAGTAGAACATGCCAAAACCATGTGATGGCTAAGTAAGTTATTTTAAAAATCATGACAAAACCAAGCATACTAAATCAACATGATAATTTATTCATAATTTCAACTAAATTAGAGCCAAACATGCTAATTATTCACAGCTTCAAAATCAAACATGTTAAGTTGTTTCATAAAGCCAATCATGTTAAATTGTTTGTTAAAAGCAAATCAACATGATATTTATACTTATTAAAATCAAGCAACATGTTAATCAATAAATCAACATGCTAATTTTTATCCAATTTATTATATCAAACCAACATGCTTTATTCAAATTAAAGCAAATTAACAAATCAACATGCTTATTATTCAAATTAATGCTACATCAATTTTATTAAAGTTAAATCAACATGCTAGTTATTCAAATTTATTAGGGCCAAATTAACATGCTAGTTAATTCAAATTAAAGCTAAATCAACAAATTAACATGCTAATTATTAAAGCCAAATCAACATCCTAGTTAATTGACAATTTATTGAAACTAAATCAACAAGATTTCCCAATTTTAACATTCAAAGTAATCATAAAACTCAACACATTATTCATTTATTAACATGTCAACACTTAAAGTCAAGACATATTCACACACAAATTTATTCAACTTATTTGTTATAATTTTCAATTTTTTTTCCCTTCCAAAAGTAGTCAAACAATAAAAGCGGAGAGAGAGAGAGAGAGTTGCCTTTGCAAAGCAATGGATCGATGATGGTTTAAGAGCAGTTCGATCAATTCTTAGAGTAGGACCGGTGGCATTAGTCTCCTGAGAGGCTGTTCTACGAAATCCCTAAGTTGATTTCTAGAATATCAAGTAGTGTAACTTCCAATTTTGCACATTTCTTTGGCTTGATGATGAATAAACCCTAAAAAACACCTTTCCAACTTCTGTTTCAAATCCAACACATTCAATACGAAATTGAATGCAACTAAGACCTAGGCTTTGTTATAGGATGAGAGTAGAATGTTCCACTATTTTTCCTTGCATCAATTTTATAATGCCCCGCCTTCAAGGCATCTGCTTAAAACTTTTTCTCATCTTTTAATGCCAAAAGACAATTTGTTCTGCTATCCTTGAGTTAGGAATAAGGTGAATATTTAGTCTATCATTTAACTTAATAAAACACTTGTTTTCAAATCTTTTCTTACTTAACATAATAAACTATAGTAGAATTCTTTACAAAAATGACCTAAACTTAAAGTATCATAGCCATACATTCTTGTATAACACATGATTCTACTAAGAAGTCTAAACATTACATTTATAATTGTTGTATTGAGTCGTGCTCTCATAATGAGACATCACCACTTTTTTGAAGAATCGCTTCTAAGAACTTAAACCATATATTGTAGCTAATTGCTTCTTTTTAAAAGTACCTGTCTCCAACTAGCACTCTAGCATCCCTTAACCTCTACTATGTAATGCTTGATCTAACTCCTTTCTTAACTTAAGGGTAAGATAGTTTATCCCGTCAGTTTACTGCAAGCCAAGTAAGAGTGGATAAACAAATAATGAACACAAGTATAACCAATACCATAAATACACCAGCTAGTTATTAATAAGATTATATTAACTTATGATCTCACTACGATGTCAATGGAAACCATGTATGCCATGCTGATACACATATCATGCATAAAATCCAATATCCTAACCTAACCTAACCATCTAGTTGGTCGAGTTCAATCCGAGCATCTATACACCAAGTCTAGGAAACTAGTAATGCGACAAGGAGTTGCTAAAAGCCAACCTAGTAGAAACCACATGAAATGGTTAGAAAATGCAATTTTATATGTTTGAAAACCCAGGTTTTATAAATCAAGTTATTTACTTGTTAAACCTAACTTTCAAAAGTCAGAACGTTTACTTCTTAAAACCTAACTTTTCAATGATCAAAACCCAGCCTAGTAAAATCTCAGTTTTAGAAAACTTAACCTGTACATTCTTTTCATTTCATGCTATGAATGCATCAAATAACATACTAAGCAACACCCAACATATTATAAAGCAATTTTACTCTCTACTTATTACCCTAGCCTTTATTTTTTTTCATTTGCATTTTCATCTTTAAAACCTTGTTATTAGGTTTGCTTAACGGAGCACCTTTAGAGGCAGGATTAGTACCTGGTTTCTTCATTTAGTTAGTGTAGGTTTTAATTCACAAATCATAACCAATCAATAATACAACAACAATCACCACAACTAACAACCTAGCATGATTCATCTAACAATGTATAAAAAAAGCATCACAAATCATCTCATAACTCATCAATCTATACGTCGTACTTACACACAAGCTTAACTAAGTTAGTCACAACCAAGGATGTTAGAAGACCACATCACAATGAGTAGATATATTCTACTCTAAATCGTGAATATCCACTTAACTAGAATTGTCAATAACTCAAGGCTTATGCATTAATGCAAGATCCTTCTTTACCTAGTTCACCTAGAAAGCATATATAATAGTCACCCATAAGTTGGATACAAATTAATTCAAGAAGTTACTTATGTCTATTACGCCAAGTACTTTTTAACTAAACTTCTGATTCACTTTTTGACTTACTTTCTACTTCACTTTCTAACCTAACCCCAATATAAAGGTCTAACTTGGAACTTTCTATCCTAACTTCTAAGGTAGTTTTAGTATAACGTTCCTGTCAAGAAATCCTCTAACTCAACTTTTGAATACTCATCCAATATAAGGTTTTAACTAGCTAAGGTTCTGACTAACCTCTTAAGTTAGGTTCTAAGTCCGTTATTTCACTTTCCATATCACTAAATCACTTCATTTTGACAATGACTTCACATTTTCCATACTCTAATAGATTAATCCATTATTCTAAACTCATTTGCAACATTGTTGTAACATAACTTTAGGAAATACTTCTTTAGTGCACTTTCAATTCATTGTTCTATGAAACGTCAAAATTACTCAAAATCCAACTTCTTAGTTCTTTACACTTCTTTACATAGAATCAAAATAGACCCCTTTAAGAACTTGTATACAAAATTCAAGGTTAAAACTACATCATTTAGCCTATTAAAAATATAATGTAAAATTTGTTTTCTAGCATTACTCCATAAGGAAACCATATAATTGATTTTAATTTCAAAAATCTAGTTCCACTTTTAGATTTTATATCTAAAAGAATCAATGAATACCAAGTTTTACAATTTTTGGACTTTATTTACTAATTTTAAAATTTTAGGAAAAAAATTGAAAACCCGAGCATTTATCAAAATCTGAGCTTCTAGCCACTTAAAGGAAATGAGGGTGTTTTGGCTAGGCCTATCTAAGAGTGCTCCTCGTAGCGATAAGGTTGATTACTTCTAAATTTGTCCTAAATGAGCAAGCTCCAAAAACTTAGATTTTGAAATATTTTTTCCTAAAGCTTTTTCAACCCTTCTCTAATTTTCTTAACCCACTATTGTCTAAAATGAAAAAAAAAAAAAATGTGGTCTTAGGATTTTATAATCAAGATGATGGGTAGTGGAATTATTCTTGGAGGAACACATGTTTACATTTTTGCCATTTACTCCATTTACACCTAATGAGGTGCCATTATCATAGTTTCAACTTTCCCATCTCTTGTCTAAGTTTTTCCCATCCTTAAAACTTCCCCTTAAAGTTACTCTTGCTAGTATTAATAATTTCTTATTAATTTAAGTAGCTAAGTTAATATATATTATGATATATTTTCTTTTTAGTTAATTAAGGGCACATATATTACACACCGAGTATATTTAGTATGTATACATATTTCCTAGACATTATTTAGTTCCTTTTATTTGCTTTCTTTTCCAAATAGTTTATTTCTAAGAGCTTGTTAATTAACATAACTTGAATTGTGTATTTTCGATAAAATAAACAATACCGATAAAATTAAGCTTTTGCTAATTATTTTAGACGCTTTATGTTAGAAAATAAACTTTACTAGGATGCTTCTTTTATTTGCTCCATCAGTCTGGACTAGATCTTGAAATAACATAAGTTTCTTTTCAAGAAAGGAAAGATCAAAAGATAGTATTTAAGGAGCTTTAATAATTCATTAGTATTCATGAGGTGAGGGGCGATCAATGACCAATATAACATCAACAACTACTAAGGATATCTACTTTGCTTGCAAAGAATGAAAATTAGATCATAGAGAAACCAGAATTGAAGGAAAAATCATGTGTTATTCCATTGATATTCAAATAGAATACATCTTGACATCATTAGTATTCATAGGGTTCCCTAAATTGAGGCCATCCATTTGGGCTAAAATCAATTTTCCTCCTAACAATACTTTCTTTACTACATAAGGTCCCTCATAACTAAGAGCAAACTTTCCTCTAGTATCTTGCACACTTGGGAGAACCATCTTCAGCACCAAGTCTCCTTCTTTGAAATGTCAAAACTGTACCTTCTTATTGAATGCCCATATCATCTTCTGTTGATAACACTACTTGTGGCATAATGTGGTTAACCTCTTCCCATCTACCAGGTTTAATTGCTCAATTCTTTTCTTTACCCATTCAACTTCATGTAGCTGAGTTTTAGCTAACACCCTAAGGGATGGTATTTCTACTTCATCTGGTAAAACTATTCTAGTCCAGTACTTTAGGGAATAAGAAGTGGATTCGATCAACATTCTGATGAAAGTTCTATATGCCATGAGCATGAAAGGTGACATCTAGTGCCTCAAAGATCCTTTTGATTTTCTTGTTGACTACCTCTATTGCCTATTCATTTATGGCCTATATGGTATAGAGTTCATGTAAGAGATCTCTAAGTTTATTGTTTGAGATTCATGCCATTATCTATGATGATTGACTCTAACACTCTATAAGAAGCAATTATATCTCACTTCAAGAACTTGATGACCACTCCCTTAGTAACATTCTCATAAGAAGAGACTTCAACCCATTTCGTGAAATAATCGATTGCCATAAGGATAAACTTTTGCCCATTTGATGTTTTTAGATTGATTGGACCAATAATGTTTATTCCCTACTTAGAAAAAGGCTATCGTAATGACAAGGCATGCAGTTCATAAGGAGGAGCGTTTATTTGATTGGAATGTATTTGGCATAAATGGTAGTGCCTTACATTTGTGATGCTATTACATTCCATAATCAAATAATAATAGCCTATCCGCATGACTTTTCGAGCTAGCATATGTCCATTCATGTAAGGACCACATAACTTTTCATGTACCTCCTTCATTAGAGTGTCTGCTTCTTCCTTATCCATACATCTCAATAATGTGGTATCGAACAATTGTTGATGTAATGTAGGGCTAATAATTAAGAAGTGACTCACCAACCTTCTCAATGTTTTTTGGTCCTTCTTATTTGTCCCTTCTGAATATTTTCTAGTTTAAAGGAAAACCTTTATATCATGGAACTAGGGTTTCTCATCCCAAGTTACTTCGACCACAAAGCAAATGTTTAGTTTGTCTTTTACCATAATCTACAATCGCTGAATTTTCATTTCTCCTAAAAATTGAACCATGGATGCTAGTGTAGCAAAGGTATTTATGAATTTGTTGTGAGCTCTTGATACATATGTGAAGGTAATACTAACAAACTTCTCTATTAGCTCAACGAGGTGCTGATGGTAAGGCACCAATTTAGGATCTTCATCTTATACTCCCAATAGTATGAAAAATGATTAAGGATGAATCTCCAGCACTTCCAATACAAGTACCCCCATATTTGTAGCTATTTTGAGGCCTAAGATGTATGCCTCATATTCTGTGATATTATTAGTGTAGAAGAATGTGAGCTTTGTTGCTGTAAGAAACTAACTACCTTTAAGGGATACCAATATTACTTGTATCCCGCATCCAAAGACATTAGCAATCCCATCAAAGTACATCTTCAATTTGGGGTCTTCTATTTCCTCGTCTACCACCAAGATGTTCTTGTCGGGAAACCGAGTGCTATACTATCCCCCACCCTCTCTTTGGAGAGTTTCATTTGTTGGGTGTTTTGCTAACTAATATGTTAAAGCTAGCCCCTTAATCGAATTCTAGCTCACATATGTTATATTAAACTCATATAACATCGTTTGCCACTTAGAAATCCTTCCAATTAGAGCTAGTTTCTCGGCTAAGTAATTAAGAGGATCATGTCTTGTTAACAGCTCTATTTCATAGTATAAGGTATACTATTTGAGTCAATGCATTATCCATAACAAAGCACAAGAAGTTCTTTTTATCTCTGAATATTTCTACTCTCACTTAATGAACTTTTTACTCAGATTGTAAAAGCGCTTTCCCTTCCATCTTTAATCTTGTGCCCTAATATACAGCCCATGGATTCTAAGAAGATGTAAGATAAAGGAACAAAGGCCAACCAAACTTTTAAGCTACTAGAACAGAAGGATTCATAAGGTAGTCCCTAATTCTATGGAGGGCCTCCTCATATTTGTCATCCCAATTTAGAGTAGCATTCTTTCTCATTAACCTGGATAGAAGATGACACTTATTTGTGAGTTGTGATATGAACCAAGCAATCTAGTCCAATTGCCCTAATAAGCCTCTTACTTCCTTAAGTGTACATAAAGAAGGCATATCTAAGGTTGCCTTCACTTTGTTTAGATCAACTTTAATGCCCCTTTGATTGATTATGAAATCCAACAATTTTGCTGTGTGACTCTAAATGTACACTAATCTAGGTTTAATTTCAACTAAAACTTACATAATCTTTCAAACAACTTCCTCTAAACACCCATATGGTCCTCATTTTCTTAGTATTTGGCAATCATATTGTCGACCTATACTTTCACTTCTTTATGCAACATATCATGCAACAAAGTAACCATTACCCTCTGATATGTTGCCCTAACATTCTTAAGACCAAAGGGTATGACCTCATATCAAAAGGTGCGCCATGTCATAATAAAAGTGGTCTTAGTTTTGTCTTCTTCAACCATTTTATGATTATACACTGACAACCATCCATAAAGGAAAATAGATGGTTTACAATAGTATTATCTACTAAGATGTCTTTGTGAGACAATAGGAAATTGTCTTTACGAGTAGCTTGGTTCAAATCCCAAATATTTACATATACTCATACCTTCCCATTTTTCTTCAAAACCGATACGATAGTTGCTACCCACTCTAAGTACTCTCATACCTCAATGAATACTACTTCCAATAACTTTTAACCTCTTCCTTTATTTTTAATAAGATGTCCAACCAAAATAGCCTAAGATTTTACTCTTTAGGCTTAACATCTTCCCCAGTAAGTAGTTTATGAACTACAATTGATGCATCTAATCTTGGCATGTCTTTGTAAGACCATGCAAACACGTCAGAATATTTAGCTAGTAATTTAACCATTTCATCTCTTTGCTCAAGTGATAAATTGCCCCCAATCTTTAAGTCTTGGGGGCTATTTTTCAAGCTTAAATTAATCATTTCCACATCAATGAAATAAGACCCTGTTCGTGCTTTTGCTAATTTTCTTAGATTTCCTTATGACCATTGTCATCATCCTTACAACTAACCAAGTAGGGTGAGAGATGATATCGATATTTTCATTATCTATGGGTGTGAGATATGCCATGCTTTCATCAAGGGCATTAGATCTGAAAATGAGGGCAATAAGAATAAAAAGATAAGTGAATAAACTAGAAAAAATCACATTTATTGAAAAGAAAGACCATTTTATTGATAATTTGGAAAGAACAACTAGAAAAACAACTAATATATTAGTGATGCACTAAGGCTCAATCATGAACAAAGAAAACCTAATTAAAACTCAGAAAATATTGTGGCCCGATGCAATCATTACTTTAAAGTAGCACTATTACTAATAAAGGGCAAAGTAAATCAATTTTGAAGTGGATGGGAGCTGTTAAACTTTGCTGCTAATTCCATAAGCTTGTTCTTCCCTTTTGTTGTTGCTTCTAGTACCAGTATAATGAAACTTTCCTAGAGTGGTGGAAAAGTCATAGGATTATTGTACAATTGATCATCCCTATTTCCTTTAGTGAATTATGTCTTGGACATCTCTTCCCTCATAGGAGCACACCTTAAGCTAGATGTCCTAATCTACCCCTTCTTGAATGTAGGGTCCTTATTTCCTACTTCTTAGTCATTTACCATATACATTAGATTGAAAATCTGCAACCCAAAACTTTTGATCCCTTTAACACTATGCATGGGATTGCCGTCTCTTTGTAAATGTCATAATCATATTCACCAAGGGTCGTGACCAATTGGTCATTAGCAAACTTGAATTTTTTATGTATGCTAGAAGAGATTGCACCAGTTGCATGGATCTAAGGATGCCCTAGTAACAGACTAAAAGACCTAGGGATATCTTGCACTTGAAATGGCATGTTGAATACCTAAGACCTAATCATCACTCGAAGATATATATCCCCTACAATCTCTCTCTTGGAACCATCAAAAGCCCTAACAACTATGGATTTGGGCTTAATTTCAATTGCTTCTATCTCATGTTAGTGTAGAGCATCTAGTAGACAAACATTCAATGAGGATCCATTGTCAATAAGAACTCGAGCCGCAATCTTATTCTTATACCTTACAACCATGAATAAGGGCTTAATGTGTCGATTCCTTTCCTCCCTTAAATCTTCAAGCGAAAAAGCTATTAGGTACATAACAAAGATGGAATTGGCTATATGCCCTAGTTTATCTAATAAAATCTTCTAAGGACTAGAACTTCCTTGAGGATAGCCTCTTTGCGTTAGCTTGATGATAAAAGAAGCCCCATGAGGGATATTTAGGATAGAAGCTTGGTTAGTTGGTCACGATCCTATACTCAGTAGCCTTAATCATCTTATTAAAAGCATCTAACTTAGACTCCTTATCCTTTTCTCCCTGCACTTACGAATTCTATCTTGCCTCTTTACTACAATTGTAAATTCTCCCAATCCTAGTGATCATATCAACCAATCATGTGGCTTTTTTTGACTGGTTATGGGTCTATTAGACAAAAGGTATCACCTTATAATTTTCAAGAGCGGTCAAGACATCGAATACATACTTCTTGGTCTCACCAAATGTCGGCTATTCTTTATGTTGCTATTATGTTGGCCTTGACCCAATCATGTTTATTATATAGCTTAGATTATCCTCCTCTTCAAACTTAACCCCCCTTCTTATCAGTATTACCTCAGTATATGTAGCGGGTATAACCCACATATCCACTAGGTACCCAAATTCACCCGAGCTATAATTTAGTGAGGCTACCATAAGATCACCCACTAGCCTGTGTTCCTTCAACTGTTTATAGGTAAGGTTTCGGGGCTTAGGGCTTAGTCACCATCATCTCTTAAATTTCTTCTTTTCTCACTTTGTTTACCCAAAGTAATTAATATATATCTAGCTTAGTGCAAGTTCTATCCTGGAGGTTCATTTCTTGTAAATATCCTTTCTCCTTAAGGAGTGAACTTACCTACTGAATTAGTATGAGCAACTCATCAAAATTAATTTCAAGCTCAAGCATCTCTACACTAATCATGTTGATTACCTGGTGTGCTTAGGAGCTTAGTTATCATTAGGACTTATCGAGATAGATTTGAACTAAAATTGGTCTTTCAAGATATTGAAGAAAATTAGAGGGAAATGGTCTACAACCGAACAAGAGTAACTAACATAAAGCTACTTGGAGGATGTGACTCACTAACAAACACAACACGACTTGACATTACACTTGATATGACGCATAAGTTGATGTCAAGGTTGACCTACCATTAATCCTAAGTTACTTGGCAAGATTAGATAAGAGTGTGGAAAGTATGGACTTGGAGAGGGTTGTCTCATAAGAGTAGAGTATTCAGTATCAAGAGTAGAGTATTCAGTATTAAAATGTAAGTTATCTGCGACTTACAAAGAAAAGGACTATTTATAATAAGTCCCTATGGCAGCATTACCAATAATGAAATTACAAGAAAGTATATACAAAAAGGAGATTCCTAGTACATACCAAAAAGGTAAAAAGGACAAAAGACCAAAAATGAAAAAGTAGTACAATGTCAGATAAGGTAGACAAGTAGTAGTGCAACATTGGTCCCATACAAATATTCTATGAGCACAGTAAGTGAGAGAAGTCAAAATGTTGCGGCAATAAAGGGGTCAAGATGAGAAGGTCGGTGGCATGCCGAGAGAAAACTATTCAGCCATTTAAGTGAGTCTCGTGTCACTCTGCAAGAACTTCTTGGTAGTGGTGGGTAGCTTTCTTGGCATAGGGCACTCGGCAAGGGAATGGTCAGCATCATCACTACTAAGTGTACAGATCAACATATGACAATTAGGGGAGCTTAAGGAGTTCAGCCACATTCTTTCGGCATAAACTTTTTTATCATCATAGGTTATTGAGAGAGAATTCGCCGAGTATGGGATTAGAGTCCTTGGAGCCGTACGTAAGTAATGGGACTATTGGTTAGCAGTTCATCAGTTCCCCAGAGTTGTTGAAGATTTGCCCTCAAATCTTGGTCTTCGTCATCTTCGGGAACATATGGAGTTAAGTCAACGACGTTGAATCTGGTAGACATGGTGAGACCTTCGGGTAGCTTAATCTTGTAGGCATTGTCATTAATGAGCCTCAAGATCCTATAGGGGCCATCCACTCTAGGAGATAGTTTGTTTGTCCTCTTGCTAGGGAAGCGTTCCTTGCTAAAATGAATATAGACAAGATGCCTAGGGGCATAAACAAGTTGTTTCCTTTCGTAGCTTCCCACTTCCTTCTGTCGAGCCATAGTTTTAGCCAATTGCTCAGCAATTCTTTGATGCAACTTGTGAAATTCCTTAATAAGCTGCAGGCCGGATTGACTCTCCCCTTATGTAGTCGAATTGTTAACTAAGTCCAAAGGTAGGTTGGGTTAAGTCCATAAACAACCTCAAATTGTGATGTTCCAATGGAGCTGTGAGTGGAGCGATTGCAGGCAAATTTAATGATGGGTAAGCATAAATCCCAGTCACAAAAGTTCTTTCTAACAGTAGCGCGCATGAGATTACCAACGGTTATGTTAACTACTTCATTTTAGCCATCTATCTGGGGGTAGCAAGAGGTATTGAACAGGAGCTTAGTATTGAGTTTCCTCCATAAGGTCTTCCAAAAGAAGCTCGTGAATTTGGAATCATGGTTAGACATAATACTCCTTAACACTCCATGTAGTCCCATAATTTCCTATAAAAAGAGGTTAGCGATAAATAAAGCATCATTAGTTCTGTGGTAAGGGATGAAGTGGCCTATCTTGCTAAACCGATCAACCACTACTACGATCAAATCATGTCTTCTTGGTGTACAGGGAATGCTGAGCATGAAATTCATACTTAGATTGGTCTACGGCCGCTCAAGAATTGGTAGGGGTGTATATTCTCAATAGGGTTCCCTCCTCCCTTTTGCATACTTACACACCTTGCACCTTTCAAGTATTCGATGCACATCCTTCATCATCCCAGTCTAATAAAAGTGCTCTTTTAATATCTTAATTGTCCTCCTTTCCCCAAAATGGCTAACCAGACCCCCAATGTGAGCTTCTTGAACCAGTAACTCCCTTGCAAAACCACTTAGCACGTAAATTTGCTTTCCCTTCATCAAGAACCCCTCACTCAAGTTGAATTCGTCCATAGCTCCTCTATCACTGCACTTGGTTACTAAAGGCATAAAATATAGGTCATGCTCATATCGATCAGGTAAGGTGCCAAATCTAAGCACTTTAGCTTGTAATGTCATAATGAGGGTATGATGGCAAGAAAGTACATCAGCTACTGTGTTGGTGCTTCTCTTACATAGCAAAAAGCCTCGAAGAACTCGACTCACTTCACATGACACCAAGAAAGCTTCTACTGCCCGCAAAGATGCTTGAGAGATTCATGATCTGAATAGGTGATGAATACTCTCGGCAACAAATAATATTTCTAGTTCTAAAGTATACGTGTAAATCCCGCAAATTTAGCTATTTAAGAGTAGAAATAGATCCTAATACTATAGATGACTTGAAGAGTTATCAAAGTCAAGCAAAATATAATACTCTTGGTAAAGAATCTACAACGTTATTTTAAATCATAAAATAGGCTAGGTTGAAATGAATTTTCTACCTTGTATAGATTCTAACAAATAAATTAGATGATGAAAATGTCAAGCATGAAAATTTTGCGTCCATACTTTTTAATATGATTGCAATATGGAAAAACAAAACCGAAAAAAGAAAAGATGATATATACCTCACATTACCCTCTCTTTTGATCCCGAATGTCCTCAATTCAAACTCTTTTTAAAGAAAGTCAACTACAATCCCAAGCTTACGATGGCTACTCACAAAGCATAATTAGAAATTAATAGAAATAGAGGAATTTGCATATAAGAAGACACAATTAATAGAAAGAAACTTAGAACTACTCTAATGTAACTAGCTTCCTCTTCATTTTCAACTTCTCTATTTTCCTTTGATTTTCTTTCAATCTACTCCAGAACAGAGACAGACCTTTTTAAGTATGTCAAGAATTATGGTTCCACCACTTATGTTAAGGGCAGTATGTAATGTATTCAATAGAACCAAACTTGCTTCATCAAATATCCATGGAAAGAAGGCTCAAAAGCCATAAGCTTGCTAAAAAGGAACACGATCTATGACCTAAGCATTCATATCCTAGCCATTAAATTACAAAAACTTAGCGTTAAAACAAATCAAATAAAATTCATTCCATTGACTAATGAAACACAAATGAGTTTTTATAAGATAAAAAATTGTACTATTTTTTTTTCTTAATGTTAAAAATTTATTAGAAGATAGTTAAAATAAATGTAGAAAACTATCATAAAAAGTATAAGGGTACCCATTGCATTTGTTAAGGCATTTAATCACTCAATCAAACTTAAAACACTCCAGGATTTTATTATTCATGATGGCATCTAATTCTAAGCAGAATCCAAAATAATGTCTTCCCTTCCCTTGCATTTGTTAACTAGTGATTTTTGTTCCAATATGTAAATACCTGCAAAACAAGAAAATGGTTATGGAGGATGCTTCGGTGTGATCACTATAATGCTTAAGTCAACCCTCTTATCCTATAAATAGGATATCAAGAGAATATGAGAGTAAGAGAATGAAGAAGAAGATCCCTTTATCTAAAGGGTTTGCTTGGTATTTATAGCGAGTCAATAGAAATTGTACCTAGAGTAGATGATTAGACCGGGGCTTAAGTATTAGGCCGGCTAATATAAGCCTGCATAATATTAATAAAAAAAATTCCTGTCAACACTTGCCCCCTACTCTTTTTGATGATGAGGTTAAAAAAGAGAATATCTAAAGAGGTTGATTTTTTAAGATTTCTAAAAATGGTTTTAGTCTAAGCTTGAAGAGGCTAAAGTACTTGAAGAAGTAAAGGCCTAAAGAGGTGAAAGGCGGGAGTGGCTGGAGCACTTATGAATATTGGTATGCCTGTAGAAGCTGGAGTGCCTGAAGAGGTGAGGAAGCATACAGGTCGTCCAAGCTAGATATGACCTATGCTAAGTAGAGTTGTAAAATTGGCTAGTTAGTCTCTAGTCCGTTAATATATGAGACTTTGGCCCTATTCACTGGTCATCCATGCAAGTTGGAAGACTTAGAGTACCTCATCTATTTCCATTTAATGGCTTAGGGCTTTTAAATGGCTTGTCGTCTATTAATTCAACTTAGAGCAATTAAATTAATACCAACTCATTGTCCATAATGTGTAAGACATAGAGCCATTAAGGAGTAGCTCGTTAGCGGATTACGTTTGCCTGGGCTTAAAGTGGAGGGGTTCTTTAGCCCCAATCTACTTTTGAGTTTTCGTACTCATCTCTGTAGGAAGTAGAAATAGGCCTGCTAAAAATTGAATAAATTATTATAAGTACCAATTAATTGACACTTCCTTCTTGTTATGCATGTCAAAGTTCAGATTATGGAGCACGATGTAGATAGATAATCTATCATCCATGATCAAATGTAGACATTGATAATTGATTGACACAGGGAACAATCATCAAGTACATGTCTTAAAAATAAACTATTAAAGGAATCGTAAATTACAAATAGAGAAATTTTACTCATCTTTCCTCAATGAGGATCAGCACATGAATTGGCTTGAAGTATGGTGAGTAAATCTTGTAGTGAAATCAAGTATGATGAGTAAATCTCATAGTAAAATCAGTATATCGGCTTTTGGCTACTTGATAAGTTGCTCTTGTCTTTATTATCAATTGCTGTTAGGGAATATACTAATACATTCATTGGTAAGTTGTATGGCCATGAGTTGGAGTATTTAAGTTTAGTGCGAACTTGTGGGATGTTCAGTTCAACTTGTCATCTATTGGCGTCCATCTAAGTAGAAGTTTTCATTTTTAGTTTAAGCCTTCATGTGTCCTATTGATGTGAAATAAATATAGGGGCTACCCATTTCATTATATCACATCAGGGTGTTGTGTATATTTTACTCCATTACACTAAGTGCTCATTGGTGAATTAAGTTCAATGGACAAGTCGGCAAGCCACTTGTGTTTCTTATGAAGATTAGCTTGAATAACCATACAGTTATGTAGAACAAGCCTAAACTAAGAGCTTGGATTATTAGTATTAAAGAATTTCAAACATCATTTTTCTCTTGGCTCTACTCCGAAGCTTACGTAGACAACTGGTCACAAACTAGTGGTTTGGCACTAGAGATATATAAGTGATCAATAGCTTGACACATAGTGAATCTTAGATGCTTGTAAAGCTCGACAAAGCATGGCTTAACTAGATGTTCTAAGCTCAAAGTTATCCTTCATCGTTGGTGCTCGACAAAGAATGTAGCTTAAGTAAGTTGTGCATGCTTAATGCATGTAGAACTCGACTCAAATGGAGTGTGAGCTAAGCATTGTCACTGCACATTACTATTTGATCTGAGTTGATAATAGATCTACTCTTCTTTCATGGAGTCAAGAATATTCAACTCTAATTGCTCTGGCCAAAGGCATGTGTAATAGTGTTTGGCCTCGATAATCATATGGTTTGAGTTTAAGTTATCGACTCGACATTAGCCTTGGTTAGTTGTGTCACTAAGCTAAAATTATAGCTTATGTTGTGACTCAAGACATGGTCGCTAGCTTTGAACTTAAAGCTTAGCTATTAGGAGCTCAGTGTTTAGAAAGTACAACTCGACTATTCTATTGTTCGGCATAGCTATCATGTGATAGCTCGAGGTGATGGAGCTAAACTTAACACCTAGTAGAAATAGTCAGCATCGCAGCTATCATTTGATCTGAAAGAGACTCGGACTTAAGTGTACATGTCAATTGCCATTCGCAAGTAGCATGGATAGTGGAGTGTATAATTCAAATCGAAATGCAACTTGGCAACAAACGATTGTAGCTATGTAGCAGTTGCTTATTAGCTCTAGCTATTCTTCATTAGAGTTTCTTGGCAACTCGACATAGAACTTAGAGTGCGTTTGTTCATCAAAGTGAGCAACTCAACATGTGTGCCAGAAGTAGCTCGACAACCTAAGTTTGTAGTAGCTCCTCAGCAACTCTGCATGAACCTCAGGGACTTGCTATGATTCGGATAAACTTAGCATTTCAGCTATTTTTGTAGGCTAATAGAAAGTGCCCGGTGTCAATTTCTTGGCATCTTAGATTACAGCTACTCAAGACTAAAGTGTGTGGCTAGGAGCACAAAGACTTGAAGTGTAACACGGACTCAACTGTAGCTTAATGGAGCAAACTGCTATGAGCTCCATAGGCGCAAGTTAACATGTTTGAATCTACTATCATGAGCTCGAGCATTGCAATTCAACTTAGGAAAGGGTAGAACTTGACTTAGCCCATATTGGTCTTGTAAGCACCTAAGTGTACACAATGTTTGCAAGCTAAGAAGTAGCTCAAAATTCAATTCAAGGAGTTGTTCATGACATGGAGAGCAGTAGAGTGATGTTATCTCACTATTATTAAGGAGCATCATTGAAATAAAAGTTGAGCTCAGGTAAAGCTACTCTTAACCAACATTGTTTCTCTTAGCTAAGTGTCTTCCTCACTCCTCAACCTTGTCTAAGAACAACTTGGCCTTTGACCCGTAGTGCTTGGCATGTCGGAAGCTCGAACTTCACTTTGCTATTGTGGAGTTTCATTTTCATTTGTTTGGCTGTATACATTTTCATGTGCTTTAGGTTAGCTACATTGGGTTTTAATTGGGACTGTGAAAGAAGCAAATGCATCTTCTCTAATTATTGGCCTAAGGGCTGGATATAACCTAGTTAGCTCCATTCCCTCTTTAAGTACCGGCTGCACTTTTGGCAAGTTGTTCTTTTATGACTCCTGATTCTATCTTATGCTATTAAATTCTTAAGGGTAAAATATATGCCATCAAGAATGCAATATACCATAAGATTCCTCTTGAAAAACCAAGAAAGAGGACTAGAATTCCAATTTACTTCAAATACTTTGAAATGGTTGTTAATGATGGCAAGAACCAAAATTGCAAATTCTACTGCCTCAATTATTCAAATCAGGTTCAAAACCTAGTGTACGCAAGAGAAGTAGCGGTTACATGGCAATTAATATTTCAAAAAAGAAGGCCATCATACCAATCCTCCCCCTTCCTCTACATATTGTCCATGGCTAGATGTAGTACAGTGAATATACTATTGAAAAATTGAAAATTGTTATGGCCATATTTTTCTAGTTTCATGTATCTCTCTCAAAGATAGATATGGTAGGCGATTACTTAAGCATGTAAACTCGCATAAGGGAGATAGTTACAAATCAAATAGTTGATGAAGTCGTAGTAGGTGAGCTATTGAGAGAAGAAAGTGACATGGTCCTTTTTAGCTTTCAAATTATATATCTTTTGGACATATAACACCGCAATAATTGTTCAAGGCGATTGTTAACTTCCTAAATATAAGTATGTGCCAAGAAATAAATAATAGCACACATACATAAACCAACAATTCCAATTAACATCCAAGATCATAGGAATATGACAAAGAGAAACACTAATGTACAAACTTAAAACAAGAAGCATAAGGCCAGAAAACACCAACAAACTATGAATCGATTTGTCCAAATCTAGAGAAAAAATGGAGAAAAAGAAACACCACGAACTAGACATAGAAGAAACCATATACGGGAAAAACATCTCACAAGCCGATTTCAAAATAACATTAGAAATCGTGGTAATAAATTACATGTTCTCATAGACAACACCAATTGTTAATTTATGATTTAATGATGGGTTGCCGACCTCTGGCCCACTTACTCGTGTATGCCTCAAGAGCCTCCAATCCCTTACTCAAAGAATTCTCTCTTGTCAACCTGTCGATGATGAGAAACTATACATAGAAGGGGGATGACCAAATTCCCTAGGAGCTCTGAATTGCTATACTATGTTATGTTCTCTCTTTGTTGCCAATGCCGACTATTCTCTAGCCAAAAGCTCTATGCTGAGTGATCAGACCTTCGGTTGCTAACAGTTTCCTGCCGAGTTACGAGAGATAGCTTCCTATTAGCCGAGTACTTCTCTCCTAGCCTCCACTAAGTCTCACGACATCCCTTTCTCGTCTCAACCTCCTTATTACCACAACATCTTGATTCTACTCTGTTGCTGTAACCAAATAATCTTTTATAGGGAACCAATGTTACGTTGTCACCTGTCTATCTCATCTGACACTATATTATTTTTTCTCTTTTTATCATTTGTCTTATTTACCCTTTTTTTTTTTATGTACAAGGAACCCTTTTTATGTATGTCTTCTAGTAATTTTCCTTAATTGTAATGTTACCCTAGGGACTTACTATAAATAGTCTCTTCTCTTTGTAATTGAAATAATTACATTGATTCTTGACATTGAATATACTTGTTTTTGTGAGACAATCCTCTCTAAGTCATTATCCTTTTATCTAATCTTGACGAGTAGCTCAGGATTAGTGACAAGTAGACCTTAACATTAGCTTATGTATCATATCAAGTGAAGTGTCAAGTCGTATTGGGCTCGTTGGTGGGTTACATCCTCTGAGCAGCTTCATGTTAGCTACTATATTCCATTCTTCGACCTACTCACTCTGTTTTCTTCGATATTTCAAAGGACCCATTAGTTCCTTACCTCCTAATATAAGCCCTAATGATAACTAAGCTTTTAAGCACATCATATAATTTTTGGTATCAGAGCTTAAGGTTGTGACCGAAAGCTGTGTTGCAATAATTCCTTCTAGTCTGTTGTTTGTTATACCCTGTTTTCATCTAAAAGAGCAAAGTAAGTCCATAGTTCATTGTTGGATTGGTATTCTCCCTATATAGTAATTTCCTATATAAAGAGTGTGTTCTAAAGCATATTCTTTTTGAGAATGTCGAATCCTAACGTTTAAGTAGAAATTAACGATGCTAAGAGTGATGCTCAGGGATGCAGTCGTGTGACCCAATAGATACCACGTACTACTAATGAACAGATATAAAACCTCATCGCTATTGCAGTCAATCTAACTATCTCGGTGTAAAGAGTCTTAAAGACTAAGCCACAAGATAAGATTGCCACTAAATAGGGTCAAGAAATGAGGGATAGGTCGAAAAGGCAGATGAATGAACAGCAAGCGCCAGAAGCCCTTCCTATAAACTAAACACCTCCTCGTTGTACCAATAGAATCGCAAGAAGAAGGTTGGACTTAGATGAAGTGGAGGAGTATGAAGAAGAAGAGGAGCAGTATGTTGGAATTGATGAGCATGAGTTTAGAACTCCTAAGGGAGCCAAACACCTCAAAATATAGATTTCGAGCCTCAATGGGTCTGGTAGTATTGACAACTACCTAGATTGGGAGGAGAAGATCAAAAAGATATTCAAATTTTATGATTATGAAGATGCTGTATGTATTTGAGAAGCCGCATTGGAATTTTCTAGATATGCAGCAATGTGGTGGAAGAAGCTACAGAATGTTCACCTAAAGGCCCAACACGAAATTCAAACATAGAATGAGATGAAGAGAGTTCTGAGAAGAAGGTGCGTTCCCAAATACTACGAGCAAGACACTTTCCAACGTCTCCAAGACTTAAGACAGAGTAACAGGTCCAAAAGTCTTAATTACTCATGATCCGATGTAATGTTGACGAACCCGAGACACAAACTATGGTAAGGTTCATTTCTAGATTAAGAACTAAGATGTGTCATATTGTGGAATTATAGAAGCTAAGAAGTTTAGATGACACCATCCGAGTAATGATGTATAGGCAAGTGCACTTATCAGTTTATAATATAGTGAATTAAGTCCAAGTGTTAAATCCTTAGGGACTTTGACTACTAATACTCACTAGGTCTCCATTATCTAATTGACAATCTAAATTTCAAGAAATCTAAAGAAGTAAATCTAAATTACCACTAAAACTAAATTAAAGAGTAACTAAGATGAAATTCAAGAATTGACAAGAAAGCAGTTTAATTCATTTGAGATTCAACACTGTATCTAGATCTTGTTTCCCTTAGATCTAACATGTGATTTTTCTAAAGATAATCTAATTTATTCTTTAATTTTTCTTAACTAGGAGAATTCTCTACTAAAGTTAATTACTTTCTCAAGTCAATTAACCTTAACCCTAAAATCACCTATTAGAATCTCTTCTCAGTAGCATGATCTAAGCTCGCATTATTGAACAATTAACTCTCTACACTTTAATTTGAAATCCGGAAGAATCTTACAAATTATCTCTAATCTTCAAATAATTCTCATCAACTATGCCTAGATCTAATCTTATAAGAAGTCTCTTGATTCTCTTATAAGATATTAAACTATAGATTACTATCCATAGAAATAATAATCTAAATCATGAAGCAAACATAGTTAAATCAAGAAATTAATAAAGAACTAAATTAATCAATACTAATCATGTCGCATCAATAGATCTAGGTTTCACAAAACATAGATACTAAGATTCTACTCATTACACATCCTAAAATAAAAATCTAAAATCAAAGTGCAAAAAGTAATAGAAAGAATCATTATGAAATCTAAAAAAAAATTGAATCTTTAAGTCTTCACTTCTCATTGCTTTATTGGTTGTTCTTTACTTCAGAAACTCTCTCAAAGTCATACCAAAAAAGTTCTTCTCAATAAACCCTAATAAGGCTTTATATATGAAGAATTAAAAAAAAATTAGGCTGATTGGAAAAGACAAGACTGAGGATACAACCGTGTCTTTCAGTCGTGTAACATTCTATGCTTTACATTTCTCTTTTGTTTTTTGTTTTTATTAAACCTGGAAACGACACGACTAACGATATGATCATGTCTTTTGGTCGTGTCATATGCTATGATAGATGAAAATCAGCTTCAAATTCACTTGGAAATGACACAATCGTATCATTTGACTATGTCAATTGTTAAACCTTCATAACTTGCTCATTTTAGCTTCGATTTGAGTGAAATTTGTTTATATCTTCTCATTTTCTCTTATAGATCATTTCAAACCCTAAAAAACAATATTTTACTTAATTAAGTATTATTATTTAAAAATAAACTCAAGTATCAAGGAAAATCATTGAAAATCATCAAAAATCACTAAATAAAATATATGAAATTAGGAACTCATCAAACTCCCCCACACTTAAGCATTTGCTTGTGATCAAGCAAATAAAATAAAGAAAAATCGAGACAAGAATTTTTAAGTTAAAAACTATTACTACCTAGGAAACTGATCAACAATTACACTTAACCTTGAAAAATTGAACTTGCAAATCCAATCAATTTTCTTTAAATAACTTCCTTAACTCTTATACTTAATCTTTTTCCATTATCTAAAGGACACAAAGTACCAGAGTTCATAAGCTAATCTACGCAAATTAAAGTTTAATCGATCATTTAATCAAGGATTCTATACTCAAAATTAGATTTAACATCTCGCCAATTAGGAAAAAGTCATAAAGATTTTAACCTACTTAACTAAAATATATACAACCCTCTCTTCAATCTCATTAAGTGCTATAATTCAAAGTAAACACATAATGCATCCACTCATCCTTTGATCCTTCCCTTCTTTCATGCTTTAGCTGGAAGGCTTTAAATTCACCAAATTTATGTTATTAATTAACCACATTATTCAAGGACAATTATGTTGGCAACGGGAAAGGATCTCACTCTTCTAAGGGATCAAGATCGATCCATACCAACCTAGCCCTCATATTGGTAGCGGGAAAGCATCTTGCTCTTTTAAGAGACCAAGACCGATTCATACCAATTTATTCTTTAAGTTTATTTTGGCATTGGTAGTGGAATTTAACCTCACTCTTCTAAGGGACCAAGGCGAATTCTTACCAATTTTGCCCTTTTCTTATGTTTACCACTTTCCACCTCTAACTATTTCATTTTTTTCTAGGGTTTCTCAAAAGAAAAATTTCATTTGTTTGTTTATTAAGGATTATAGGGCTCTAAAGTCATCTAAAAAGCTTCAAAAATAATCATAACTAACTCTTAACTAGTGATGTTGCTCTAATCCTAAATCCTTAAAATCCTAGGCTAAATAATCCTTAACTTTACTCTACAAAGATTTCACTTATCAACTCTGGCATCGTGTAAATCAAACATTAAAGATCAGGTATTCAAATTACATTCAACTTTTACAATTATGAAGATGCTATCCGTATTCAAGTAGCCACATTGAAATTTCTATATATACAACAATGTGGTGGAAGAAGCTATAGAATATTCGCCTGAGGACTCGACACGAAATCTGAACATGGAATGAGATGAAAAGAGTTATGAGAAATAAGTTCCTTCTCGAACACTATGAGCAAGACACTTTTCAACGTCTCCAAGACTTAAGATAAGGTAACAGGTCGGTGGATGACTATGTCTGAGAGTCTCAATTACTCATGATTCGATGTGATGTTAATGAACTCGGGACACAAATTGTAGTAAGGTTCATTTCTAGTTGAGAATAGAGATTGGTCATATTGCAGAATTACAAAGGCTAGGAAGTTTAGATGAGACCATTCGAGTGGTGCAAAGGGTTGAAAGGTAGAGACAGAGCTAGCCGAGCAGACTGAGATTGCCAAGCCGAAGTAGCATGCCGAGCTCATCAAACTATGGTCGTGCACCAAGCAATTTTGAGGTGGATTGCCGAGGACTAGTGTCAAGCTGACCAAAAGAAGGTCGAGGTAATGGTAAGGCCAAAGAACTTAAGGTCCAAAGAGACTAAGGTCAGAGCTTTGGAAGAAAGACTTAAGAGATCAAATGCTTTAAATGTCTCAGCTATGAACATGTGGCTAGTCAATGTCTGAATCGACGTATCATGACGATCAAGGGAGACAAGCCTCAATTCGAAGTGGAGAGTGCTAGTGAAGTAGAGGAAGAGGTTAAAGTTAGCCTAATGCTAGAGGAGTTTCAAGAAGACCTTGATGTCCTTACACATCTCAAAGTAAGAGCCAAATACTATTTTGTTATGTGTCAATCACTCAATATGTTTGTAACCGACAAAATGCACAAAGGGAGAATCTCTTCTACACAAATTGCTGAATGAATAGCAAACTATGCACCCTGATCATTGATAGAGGAAGCTATACCAATGTTATAACACAAGGCATAGTGAAGGCCATGAAGAAAGATGGGTCATGAAGAAGATACATTAACAACCATGCCATCAACAAAATTACTGTTAAGTACCGATATTCAATCATACGATTGGATGATATGTTCGATGAGTTACATTGTGCCCACATCTTTTCAAAGATTGATCTGAAGTGTGGCTAACATCAAATACGAATGAGACCTAGAGATGAATGGAAGACGGCCTTCAAGACAAGGGATAGTCTGTTTAAATGGATGGTGATGTTGTTTGGTCTAACGAATGTGCCGAGTACTTTTATGCAGCTCATGAATTATGTACTGAGGGCACTGATTGGCAAATGTGTTGTAGTTCATTGCAATGACATTTTGGTTATATTACCAACCTCATCACCCATGTAGAGCATTTAAGATCGATATTCGACATCCTCTATACCAAAAGATTATTCAGCAATCTGAAGAAATGCATGTTATGCCAAAGCGAGGTTGTATTCCTCAAGTATGTTGTTTTAGAGGAAGGAGTTCGAGTTGATGACGAGAAGGTCAAAACTATTCTCGAGTAGCCTACGCAAACTAATGCTGTTGAAGTGAGGAGCTCCCATGGTCATGCTTCGTTCTATCGGAGATTCGTTCGAAACTTTAATTCCATAATGGCACCATTAACCGAGTTGACCAAGAAGCACTCAGAGTTTTAAGTGGTTAGAGAAAGCTCAAAAGAGTTTTGAAGATGTAAAGTCTAAATTAACATCTACCCCAGTACTTGCCCTAGTAGACTTTAAGAAAGTTTTTGAGGTTGAATGTGATGCATCAAGAGTTGGCATCAGTGTTGTCCTTATGCAGGAATGCTGACCCATTGTCTACTTCAGTCAGAAACTCAAAGGAGCTGCCTTAAATTACTCAACCTATGACAAGAAGTTTTACACCCTTGTCCGAACACTACAAAACTGGCAGCATTACCTATTACCAAGAGAATTCATCATCTATTCTAATCATGAATCTCTCAAGCACCTACGAGAATAACTGAAACTTTCTCAGCATCATGCCAAATGGGTTGAGTTCTTAGAGGCCTTTTGCTACATCATCGAATATAAGAAGGGGAGCACAAACACCATAACTAACACTCTTTCTCATTGTCATGCCCTCATCACAACATTGCAAACCAAGGCACTTCGATTTAGTACTTTACCTAATCAATATGAGCATGATCTGTATTTTGGGCCCTTAGTGGCCAAGTGCAATGTTGTAGGAGCTATAGATGGGTTCTACTTAAATTAGGGGTTCCTGATGAAGGGCAAGTAGGTTTGTATGTTAAGTAGTTTAGCAAGAGAACTACTCATTTGAGAAGCTTATGTTAAGGGCTTGGCCAGCCATTTTGGGGAAAAGAGGACGGCTAAGATATTGAAAAAACATTTCTACTAACCTGGGATAATGAAGAATGTGTACCAAATTCTTAAGAGGTGTAAGGTATGCAAACATGCTAAGGGAAAGACAGAGCTGTATGGAGAGTACATACCCCTACCTATACCCAAGCGATCGTAGACTGACCTAAGCATGGATTTCATTCTTGGCCTTTGCCGAACTCCGAGAAAACACAACTCAATTATGGTAGTAGTCGATTGGTTCGACAAGATGAGCCACTTCATTCCTTGCCACAGAACTAATGATGCTTTATTTGTCGCTAACCTCTTTTTGCAAGAAATTATGTGACTACATGGAGTGCCGAGAAGTATTGTGTCTGACCGTGACTCAAAGCTCATGAGCTTCTTTTGGAGGACTCTGTAGAAGAAGCTCAGCGTTTAGCTCATGTTCAATACTTCTTACCACCCCCAAACAAACAGCCAAACTGAAGTTCTGAATAGAACAGTTGGCAACCTCCTACAAGCAGTTATTAGGAAGAATTTGCATGATTAGGATTTATGCTTACTTGTCATTGAGTTTTCCTACAATTGCTTAACTCATAATTCGACAAGAAAATTCTCGTTTGAGATCGTCTATAAAGTTAACCTAAATAAGCCACGGAATTCTAGAAGTTGCATCAGAGGGTTGCCAAACAACTGGCTAAGACTATGGCCTGATAGAAGGAATAAGGAAGCCAAAGAAGGAGATAAGTTGTTTATACCTCTGGAGACCTTATCTAAGTCCATCTTAGCAAGGAGTGTTTCCCTAACAGGAGGATGAAGACTATGATTTGAGGACAAATCTCCAACAACCCTAGGAAGCTAATAGGTTGCTAACCTTTAGCCCACTTACTCGCGCATACCTCAAGGGCCTTTAGTCTCTCAACCAAAGAATTCTCTCTCATCAACCTGTCGATGATGAGAAATTATACACAAAAGGGGGATGACTGAATCCCTTAAGAGCTCCGAATTGTTATACCATGCTCTGTTCTCTCTCTATTGTCGATGCCGACTATTCTCTAGCCAAGAGCTCTGTGCTGAATTATCCAACCTTTTGTTGCAAAGAGTTTCCTGCCAAGTTACGAGAGATAGCCTCCTACTGGCCAAGTACTTCTCTCTCAGCCTCTTACTAACTCTCACAGCATCCCTTTCTCGTCTCAACCTCCTTGTTACCACATCTTGATTCCACTCGACTGCTATAACCAAAGAATCTTTTATGGGAAACCAGTGCTGTGTTGCCACTTATCCACTTCATCTGACACTATACTATTTTTTTCTTTTTTTGTCATTTGTCTTATTTATCCTTTTTTGGTATGTACTAGGAACCTTTTTTATGTATGCATTTTTGCAATTTTCCTTAATTGTAATGTTGTCCTAAGGATTTGCTATAAATATCCCTTCTCTTTATAGATGAAATGATTACATTGATTCCTGACATTTAATATACTTATTCTCGCGAGATAACCCTCTCTAAGTCCTTACACTCTTATTTAATATTACTGAGCAGCTCAAGACGAGTGGTGAGTAGACCTTAACATTAACTTGGGTGTCATATCAAGTGAAGTGATAAGTCGTGTTGTGCTCGTTGGTGGGTCACATTCTCTAAGCAACTTCATTTCTACTACTATATTCCATTTGTCAGCCTACTCACTCTATTTTCTTTTACATTTAAAGGGACCCATTGGTTCCTCACCTCTTATGATAAGCCCTAGCGATAACTGAGCTCCTAAGCGCATCATTTTCATTCCGATATGCGAATACCTACAAAACTAGAAAACAATTATAGGGGATGCTGGAGGGTGCTCTAGTGCAGGCACTCTAATGTCTAAGTTATTCCTCTTGTCTTGTAGATAAGGTTATCAAGAGATTATGAGAGTGAGCGGGTGAAGAAGAGGGTTCCATTACCTTGGGATTTTACCCTATATTTATAGGGAGTCAATGGAAATTGTGCCTAAATCGAATGATTAGACCAAGTTTAAGTATTAAATTAGCTAATATAAGCCCACATAATAGTTATAAAAAAATAGCTATCAACAGCATCTACCAAAGCTAACAATTTTTACTACCTGTAAAATGGAGTCCAAAGAATGGTTCACTAAACAAGTTTGAACTTATTGTATGGGAAATAGTATGAAAACTAAATCAAAGCATACTTATTATAATGTTTGAGATGCCTTTTAACGAATGGTGTGATGGGTACACGAAACGGAAAGAAGGGAGTTTTAATTTAGATCGAGCATTCCTTTAGCGCTTCATTGATTTTAAGAAAGTAGGGAGATAGAGGAATATTTCTAAGCCTACAATTGCCATCCGAATGGAAATTGAGATGCTTACGATGATTATCAATAAAATGCATCCAAATTGCAAAAGAAGTAAACTACTCAATCACTAAAGCTAGATAGGATTATAGCAATTTTAGGACTAAAAGCACTTATCTTCACTATATGAGAATGGAGGTAAGAGAGAGAGTGAGAGGTGGATGCTTACGATGATTATCAATAAAATGCATCCAAATTGCAAAAGAAGTAAACCACTCAATCACTAAAGCTAGATAGGATTATAGCAATTTTAGGACTAAAAGCACTTATCTTCACTACGTGAGAATGGAGGTAAGAGAGAGAGTGAGAGGTAAGAAGAGAGAATCCAACCATCCACAAGATAGCAACTGACACAAAACTTCTAGTTTATACAAAATGTGGAATGGGAGGTAAAGGAAGGAAAAGATGGAAAATTAAAATAAGAAAGAAGAAAAAAAATTTTGAGAAAGAGGGAAAGTGTAGAGGGAAGTCAAAATAAAGGGAGGGGAGGCTTAGAGAATTGTGAAGACCACATTCTACTAACTTTATGCCCATTAATTTTATTTTTTAATTTTTACCATTCCATTCATTTGAAAGGAGAGGAAAGACTTAGAAAATCATGTTCAATCAAAATGTCTAATGTCACGATTCATCTTATTATTTACATCCCTTAAAAATTAATCTCATAAAAGCAATATTGTTGTAGTATAGCAAATACCAAAGTATATAATACATATGTATCATACAATATATCATATTAAATTGTACTACATACTTAATATGTTTTATAAAAAAATATTATATGTATATACACTATATAATAGGAAAAAAAATCGTATTTACATACCTTATATAAAAAACATAATATATGGTAATATTTATCGTAGAATGTAATATATATTACATGTTGTATCATAGTACATAGTATATATGTGCCAATTTGTATGATATGCCCCATACATAATATCAATTATGAATTATCAAGAGGGAAGCACTAGGCCTGTAATTAGCTTGATATTTCTTAGTTAGGCTTACACAAGTAAGCATGTGAATTATCAAGGGATGCCAAAGGTATCACTATCATACATATTATGATTCTCAAGTCAATAAGATGGTCAATAATAAACAACCAATAGAAAGTAATAGAAACTAAGGACCCATACTTGATCCTAAGCTTACAGACTTACAGCCTTAGTTCACCAAGCTCTCTCATAACAATTCATGTAAGAGGAGATCGAGCTCCTTTACAAAGCTGATTTGCCAAAGTACTTAAGCTCTTACCTGTATCTCACTATCTTGGTTGAAGTAAGGTTGCCCACTTCTAAACCTCTCCCAAGACTACCTCGATTGTCTATTGACTCATCTAGGGTTAGCTCGAAATGAGGCATCTAGCTCAACCAATTTTACCAATAGCTTGCCTTACCTACCTTTAAGCCTCCCATCCAGCATATCGACCTATTAGCCATCCCAACATGTAGCCTATCTCTAACATGAGGACCACTCTCCACACCAAGCCTAACCAATGGCATAATGACATGTGTTGCTATCCATTTTCTAACATTGTACGAACTACATGAACTCCCTAGCACACATTCCCTACCATCTATTCATTTTACCCCCGTAACTTATGTACATGCCATTTTTAGTGAATTATCCTTTCTTGTAATAATGCAAACCAAGGAAGTTTCGTTAAAAGGCAATATAAATGCCCCATTTGTACTATGGTCAATGTGAGAGTGATATTCAGGGACGCAGTCATGTAACTCAACAAACACCACGTACTATTGATGAGCAGATATAAGACCTTACTACTATTGTGGCCAATCTAGCTATCTCGGTGTAAAAAGTCTTAGAGATTAGGCCACAAGGTAAGATTACCACTAAATAGGGTCAAAAAATGAGGGATAGGCTGAGAAGGTAGATGAATAAACAGCAAGCACCAAAAGCCCTTCCTGTGAACCATACACCACCCCATCGTATAGATAGAGTCGTGAGAAAAAGGTTGGAGTTAGATGAAGTGGAGGAGTATGAAGAAGAAGAGGAGCAGTATGTTGGAATTGACGAGCATGAGTTTAGAGCTCCTAAGGAAGCCGAATACCTCAAAGTGTAGATTCTAAGCTTTAACGGGTCTAGTAGTATTGATGACTACTTGGATTAGGAGGAGAAGATCAAAAAGATATTCGAATTTTACAATTATCAAGATGCTGTCCGTATTCAAGTAGTCGCATTGAAATTTTCTGGATATACAGCAATGTGGTGGAAGAAGCTGCAAAATGTTCACTTGAAGGCCCGATGTGAAATTCGAACATGGAATGAGATGAAGAGAGTTTTGAGAAGTAGGTGCGTTCCCGAACACTACAAGCAAGACACTTTCCAACATCTCCAAGACTTAAGACAGGGTAACAGGTCGGTAGACGACTATGTACGAGAGTCTTAGTTACTCATGAACCGATGTAATGTTGACGAACCTGAGACACAAACTATGGTAAGGTTCATTTTTGGATTAAGAACTAAGATGGGTCATATTGTGGAATTATAAAGGCTAAGAAGTTTAGATGAGACCATCCGAGTAGTGATGTATAAGCAAGTACACCTATCAGTTTATAATATAGCGAATTAAGTCTAAGTATCGATCCTTCAAAGATTTTGACTACTAATACTCACTAGGTCTCTATTATCTAACTGATAATCTAAATTTCAAGAAATCTAAAGAAGTAAATCTAAATTACTACTAAAACTAAATTAAAGAGTAACTAAGATGAAATTCAAGAATTAACAAGAAAGCAGTTTAATTAATTCAAGATTCAACACTGTATTTAAAGCTTATTTCCCCTAGATTTAACATGTAATTTTCTTAAAGATCATCTAATTTATTCTTTAATTTTTCTTAACCAAGAGAATTCTCTACTAAAGTTAATTACTTTCTCAAGTCAATTAACCTTAACCCTAGAATCACCTATTAGAATCTCTTCTCAATAGCATGATCTAAGATCACGTTATTGAACAATTAACTCTCTACACTTTAATTTGAAATTCGGAAGAATCTTGCAAATTATCTCTAATCTTCAAATAATTCTCATCAATTATGCCTAGATCTAATCTTACAAGAAATCTCTCAATTCTCTTATAAGATATCAAACTCTAGATTACTATTCATGGAAATAATAATCTAAATCATGAAGCAAACATAGTTAAATCAAGAAATTAATAAAGAACTAAATTAATCAATACTAATCATGTCGCATCAATAGATCTAGGTTTCACAAAACATAGATACTAAGATTCTACTCACTACACATTCTAGAAATGAAATCTAAAATCAAAGTGCAAAAAGTAATAGAAAGAATTATCATGAAATCTAAAAAAAAAATGAATCTTTAAGTCTTTGCTTCTCCTTGCTTTATTGGTTGTTCTTTGCTTCAGAAACTCTCTCAAAGTCATGCCAAAAAAATTCTTCTCAATAAACCCTAATAAGGCTTTATATATGAAGAATTGAAAAAAATTAGGTCGGTTGGAAGAGACATAATCGAGGACACAACCGTTTCTTTTGGTCATGTAACATTCTATGCTTTACGTTTGTCTTTTTTTTTTTTTTATTAAACCTGGAAATGACACGACCGACGACATGATCATGTCTTTTGGTTGTGTCATAGACTGTAACAAATGAAAATCAGCTTCAAATTTGCGTGGAAACAACACAATCATGTCATTCGGCTATGTCAATCTTAAAACCTTCATATCTTTCTTATTTTAGCTTCGATTTGAGTGAAATTTGTTTATATCTTCTCATTTTCTTGCGTAGATCATTTCAATACCTAAAAAACAAAATTTTTCTCAATTAAGTATTATTATTTAAAAATAAACTCAAATATTAAGGAAAATCATCAAAAATCACTAAATAAAATATGTGCAATTATGAACTCATCAAGTAGTGCAGAGGGTTGAGAGGCAAAGATGGAGGTAGCCAAGCTGACTAGGATTGTTGACCCTATGTAGCATGTTCAATCGATCAGACTATGGCCGTACATCAATCAATTCCAAAGTGGATCGCCAAAGACTAGTGCCAACCTATCCAAAAGAAGGCCAAGATAAGGGTAAGGTTAAGGAACTTAAGGTTTGAAGAGACTAAGGTTAGAGCTCTAAAAGAATGACCTAAGAGATCAAATGCTAAATGTCTCGGCTATGGACACGTAGTTGGTCAATGTCCGAATCGATGTATCATGATTATCAAGGGAGACAAGCCTCAATTCAAAGTAGAGAGTACTAGTGAAGTAGAGGAAGAGGTTAAAGTTTGCCCAATGCTAGAGGAGTTTCAAGAAGACCCTAGTGCCCTTACACCTCCCAAAGTAGGAGTCGAATATTGTTTTTTTGTACGTCGATCACTCAACACGTTTGTAGCTAACAAGAATGCACAAAGGGAGAATCTCTTCCACACAAATTACTGAATGAATGGAAAACTATGCGCCCTAATCATTAATAGAGGAAGCTATTCCAATGTTATAGCACAAGGCGTAGTGAAGACCATGAAGTTGCCAACCCTTCCGTACCCTAAGCTGTATAAAATTCCCTAGCCGAATGAGAAAGGAGGTTTACCTGTTGCCAACCAAGTTAGGGTACCATTTGCCATTGGCAATAGGTATAAGGACTAGGTGTTGTGTGACATCCTACTCATGTGCGCTTTGCACATCTTACACAGTAGACCCTAGCTGTTTGACTTAAGGGTATTACACCATGGGTATATGAACACTTACATGTTCCAAAAAAATGGAAGGAGAGTTGTTTTGACTCCTATGAGCCCCAAGGAAGTACAAGTGTCTTAAGAGAAGAATGCTTGATCTATACAGCGAAAATCCCTAGTGATTTCCTACGCTCAATTTTACTAAGAAACCAAAGGGGAAGCGTGTGTGCTTAATTTAGCAAGAAAACTCTTAGAGTTAAGAGAAGTAAAGAACTTACCTACTAAGGTGAAAGCTTCACTAGAAGAGTATACCGACCTATTTCTTGCCAAGCTGAAGAAACAAGTGGATGAGTTGGTGGATCGTGGATATGTCAGTTAGAGTATGAGCACATGTTCCATCCCAGTCATGCTAGTACTGAAGAAAGATGGGTCATGAAGAATGTACATTAACAGCCATACCATTAATAAAATTACTATAAATTACTGATATCCGATCCCATGGTTGGATGAGATGCTTAATGAGTTACATTGTACCTGCATCTTTTCAAAGATTGATTTGAAGAGTGGCTACTATCAAATATGAATGAGACCTGGAGATGAATAGCAGACGACCTTCAAGGCAAGGGATGGTTTGTTCGAATGGATGGTTATGCCATTTAGTCTAACGAATGCACAAAGTACTTTTATGTGGTTCATGAATCATATACTAAGGGCACTAATTGGCAAATGTGTTGTGGTTTATTTTGATGACATTTTGGTTTATAGTGCCGACCTCATTGCCCATGTAGAGCATTTAAGATCGGTATTCAACATCCTCCATACAAAGAAATTATTTGGCAATTTGAAGAAATGCATGTTCTACCAAAGCAAGGTTATATTTGTTGGGTATGTTGTTTTAGAGGAAGGTGTCCGAGTTGATGACAAGAAGGTTAGAGCTATTCTTGAGTGGCCTACACCAACTAATGCTGTTGAATTGAGGAGCTTCCATGGTCATGCTTCGTTCTATCGATGATTCATTTAGAACTTCAGTTCCATAACGGCACCATTAACCAAGCTAATTAGGAAGCACTCAGAGTTTAAGTGGTTGGAGAAAGCTCAAAAGAGTTTTGAAGATGTAAAGTCTAAATTGACGTCTACCTTAGTACTTACCCTACCAAACTTCAAGAAAGTTTTTTAGGTTAAATGTGAAGCGTTAGGAGTTGGCATCGGTGTTATCCTTTTAGAGGAACACTGACCCATTGCCTACTTCAGTCAGAAACTTAAAGGAGCTGCCTTAAATTACTCAGCCTATGACAAGGAGTTTTACACCCTTATCTGAGCACTATAGAACTGGCAGCATTACCTATTACCAAGAGAATTCATCTTCTATTCCGATCATGAATCTCTCAAGCACCTTTGAAGACAATAGAAACTTTCTTGGCATCATGCCAAATGGGTCGAGTTCATATAGGCCTTTGCTACATCATCAGATATGAGAAAGGGAGTACAAATACCGTGGCTAACACTCTTTCTCATTGTCATGCCCTCATCAAAACATTGCAAGCTAAGATACTTAAATTTGGCACTTTACCTTATCAATATGAGCATGATCTGTATTTTAGGCCTTTAGTAGCCAAGTGCAATGTTAGAGGAGCTATAGATGGGTTCTACTTGAATGAAGGGTTCCTAATGAATGTCACGCCCGGAAGCAGCAGAGTCGTAACAGTCCCGCCGTGTAAACCATCTTAAGATAGAAGTTGGCCTTACAACCGCTATTTTAGACCTGATTTACACAAGGCGTCAACGACTAACCCACTTTGAAGTAAACAGTTTGTAATTTAAATAAATCATTAATCTAAGAAAGTAAGGAAATATATATATGCTATAATTCAGCTATTGTAATTAAAGTTTACAATATTTCTCTGTAATATATTTTCTAGTTATTACAGTATTCGGAAATGAAAAATTCTAAAGTAAAAGCTTAAACCTTAAAAATATATGTTTATCCTTCACATGTTTTTCCTCATTCCCTAGGATCCAGCAGTTGCTAGCTTCAGAGTAATTGTTGCCGCTTCTTAACCAGCACCTGCATGACGTCTATAGGGATGTAAGCAACCATAACTCAGTAGTTAGGACGGAGGACTTAAAACTATACCAAAAACACAATAAGGTTTTCAATCACTTATTAGGTACAATGCATGTGCAAGCAAATGCCATCGCATGACGTTGTCCAGCCTGTCGTAAGATTAGAGAAATTGCGCCCGCTCTAATTCGGGTTGAGGAGTTGCCGTTAATGCAACAGCTCACGACCAAACCCAAGCTTGTGTAATGGAGACCTTGCTCCTCCCCCGACTACCTTCGAACCACTGTCTTCACCCTCGCCGCGACCTTCTCTCCTATCACTTAGTTCGACTAAGGATGAAGAAGGGACCATTTTGCAATCCTGCGCTATCCCTTCCGAAGGGGTCGGTATTTGGTCGGAGAGTCCTAAGTTCCCCTAACGGGTTGCCATGCATGTCCGATTATGATTACTGGTCGGATATTTAATTAAGTCCAGTTTAGGGTGATCAATCCTTTCATACAATCCATACAATACGTACCAGAACAACAAACAGAGTCATAGCATCACCCATAATCAAACACATGCACACATTCAACTATCTAATAAACATAACCAAGCATAATCTTAAGCCTCCAAAATACAGCATCGTATTAATCCCAACTTACCTCGACTCCTCGCTCACTCACTCGGGGTCCGATTTGCTCAGGCCATCGCCGATCATCCCTATAACACAAACGTGGTTTCAGCTTTTCATATAACTATTATAGGTTCGTTTTATCCTATAATGCTTATTGTTAGGTTTTGTTTAAGGTTTAATATGCCCAATTATCTAGGTATTAAGTCTTTTACAATTATTCTAGGTTTAGGGTTAGGTTCAGGTTCGGTTTTCGCATCGATTTCTAAATTAGGTTTTAGTTCGATTTCTACGTAATGTTTTAGATTTCAACCCATAATGTGAAATTAATCACATTACTTCCCGATCTCCTAAATACTATCATTACCCCTAGTCAGTATTTATTTTACCTAGTACACTTAAATCCATATTAGTGTACCGAATTCACTCCTAATATAAGAAATTTTTACATTTTTCATATAATTACATAAATTCAAGTTTCTTATTAGATTTATTATATATCCCTATTATTTATATAATATCAATTTTTATCCTAATATTTTCTATTTATTATATTTTCAAAAATTACATATTATGCATTATTGCCTATTATGTACATAATGCATTTCTAATATTTCTATCATTTAATTACCATCCCTAAACATCAATTATCATTTCAAAATATCTAAATTCATCCTAAATCAGATTTTACTCCTAATTTCCGTAATTTACAAAATTAACTTAAAGTTACCTATTTTTCCTTATTAATCATTTATTACATAATTAACCTAATAATTACATCTAACACCTTAAATGCTACAAATATCATACTCCATCAGATTTCCACATCCTAAAACATCTACTTATTCACTAAGTTAGTAATTAATAATTTAATTACTTAATTAACCTTAAATTACCCATTTTATGCCCCATTTTAAGGCCTAAAAATTATCTAAAAATTTTAAAAATTAATTTTTGAAAACGGGCTTCATAGCACTGTTCTATATCATCTAAGTAATCTACACAAAAATTTTTGGCTCGAAACTACACTCCTAAGGTCATTTATTTCTAAACCGAAACATGCTCGGTTTTGCATGATTTCTTAAGGACCGTATATTACAGGGCATGTTTTCATCAAAATAATATTTTTCCTACAAACTACATACAAAAATATTTCAAAATAACAAAATTCATAATTTTCTAATAATATTTACTATTTTTACAAAATTACACAAGAATTGGGCTGGAAATCGGACTCACCGATTTGGGTGGCTTTGGCCACCGCGGGCCGCCGTGGCCTTGTCGGCTGGCCTAGGCGCTGCCACCACTGTGTGGTGGTGGTGGCCGTCCACTTCCAGCTACTCGTTTGGTGGGGGTTCCCTTTAAAAGCCCTAATTGCACAGTTTTTCTTATTTTTTTTCTAACTCGAATTTTTCTCTCAATTTTCACCTCTCCCTAATTTTCTCTGATTTCTAACTATCCAAATGAGTTCTGTAAATTTTTTCCCTATTTATAGACATTTGCTGTAATTATTATGCATTAATTTGACAAGACTTTGCCCATTTTCCTTGATTTTTGGCTTTTATATTGTCCAAATTTTATTGGTTGATTTTTCTTTTGCTTATCCTGACATGCCACGACCTAATCTTGATTCATCTTATCCTCTTCTGATTTTTTCCATAATTAATTTATAATTTTCTTTAATTATTTACTTAGTTTTTTGCCAGTTTAGGTAATTTCGCGTATTTTTATCTACACGTAAATATATGTGGGGTACATGTGAACATTCTTAATTATTATTTTGGTCATTCTAAAATTTTTAGTATACATATAATCTATCTCTAGTAATTTATTAGTTATTAGATTACACTTTTTGCCTTTTCTGTAATTAGCAATTATTATGCTTAAAATTTGAAAATTTTATAATCTCTTATTTTATTACTTATTTTCTTAAATTTAAGTTTACGGGGTCATTTTTACTAATATTCTTCTCGATAGTTTATAATTTAGGGTTTAATCGGATTCCTTAACCGATCGTCCAAAACTTATGTTCTAAGTTCAATCCTACGGTCAATTGGCTTAGCTTTGGGGCTTACAATGAAGGGCAAGCAAGTTTGTGTGCTGAGTCGTTCGATAAGAGAACTACTCATCCAAGAAGCTCATGCTAGGAGCTTGGCCGACTATTTTGGGGAAAAGAAGACAACCAAGATATTGAAAGAACATTTCCACTAGCCTGGGATAATGAAGGATGTGTGTCAAATTCTTGAGAGGTGTAAGGTGTGCAAACTTACTAAGAGAAGGAGAGAGCCATATGGAAAGTACAGACCCCTACCTATTCTCGAGCAATCATGGACCAACCTAAGCATAAATTTCATGCTCAGCCTTTCCCAAACTCTGAGAAAGCACTACTCAATTATGATGTTGGTTGATCGGTTTAACAAGATGAGCTACTTCATTCCTTGCTACAAAACTAATGATGCTTTATTCATCGCTAACCTCTTTTTGTAAGAAATTACACAACTGCTTAGAGTGCCGAGAAGTATTGGGTCCAACCATGACTCTAGTTCACAAGTTTCTTTTGGAGGACCCTATAAAAGAAGCTTAGCACTAAGCTCTGTTCTGTACTTCTTGCTACTCTTAGACAGACAACCAAACTAAAGTTGTGAATAGGACATTTGGCAACCTCTTGCAAGCACCTGTTGGGAAGAATTTGCATGACTAAGATTTATGCCTACCTATAATTAAGTTTGCCTACAACCGCTTAGCTCACAGCTAAACAGGAAAATCACTATTTGAGGTTGTCTATGGACTCAACCCAAGCTTACCCTTGGATCTAATTATCAATCCAACTACACAAGGGGAAAGCTATTACAACCTAATAGTATTATTGTCATGGTAGATCACCGTGTATCATATAAAGGTCTATTATCAACCCCCTTACTGATTGTAGGCCTTTCATACAATACATAAGGCTCCTTCCACTATACGTTACCACTAGGCCCATAGATAAGTAATATAAAGTAATTTTTACTAAAATTTACTTTTAAGACATAAATTAATCAAGTAAACGTATAGACTCGTTATGTTCCATACCAAAAGAATATTACAAACAAATGCAATTCATAATAGGAACTGCATCATAAACTTTAAACTATGATATGAACAAAATAAAGGTAAATAATTATCTATAAAAGCTTTTACAAAATCTCCTCTACACTCCTTGATCGCTCCAACCCATCTCTACACGAAACTCACTACGGGCATGCTTCGGCCAAATTAGCAAAGAGGTTTTCCTACAACAAAAGGAATCTATCAGGGTATAAGCTTAAATTAGTGAAATAAATACCCTCATCAATAACGCATGGTAGAAATTTATTAGATGCACAATCATATGAATGCATGAACAATTAGTATGTCGAACAACGCACGCAGTGGCCTAGGAACTACATACGACTCAAAATTACACCTTCTGCAGTCAAGGTTTGGAGATAATTAACTAATCCAAACCAAAATCCAGGTTCTAACCCTTAAGTTTTTATTTCATTTGCACTATTGTGCTTAAGTCGAAACAAAATTATATATATATACTTTCTTTACTGAATATTGAATCATATTTTCAAAATCCCAAGTCTAGCGGTATGGTGGCCTCCGCAATCCACAAACACACACCTTAAGTAGAAGCTACAAGATACGGCCCCTCGCCAACGGTTGGCGTCTCTCAGCACCTAGTAAGCCCGTCAACTTAAGACAGAAACTCAATAAAATGATGACATAACTAGTGCCCAATCCTGTAGGAGGCCTTCCTCCTGTGAGTCCCTTCCCATCTTTTACGTGAAGTGGTAGTCAGTGTTATCCGAATACAATTATGGGGAATGCATGATCCATTTAATTTCTTAATTGTATAAGTGGTTAACCTGATTTTCAAGGTAATCAGACAATTTCATTCCATACAATTGCATGTATAAATTATCACAAACAATTCCCATTATTATATAATTAACAAGCCATAGCATTCATAAAGTTATACACATGCATTTCCTATATCCCACAAGCATTCAAATTTATATATATAAGTTTAGGTGCATCTATTCTACAAGTAAAATCAAGTAAAGAGTCATTGGGAATTTACTCACTCTGCCATGCGGGTTAGTCAAAGTAGTCCGGTGGCAAGTCGTCTCCGTACGCAGGGTCCCCTAGTCATCAAAATCATAATACTATAAGGGATTGAAATAAAACTTAAGAAACTAAGCTAAATCCCCTTAAGTTATACTCTTGACTAGTTTTCGTATTTTTCCTGATTTTACTTAAAAGTTCAATCTTGTATAACATTTTCGTTTTAAATCCAATTTTTATGATCTTATAGTCAATCTTCATCATTTTCAAGTGTATTTTAACGTGGTGAGGTTATATTTTTGAGATGAGGTACACAAATCTATCCATAGGTCAGAACAATAGTGGTCCTCATGATTTGGAGTGCTTTTGGGCTTTGTTTAGTTAATAGGCTTTTTGGTAACTTGAGAATTCCTTTGGGCTTAGGCTTAAGATTTCATTCTTGGCTCAAAATACTCTTTAAGATTAGATTTACAACTTTGATTTATACTCCTAAGGCTATTGACCACTTCTTGGGCTCTTAAGTGGGCTTAAGTTGTCAAATAGGCTTGTTTTCGATTCGATTCAAAGATGGCCACTTTCTTGGGCTTAGGGAGTGTTTTGTGGGCTTCTTGAGGGTCTTAAAACAACCCTTATTGATGTGTCAAGTTACTGGTCAAAAACTTAAGGGTGGTTCAACTTGATGTTTGAGGCCTGTTTTGGAAGTTTTAAGCTCAGTTTTAAGTTTTAGGCTTAATACACTTATCAAACTTGCCTTAGTTGGTCTTTTCACTTTATTTACTTATTTTTATCATATTTTTAAGCATCTTTTAGGGATGTTCCAGATCTAGTTAGTTTGATTGTGAGCTTCCAACTTAATTTTCCAACTTGTTTCATCATTTTTTTAAGTTTAAGTATTAGATCATGAATTTAAGCTATTTATATTCAAATCTTAACTTGACTTTTTTTTTCATGAAATGATTATTTGGCTTATACTTTACATGAAAATAGAGGATCTCACTTTTATCATACCTCCCATATCATAGTTCATGTCTTACAAAGTTGGTTTCCTCATAAAACTTCATATGATGGACTTTTATCTTTACCTAAGTCTAAATTTAAGCATGTTTGACTTAATAAAAGTATAAACAATATCCAAACGACTTCTAAACTCTCATGTCCAGCATGCTTCTCTTTCATTCAAGTTCTCATTTCAAGATTTTCTCAACTTAAAATCTTCCATTCCGAGTGTTAAACAAGTATCTTTACAAAATACTAACTTTACATACTCATATTTCAACTTCCATATAAGGTTTTCATGAGTTTGCTTCTTAGGGTAGTCTTTGATGTTATACCAACTTATGATCATACTCATATCTTCAAGAAATCATAGTTTCCTAACATGAAAACTAACCAACTAACACAAGATATACTTACTCGTCCTTAAAGCAAAAAAAAATAAGGTGGTTGTACACTAAGGTTCCACTTATGCTCTTTGCCTTACTTCATCCTTCTTGTACCCCTTTTGAAACCCATGTTGTGATCCTTTGAAGTGGGGTTTAAGGAGTGTTCTAAGGATCCTAAAGGGCTTTGAATGTTGGCAAAAAGCAAGACAAGAAGAAGTTGAAACTGTCGTAAGTGTGTGTGTGCTTGGAAGTGGCGACAAGTGAAGGATTTTGTAGGGTATAGTTGTTTCTTCTTTTGTGTTGTTTTCAAAGTGAGAGAAAAGGAAGTGAAAATGAAATTAAAAGTAAGAGCAAATGGGAAAAGAGTGGCCGGTTGGAATGGGGTGGGAAGTGTGTTTAATAGGCTTGATTTTGTTGTCTTATAGTATGCACAAAAGTCAACAATTACAACTATTAATGATGTAAGCATTAAGGGATAAATAGTGGAGTGTAAGATAAAGTGATTAATGGATGAAAGACAAGAGTATAACCCCCTTTAGAGCCATGTAAGAACTAGCCATTGGGTGTCCTTTTGGGCATGGAGTTGTCTTAAAGTTAAGCATGTAAAATCTTATAATAATTTGTCCATATGTAGTATAAGTGAAGGAGTGATAAGGAAAGTGTCTTATCATTAGATTTTGATAAGTTATCAATAAATAAATGACTCCAACTTTTAATTGATAAGTCATTTAGGGTGATTAGTTAGTCTGCTTATTCAAGTGTAAGGCTTAGGCATAAAGATAAAGGAATTGTTTTATAGGAAATTGTTTTAGGATTTACTTCTTGAATTGTTTTGTAAATGATGATTTAATTCTTATAAAATTATGAAAGTTTGTAGAGTTGAATGAAATTATTCAAATTAAACTATCAATTAGTCACTTGGGGTTAAAAGTCCTTAATTGTTTTAGGGCTTAGGGTTTTTGGTAACTTTAGAGTTCGCAGTTTTTCAAGTTCGGATTTTATCAATAATAGGCTTTTAAATTAAAACAGTAAGTTCGTTTCTAATCATAAATTTGAATTATTAGTTTAGTTGATCCTTGGAAACATTCAAGAAGTACTCTTAGTCAAATCATAGGCCCACTAAAAGTAGGTTTACAAAAGCTAACCTGGCCTGTAACGAGCTGAGGAATTCTAAAAGTTGCATCAGAAGATTGCTAAACAACTTGCCAAGACTGTGGTCAAATAGAAGGAACAAGAAAGCCAAGAAAGGAGAGGAGTCGTTTATACCCCTAGAGACCTTATCTAGGTGCATCTTAGCAAGGAGCATTTCCTTTGCAAGAGGATGAGCAAACTATCTCCCAAAGCAAATGGACCTTACAAGATCCTTAAGCGTATTAATGACAATGCCTATGAGGTTGAGCTACCCAAGGGGTATGGCATATCTACCAAATTCAATGTCGCCAACCTATCTCCCTCTGTGCTAGACATTGACAAAGACCATGATTTGAGGGCATATCTCCAACAACTCCGGAAAGCTGATGGGTTGCCGACCTCTAGCTCACTTACTTGTGTACACCTTAAGGGCCTTTAGTCCCTACCTGAAGAATTATCTCTCATCATCCTGTTGATGACGAGAAACTGTATACAGAAGGGGGATAGATGAATTCCCTAAGAACTTTGGATTGTTATACTATGCTTTGTTTTCTCTCTATTGTTAATACCGACTATTCTCTAGCCAAGAGCTCTATGCAGAGTGATCAAACCTTCGATTGCTGAGAGTTTCCTACCAAGTAATGAGAGATAGCCTCCTATTGGCCAAGTACTTCTCTCCCAACCTTGTACCTACTGTCACGACATCCCTTTCTCGTCTCAGCCTCCTTGTTATCATAACATCTTAATTCCACTCAACTACAGTAACCAAAGAATCTTTTACATTGAACCAATGTTGCATTACCACATATCCATCTCATTTGACACTATACTATTTTTTCTCTTTTTATCATTTGTCCTATTTACCCTTTTCTTCATATATACTAGGAACCCTTTTTATGTATGTCTTTTGGTAATTTTCCTTAATTGTAATGTTACTCTAGAGACTTACTATAAATAGTCCCTTCTCTTTGTAGTCGAAATGATTACATTGATTCTTGACATTAAATATACTTATTCTTGTCGAGTAGTTCAGGATTAATAGCAGATAGACCTTGATATTAGCTTATATATCATATCAAGTGAAGTGTCAAGTCGTATTATGCTCGTTGGTGGGTCACATCCTCTGAGCAACTTTGCATTAACTACTATATTCCATTCGTCGACCTACTCACTCTATTTTCTTCGATATTTCAAAATACCCATTGGTTCCTCACCTCTTATGATAAGCCATAGTAATAACTGAACTCCTAAGCACATCATGGGCATAGAGGAATGGAGTTGGATATTGAAAATAGTATTAGAGCATCACTCGTCAATATATTTGCCAAACAGGAGCATTACTTAGGTAATTAGTGAGATTGCCTTCGATTATGGCTATTTTTTCGATTTACTTTGCTTTGCCTTGTGTTAATTCTCTTCTTTTTATATGTTAAAGAGTTTCAACAAATAAGGATTTTTCTCGACAAGGTCAATTACCAAGTAGCTTGAGCTTATGCTAATGATAGGATACAGTTGCTCCATGATCATCTTTCAATTACTTTGTACCCTCCATATTTGGCTCAAGATCAAGTCTAAGGACTAGACGAGGACATTCAAGTAGATTACAACCCTCCAAATCCCCCCACATAGGGCAGATACACCAAGACGAAGGGAGGTGGATGATACTAGAGACAAGTCAACCTGGGGATGATAATGCAGGTCCATCTCATGAGGCAGGGTCATCCGAGGGTTGAAGTGTAAGCAACATGTTCGAGACCCTGGCTATGGAGATGCAATGTAATCCCCCCTTTACATTGCTAACTCCACATAAAAGAGAGATGGGGTCTGTCGATTCTCAAGGAGAGAGTTTTTCTCAAATAACTACAGTCCATCCATCGCAATTATTTGAGCTACCTTAACAACTAATCAAGAAAAAGAGTCACAAGCTCCAACGATTCTAAAGAAGAGGAGGTCCAATACGAGTTTGGTATCTAAAGTATCATAGGTGTTCACTAAGAGTAGAAGATGAGATTAAATACATTATTTGCTAGACTTATATGAACAAATGTACTAACCATTTCTATTTATGTAGAATTTAACATCAGTTTAACTTCTTTATGCTTCTTTTTATATCTTGGTTGTCTTATATTTCACTTTTTACTTTAAAATAATAACAAACAAGTTTAGAGTTTGGGATTCGAGCTGTATATGTTTTGCTTAGATTTTCAATATAAGCAATTACAATTAAGTTTGGAGTTAGAATGGTGATGTGAATTGAATATGGAGTTTTGTTTTTTCGATTTGATGGTTTCACTTACTCATTTTTAAGTTCTAGGTGTTTCTGAAAAAGACACCTTTTAAAAAGATACTTTTATGGAATATCTTTTCTCCCATCCTCTTTTTTGGATTTTTTTTTTTTTTTTTTTTTTTTAGGAATGCACCCTTCCAATTGTTTTATTATCCTTGCATATTTTGTTGATATAAACAACATTTTCCAAATGGTTACCAAAAGTTAGAGAGCTAAGGCAATGTTTTTTATTTATAAAACTGTTGCACTTTTTCATGGAATTATTAGCAACACAATAAATTTATTGCTATTTTGTTACATTAAATTCATCATATAAATCATTTCTTAAAAGTGTTGCCTTTAAGACCTTAGCAACAGTGACAAATTTCATTGCAATTAGGTTATATAAGTAACATGTACTTAAGGTGTTGGAAACTAGTATTATTTTAAACCCTTTTTTATGTATCGTTATTATTGGTTATCATGTACGATTTAATAAAATTTTTATAAAAGAGGCAGAAAAAATGCTAAGCACTAAAATAGACCTATGAAATTTCACGATGGACACGGTCCTGGATTCTACGTAGACGCAAATACACCAGCGAATTAGAAGGAAACAAAACATCTCAAGTAGACACATATTTTAACATATAGCACTATTGCGTGAAGTGAAATTCCTGATATGTTTTCGGCATTGTTTCACATGGGCAAAGGATAGGAACAGTAGCTTAAAAAAGTAGCGAAGAAAAAGGGGTTTTCCTTTGGATAAGCGAGTAGAAAATGAATAGAATAGGAGCTTCTATTTATTTTCTATTTTATAGATATAATTTTTAAATCTTTATTATTTATATCCTATTTTATGGTATTTTGAAATCACCATATATTTTATAAAATTTACCATATATAAGATATCTTATAAAAATTATAAATTTTTTTTCTCTTATAAATTTCAATATGATTGATTTCTATTTATTTTTCTTTTCTTTCGGTTTATTTCATTTATTTTTCTTTTTAATCATTTTCTTCATTGATCATTATTATATAAACATATCAAATTCAGTAAAATCTTGACCTCGACTTTAATTACTGAATAAATAATTGTAAATAGAACCCATTTTGGAAACTGACTTATTTTGACAATTAGAATATTTACAGATCATAGATTACAAATAACACTCTTAATTTATAGTCAACATCGATAATGATCCTCTATGCATCATATTTACTAAATCTTAACTCATCTAGTAAATCATTTCCAAACCTAGTACAAAACCATAATCTTAAACAAAGAAAAAAGGTACAAACATTAATCTCGATTAAATCTTAATTTGAACAAATATTATATAAATTTATTAAAGGATATTTTTCAAGCTTAATACAAAATAATTATTGCATAAAAAAGAGAAATTAATAACATTCCTTATAGATAGCTTTACATAAATTCTTTCTTTTTTAACTTTAGTAAAGTTAGATTTAGTAAATAAGAAAGATAGAGTAGAAAAAAAAATATATATATAATAAAGAAATGACTAATAAGTAAGAGATTGATAGGAGAACATTAAGTTTACTCTACGATTTCTCATGGGTTATGTTTTGTTTTTTTTTTTTTTTTCCAAAGCCCATACAAATGAAAAATTATTATTTTTTATTTATTAATTTTGTTTAATTATTATTATAGGATAAGTATAAGGCATCCTAAAACTTGTACCCTATATATTTTACAATATAGGTTCTAAAGTAGGTATAGATTACCTGATTTCATATCCATACCTTACTTTATAGATATAAATTTTAAAATATTATTATTCAAAATATATCTGGTAATCTTAAATATCTATTTAAAACTTATTCGATGGAATAGAATTTAAGTAAACACCCTATACGATAAAATCATCTATACACCTCTAAGTTTTAATATATATATATATATATATATATATGTATATGTATATAAAAGACTTCTTTATACGAACATAAGCCATGCTATACATGCAATTATATATATATTCTCTTTACTTATGGTTCCTAGCAGACTCGACTTTAGTTCTTATCTGACCTGACCCATGCATTTAAGTCTGTCCAAGATTATTAATTACTCATACAGGGGATGAGTAAACAACCCATGTCCTTTCAAATTGAAGAAACTTTGTCATTTATAATACTTTCTTTGCAATATAATATAATATTTTATTTTTTTTGGACAGCTTCAGTAGCTGTCTTCCTCTGAGCTTTTAGTCAGAGATTTTTAATTTAAGAGACAGTATTTAGGATTAAATGCCTTATCGCCAGGTGGTTGGATTCATCTCCCAGCACTGATATCCTCCTAGACAAATTGTGGCTTCACGTTGCTTTCAATTATATGATTTGGGCATGTCTGCTCTGCCCCTAATTGCCTATAAACTACATATCTAGATATATATAGATATATTCTTTAAATAGACTTTTCTTGTACATTGACTATATATAAATTTAGAATTCTTAGGATCGGTATAAAAAAAGTAGTATCTAGAAGTGCAAACCATAGATTTTATATATACCAGGTAGACCATTTAATACGTTTTTGTACTGTAGACATTTTTCTAATCAATATAGATGATATGAGCCTCTTAATTTATGTCATCGGGGTTTAAAAAAAAAAAAAAAAGAAAGGAGGGGAAAAAAGAAAAAAGAGTAGGTCCGAGGATTTATAGTCTCATGATCCTTATAAGCAATAATTTTCATAATGAACTTTTATTCACATATCTGGTCTTTATGAGGAGTTACAAAAAGTTATATATATACGTAACCGACGTAAAATAACGAATCCCAAAAATTTAAGGTGCAGAACACACAGCTTATTGGCCAGAGGCCACACCTCATTATACACAAGAAATTTCCCCATATTAACTCTCGCTTCATCATCGCTTTTCTCCAGTCTTGTTAGTCTCGAGGTTTCTTCTTCGCTTTACTCGATATTACCTCCCAAAAAAACAAAAAAAAAATGGACTCTACTTCACAAATATGTGAAGATGTTGAGGAATGTCAAAGCAGTGAATCTGGATGGACGATGTATATAGGCACTCCTAGTCACCATGATGATGATGATGATGATGATGGTAGTGTTGACAGCGATGATGAGCATGGTAATAATGATATTAAGAATGACGATGATGACAACGACGACGACCATGACGGTGTGGAAGATGATGATGATGATGATGAAAAGAATAATCATGAAGAAGATGAGAGTGACGATTCAATGGCATCAGATGCTTCTTCGGGTCCAAGTTTCAGAGGATATGAATCAAGAGATAATAAGAAGAAGATGGCTTCATTCAACAAGGAAAAGAAGGGAGGTAGTGAAAGCAATAACGGTGTGAGGAAAAACGTTAGGTTGAGCAAAAGGAAGTAACAATTAGGTGTCAGTAGCATGTTCTTTATTATATATTTTCTTGCTTGCTTTGTCCTATAAGTTTCTTGTTGTGACCAAGTTTATGGCACGTGGTTTATTGTCTTTTTGGGTAAATTAGGAGTTTAATGAGCTGAAATTTAACATGCTGTCAAGTACCTTGTGATGTTAAACAGCAATCCTTGTTTGTGAAATCGAACTAGCTAGGCTAAGCTCTGTCAACATAGGATATGATGATTCGGTTTTATTACTAGTTTCGTTGGATTAATTACGTTATGCACCTTTTATTTAATCCATTGTGATCTGATCATATATTTCAAGAAAAATCTGGTGTTTTTGCCGGACAATATTCTGGGGTCTATAACAGCCATATAGTTTCGTTTGTACTTACTGATGTGTGTAAAATCGTAGCATGAGCAAATCACCCCAACCATAATGCCCCCTACCGTTAATACGTGGTTGAATTTGTAATCAATTTATGATTGTTTCTAATAAATTTCACATATAAGAATCAGGTTAACGTGAACCGTTTAGCAATACGTACGTACAAGAGAAAAGGATGAGCTTTCACGATACGTTCATTAGATAAACAAACCGGTGTAGATAAAAATTAAAAATAACACTATAATAAAACCATTTGTCCAAATATTGGGTTGCAGAATGGATTTTCTTTTCATCATCGGTTGGTACCTTCTTCATCTAAACATGATATTTTTGTGACTTTTTCTAGAGTATTTTAGATTATCCATTTCTCATTTACATATGCTTCCAAAAAAATGAAAAATGAAAAACGAATCATTAATTAACCTTATAATAATGAATAAGGATAAATGAAAAATTGAAACATCATCCACCACAATAATCAGACCAATACTTAGTCATTTGTAACCTCCAATCTTCCATATGAGAGGGTGTTTTAGTAAAGTGGATATTATTAGGTTTAGTTCATCAAACTCTTTAAGTAAAAGGGAAAGCATAAGAATTTATTAGAACCATTACTTTAAGATTTTTAATTATTTTTATTGCTTTAGCATTTTATTAAATTCTTGCCGCTACTAAACTAGGAATGGGCATAGGAGCTACTGTCGTTGCTGCTGCTGTAGCTTGCTCATGTTCGATGTCTTATGATTGGAGAGTGGCAATCCGCAGCCATGAAAGAGATCGTGCTACATAAATAGAGTTGCGTGCAGGAGCAGCAGCTACGCTTCCAATTACCACCATCCACTTCCTTCGCCTTTATCGCCCCCATACTTAACCATCATACTAATCATTTATGATGCTACATGCTTTCGGCCTAGGATACATTTCATGGTGTCACCAAAAAATGTATCATCATACAACCACCATGACTTACACGGTACAGACACAATAGCTTGAAAAAAAATATTTATTGATATTCATATACTATATACAATACTGGTACAATACCTCCAAAAAAAGATTTATTAATATTCATATATTACATAATACTAATACACGGTATATGTGATTACTTTATAGATTTTTTATATATTGTAAAGCAGCAGATGGTTTTGAAATGAAACTTCCTTTTTAAGTGTTTTAAAAAAATTTGCCACGTGCTATAAATTTACATGTGGTTAATCACCACTGATCAGTGCACGTGGAATATGAACACTAGTTAAAAGTGAATCTCTCTTGTGGCTTGCATGGATGGCAAGCAAATTCACTTTTGTCAGCCCTGTAGATCATAGATTTGCTATTGTTGAAGTTGTTTTTCCATCAAAGACCAATCTGGTGAGCTATGTAATACTCACTGATGCGTACCCATAAATAATTACAAAAATAAAATTTTTTTTCTTTTTCTTTTGAACAAGGAATGAGCATATGTATTAATTGGTGAATTAGTTGTATTTGATATCAATTGTTACAAAAAGATTTATAAAAAAAAAAATATCTTACAAATAAATGCTTTTGCTTAATATAATAAATAATAGATAGATAAAGAAATTTTAAGTGATTATGAATGTGTATGATTTTAAATTTGTATGAAAGTTGAAAATTGTGTAAGATATGTATAGAATGTGGGAATGAAATTGGTGTTGGAAGTGGAAGAGTGGGAGTGACCACGATTTAAACTATCATGAAAATGGAGAGAAAAATAAAATGAGAAATTATGAAAAATGCTAAATTCACTTATATAATAATATATTTATAATATTTTTAGTGTTGGTTTTTTCATTATATAATTTTGAATTGGAAGTTCAAATAGTAATTTTATAGAGAGACACTACATAAGGCATTTCTAGCTTTAATACTATAAATACTTATAACATTAATGCAAGCATTCATGATAAAAAAAAAAAAAAAAAAGGGTGGGGGGTGGGGTGGTAATATCATAATTTATACTTTAATTTTACTATTTTTTGTAATTATATATTTAACGATTCAACTTGTCTAATTATATGATCAATTGAAAATTTAGTTGACACTATTTATATCTTAATTAATTTTAATTCATATTATTAATCCAACCAGCACGATCAACTAATAAGATTGTCGCTCACAACCTTATGAGAGTCGTTAGATCTCCAACAAATAGTTAGTGGCCATCCATAGTAAAACAATGAGTTGCAACTAACTCTAAAAATATAAGTCGCAAGATCTATAGATAGCCTCCCATGGCCCTAGAGGGATTATACATCCCTCTTAAGGCCATAGGTAGCTTCTTCATTGGCTAATTATGTAAATTAGATTAACAGTATAAATTAAGATTAATTAAGGTATAGAAAGTGATAACTAAATTTTTAATTCAATATATAATTAGGCAAATTAGCATTAAAGGTGTATGATTACAAAAAAATTGAAGTATAAACTATGACATTAACCCAAATAAAAATATCAAACCGTGAGAAGCAAATTTTCCCAATCTCACCATATGGCAAAACAATCCCCTCATTTTTCTTAAAACTTGAGAGAATCACCCTCCTCTCATCCTTGTACAAGAGAAGGATTTCTGCGATTTTGCCATTTCGGAAGGCTTATCTGGAGAAATACACACACACATATATAGCAACTGCTTATTAAAAGAATGTTCTTCCCCAAATGTGGCTGAATCTAAATCTTTCACATGTTTTTTTCTTTTTTTTCTTATTTTTGTGGCTGATTTCGACAATTAATCCTCACAAAGAAATAATGCCTTTAAACTTTCATAGCCATATTGCTTCGCCACAAAGATAACATATATGAACCGTTTGAATTTGTTAGAAGAGAAATAGAGTTATGGCATTAATATATATTTACATCAATCATACATTATCATAAGGCAGCCACGACTAATCAATTACGAATAATTTACTGCACGAAAGCAAAATTGAAGTTCATGATCGCAAAATAGGTAAGTTAGGACGCCACATATTTATTGTCCGGTAAGGGTCAACTAGATACCAAGATAATTGATAGGGATCATTGTGGGGCCGATCGGAACAAATTTATGTATTTTCATTATTAAGTAGTGGTCATAAAACCTGCTAATGTCTTTGTCATAAGAAGTTTGCTCGCAATCTAATACTCTTGATTTAATTAAGAGTTAGGCAAATTTAATTCGACTATCGTTAAATTAAATTCGAATAAAACTCGAGCTAAATTCGAATAGTTTGCGAGCAAACTTAGTTCATTTACACTCTTATTTATTGGGGCAATATTTCACTAACGTAATCGCTTGTTCATCAATTCAGGGAACTTAGGTATTGGTTTTTCCCTGCCCCGTCGCCAATCCAAGACACAGAACATGCATATACGTAGATTATTACGTGATTGAAACATTGCAAACAGTTTTCGAGACATATGCGTAAAAAGTTCACCTTAGGAATGGACGGCAGTGTTGACAAAAAAACATCCTTTGTCTGGTGGGGGCCTGGGGACACCCAAGATGCACGTGGACGTGGGGTTTATGTGAAACCATTTCTAGATGATGTGCACGTAATACAAAAAAATATATCATTGTTGTTTCAGTAAATCCTCAGGACAACTTGCAAGAATGACGATAATTTAACCAACATGAGGGGTCCTTAATCCTTTATAAGAGGTATAGGGCTTTTCTTGTTTTAGGCATTGCACAGCTCATTCTCTTGGCTTGTCAAATCCTTTACATAGTTCCCCCACAACACCCCCCCCCCCTTTGCTCCCCCCCAAAAAAAAAAAAAAAAAGGGAATTTGCCTGTAATCCTTATGGAAGATAACCTATTTATTTAGTTTCCTATAAGAATTCCATCATCATCCGAGGGTGAGATCGATCTCTGCTCGAGTTTCATATAAAGCGAGGACACTCACCCTACCAAAGAATAAATTTTTCGAAATACAAACATCTAACCCTAAGTTAAGACATCCGTATCCACTCCTTTTCAACATTTTGTGGCCAATTGAGCCAAAACTCTCCTTCGTCCATCAGAGCCTCTTTTTTATTGTAGTGCTATACACGTGCTTCGTGTAATTCAAGATGCATGGTTGGCGATTTTCTTTTTCTCCCGACCAAAAGCAATAGTTGCGGGATCAAGCTGTCATTCGTAGAGACTATCCATAAGGCACTCAAGAAGGCAACAATTTTTTCTTGGAAATTTTTTTAATTTATTCGAATCTAGTTTATTGTCTAGTATTATAATAAGTGTTGTCCCATTCGGGTCAACTTGTATAATCAAATCCAATTTGACTTAATCACTTTATAAAACCAGTCTGACTCACTTCATTAACCTTTACTGACAATGATCCCAGTTTAGCTTAATTGATTTGACTGGTTTAACCCGATTTCTATAAAAACCTAACTAGGTTTTTCTAAATTAAAATATACTAATTTCTTTTGTATTTCTTAAAATACATCAATTTGCTAAAAAATAAATATGGATCAAGAAAAAACAAAAAAGTAAATTGTGAAAACTTTTAACTTTCAATTCTCCAGGATATATATATTTTTTATTACTTTATAAGTAAATATAAATTATATTATAATATTTTTATTAATCCTAATTTGATTCTCTTAACCGTTGAACCCTTACCATTCCCGAGTCAACTTGTCAATCCAAGTTTGATAACATTGATCGTAATTAAATATTTATAGTTTATTGAGATATATTAGTTTGACTAATTTATTTGTTTATTTATTTAATCCATTCCTGTGTGAACTTGTCTGCACCTTATTGAAAGATGTAGTTAGACGACTTAATATAGGCTTGGAGTCCAACACTTAGCCCTAATGGGAGGATCCAATTGAATTATTATAAATAGGTTAGGTCCCTTCTTCACTAGTTATCTCTTGATACAAGACCCTATTTGGCTAGTCTCATTGAAAGTCATTAATTGTGAAGGAGAATGAGATGAGTTAACATTGGATATAAATTATGGCTATGATTTATACATAACACAATTATTTAAATATGGTGCTCCAAGTTCATATATATATATATATATATATATTATTTATTTAGAGAATTTCTCACATATAATATCAAAGCCAACCCTTACCAATAGCTAAACAATTGGGAAATAGTTTTGACTTAGTTTAGAGAAGAGGTTTAAGGAAAGTAAAGAGCGTCACCACGTATGACTTCCGGTAAGTTTCCATGATGACTTATAGGTTAAGGGTTATAGGAATAGACCGAAACATCCACCAAAAAGGGGGAAAAGAACTAAACCCAAATATAAGATCTTTTGATGAAAATGACATGTGATACCCTATGTTAGTAAAGTCTATAAGGATTGCTAGTTTGGGTTTTGTGTTATATCACTTAATAAGGTCGTTATGATGAATATATATTGTCAAACATTAATCGGAAACTTTTGGATTAAATGGTTGTAAAAATATAGTCTGTATTTATTAATTTGATTATTGATTACTTTTAATGTAGGGTACTATAAATAGTATGAAAACCCCATATGAATCATTTGCGGATCTATAGTCGTAACTATATGGTTATCAGATTATGTTTATACTCGAATGATTCCTTTAACAATTTTGCTTGAGACTGCATAGTCATATAACTTGTAGTTTCATATTTTAATTCCTCGTGCATGGCTATACTAAAACCAAGTATACGGTTAAAGATCAATCTTGACGGACAAAAGGTCGAAAATGCATTATCTCATCGTTATTTGATGCAACATTGGGAAGAAAAGAAAAAAGGATAGTAAATTGGTAAATATTTTATTTGGTCGATGTCATGATAAGCAATTTCTTTTGTTGGTAGATTCGATATAGAAATTAAAATTTTAAAAGTAAACGTGTTAATGTTCAAAAACAACGTGTTGGAAACTCCAATCCTTCACATAAATGGGACCGTTAAATTATCAGTTCATCATGATTGCAAATTTCCAAAAGATATACATTTTCCATTTGCATGGTAGTTTTGGAAAAGAGGTGATGATTTTTTTTTTTTTTTAATTATACGTATCTATAGTATGTGATGTTATGATAGGTTTTGTTTTAAAAATGTACATATTTATTAGAAAGGTTGAGTCTTATTTATAATTATAGATTGATTTTATTTTTGATCATGCTAGATAACGCATAGAAGAACCAAAACTTTTCAAGTATAAGTTTGGACAATTGACTCACCCATGGAAATTAGACTAAAAAGATTGAATCTTGTTTAGTAAATGTCAGCTGATTTTTTTTATTATGATGGATAGAGTCTCCGTTTGAGAGAAAACTCATATTGAGTTTGGGTATATATAAAATTATGGATGAAAAACTTAACTATGATCATAATATGTAATTAGTTTATTTGAAAGTTTGATAGTTTGATATATCTTATATGTATATGTATATATATAATAAATTAAGCCTCTCGCTAAAGTTATTTTTACTATACCTTACATGGGTGTTGAAATTGATATTTTATAAAGTCGAAATCCGTAAGGTAAAATTTCCTTTAATAAATATGACTAAATAACATAGTGGAAACCAAAGCAAATTATATTAGGGTTAGTTTTCCTTTTATTGCCTTTTATGGCCATATTAGTCTATATATTAATAGCAATTGATTATTTTACTTATTGATTTGAATTTTTATTTCCTTTTTTAGCATTGTGACCATATAAGTTTATATATATATATATATATATATATATATTAATAGCAATAGAATAATTCTATTGATATGGTTTTTTTTTTCATTTGACTTTTATAAGCATATCAATTTATATAATCATGGTAATAGAATTATTTTGCTTACTAATATTGACAATGTTAGTTTTGATTTTTTTTTGTGGTTTTGTAAATATTATATTTTATGTATGATCTTAAATTATAGTAAGAATGTAATCAAATATGTGGGTGCATATGTGTATAAAGCACAATTTATACTTCAACAATATCTTATGTGATTAAATGCACTATAATATGGATCATTTTGCTTAAATGCACCATTTATATTTCTGAAACCGAGGTCAATGTAAATAAGGGTCAATGGGGTCACTCAAATCGGTTTTATAGAAAGATCAAATATAATCGGTTTAGACTGGGTAGGTCAACCCAAGTCTGACAATATTGATTGTAACCATATCAATTTATATATATATATATATTTGGAAGATGCAATAAAATTTTTGTTTTATATGATTTAGGCCTATTCTCTACTTGGAGAAAGGTTTTACTTAGCCGATATATATTTCAGAAAAAAAATTAATATTCTCATTTAGGGTAGCTTGTTGGTATCAGAGCCATTGGGAGAGTATATAGTTTGATAAGTTAGTTTGTATTTTCTAAGTGAGAAGATATTCTTGATGAAAATCTATATCTTATAATTACTAATAACTTAGGACGAATCCTTTATGGAGTATCCTAATATTATGATAAGCCTACTAAGGCCTGGCTTAAATCTTGTTTTAAGTTTAAGGATAGCAAAAGGTCATAAATTGGAAATCACAATATTTGGATTTAATTTAGTCCTGTGATTTAGATTTATAAGATTAGATAAATTAGTCTCTTTTAAAAATATAAATTTACTTAGAAGAACTATGTCTTCTTCTAGCTTCGCTCCATTTAAGCAATCAGAAGAAACTATGATAAATAATAAAGATGAAATATATATAAAAAATTTTGATAATAAATGAGTGAAAAATACTAAAGACTTCATATGACCAAATATATCAAATTGGTAAATGAAAAATTTTTGGAAAAAATGATTATATTATAGCCACAGAAGAAAAGGACATCCCAATCTCTGATGGTTTAACCATAATAAAACTTCTAAATACTGATTCAATAAAAAAAAATATGCAAAAGAATGGATTTACATGCATATAAGTCTAGTTTAAGTAGGAGAAAAACCTCTAACTAAATTAGGGTTAGACATTTCTATCTTCATGGTCCTTAGAGATGCTAGAAAATTGGTTTATGAGAGATCAATACATGCGACAATAGAAATTAGTTTCAGTAGTAGACTAATCCAATTTGAATGTCACACCAATATTACTCTTGCTCTTAGAGATAAAACAATAATGAGTTCTCTAATCCTTCAAATAAAAACTCATAATTACCAAATGGTAGAAGGATCAATACCAATAGTTATAATATACAGGATTTATTTTAAATTAATGAAAACTGCTTTTGGTTCTAAGGCTTATAAAATAGATAAAAGAAACCAAACTCTTCTTATACAAACAAACCTACCCAAAGCCAATGTCTCTGTCCCTAGGATGATTCAATGGTCTTAAATCAACTTACCTAAGCATTAGGAAGTAGAAAATCCACTTCCAAAATAACTAATATATAATATTGAACCATCAAGCGTGGTTCAACACCTAGGTAGTAAAGTCAACATCTAATTCAACAGAAGATATTTTGATCAACCTAGAAGACTCTTAAAAATAAGGTCAATGTCATCCTCTTCTAAACGATCTATAGATTTTCCAAATCCTCCACCAATAATCTATACACCTTTTCTTGTTCAACCCAATACTTAACCAAATGATCAACCAAATAGATAACTAAATAATCCATCCATCTCTGGAATCGTTCATAATAGGTCTGGTATAACTCAATCAGTTTACCAACCATCTAATGAATCAAAATATGGTGAACCTTCACTTTTAGAAATAGGTGACCCAGAACTTAATGTTTGAAAAAAACCTTTCGAACTTAATAGGATTCTCTTGAACAAGGAGTTTAATTCACCTAAAAATGAGAAAATTAGAAAATAGTACTTTGAAACATTCAATAATGTTAAAATGCAGATAAAAGATGAATATTATAATTTCATGAATTAAATAGGTTCTCAGATATATTTCTTTGAATGGTTTGAAGAATATTATCTGAAACCTAAAGAAATGAATGTAATAAATGAATGTTTTAAATGGAAATTAAGTAATGGATAAATAATTGAATCAAACCATCCACCACTTAGCAATATAAGAACTACTCACAAAAATACTAAAATAACCCTTACGCCATTCAAAAATGCCATAGAAGAAGAAGACTCAAGGATTAAGAAAATAATAAACCAAAATAATTTTACTAACCAATATTTACATACAATAGGAAAATAATTGAACAAAATGGAAGATACAATCAATAATAAGATAAATAAAATTACTGAAAAACTTTGACCAATAAAACCATTAAAAATATACCTTTGTTTAAACCTTTTGAAATGCCAAAAAATCTTAGCAATGAATTCATAAAAACTTTAGATGATAGGAAAAGAATGTTAAAAAATAAAATAATAAAAGAAGAAACTTCATCTTCAAAACCAATTAATTTTCTTGATATGAACACACTAACTCTAATCAAGAAAGGTATTGTCATTGATGATACACCTTCAGAAAAAATTCATACTTAGGATGAAACTGATAACAAGTCAATAAATGATATAATATCCAATATCTCTCTAAAAGATTTAAAAGAGTCAAATGATGAAATTAACAAAATCAATTGGAAAAAACCTCAAAAATTATATTATCAGAAAGCAATACCTCCTAATTACTAATTAAAGAAAAAATAACAATTATCAAAATAAGTATTCTGTAAGATCCACATATGAATGGAATATTAATGGATACTCAGAACAAAAAATACTTAATGTTCTTAATCAAATGATAAAGTTTTCAAATACTAATAAAATTGTTCCGAATGTTACTAATTATCAAGTAACACTCCTTTTAATTTCTGGTTTTACTAGACAATTAAAAGGTTAGTGAGATAACTATCTCACTGAATAACAACATATCAATATTTTAACTTTATTCAAAATTGATGAAAATGGAAAAAGGATTTTACATGATAATGACAAACCGATTCTAGATATGGTCAATACTTTAATCTTCTCAATCAATCAACATTTCATATAAGATCCTTCACATATTAGGGATAAAACCTTAAATTTATTGTCCAATATAAAATGCAAATCAATAAAAGAATTTAGGCAATATAAAGATATTTTCTTTCAAAAAGTTTTCCTTAGGAGTGATTGTAATCAATCCTTTTGGAAAGAAAGATTCTTAGCAGGTTTACCAAAATTAATAGGTGAACAAGTTAAGAAGAAACCCAGAGAAGAAAACATCGGTGAAATTCCATATGATAATATGTCATATAGAGAATTAGCATCATATGTTAATAAAATTGGAACTAATTTGTGCACCATAATAAGATTGCAAAAACAATTTAAAAATGAACAGCATGGAACTATAAAGGTAGCTTTGTACCTATTACTATCCTTAATCTGTATTTGCCAAAATTCAGATTTCATATCAAATTTTGAAAATATTTTAGTATTATGCAATTTATTGAGTAAATCTTTTTTATTGGGTATTGGATACATAATCCATTTGAAAGCAGCATTCAAAGATTTGTAGTTAATTACTAGCCTAGGAACACTTCTTTCTATTTCTGCATTTTTATTTACATAAAAAACAAAACAACTCCATGGAGACTTACTTTTTCTAATCAATTTTTTAATGAGTAAATCGTTTATTTTATTTTTGCAATGATTTAGGACTTCATTATTCATTTGTGAAGGTCTTGCCTTAGTTAAGATATTTTTCTCATTGAAATCATTTTCATATAGTAAGTCTACAATGTGTAACTTACAATTCCAAAATGCATTTGGAAGTGTGGAACAAATTGAATTTTTTATTTCTGATTCCAAATTAGAAATCTTTATTTTCAAACTTTTATTATTAAGTTGAGTTTCAATCCTTCCGAACTCAATATCATTTTTTAAATATATTAAATGATTTTCCTTACATTTAATTAAACAATTTAATTTAGAAATTGAATTATTTTTTAATTCATTTATGTATTTAGTTTGTGGTTTTGTGATAAAATCGAATACAATTTTCCTTTTGAAATATTAGGTTTCAATTCCATCTTTATTTATAAAGAATGGTTGAATTAAATTTATGAAAGGAATTCCAAGAACGACATTTTTATTAAATTTTTAACAAGTATGAAAGAAGTTTTATATGAAGCATTCTCTTTTAATCCTTCAGCATTGGATAATTTATAATTGATGCGTAATTTGCTACCGAATGTAGAACTTAAAGATTAGGTGGTTTTCTTAAAATATTTGGTTGGAATTAACTCTTCTTTAATGTAATTTAAATCTGCACCAGTATCAAATAATGCAATTGTTTCCAAGGTGAATTCATTATTGATTTTGATTGAAATATTAATTATCAATTTTCTTATTATTACTTGAACAAGATGCATTAGATAATCATTATTATAAAATATTGGTAAAACATTTGAATTTTCCTCATTTGAAGTTTCAAGATTATTTTCTTGAACTATTATTTTTTGTTTAAGTTCAAGAAAGTCCTTTTGAAGTTTTATTTGTATTAATTTCAATTCTTTTACTTCTTGTTTTCTAATATTAATTTCATTATATAAATCATCATTTGTTATTGATTTCTTCTATTTTCTTTTTCCTCTTTTGAGAATTTTATTAAGATTATATGGTAAATTTGGTATAAGAGTTAAATTAAGTTTATTGATATTTTTTATAATGTTAAATCTTTCATTATCATTTGACAATTAATCAATATTGCAAAGAATTTCTTCTTCTTTATTTGTTAAAACATTGATTTTATTATCTTCTTCAGAAGATGAAGATGATGCAAATCCATGTCATTAATTTGGATTCCATTATCACAATCATTTTATGACGAAAAAGATTCATTATCACAAAAGATTTACAAGATATTATCCATTGTTTGCTCATCCAAATTTAATTCATTAAGTTTATTATTGATTTTGAAAAAATTTGCTGTGTGATCAATTTTCTTACATTTATAATACCTTAACTATTTATATGACTTCCTGTTATATTTATTATTTTTTTCTTTCTTTATTAACTTTTTCTAGTTTTTCAGGTTTTTTAGAATATTTTTTATTGAAATTCTTTTGGGGTTTTTTGTATGAACATTGAGGACATCTAGAGGTTGAATAAAAAGATTTTTTATTTTTCATTTTCTCATTGCTAATAAAAGAGGGATCATATTGGGTACAAAAATCACCAAAGTTATATATATATATAGCAATAAGATCATTCTACTTATGTCATATTTGGTATAAATAAATGGATTGGAGTGGAATAAAATGAGAACCACAATGAGAAATTATTTCCTATATTTGAATATGACTACAAAATGGACTAGAATGACATTAAATGCTCAAATAGAATTATTTTTTGAAAATGCCATCAATTATTGCATGTTTATGATTTCTTTGAAGGTTAGAAAAATAATTTTAATTAATCATAATTAATAAAGTGGGAACAGAATTGTGATTTCACTTTCTAGAAGGTAGAATCAAGCCCCTCCTTAAAACCAGAATTGATGTTCCATGAAATCATGATTTTGGCTTCCAAATGGACGTCCAAATATAAGGAATGGGAATGGAACTTGGAATCACAATTCCATTCCAATCTATTCACACATACTAAACATGACATTATTGATATGTTTTTTTGTTTCCTTTTGGCTTTATAAGCATAGCAGTTTATATAATGATGGAAATAGAATTATTTTGTTAACTGGTATGGATTAAATAATAGTAATAGTTTTGATTTTTTTTTGTGATTTTGTAAATATAATATTTTACGTGTGAATCTTAAATTGTAGTAAAAATGCAATCAAATATGAGGGTACACATGTATATAAAGAACTATTTATATTTCAATTAGATAATGTGATTAATGCACTTCAGTGATTTAGGTAAATTTTATTTTATAAATAATTTTAAAGGTTGATGTGTATGGTTGCTATGAATGTAATCTATTTATTTAAACTTACATAATTGTTTTGTGATTATTATCATAGCTTTCATCTTAAAACTATTGTGTATATTACCTACCCAAAAGGGGTATTTGTATGTTTTAATTATAGTAACGGAGTGAAGCATTATGTTAAGATATACGGGCTTAGAGAATTCATCTCCAAAAGGAGAAACTTTCAAAACTTTGTGTATATCGTTAATTCACTTCACACGGGAGATCCTAATACATAGAGGTGTGTAAGTGGATTTTGGCTCATAGACTAACTAATTTAACCTAATTTTTAAACAGGATTAGGCTAAAGCTTTTATGTCCATTTAAAAAGCGGGCCAAAATAAGCCAGTTTGGGTTACTCCATTTAATACATTTATGCATTTAGTGTGCGAGCCGACCTATTTAACCTACTTTTTTTTAAACGAGTTAGAGTCAATGTTGTTATGCGCTAAAGCGGTAAAGTCATAATAGTCCCGTTGTGTAAACCAACCTATAATAGCAACTGACCTCACAGTCCCTATCATAGATACAATTTACACAAGACATCCACAACTCCTCTCTTTAAAGTAAATAATCATTCATAATTAAAGATAAAACTTATATATATAACTAAAACTTTAGGTCATATTTACATAAAGATGCTCAGATTGTCCTACATTCCTAAGAAATGCCGACATGCTAAGGTAGTTTAATAAGTAGCATATTACACATTATATAATCGGTCCAAAAACTTAAGAGTTAGTAACAAAACTCTAAAAGACTCGATTTTATTAACTAACTTGATTCTCACTCCCCCATAGCTTAGCACTTAAAAAAGATACCAACCTTAGAATAATTATAACGCGGCATATCAGTCAATACCTGCAAGAAAATCTATAAGGGTATGAGGAACCAACAGCTCAATAAGCGAGGTTGAAGACTTAAGAATACACAACAAACACAAATAGAGTTTTCAAGCAATTAATTAAATGCAATATCACATGAAAATGCCATCATACAACGAAATCAGAATAATTTCACCCACTCTAATTTAGGTTGAAGAGTTTTCATGTTTATGCAACAACTTACAATCAAACCTAAGTTTGTATAATAAAGACATCGCTGCCCCCCATGACTATCCTTAAAACCATTGCCTTCATCTTTATTGTAACCTCCTCTTCCATCACTTAATTTGGTTAAAGATGAAGAAAAGGCCGTTATACTATTTAACACCATCTTTTTCAAAAGTGTCGGTATTTGGTTGGAGAATCCTAAATGTCCTCTAAAGGGTTGCAATGCATGTCTAATTTAGGTATTTAAATCAGTTATAATTAAATTTAGTTCAAGGCAACCAAACAATCTTACACCACTCAATTCATAACACATCACCAACACAACATCACTATTCAGCAAGTAATCAGAGACACATGAGCACATACACATATAGCTACTTACAAGCACAATCATATACAATCCTAAGCCTTCGAGTACTTTAGTATAGTACTCCAAAATACAACGAAATATTGGACCCAACTTACTTAAAGTCCTCGGTTAGCTCGTTCGACTTGTCGTAGGTTACTTATCTCCCTATGTCCTATAATATAAATACTCTTTTAGCATTTATATCCTTATAATATATAAACTTTAGGTTATGATTTGACTCAACTTTCCATATATATATACATATATATATTATTTAATTCTGATCTATTCTAAGCCAGTTTCAGAATCGGTTTTCAAATTCGGTTCTAATTTAGGTTCTAATTCAATTTCAACTACATGTGTTATATGTACAACTTAAGATTCCGTTTCGAACCATAATGTGAAATTAATCACATTATACATGGGTATTCTAAATATCATTTTTAGTCCCTAACCAGTATTATAGTCTATACGGTATACCCTAATCCTCATTTAACTAATGAATTTATTCTTGATGAGAGAAAAATTTACGTTTTTCATATAATTAGTAAAATTTAAATTTCCTATCAGATTTATTATATATTTCTATTATTATTATTATATTATCAATTTTAACCTAATATTTTATATTTATTATAAATCTAATTTTATATATTGTCAATTTTCACATATTCACTACATATTATACCTAATAATTACATCTAATACTCCAAATGCTACAATTATCATACTTCATCAAAAACTAACATCCTAAAGCACCTAATTACACACTAAATGAGTAATTATCCATTTAATTACTAAATTAGCCCAAAATTACCCATTTTATACATCATTTTAAGGCATAAAAATTATCTAAAAATTTCAAAAATTCAATTCTAAAAAATCTCTTCACAACACTGTTCTACATCCTCTAAATAGTCTACACAAAAAAAGTACGCTCAAAACTACACTTATAAGGCTATTTATTTCTAAATCAAAGTAAGCTCATGTTTACAGGATTTCTTAAGCACTACAAATTTCTAAACCTAAATTCATTAAACTAAGATTTCCCTAAATCTAAATACATAAAAACATCATAATACCAAATTTTATAATTTTATAAATACATTTAATATTTTTACAAAATTAAACAAAATCAACTTAGGAATCGAACTCACTTGTTCAATAGACTTACTGCCACCAGTGGTGGTCCTAGGGGTGCCAACAAGACTAGGTGATGGGGATAGGGTGTGGTGGCAGTAGCTTAGTTCTAAGTGATTGTTAGTCGGAGGTTTCCTCTCTAAACCTTAATTACACATTATTTTTGCTATTTTTTCTAAAAGTACTTAATCCTCTCTTTCTAACTTCTCTCTATTTTTTTTTTTATTACTAAATGACTAAAATGAATTCTACATGAGGCTTAATGAATTTATAAGGCTGGTTAGGTATTTTTTTTAATTTTTAACTTGCCAAGTGTCTCTTATCCTTTTCTATTTCACTTTCTATTTGCCTTAATGTGATTGGTTAATTTTTGTTCTTCTAACCCTAACATGCTACAACTTGATTCAGGACAAAACCACACTTTTTCCTATTTTTCCTTAATTTTTTTGTAATTTTCTTTAATTATTTAGCATTATATTAGTATATTTAGAGTATTTTAACTAATTTCGGGTATTTTTACTTACATGTAAATATATATGGAGTATAAGTAAATTTTCCTAAATATTATTTATGTTATTCTATGATTTTTAATATATATATAATTTATTTCTATAACTTATTAGTTATCGAAACTTGTTTTACATATTTATAGTGAATAAAGAGTAATATATTTATAATTCAATATTATGATATTTAATTATTTTATTACTTATTTTCCTAAATTCAAACTTACAGGATTATTTTTTCTAATGCTCCTAACTTCGTCATATAATTTAGGTTCGATCGAGCACTTTATCCGATCGCCCTAAATTTTACGTACTAAATTCAAACTTTTAATTATGGGGCTTATAGATATGTTTTGACTTATTTAAAAAGTAGATCATGTGAGTTTAGCCCATTTAACCCATGAACCATAGTGGGTCGAGCTAAGTTAGCCTATTTAATCCACTTCGACACCTCTACTAATCCATACGACATTCCTACCTAAAGAGGGTTCATAAGTGCTGCATTAGACTTTTGAGTTAATTAAAGTCATTTGAGTTTTTCTTTAAAATGAAATTAATTATTTACCTATTTTATTAACTTATTGCATTCATACTATGATTTATAGTTACTTTTGGTGTAATGATACTTCTGCCATTGAGATTTTAAGTGTCTCTAATTATAAGAAGTGGAAATTGAGTTTGTTTTAGGTATTACAGATATTAACCTAACCTTATGTGAAGATGGGCTCGCTAGGCCCATTAATTAAAGTTTTGTTAAATAAAATGAGTCATATGCTAGGTAAGAAGTAAGATCCAATAGATTGGGTCTTGTAGCTATGAAACAACTAATATTCGATTACCTCATTAGTAGTGATATAAGAGCAATAATGCTAAAGAGTTCTTTTATTGTTGTAGGCAATATGTACCAAACCTCTAATGATGCTAAGGTGAGAAGCATATTGAATGACTTGACGAGTATGAAATATGAAAAAAAAAAAAAAATTGGAAGGAATTAGAGAGTATATCTTCAAAATGGTCTATATTCAACTGAAACTCAAAGATTTTTAAATTTTCCTTCCTATTAAATTCATACTTAGCCCCGCCCTTAACTCTTTACCAGTTAACTTTATCTAAATTAGAACTACCTGTAGCACTCTTAATTCAACTTAGAGTATCGATAACTTTATCTCAAAGCATGTTGATGAGGAAAGAGAAACTAAAGAAAGAAAAGAGTGAGGTGGCTTTATTATTCCCTAATGTAAATCAAATTTTCGTAATGGACAAACTAGCCAAGGAAAATCTTTCAATCATACTCCTAAGAAAGTTCACAAATCTGAAAAACAAAGTAATGATCAAATTACTTATGTAGGAGGTCCTAAGTTGCCATAAGAAATGATGTTATGTGTTTCCTTTACAAGAAAGAGGTTATAAGAGAAGCTAGAGCACTAGATTTACGTCTTAGTTAGAAAACAAGAACGAAGAAGATTATATTTATAAGGAAAAGGAATCTAAGTGAGAGTGAAGCCAAATTAAGAGTAAGAAATAACTTTGAAGATGATGTTGAATTTGAGGAATGATTTTCTTGAATTTAGAGACTAGTTTTCCGCTTGTTTTTAAAAACAACTTTCATGTACTAATTTTTTGATGAAATTTAATTTCTATTTCATTGTTTGAAAAAATAGGATATTCTTTTTTTTTTTTTAATTATGGAAAAATTGAAATGTCTTTGAATTCTCAAATTATTGGTTATCGTATTTTAAACCATAGTTTATACATGATGTGCTTGGTTAATAGTAATGACTATACCTCTTTGAGCACCAAGAATGTTCTTTCTAAAAGGCCTTTAATTAAAAAAAAAATTCAATATTGTGGCATAAATGATTAGGCTATGTTCTCCAAGGAAAGAGTTAGAAGATAAACCAAAGTAGGAATCCTTCCTTCTTTCAATTTCAATAACATGGAAACTTATATTGATTACATTAGAGATAAACTAACCAAGATTGAGAAATTAGGTGCAACTCGTAGTTCAGATCTTTTAAAGATAATTCACACTAACATTAGTGGACCTTATAAATATTTTATTACTTTTACTGATGATTTTCCCAATAATGCTTACATTTACTTAATAAATGAAAACTTTGATACTCTTGAAAATTTTTTAAATTTTCAAGCTTGAGTTTGAAATATAGTTAGGAAAGTCATTAAAACTATAAATCTAATAGTAGTGATGAATAATATGGCAAACATGGTGATAAGGGCAGCTTATAGGTCTGTTTGCTCAATATTCACAAGTGTATGTGATTGTTGCCCAACATACAATGCCTAAGGAATCCTGAAAATGGTCTGACTTAGAAACATAATCATATCCTTGATGATATGATGAGGAGTATGATGGGGGGGACTATTAAATATAAACCACTATGAGTTAAATTGAACCATTTTCGTGTTTTGGGTTGTCTAGCAAAGGTAAGGATTTATAACCCATCTGAAAAAAGCCACCAATTCTAGGTCGATTCTCGTTACTCTATTAGCTATTTTGAACAATTTAAGGTATGTAGATTTTATTATTTTACACGCAGTAATAGAATTGTTGAGTCCAGGAATACTAAATTTTTAAAATTTGATGTTAATGATATTGCATAGGGTAAAATACATGTCTACCAAACTTTTAAAAAAATATTACAAAAATATGACCTATGTTGATGTTGAAAACGCACATTCTGATTTAAGTCAAATTAGTCATAGATTTAGTTTTCCTTGGCAACTTCCTATAGCCTTGATTTCATTAATATTAGTTATCACATCTTAAAGATGCGATTTTAAGATTTACAAAGAAATCATATCTACAAGATGCGACTTTAAAAAATTTTTGCCAAGTCAACATACGATTTTATGGTTACACAAATGTCGCACTTTAGAAATGTGACTTTAGCAAACTTGACCTAAGGCAAAATCACGTATTCAACATGTGATTTCAATTTTACACAAATCTCGCAAGTTGGAAATGTGAAGCAGCTACCTTTACATAGCAATTGAATTTGCATTTTCAAAATGCGACTTCTATATAAAAAATAAAATCGCATCTTCAAGATACAATGTAGTGTTAGCATTTCAATTATTTTTTTGTGCAATTTGTATTTTTTTAATTTTTTTAATTTTGATTGTAAACAAGTAATTTTCTCACATTACATATGATGAACCTTCTAATATGGAGCAAAGTGTGATGAGGTTGTTACAACTCTTGATTTTGTTCAGAATAAATTTGATCAATGCACTTATCTCAAGATCAGTGAAAGAAAATTCTTCGTTTCTTGTTTTAAACATATTGATATAAAAGACATGTATGCTGATATATTAATCAAGGGTTTAAGACATGTTAAAAACATTAGTATTTTAAGGTCTTTCGATTTACCTGATGTGTTTTTTTTTATACATTGTTTTGATATTATTTGCAACTTAATGTTTGTTACATTTGATAATTTTCATAAGCATACTTATAATTTAGTAAAATCATGCATCATTATTACTTGAAAAATTTGTGATTTTTTCAAGAGTTAACATATGTGATCCTGATAAAACTCATTTGTGATATATATATATATATATATAGATATATATATATTCAATTGTATGTCTTACCATTATTTTAATGATGTGAATAATGTACTTTTTAAGCATTGTTAAACCACTCCTAAGTTGCATTAATCCATTTTGGCACATCTAAGAGAGAAAAACACTTTAGGAAAAATAGGGAAAAGAAGAGAAATTGGTTAGAAAACTTAGGGAAAAAAGTAAAAAGAAAATAGTGTAAAACTTGAGAAATTCGGGTACCTAAGGATAAAGAGAATCTAGAAGCAGAAGAGGTGACATCATAACTAGCCAACATACCCACTACCCTTGATAGCGAGACTCTTGGGCCGGAGAGTATCGAAAATTACCTTGTTTTCCAAAAATCTATTAAAATATCACCTGATGTCAAAAAATTTTCCAAAAAATTTATTAAGTAATTTTTCATGTAGGATTCACAAATGAATCATAATTTGCTAAATTCTTAGTGCATGTATGGGTTACTTAAAAAAAAATCCCAACGACTAATTTTTTTGTGTATTTTCAAAAACCTTGTGAGTAAGACCCTTAAATATTATATTTTCATTCTACGTAATTTGTTTTTCAAGACTTCAAAGTTGGGTTTTTGATGAATTTTAATTCTTAACAAAATAGTGGTTGGAAGTGTGTTTTCTTAAGTTGTCCTTAATGAACTTAGTGTAATTTTTGCTATGAACTGTAAGAATGATGATTTTAACTGATATTCAAGAAGGCTTGACTTTAAATTTTGAAGAAAAATTTATTAACAAGTCAAATATGGAAATTGCAAGGCCAAACTACACGTTTATCTCTATAATCATATGTAATTTCGTTTAAATCATATATTTTGGCAACTTAAATAACTTTTATGAGTGTTGAAAATGGTTTTGGGTGATGTTATAATCTAGTCAAATATGTAGATGGTGGATTGGAGTTGTCATGGAGTGATTTTGTAAAGTATAAAGGCGAAACAGGGGAGTTAGAAAGTTAGATGTATTAGAATGTATGAGCCGAAGTTGGTCATAAAGTAGGTCAGAAGGTTTGGCTGTAAGGAAATACATAATCCAAAGTTAGATAAAGGTGTGTAAGAAATTATGCAGTATACAAGAAGTGACTTTTTTTTTTTTTAACATGTTTGTATGTAAGGGATAAAGCCACTAAAAGTGCTCGATCTTTTATATTTTTTTCATTTTAATACCTAAATTTTAAATTTATTTATTTTAGTATTATAACTTTTTAAATGAGACAAATTAGTATTTTTGTTATAACAGTCATTATAAAGAACACTTACTTGTTTCGTTTTAAAAAGTTTAAGTACCAAAATGAAATAAAAAGTAAAGTTTAAGCACTAAAATGGAAATAAAATAAAAGTTAATGTACTTATATTATAATTATATCATTTTATAATAACGGCTATTATAACGGAAATATGAAAAGTTAGAGTACTAAAATGAACAAGTTTAAAGTCTAGATATTAAAATGAAAAAAATATTAAAGTTTATGTACTTATGCTGGCTTTATCCCTTGTGTGTAAAGAATAATTTTTACTTCAATTTATTTTGGAATAGCTATATGAGTGGAAAGGCAAATTCTTTGGTTAAATCATGTCATAAAAAGTTAGCCAAAACATTAGTTAAAAAGTGTACTAAGGAAAATCCCTATGTAACCGAAGTGAATGAAAAACTTGATTAGAACCTTAATCAAAAACTACCTTAGAAGGGAATATGTATTAGATAAGGATCTTAAACCTTAAACTCTATACTTAGGTAAGTTCTAATTTTAGTTTGTATTCAACATGTAACTAATTAAGGAATCATATACTTAGGTGAAATACGGAAGGAGGAGCAACAATGTAATGCTTAAGTGTTTAAGGAAAGTTGCTAAGTACCCTTATAAGTAGATATTTATGTTCTAGAGTAGATTATATCTACTCCTTATGTGGTATTCTACTAACCTACTTGACTAATTGACTTAGTTGTGCTTGAATGCTGACTTGATGAATCGCAAGATGAATTATGGTTGCTATTCTATACAAGCCTATGATGTATTGAACCATGTTGTGATGTCAACCTTAGTCTTGTTGCCATGTCAAATGATTAGTTATGAGTGTTGAACTAACTTAACAAAGAACTAGGCAATAACCTGCTTCTTAAGGTGCTCACTTAAGTGAACTCTATACCAAAGCTTTAATGTTATAGGTGAAGGTAAAACAAAATGAAGTATAACTAATATGTAATTAGTGAATGTTCGTTGTTCCTACTTGGTGTTCGATTGAAGCATTTCATGGTATAGTACGGTATGAAACCACCTATTGGTCTTGTTTTACTTGAAAACTTGGTTTTCACTAAGTAAAGAACGTGGTTTATAAATCTGAATTTTCAAGTACATAGAATTGCATAGCTTTAGCTTAGATATTTTTGTTATTAACTTTTTCCTAGGTTCTTAAATAGTTATTTTAGATGCCTAGCAATGTCAACTACCTAAAAGTTTAAGGCTAGGGCTAAACTAGGATATTAGTATCGATGCATGTCACATATATAAGCATGGCATTCTTCTATTGCATTTGTTGGTTATTAAAATGTTTAAGGATGCTATAACTAATGTAATAACTTGTTATATAGTTGAAAAATGTACTTGTTTGTATTGTTGTTGGTATCTATCCTCACTTCGCAATATCTTGAGGGGATAAATTTGTTTTATCCTCATGTCAGAAGATTATAGCAAGCTTAAGCTTTGTAGGGGAAAGACTTTTGAGTGTGCTAGAAAAGGTAGCCAATTTAAAGAAATTTTGTGAACTACAAAGTTAGTTTTGTTGAAGTTTAATAGTTATGAAATGAAAAAAAAAATAAATAAATAACCTTGTACTTTTGGCCTTTTGGCACAATAAATATTGTATATAATTTGTAAACTCTATAAACAGGGCTGAACTCTAGTTGAATTATGTTTTATATTTAAATGAAATATCCTAAGTTTATGAAAAACATTAAGCATGTTATATCAGTGATGTAGTATCCCTTGTATATTAGGATGTGACACCATTGAAAGCTATCGAATTTGAAGGAGGAGAAAAAAATTGTGATCAAGTCACATAAATTAATAATGGAAGTTAATCATGGCTATGATTAATACAAATACACATAATACAATTATTTAAATATGGTGTTCTAAATTCATATATGTAATATAGAAAATTTCTTACAAATTTTAGCATGTCTCACTAGAAATTATAAGATATGTTTAAACTAGCTAAAGTAATCACGTAAGTTTTGATACTATCAATAGTTTATCTTTATGTACCTTCAATGAAATACTAAAACATCAAAAGATTTGAAATGAATGAAATTTATCGTAGAATCATTACTCTTAGACCCTTCAAGAAAGAAAATCTAGCTCATTGGTTCTCCCTATCTCAAATAGAAATGGAGGAATCCACCATATTTTTTATGTCACAATACATTTCAAGCTTCCTAATCTCTTTGACTATGCATCCACCATCATATGTATAATTTCATGTGCCAAAGCTAAAAAGCATGCCAGCTTTCTAACACGACCCAACCAATACCTTCATCGTAGCAAATCACCATATACCGTACAAAGGTTGAAAATTAAGCCCCTTATCAATCGCCTTTTCATATAATGTGCTAGGCAACTTCTACTTCTAGCTACTTTAGGTCATTCAAACAAGTGATACCAAAGCAAAATAGATAACATTACCATTCATTTAAATTTGTAATCATAAATCAAGTCTACAAGACATTACATCCCCAAAATAGCAAGAAAATAAATCAAGTAGTCAAACAAGCTACAACTGGTCTAAAAACCTAAGTCACCAAAGAAAGTAAAACTTAAGCCATATTCCCTAACAATCTACTCCTTTGCTCTAGTCTTCCCATAAACCCTCTCGAGCTCGAAACTAACCTGAGGCATACAGTAGCCTAGCTCGACAATGGCTCGATAAAAAAGTATCCCTGTAACAAAAGAAATCTAAGGGGATGTAAGCTTATGCTTAGTGAGCTAATCCCTCTAGCTATGCCTTTCAAGTAATATAGTTAACAAGCATATGAATGCATATGACAAACAACATGACATACAAATGCACGCAATGGCCTAGGAACCCCATGCAACTTAGAATTATGCCCTTTATAGTTAAGGTTGGAGATTATTAACCAACATAAACCATTAACCGGGTTCTAGCATTTAGGATTTTATCCATAAATGCACCAATATGGCACAAATACACCTAAACATATATATATATATATATATATATATAGAGGTATACTGTACTTTGATAAATAATATAAACTTTTTCAAAACCCAAAAATTCTCAAGTCTAGCTGTGTGGTAGACCCCGCAATCTACGACACACATTCTAAGTGGAAGTCACAAGATACGGCCTTTAGCCATACAGTTAGTGTGGCGACCCTAGGAGGGGCCTAGTAGTATTGCCTAAAATTTCCATATCACGTGTGCACCCATGATAAGAAAATCGCCTTACAAGTCAGAGATTGCAAGACTCTAAATAGTTGTTTACTAGAGTCTTCGATTTTAATTTATTGACTCATTATATAATATATATAATTATGGATATCTAATTTTTCCACAATTCCTCAGAACCGCAGAGAATCGGTATCCCCTACCAAAATAATGAAATAGGATATACAATTTTCGAAAATTCTAAACTTACTAAAGATAGTAAACTTAAATGAGACATTAATCGTTTTTCAGAGCATTCCGAATTAACTACATAAGCTTTTCATCATACTGAATCGATGGTAGCACTCTGCACTCGATTCCTATCCCCTTTCCCAACTATCGATCAACCTGCAAGGAAAAGAACTGTTGGGGTGTAAGCTTACGCTTAGTGAGATAATTACCCTCCTCAATACCATATAACAGAAATTTATTATATGCACAATCATATGAATGCATGAACAATCAGTATGCCAAAACGCATGCAGTGACCTAGGAACTGCATACGACTCAGAATTACGCCCCCTGAAGTCGGGGTTTGGAGATAATTAACCGACCCAAACCAAAATCCGGGTTCTAGACCTTGGGTTTTAATTCATTAGCACTATTGTGCTTAAGTCAAAACAAAACTAAGTATATATCCACATATATATACTTTCCCTACAGAATAATAAATTATATTTTCAAAATCCCAAGTCTAGCGGTGTGGTGGCCCCCGCAGTCCACAAACACATGCCCTAAGCAGAAGCCACAAGACTCGGCCCCTCGCCGACGGTTGGCGTCTCCCGGCGCCTAGTAAGCCCATCAGCTTAAGACAGAGACTCAATATATATGCTGGCGTAGCTAGTGCCCAATCCTGCAGGAAACTCGTATTCCTGTGAGTCCCTTCCCATCTTCTGCGTGAAGCGGCAGTCGGTGTTATCCGTATGCAATATGGGGTATGCATGATTCACTTTGAGTTCTTAGTCATATAAGCAATTAACTTGATTTTTTTTTAGGGTGATCAACCAGTTTCATTCCATACAATTCACATGTATAGATAATGCAAGCAATTCCCATTATTAGATATAATTAACAAGTCATCACATTCATCCACAGATTCATACACATGCATTTCCCATATCCCACAAGCATCCAAATTCATATATATAAGTTTAGGTGCATCTATTCTATAAGCACAATCAAGTAAAGAGTCATTGGGAATTTACTCACTCTGCCATGTGGTTCAATCAAAATAGTCTAGAGGCAAGTCGTCCCCGTAAACAGTGTCCCCTGGTCATTGAAATAATTTTTCATAAGGAATTGAAACAAACTTAAGAAACTATGTAAGTTTTCCTTAAGTTTTACTCTTGACTAGTTTTTGAAAATTTTCCCGGTTTTTACCTAATGTTCAATCGCGTATAACTTTTTCGTTTTAAATCCGATTTTTATGATCTTATAGTCAATCTTCATCGTTTTCGAGTGTACTTTAATGTGGTAAGGTTAGATTTTCGAAATGAGGTATACAATTCTGTCCATGGGTCAGAACAGTAGCGTTCCTCATGTGTTGGAATGTTTTTGGGCCTTGTTTGGTAAATGGGCTTTTTGAGAACTTGAGAAATTCTTTGGGCTTGATCTTTAGATTTTATCCTAAGCTCAAAATACTCCTTAAGATCAGATTTACAACTTTGATTTATATTCCTAAGGCTAACAACCATTTCTTGGGCCTTTTAGTGGGCTTAAGTTGTCAAATGGGCTTGTTTTTGGTTCAAACTAAAGTTAATGACTTTTGTGGGCTTATGGGGCCTTAGGTGGATTTCTTATGAGCTTCAAAACAACTTCTCTTGGTTCTTTAAGTTGCTGGTCAGATTTTTGTTGAAGGCCCATCTTAATGTTCTAAGCTTGTTTTGAGAGTTTTAGGCCCGGTTTTGAGTTTTAGGCTTTGTATGCTAATCATACTTGCTTTGGTTAATCCTTTCACTTTGTTCTTTCACTTTTATCATATTTTTAGGCCTCATTTACCCATGTTCCAGATCTGTTCATGTTGTTCCTAAGGGGTCCTTACTTGGTTTTTCAACTTGTTTCATCATTTCCTTAAGTGTAGGTGATAGATTATGCACTTAACTACTTGTGTATAAATCTTAACTTAAGTTTCCTTCCATCAAATGATCCTTTAACTCATGCTCCACATAAAGAAATAAAAGATCTAATACTTCATAAAACCTCCATATCATAGCTCATGTCATACAAAGTTGATTTCTTCATAAAACTTTATGTGATGGATTTTTCCTTAACTTAAGTCTAGTTTTGAGCATGTTTAACTAAATGGAAACAAAATCAACATTCAAATGATCATGGAACCTTCACGTCCAGCATGCTTACCCTTCATCAAAGTTCTCATTTCAAGATTTCCTTAGCTTAAAATCTTCCATTCAAAGCATTAAACAAATGTCCATACAAAACACCAACTTTACATGCTCATATTTCAACTTCATGTAATGGTTTTAGGGTTTGTTTCTTAAAACGAATTTTTTGTGCTATAACAACTCAAACCTTACTCATATCTTCAAGAAATCCAAGTCTTCTAACACAAATATTAATCCACACATCACAAGAATCACTTACTCGTCCTTAACGCAAAGTTTGGTGGTTGTGCACTAAGGTTCCTCTTAAGCCTTTAACTTTGCTTCCTCCTTTTTGCTTACCCTTTGAAACCTGAATCCTTTGGTCTTTTGGAAAGGGGTTTATGAAAGATTCTAATGGTCTTAGATGATCTTAAATGATGAAAGAAAATGGCACATGAACAAAGAAAAAAATGCCGTGAGTTGAAGCTTTCAAAATGGAAGAAAATGGATTTTGTGGGGTAAAGTTGTTTCCCCTTTTTATGTTTGTTTCAAAAGAGAGAAAGATGAAGTGAAAGTGAAGTTGAAAGTGAGAGAAATGGGGAGGAGTGCAGCCGGTTGGAATGAAGAGAGAAGGAGTGTTTAAATGCCTTGAAAGTATTGTTTTAAAGCTTACAAAAAGTCAACAATTGCAACTCTTGATGATGTAAGCATTAAGGGGTGAATAGTGATGTGTAAGAGGAAGTGATTGATGGGTGAATGACAAATGCATGGCCCCCCTTTCTCCCCTTTTTAGATCTGCCATGGGAAGTCTTTTAATGGCATGGAGTGGTCTTGTCACCTTTATTAAAGTTAAGCTTATGATTTCTTGTGAAAATTTGTCCATATGTAGTATAAGTGAAGAGGTGATAAGGAAATTGTCTTATCACTAAATTTTGATAAGTTATCAATTGATAAATGATTCCAACTCTCAATTGATAAGTTATCTAAGGTGATTGGTTGGTCTACTTATTTATGGTGTAAGGCTTATGCATGAAGATAAGGGCATAGCCTTATAGAAAATTGTTTTAGGATTTTCATCTTACATTGTTTTGTGATTTATGATTTGATTTTTGTAGAATTGTGAAATTTTCTAAAGTTGAATGAAATTATTCAAATTAAATTATCGATTAATTATTTAGGGTTAAAATTCCTTAATGGTTTTAAGGTTTAGGGTTTTAAGTAGCTTTAGAGCTCGCAGTTTTTCAAGCTCGGGTTTTATTGACAATTGGCTTTTGAATTGACAATTGGCTTTTGAATTGTAAAAATTTAATTTGTTCCTAAATATAAACTTAAGTTTTTGGTTTAGTTGATCTTTAGGAACGTTCGGGAGGTACTCCTAATCAAGTCTTAGGCCTACTAAAAGTAGGGTTTACATCCTTCCCTCCTTAAAATAAGTTTTGTCCTCAAAACTTAAAGACATACCTGGGACTTCAAACAATTGAGGGTACTTTCGCTTTACTTCCTCCTCAGCTTCCCAAGTGGCCTCTTCCTTTTCATGGTTTCTCCAAAGTAGCTTGACATACCTTATTTCCTTGTTCCTCAACTTTTGAACCTTGCTATCAGTGATTTGAACTGGGTATTCCTCATAAGTCAGATTTCCTTTAAGTTGTATCGGCTCCAGTTCGATTACATTATCAGGGTCGGGTACATATCTCCTTAGCACTGACACGTGGAACACATTATGTATTCCAGCCAAGTTTAGTGGCAATGCCAAACGGTATGCGAGGTTTCCTACTCGCTCAAGGATCTCAAAGGGTCCAATGTATCTAGGACTTAATTTCCCTTGAGTCCTTACTCGGTGAATGCTCTTAATCGGACTTACTTTCAAGAACACATGATCTCCTACACCGAACTCCAATTCTCTTCTCTTTAAGTCTGCCCAAATCTTTTGTCTATCTTGAGCTTCTTTCATTCGCTTTTTAATGATAGCCACCTTTTCGGCTGCTTCTTGCACCAAATCTGGTCCTAGAGCTGCCTTTTCCACATCATCCCAGAATAATGGGGATCGGCATCTCCTTCCATACAACGCTTCATATGGTGGCATCTGGATGGATGAATGGTAACTATTGTTGTATGCAAACTCTACTAACGGTAAGTGAGAATCCCAATTCCCTTTAAACTCCATAACACAGGCTCGAAGCATGTCCTCTAAAGTCTGAATTGTTCTCTCAGACTGTCCGTCTGTTTGGGGGTGATAAGCCGTACTGAACTTTAAGTTCGTCCCCAGCACTTTTTGTAAACTTCCCCAAAATTTAGACACAAACCTTGGATCTCTATCAGAAACTATTCCAGCAGGCACTCCATGCAAACGTACTATCTCCCTTAGATATATTCGAGCCAACTTTTCTAGGGAATAAGTCATGTTGACAGGTAGAAAGTGCGCTGACTTTGTGAGTCGATCTACTATCACCCATACCGCATCATGGCTTGCTGCCGTTCTGGGCAATCTACACACGAAGTCCATAGTGATTTGGTCCCATTTCCATTCAGGAATGGACAATGGTTGCAATAATCCTCCTGGTCTTTGATGCTCAGCCTTAATTCTTTGACAAGTGTCACATTTGAGCACGAAATTTGCTACATCTTGCTTCATCCCACTCCACCAAAAATTCTTCTTGAGATCCTGGTACATTTTGGTTCCTCCAGGATGTACAGTATATCCAGAATAGTGAGCCTCTCTTAAAATCTCCTTTCTTAGCTCAAGATTATCAGGTACACCCAAACATCCCTTCATTCGAATCATTCCATCTTCATCTTGACTAAAGTCTGTATACCTTCCCATTACCATTTGCTCCCTTACATGCTGTAGAGCAGGGTCCTCTTGTTGTGCTTCTCGGACTCTTTCTTGTAGTGTTGGCTCAAGAGCTAAACTTGATAACTCGGCGTCTGCCTCATGCCATGCAAATTCCAAGTTCATTCTCTCAAATTCTCTAATCAATTCTTTTTGTTCAGTAAGCAGAGATGCAACCTCAGCATGATTCTTTCGGCTTAAAGCATCTGCTACTGCATTCACTCTCCCAGGGTAGTAGTTGATGTTGAGATCATAATCCTTTATCAACTCTAACCACCGTCGTTGTCTCATGTTCAACTCCTTTTGAGTGAACAAATATTTTAGGCTCTTGTGGTCGGTGTAAATTTCACACTTAACACCATATAAGTAATGCCTCCATAGCTTTAGTGCAAACACTATAGCTGCTAATTCCAAATCATGTGTAGGGTAATTCTACTCATGTGGTCGCAATTGCCGTGAAGCATAAGCAATCACTTTTCCATTTTGCATCAGTACGCACCCTAAACCATTCTTAGAAGCATCACTATACACCGAAAAAGGTTCTTCATTGTTGGGTAAGACCAAAACCGGTGCTGAGATTAAACGGTTCTTTAGCTCTTGGAAACTTTCTTCTCTTTTCTCAGTCCATATAAATTTCTCATTCTTTTGAGTTAGTTGAGTAAGTGGTTTAGCAATCTTGGAAAAATCCTTCACAAATTTCCAGTAATATCCAGCCAAACCAGGAAAACTTCTCACTTCTGTAACAGTTTCAGGTCTTTTCCAATCAGTGATAGCTCTTATCTTTTCTGAGTCCACTTTTATGCCTTCTCTTGAAATAACATGTCCCAAAAAGGATATCTCCTTCAACCAAAAATCACACTTGGATAACTTGGCGTATAGCTTGTGTTCTCTTAAGGTTTGCAATACTAACCTCAAGTGTTCTTGATGCTGTTCTGGGGTTGACGAATATACCAAGATGTCGTCAATGAACACAATTACGCATTTGTCCAAATATGCTCTAAACACTCTATTCATCAAATCCATGAACACTGCTGGCGCATTAGTCAATCCAAATGGCATCACTAAAAACTCATAGTGTCCATACCTCGTCCTAAATGCTGTCTTAGGCACATCCTCTGGTTTGATCCTCAATTGGTGATAACCCGATCTTAAATCAATACGGGAAAACACACTTGTACCTTGTAGTTGATCAAACAGATCGTCGATACGGGGCAAAGGATACTTATTCTTTACAGTGACTCGGTTCAACTCCCTGTAGTCGATACAGAGTCTAAGAGAACCATCCTTCTTTTTGACAAATAAGACAGGTGCTCCCCAAGGTGAGACACTTGGTCTAATGAACCCTTGGTCCAATAACTCCTGAAGTTGCCTCTTTAGCTCTTTTAACTCTATTGGAGCCATCCTGTATGGAGCCTTGGAAATTGGTTTGGTCTTGGCCATCAAATCAATGGCGAAATCAATCTCCCACTTAGATGGTAATCCCGATTGTTCTTCTGGAAACACATCAGGGAACTCGTTCACTACTTGTATATCTTCTATCCTTAACCTTTCTGATTCAACTTCAATTAAGTTCATCTAACTCATTTCCATCATTAACTCGAAAGAGCATAGCTCATGTTTTCCCACTACCGTCGATTCTCCTTGAAATTCCACCTTATTCTTACTCCATCTTGTAGCATAAAGGTACCATAGGTCAACTTTAAGCTTTCTGGAACTTCATAGGCCTCAAATGATAATTCGACTCAAGTCAACCAATCTTCTGCCTCTAAGGGGTTATTCTTCTAGCATCATTAGGTCATTCAACAACTAAGTAACATCACATATGCATATCTCATAACCCATATTCAACAATTTATCATAATATAAGATATTTAGTGCAACTAACTAGAAGCAAAACCAAACATGGAGTCATTAAGAGTTGCTCACTTAGCCATAATTGTTGATCGTAGTAGTTTAGTGGCAAATCATCCTTGAAATTGATGTCTCTTGAACATGTAAATGAGGGAAAATAAGAATTTGCTATTTTATGGTTTCATCCTAATGAGCTTACTAAAGTTATTCCTTTAGTTTAACTACTTACCCTTATATTTTTCCTGGTTAGGTCAAATTCTTCAATCTTGTATATCTTTCTCATTTTAAATCCGATTCTTATAATCTTATAATTGATTTTCATCATTTTCACTTATAATTTCATGTGGTGTGATCAAATTTGAGAGGTGGGGCCCGCATTTTTATGTATAGGTCAAAATAGTAGCACGTCTCCTAAGTACTCTTCCTTTTGGGTTTGTTTGCATCATCAGGTTTTGTTCATTTTGTGAAATCAATTGCTTTTAGGCCTCAAACCATTATTTGGGCTATAATATTCACATATAATCAGTTTCTTATTCATTATTTTTTGCTTTAATTCGATCTCTTTTTCTTTAAGCTTTTTAGTGGGCTTTTGAGCCATAAAAAATCTCAATTCTTACAATGGACTTACTAAACACTTTGGTGGGCTTAAGGAACCTATAGTGAGCCTTCTTATAGTCCTTCATTTTACTTATATTACCCTTATACTTGCTGATCGTGGGGTTTTCTCTAGCCTGGTTGTAAGTTTTGGGCCCATTTTGGGTCTTTTAGCCGTTTAAGCTTCTTAAAGCTTATTGTCCCAATTGAACTTGTATGTTTAGACTTTAAACTTAGCAAATCAAGGTTTTATGTCAATTGGGTTTGAGGTTCTTGAGGCCCATCCTTGGCTTATTTTCCTTAAGTTTTGACCTAAAAACTAACTTAAGGTGCTAAACACTTGTTTTTCCCTTATCATTATTTCTTGTTTGTCATGTTATTAGGGTAAAACATATGAGACCTGATTATTTACTCCTTGGCTGTGAGTTTCAAGGAGTTTTCATAAGGCCTTGATCACCTTTTTCTTGGGTATTATCTCATATACCTATCACATAAGCATTTAGGTGCATTTTCAAGCTTGTGTCTTTCATTAAGTTGAGGAAACATCCCCAAAGCCTACATATTTCCCACATCTAGCTTTTAAAGGGGTCTTATTCTAGCTTTATTTTGCTGGTTCTTCAAGTTACAAGGCTTCTTTTTACTGTACATTTTTCTCATGCTAGATGACAAGTTTGTAACTACTTAAGACTTACTATTTTACAGGGAAATTTTCAAGAACAACAACTAACTAGCATCATCTAAATAGCTCCTAAAATACAAGGAAATGCTACAAGAAATGAAATAAGGAAATTTTACTCATGGCATCCTAAGACTACAAAGGAATAGAGTGTACTTTACTAGTCTCAATAGTGGTAAGTGGTGCTCCAAAGAAATGCTCCTCGTGTCCTTACTCCAAGCCTCTTGTATATGCTGCTCCTTGGTCTTTCAAACCCTTGTTGAACTATGAAGCTTGTGAAGTAAAGACTACTTGATGCTTGTTAAAATATACTAAGCTTGGGTAGTATGTGTATAAGGAAATTTGGAGGATTCAATGGTGGAAATGAGGGTGAAGATTAGGTGTTCACTTGGTGCTTAGTCTGGCAATTTTGATGAGGGCAATTGGGGGTGCTTTTACACTTAAAGCTTAAGTGTTGAATGGTGTGAAATGAATGGAGTTCAAATGGTTAAGGTGTGGGACTTAAATGGTTGGTTGGATGCTTGATGGGAGTCTTCCTCTTTGGCTTGTCATTAGGTGATTTCAAAGGGAGCAATGGTGCATAGGAGTAGCCCTTTAAGGCTCCTAATGATAGTCATTTGTATTTGCTTTCTTAGAAGAGAAAGATGAAGTGATGGCCTCCTTTAGGACTCTCAAACCGGTAGGTAGAAGTGGGTAAGGGTGGCTTGCTTAAGTCTCCTCAATTACTACGTTTGGGTTAGTGTAAAAGTGACTAAAGAACTTTTTCCATCTATGGTATAACTTGTTTAGAGATTAGGAGTGATTTTATCTAATCAACCTTAGGGATTTGCTAAAGTTTCTTAAGAGTTTTGCACTAACTAAAGATTACATCTTGATGTTTAATTAAGTTTTGAAATGGAAATGACAGGGAAAAGGGATGGGATGTGGTCGACCTTGGGTTCCACGTGTAGGCTCTCAAACTTCCACATTTTGAATTATCAAGACTTGATTGATTATTTAAGTAACTAAGTTTGAATTTAGTTCTTGATTTTTCTATTCATCAAGCTTGTTTTAATATAGTTTATAGGTTTTTCAAGTTCAATTTGAGCTCCATTAGGTTTAAGACTTTTGATCTAGGATTTTTAAGCATTCGATTTAGTACTATGGTTTTCAATCCTTCATTTTAGGGTTCTAATAAGTTTAGGAGCTTTTACTATATTTTAAGATTTAGGGTTTTAGTAATTTGGAGATCGTTATTAAGTTTTAGGGTTTTCTTGTTTAATCATCATCAAAAAGTCGATTGGTGTATTCATGATTTATAATTAGTTCAATACTTAAGTTGGTCGATCCTTAGGAATATTTAGAAAGGGCTTATGCTATACTTAAACTATTATCCAAAATTTGTAAGGCTTACACTTACTATGTATTCTCATTTTGTAAACAAACATAGCTATTATTTTTCCTTCTTCTTCTTTTTTTAATTTTAAATTGTATACTCATTATATATTTTGTTTAAGGTTGTTTTGAATCTAAAGCATTTTTAACAAGTTTCACATGAGATAAGCCATAAAGTTCGTTACCTACCCACAAGGTAATGTCACATCATATAAATATGTACAATAAAAGTGTTATGATTTAAACCAAATGGTGTGATAGTCTACTGGATGTCTTTATTTCCTAATAAAGGCATGCAAAACTTATAATCTTTTGTAATCTAGTCCTTTAAGTTCAAGAACTTTAATTAGCTGAATATTTCAAAACAAGTCTCAAATGGGTAAGGTATGAAAACCAAATGTAATTACTCTACCAACAAGCACAAATAATAACAAAGCACATGTGACTAAAATATTATTACTAAATGCATAAAAATCAATATACAGGCTTCGTTATTGCTTCATTTAAGTGGGAGCAATGAGTACAAACTAATCCCATACCATAGGCATAAAACATATCTTATGGATTCGATGGTCGTAATATCCATATCCAATAACATGATACAAAATCGTCTCTTATTGGCTTTACTACCTGTACAAGTCATTGCTAGAAAAAATATTATGGATCAAATTTACAATTATAAATATATTAATAAACAACAAATTATCAATATATAATAGAAAAATAAATTGAAAGAACAAACTTGATGATGGAAGATAGAATCCTACAATGACAATATGGCCCCATCCAAAATGAAGCATCTGGTGATGATATGTATATCCAACACTTCTCATTTTACTGTAAGAAATCTATAGCCGCACTACTATTTGCATATCCTATAAATGCACAACCCTACACTTTCAAAATTTTGTAGGTAGGAATCTTTCCTTTCCAAATTTCATATGGAGACTTATTAATCTTCTCATGAGGAATTCTATCCAAAGTTTTGTTTGTAGTAAGGCTTCTCCTTACATGTTATGAGGAAGTCCTAAACTTATGAGCATCAAATTGATTATATCCTTAAATGTTCTCTTTTTCCTTTCATATCTTCTATTTTGCATAACGGGTCCCCCTTTACTTCTATTTTTTCCTCAACCTTAACGGTAGACAACTTGATTTTATCACCCTTTCAATGATCTTCTTCAACTCAAAGTGCAAGAATGAGATCCTCCATTTTCATCTATCTATGCTTATGATTGAGATATATCATGAAATCATTCCAAGATTGTGACAATTTTTCAATTATAGCACCAACTTGAAAATGTTCTTTGATTATTCTTTGATTAGACAACCTTCTGCATGAAGTTCATGAATCATTCTTTGAATTTCTTCAACTTGAGTGATAATAGATTTAGAGTCAACCATGGTAAATTTCAGAAATTTTCTAATTATGAATTTCTTCGAACTAGCATCTTCAATTTTATACTTATTTTCTAATGACTCCCACAAATCCTTAACTGTTGGATATTTAAAAAATATATCATATAAACTATCATCCAACCCATTAAGATTGTAACTTCTACAATAGAATTCAGCATGTTTCCAAGCCTCCATTACATTAAGAACTTCCTTAGTTTGAGGCATTTCTTCCTTAACAATATGTGATAAATTCATTGTTGTTAAATAAAACATCTTCTGTTGCCATCTTGTAAAGTCAATTCCTTTGAACTTCTCAAGCTTTTCAATGTGTAGGTTCTTTGAATTAATCCTACACACGATCCTAAAAGAAAATTCAAAAAGGAAAGATTCCTACTTACAAAATGTTGAAGGTGTAAGGTTATTTAGCAAAAGTTCAAGTTCTTTTGAATAAGAGGACAAAACTTGCACCTAAAACTATTGATTGTACATTTATAAGATATGCAAACAATAATGCGGCATATAAATTTCTTGTAGTGAAATCTAAAGTGTCAGATATACATGTCAATACTTTAATTGAATCTACTAATGCTGAATTATTTAAGGATATATTTTCTTTTAGAGAATGAAGCATAATTAGAAAAAGGACTCGTGATGAACAAAATATTGGCATGCAGTCACCTTCTAGTGTCCAAAAAAAGAAACCAAGAACAAGTAATAAAATTAAATTGCCAAAACATTTGGCCTAGATTTTTTTCACTTTCCTAACTAAAAATGAGCCACAAACTTATAAAAAGGCCATATCATCATCAGATGCTTCATTTTGGAAGGAAGCAATCAAAAGTGAAGTAGAATCCATTATACAAAATAATACGTAGGAATTGGTTAACTGACGTCGAGGTAGTAAAACAATTGGCTACAAATTGATCTTCAAAAAGAAACTTAAAGCAGATGGTGGTACTGATAAGTATAAGGCATGTTTAGTTACCAAAGGAAGTCGTCAAAAGGAAGGATTGGATTGTTTTGACACCTTTTCTCTAGTAGCAAAGATAACATCTATTAGGATATTAATTACTTTGGCAACAATTTATAGTATGGATTTACGTCAAATGAATGTAAAAATTGTTGATAATTGGTTTTCGCTCATTTGATATACTCATTCATTTAGCCACCAATATGCTACTGAATAGATGATACATGGCATTTCTACCAAGTAGAATAAATCCATTCCTGGTTTGAATTTAAGTCTATGGTGTGAACGGTTATATTACATAACCGCCTGCTCTCCCTACATATTAGGAGAGAAGTCAAATTAAGAAGCTTCCGTGTATCTTAACAATTATTCCAACAACTGCCTTAGACACTACAACCATCTATAAATATTAGAAAGAAACTATATAAGAGCTCTCTAACACTTCTTACTTACATACTTTATATACAAAGCCACTCAACTCACTTAGGCATCAGAGTAGTTGTACCGGACTAGCCTCAATAACAAGTATTTTATTCTCTTTTGTAAGATTTTCCTTCATCCCAAAATTCACCAACAACATTTAGAGCCATTTGTTTTTCTTAAACACACCCACATAGCTAAAACAAGAGTGTCTAAGAGTACAAGTGCTGGTACTGCCTCCCAACACCATGAAGGGAGGAGTCCGCATGTTGATTAGCAACTGCCTCGACGTAGCCAAAGAAAACCCAGAATTAAACAAAAAACATGATTAAGTCCTTAACCTCCTCCATAGAAATATTTACCCATATCCGACCCAAAATAAAGAACAAGGCGATCATGACGCTAAAAAAAGCAATGATTCCATTTATTTACCCAAGTTGCAAAAAAAGTAAGCCGAGAATATGATAGGACCTTTGGCTCCTACTTTTAAAAGGAATGACAAAGGCAAACAACCATAATAGGTACACCATATGGGTCCTTCGCATGTCAGCACCCCTATTACTCCAAGCAAGCAATTCCAAATTAAAAAGAGTCCTTTTGTTCTAGAGATTTTGGAGGAAGTGATACCTTAGCACATCAAGTTGCCATAGTTCGAGACTTATAATGGAACAAAAGAACCCGAAGACCACTTGGAGTACTACCCTACATTGGCTAAGTTGCATGGTTTGAGTGATGCAGTAGCTTGTATAGCTTTTCCTTTGACATTAAGGAATGCAACAAGCATATGGTTCAAACATTTGAAACTAAATACCATTTTATGTTTTGATGAACCAGCAAAAGTGTTCCTTCAACACTTTGTTGCAACCAAACTTTCTATTAAGGACTCTTCAATCCTTAACACCATTAAACAAAAGTCCAATGAGTTAATCAAGGACTATTTGGCCAAATTTATGGCTGAGATGGTCCAAATCCTAGAACTAGATATGAGTGTGGCCCTCAATGCTATAATTGGTGGAGTTAAGCCCCATAGAGACCTTTTCAAGTCTCTCGTAAAGAAACTTTCTATTAAGGACTCCTAAATCCTTAACACCATTAAACAAAAGTCCAATGAGTTAATTAGGGACTATTTAGCCAGATTTATGGCCGAGATGGTCCAAATCCCAAAACTAAATATGAGTGTGGCCCTCAATACCGTAATCAGTGGAGTAAAGCTCCATGGAGACCTTTTTAAGTCTCTCGTAAAGAATAAGCCAAAAACTTTCATCGAGTTTAAGGTGAAAGCCACCTCATACATCCGCTAAGAAGATAACATAAAGACATAACTAAAGGCTAATCAAAGCAAAGGAGATGGAAATAATGACAAGCGAAAAAGTGCGAAGGATAGACTTAGCACAGACAATGACCACAGCTCAAATTCCAAGAGGAAGAGAATAAAGATCCTAACATACTCATCCCATACGCCTATCAATCGTCCAATCTCAGACATTTTGATGGAGGTACGTGGGGAGAGAGGCATCCTTTAGTAGCCGAAAGAATAAGAGGGAATCTCTTAAGGAAAAACTCCAACAAGTACTATGATTTCCATCATGACAAAGGTCACAACATAGATGAGTGTATTCAACTCAAGAATACAATTGAAGATGCGATCCAATGTAGGCACTTACACAAGTTCTTAGCACATGATGCAGAGAATATCGAGCAACCGTATTAGAGGAGATGTAAGGAATAAGAGAATGACACACGGCCAGCAATAGCAACAAGAGATGCAAGGGACATGAATTCCAGCAAAGCACCCAATGGAGTGATTAACACCATTATCGATGGACTTACTATAGGCCAATCAAGCCCTTTGAACTCGATTAACACCAAGAATTACGTTTGTAATATTCAAGGCAAAAAGATCAGGATCAACAATACCATATCTTTCGAAGAGAAAGATTTTAAGGACATCCAGAGGCCACACGATGACCCGTTCATCATCAATGCAAGAGTTGCCAACTTCGAATTCAAAATGATTCTCATTGACATAAGAAGTTTGGCTATCAACATTTTTCAACATGCCTTTGACCAAATGAGGCCTAAGGTCAAAGCGTAGCTATGGTCTTACAAGTATGATATCTATGCCTTCAACAATCAACCCGTCTAAGTAATCAGAGTTATTTCTTTACCGATATAGATCGGCAATGATGAGCACATTGCAGAGGATAAAGTAGACTTTCTTGTCATCCAATGTTGGTCCCCTTACAACATGATAATGGGACGGTCGAGTCAACTTCTATTCAGCATTGTTCCTTCAACTTTACCTCTTAAGGCTAAGTTCCTTACTCCCACAGGGGTCAGCGTATGAAAAGGGGATCAACAATTAGCACAGTCTTTATACATGAGGGCTTTAAGATGAGAAGAAGTATTTCAAGTTGAAACCTATCCAAAAGGCAAGTAGTCAGCATCGAGAATGCCGATAGTGATACTGAGGAAATTCCTTTAGGTGACAACCCAGGAAAACACTGAGAATCAGGAAAGCCTTATTAGTAGACACTCAGCAAAGTTTGATCAACTACTTACATGCCAACGTTGACGTTTTGCATGGTCTGCTTAAGACATACCGGGTATTCCAAGAGAAGTTATGGTACACAAGCTCCAAATCGATCCGAACGTAAAGGTGGTCCAACAAAAAGAGAGGCATTTTGCACCAAAGCGACAAGGTATTACAATCAGAAAGTGAAGCACAAGGTTTTCTCACCTGGAGATCTGGTTTGCCGTAAGATGGAAGCTACTGGTGCACAAATTAGGAAGACCCTATCATTATCTGGGAAGTTGTTAGCAAGGGGGCCTATCGACTAGAAAGGTTAGATGGATCTTTCATCCCTCGAACATGAAACACTGAGAATCAAAAATCATGTTTCAATTAATTTGTCAGATGATTTTTATCACCACTTATTTAGTGACAGCCAACTTGTTTGTAAGACTGTAGTACTTATTTATGAGAATTATAATTGAAGTCTCATTATGTTTGTTTTCGTTATGATTGCTGAATTAACGAGTTCTACGCTGCACAGTAAACGAACTAATCTAGGTTCCAGTCTAACGCGGTTGATGAACTATACAAATAAACCTTATAGCCGAGTAATGGGGCTAGTCCATGCCTTAAATGGCTAACAGACTGTCTACAAAAACAATGGGCGTATTAAATAAAACACGCCGAGAAACAAATAGCATGTGAAATAAAACATACTAATGAATAAGAGTGCAAAGTAATGCATGTATACCATACACGTCGTAAAAGTGCAATACGTGAAATTAAACATATTAGAGACTCATAAGAAAAGTATTTTCACTAAATAAGGGTCACAAACACTCGACACTATCTCAAAGATATTTCAATTGATAATTACATGAGAACATAATGTGCCAATACAATAAAAATCCTATGGCCTATTCTCAAATTCAGTAGAAGTGATTTTTAGATCAATGGTTAGGGCTTCTTCGGCAACTAGGGTCTCAAAGCGGGCAACTTCCTTGGAATAAGCTTCATTGTCACCTTGATTCATACTTTCAGCACCTATCTCATCACATTCATCTTCGTTAGCACTAATGACTTTGTCATCGATGTCAGTAAAGTCAAGACAGGAGAGATCGCAATTAAGGTGAAGCTTCAAGACCTCTTCTCTTGCCGCTTGGACCCCCTTCAACAACTTCTTCCATAGAAGCCTCTCGTATTTCCAACTTGGAGTGACTATATTGAGAGCCTCCTCAATTGATGGTCCTCTCCTTACAGTCTCCTCTAACTTGGCCACACGACTCTGTAAGTTCGAGTTGTTGGTCTCTAACTCCTTTATCTGCATCATGAGCTTATCTTCATCCTTACTCATTATTCAAATAGTTTGGCCCAACCCCCAGCACTCTTCTTTCTTCTTCTACAGCTCCTTTTCTAAGCCTTCAGACTTTTTGTACTGCTCTTTCATTTTAGCCTTCAGGCTCAAGATTTCATTGGCAGCAAGGTCACGTGCCAACTTCTCAGCAGCAAGTTCTTCTTAGAGCTTTCTCGCCTCCATCTCAACCCTTATCTTCGCATTCTCAATAGCAACAGTTTGGGCTTTCGATGCATTGTATGCATCCTAAACTCTCTACAGCAAATTCATTTAGCATAATTAGGAATGAATGGGCATAACACATGGACACAACTGAAGATATTACCTTCTTTGCCTCTTTATTGGACTCATCCAAAGCTGTTAGAATGTGGCTGCTCATCTAAAAAAGGAAATGTGTTAGTAACCCGAACGAATTTGATAATTAAAAGTAATGGTAATGGATACTCACATCATACAATTTAGCCACAATATGGGCCTTATTGCAACTGCCAACCCTATCGACATCCTTCTTGGTGATATCTCTGTCTTTCGAAAGAATAATCACTTCCATCAGAGTTAAAGATTTCATCCTACCTCTTAGGGTCGTATCAATATCCAAAATTTGGTGACTCCAACAAGGGACGAAGTACTCACCAACCTCATTGCTAGGGACGAATTTGGCACTACTAATGTCGAGAGCTTTAGACTGCATTGCCTCCTTTGCTCTTTTATCCAGGCCCCTAAATTTCTTAGTCGGTGGTTGGCTGGCAAGTTCCTTCCCCGGTCTTTTATCAACACTCAACACCGCCTTAATTACTAGTGATGATCCTTCAACAGTAATGACATTTTGATCCTCTTCACTGGGATGTGTCTCTTAACGTTCATCATCCCTTTACTCGACAAAAGTTTGAATAATCTTGACCAAAGGCTCCTCAAAGAGAGCAACCTCGATTGGCAATGTCTTCTTACTCTCCTTCCGCCTCTCAGTAGGACGGGAGGTCTTCTATACAGTCGCCTACTTCATTGCAACCTCCTTTGCTGGCTTCTTTGCAACAGCAAGCCAAGTAGTAGTTGCTAAGGTAGTCCCCCCTCTTATCAGCCTTAGATTTTTTTTCCTTGGCTTGAGCTAGTAGCTTAGCTAAATTTACCTTACCAACACTCATATCTGTTATACAAGTAACCAAATTAATATAAACATGGGAAAAAGATGAACTTACATTTTCTATGCCAAGCAAGGCTCAAAGGCCACTATTCTCTCCTCAAGTCTCGAGAACGGCTCTCCTCTTGTTACTATACTCAACACAGTGGTAACTCATTAATGTACCTTCTTTTTAGAAAAGATTGGGTCTCCATTTTCGCAATGCCGTATAATTCTCTTGACGTCCCAAAAGAATATTTTATTCCTCTTCCTTTCTTGAATTTTCTTTGCTGCTGCTACTGTTGTTACATCATTCGACATCATATCTATATCTTTTGTATGTATCAACTTAGTCCATTGGGTCCTGAAGTCCAAGTCCTCGTCAAACACTATTGGCATGAACTTGTCGTGCCACTTGTGAATCTTGGATTCTAACCCATCCATGAACTTACGCCTATGTCTCGTAGCAGCAAAGTATCACCCATCAAGTTGCCTCTGAATAGTGAAAAAAAAAATAAAAACAAGTAAGGTGTAGCCCTAACTTCAACTTCTTCGCAAACTATCTCAAAAGCCGCCAAAAGCCAGTATGTGTTAGGTGAGAACATACTCGGTGCGACTCTGAAGTACTTGAAGAAGCCCTTAACAAAAGCTGAAAAAGGGAAGTGTAACCCAAAATCCAAATATTTTAGGTATATATGGAACTTGCGCTCCCTTGGGAAGCATACCCTTTGCCCATCTCTTGGCCTCCTTAAGTTCCATGTTTCAAGAAGGTCTCACCAGTACTGATTGTATTTTGTGACAAGAACTCTATTGACGGAACTAGCAATTCCATTTGGACAATCACGAAAATAGGCTATTATATTATATAGATATCTTGCCAAGGACCTCCCTTCCTTATCTTTGGGATAATTATCCACAGGAAGCTTGTTAATCCGAGCAAGTTTATCCCACCTTGCCTCCATATTGTCAACCGAACCACTCGAAGAACACACTAGTTCACTCCTTATTTGGGGGGGGAGTAGCCTCGATTTCCTTTGCCTCAGAATCGAAATGGGCAAGTCAATGAGCAACTTTGCAAACCATTCCTGAATGGTTGTGCGAAATGATATAACACAAGTCGAAGAATTTGAGTTTAAAGATGAGAAAATGAATGAAAGTTTAAGATGCAACTAGAGAAATGAATTCTGATGGTAAATAGTACATTATATATGGACGATTCATCCTCGTAACTGCAAACCTGCTTTTGACTGTAATGATGCGCTGATCTGGTAACAGGGTAGATTGCTGATACGTGTTTCGTGATAGAAATCTAACAACTAATAACTTTCTAACAGTTATTATGCCTGCAATGAAATGATGACCTAGGCGACAGGTGTCATGTCTCCAACTTTTTGGTTTCTCGAATAGGTGGGAGTTTAGAAATTGCGACCTTTCGATTGGGATGTGATCCATCCTACTTCCCATCTTGCTCAACATTAATTTGAAGAGCCACGCCCCTGTTTAACCTCTAATGCAGTATATATATGCAACTCCCTTTATTAATTACTTGAACACAGGAGTTGGGAGGCAAATATTGATAGTTAATTTTTACTCATCTAATATACCCATTCATTCAGTCGCCGAGTAGTCGAATCTCTCAACATGCAACTGGATAGATGACACATGGCATTTCTGTCGAATAGAATAAACCTGTTCCTGGTTTAAATTCAAGTCCATGGTGCGAACAATTATGACAAGTACGGTTATATTACATAACCGTTTACTCTTCCTATATATTAAGGGAGATGTCAAATCAAGAAGCTTCCATATATCTTAACAATTATTCTGACAACTACCTTAGATACTACAACCATTTATAAATATTGGAAAGAAACTCTATAAGAGCTCTTTGACACTTCTTACTCACATACTTTATACACAAAGTCACCTTATTAACTTAGGTATCAAAATGGCCGCACCGAATTAGCCCCAGTACTAAGCATTTCATTCTCTTTTGCAGGATTTTCCTTCATCCCAAAATTCACCAACAACAAAAATTACTTTCCTAAATGGAGAATTGGAAGAAGAAATGTATATGGAGTAACTTGAAGGCTTTGTTGTCAAAGGACAAGAAAGAAGGTATGTGAACTTGTAAGGTCTCTATATGGACTTAAATAAGCACCTAAAACAATGGATCGAATTTAATTGAAAGTGAGCTTCATTTTAGAAAAGCCACAAACTTACGAAGAAGTTGTATCATCACCAGATGCTTCATCTTGGAAGGAAGCAATCAAAATTTAAATAGAATTCATTATGCAAAATAATACTTGTGAATTGGTTAACTTACCTCCAGGTAGTAAACCAATTAGCTATAAATGGATCTTAAAAAAGAAACTTAAAGCAAATGGTAGTATTGATAAGTGCAAAGTATGTTTAGTTGCCAAAGGATACCATCAAAAGGAAGGATTGGATTATTTTGACACCTACTCTCTAGTTGCAAGGATAACGTCTATTAGGATGTTAATTACTTTAGCAACATTTTATAATATGGATATACATCAAATAGATGTAAAAACTACTTTCATAAATGGAGAATTGGAAGAAGAAGGAGCAACTAAAAGGCTTTATTGTCAAAGGACGAGAAAAGAAGATATGTAAACTTGTGAGATCTCTATATGGATTTGAACAAGCATCTACACAATGCATGAAAAACTAGATCATACCATGAGACCAAATGGTTATGTCATGCCCTAAACTCCAGGAGTTGTAATAATCCCACCATGTAAACTAACCTAGGCTAAAAGCTATCCCTTTAACTTATAATATAGATATAGTTCAAACAAGGTGAATGACAACTCAACCAACTTTAAAGCAATTAAATAGGTACCTATAGTACATTAAACCTATGGAGTAACACTTTAACAACATATATACTCTTATACTTATAGATAGATATGCTCCTTACGTTATCTTATATACATCAAGAGTTTAAAGTTTTTAAAGAAACTTTACATCTCCATAGTAAAACCTACATTACATAACCATATAATAGCTATCCAGCAAAGACTATAAGGCCTCTTAGGAAAACCTTATAATCCTCCCATAAAAGAAAAACAAAAGAGACTTAGGCTTTATTCCATTCACTAAACTTCATCACTTCACTCCCCGACCCATTGGAACTAACCTATGGATAGTTGTAACAAGGTATCTTCTGAAACTACTCTGCACCTGCAAAACAATCTATTACAATGTGAGCTACTCTAGCTCAATAAGAAGGAATAGAGTCATAAGAATACATTACAGATATGGTTGTTTAATCATTAATTAAATGCAAATGCAATAGAATAATGATATCGTATCTCACAATATTTAACCAATTCAATGTCGAGTTAAAGTAATTACATCCACTCTAACCTGGATTTCAAGGAGTTTCAACGTGACATTATTAGACTAAATCTATGCTTATGCAATGGAGACACTTCTCCTCTTTAGACAACATTCAAACCGCAGTTCCTAAACTTATCATGACCCCCTTTCTTGTCGCTTAGTTCGACTAAAAGTGGGAAAAAGACCATTTTTACTATCCTTATCGAAGTGTTGGTATTTAGTCTAACAACCTAATCGTTACTCCTATTAGGTTATCATGAATGTTAGGTTAGGTCTTTAATCAGTTCAAGATTAATCTTATTTATCAAGTGATCAACTGAGCTCATACAAGCAAAACAATATATACATATTCAAGTAGAAAGCAACACTCGAAGTTCAACTCCCAATTCATCAATCAGTAACTCAAGCATACACATAGCAAACACTCATACAAACTAATTACAACTACAAAAAAGTATTCTTACTCCTTCAAGTATCTTGATATGATACTTCATTACACCACAACTCATAGATCCCAACTTACCTAAGTTTACAGACACCCTAATCTTGATAGTTGCCTTGTTGTTCTTCAATTGCCCCTAAAAATTCACAATAGATTAGTTTTCAATCCTTAATTCCTTAATCATTAGTTGGTTTTATATTTTTTTTATTGTTTAGTCATAAATTTCTTAAGTTACTTTCACTTATAAATCATGATTTCTTAATCAATTAATGAATTTTACAATTAACCCTAATCACCTTAATCCTCTGAGTTATCATCTGAGTAGATTTATAATAGTTTTCTTTAAGTTAAATCCTCTAAGTTTGGTTCTAAGTGAATTCCTTTAGTTAGAAATCCTCTAAGTTTGTCTTTGAGCTATCCAAGGGTTATTTACTACATTGATTTTATCCTCTGAACATTTCCAAGTTAAACTTTTTACTCAAAAATCCTCCAAGACATCCTCTGACCATATTTTCTATAGAAGTTTTAATATCAACATCCTCTGGCTAATCCTTTGCCTCCCCTGTTTTCATATTTACTTAAGAATTTTGCCTCTATACTATCATTTGAGCATCAATTTAGTACATAATCCATTACTAAAAGCCTCTGAATCATCCTCTACCTATTATCAATGCCCTATAATTAATGTATTTACTAACTTCCTTTTAAGTTATAATTATAACATCAATTGAAAATCAATAATAACACTTCAAACACCCTTTCCACAGTTCTAATTACAACTCATAACTTCATTTATTCCATCACAAATCATTAATTATATCAAATTCCCTAAATTGATCAAATATCAACTTCCATATTTAAGGCCAACTGTTAACTTCCCTTAACTCCTCACTATAACACTTAACCCTAAACACTCCAAAATAATATCTATACTCTTTTAGCGATTCAAACTTAGTAACTATGTAGGATCATCAAATGAAACTCGGAATTTCCACTAAATATACCATTTTTAGCATCAATTTAGCTCAAAAATTATATAGAAATATGGAAAATAATATCATAAAAAATTTTGACATAGCGTTTTAGTATTAACTTAGGATAGTTTGTAGAAAAATTTTGAAGTGGAAACTACATCACCAACCTAATTTATTTCAACTTTGAAAATTGTCTAATTTTATCAATTTTTTAAGGAAGTATATATTATTTTTCCTAGATTCTACACACAAAAATATGTAAGAATAATTTTTTTCATATTTTTCTAGGCAATTTTTATCAAAATCAAATGGGAATGAGACATCACCAGATTTTAAAGCTTTAGCCACTAACAACCCCTCTTTTGCCAACAACAATGGGCGATAGTTATGACTCCTAGTGGTGGTAGTGGTGGTCATACTCTAGCAATCCTCCTATCGCCCTGCCCTCCAATGGTTAGATTACACTCCTTGTTTGTAATTTTTCCTAATTTTCTTCCTTTGATCTCTTAATTTAGCACTTAATTTTCCTAAACCCTACTTTGCATGTACAATATGCTAGAGAGGTTTTTCCTAATTTTCTAAACCAATTTGAAGTTCATATGATTTTCTTTCTCTCTCATCTTGCATTTTTCCTTTTAATCTCCCCATTTCTTGCATGTTAATGAACTTTCCACAACTCCCCAATTGTCATTAGACATCCACACGTCCTAAAAACTCAATCCTAGTTGCCATGAAATTTTTTGTGATTTTTTTTAATGATTTTAGTTAATTTTCTTGAGTTATTTTCACATAATTTACTTATATTAAGATATTTTAACTATATACGGGTATATATATATGCTTAAAAATTACACGTGACTTATACATATATATTATATATGTTATTTTATATTCTAAAAAAATTTTATTACATATACAACTTATCTTTCAAAAAAAACTTACAAATTAACGAAACCTAATTTACGCGATTATAACAATTAATATATAATATAGTTAAATTATACTATTTTAGCTATATTATTATTATTTTATTATATTTTCAATATTCAGGCTCACGAGGTTTCTTCGACTAATGTCTCTAGCCTACATGTAAATTTCTATGTTAATTGGGTTAATTGCACCGATATCCTAAATTTAACTGCTCAATTCTTAATTGTCATGTATGAGGCTCACAAGTTGTTCAATCAATCAAAGTGGTAAATGCATTTAATATAAAGGTAATGCTAACAAGTGTGCTATTATGTGTTTGTATATTGATGATACATTGATAATGGGAACTAGTAAGGATATTATAAACTTAATAAAAAGATGTTGAATTCAATTTTGACATGAAAGATTTAGATCAAGCTGATGTCACTCTTGGAATTCAAAACAAAAGAATTAATAATCATTATGTGCTTACCCGATCCCATCACATAGAAAAAATATTGAAAAAATTTGGTGAAATTGAATGCAAACCAACACCAACGCCATTTGATCTAAACTCCAAATTAAAAAAAGAATGAGGGAAATAGAATATATCAATTAGAATATTCTCAAATAATTGGAAACCTAATGTATGTTATTTACGCTATAAGGACAAATGTAGCTTATTCTACTAATATGTAGACATACGAATAGACACGATCGTGAACATTAGGTCGCTAAGTGTTGTGATATTTGAAACAAACCATAAATTATGGTTTACACTATTCCACCAATGTTAAAAGGGTACAGTGATGGCATGCTAGATTAGGTCACATTAATTATCTTTCTTTATATCACATTTGTAGTTTAAGATTATTACCTAATTTTGCTTTTAATAAAAATCATAAATGTAAGTATGGATAGAATCAAAAGATTGATTAATTCCACAATAATAAGTTCAAGACTTTCTCATAACATGTGTGGTGAAGCTTTACTTAGAATTCCTCATAAGAAGACTAATAAGTCTCCATATGAAAACTAGAAAGGAAAGATTCCCACTTACAAAATGTTGAAAGTGTGGGTTGTTTAGCAAAAGTTCATGTTCCTTTGAATAAGAGGACAATCTTAGACCTAAAACTAATGATTGTAAATTTATATGAATGCAAACACGGCTTATAGATTTCTGATAATGAAATCTAAGTGTCCGATATACATAGCCAATACTTTAATTGAATTTGCTAAAGCCGAATTCTTTGAGGATATATTTTCTTTTAAAGAACCAAACATAATTAGAAGAAAAAAAAAACTCGTGATCAACAAAATATTGATATGAAGTCGTCTCATAGTGTAAAAAAAAAAAGAATTGGAACCAATAACAAGGGAAAGAATTAAAATTCTCGAAACATTTGGCCTAAATTCTTTCACTTTCTTAATTGAAAATGAGCTTGTGGTGCTTGTTTAGAAAAGGACTTGTTTCAAGTTTGTTGGAAAAAATATTATGGATCAGATTTATGATTATAAATATATTAATAAACAACAAATTATCCACATATAATAGAAAAATAAATTGAAAAAACAAACTTGATGATGGGAGACAGAATCTTGCAATGGCAATATAACCTCTTCCAAAATGAAGCATTTGGTGATGACATATATATCTGACACTTCACATTTTACTACAAGAAATCTATAAGCCGTACTACTATATGCATATCCTATAAATGTACAATTAAGAGTTTTAGGTCTAAGTTTTTCCTTTTTATTCAAAAGAACTTGAACTTTTGCTAAACAAACCCACACTTCAACATTTTGTGGGGGAATCTTTGCTTTCCAAATTTCATATGGAGATTAGTAGTCTTCTTATGAGGAACTCAATCCAAAATCTTGTTTGCAGTAAGTAAGGCTTCGCACTACATGTTATGAGGAACTCTTGAACTTATGAGCATGGAATTAGTCATATCCTTAAATGTTCTATTTTTCCTTTCGGATCTTCTATTTTACATAATGGATTTTACTTCGCTTCTAATTCATCTTCAATCTCAACGGTAGATGACTCAATTTTATCACCCTTTCAATGATATTCTTCAACTTGAAGCATGAGAATGGGATTCTCCATTTTCATCTCTCTATGCTTATGATTAAGATATATCATGAAATGATTCCAAAATGGTGACAATTTTTCAATTATAGTACCAACTTGAAAATGTTCGTTGATTACACAACATTGTACATGAAGTTCACGAATCATTCTTTGAATTTTTTTAACTTACGTAACAATAGATTTAGAGTTAACTATGATAAATTTTAGAAATTTGTAGATTATGAATTTTTTTAAACTGGCATCTTTAATTTTATACTTCTTCTCCAATAACTCCCACAAATCCTTGGCTATTGAACATTTAAAAAATATATCATATAAACTATCATCTAACCCATTGAGAATGTAATTTCTACAATAGAATTCAGCATGTTTCCAAGCCTTTATTACATTAAAAGTTTCCTTTAATATAAGGTCCTCATTACAAGCGTTTCTTCCTTAACAACATGTGCCAAATTCATTGTTATTAAATAAAACGTCTTCCATTGCCATCTATTAAAGTCAATTCAAGTGAACTTCTCAAGCTTTTCGATGTGTGGATTTGTTGAATTGATTTTATACACAATCCTAAAAGAAATTTGGAAAGGAAAGATTCTTACTTACAAAACGTTGAAAGTGTAGGGTTGTTTAACAAAAGTTCAAGTTCCTTTGAAAAGGAGAACATTACTACTCATACAAGTCATTGTTGGAAAAAAATATTATTGATTGGCTTTACAATTATAAATATATTAATAAACAACAAATTATCAATATATAATAAAAAAATAAATTGAAAGAACAAACTTTATGATGAAAGATAGAATCTTCCAATAGTAATGTCCTTGAAACAAAACTTACTCTTACTTGGTGCTTGTAGTTTTATAGGCATCTAAATCACTAGGATAATATTGTCTAAACAAAGTTTATAGCACCACAAGTTTTGTTTATGGCAAACTTATTATATTTTCTCTTTCAAAAGTGATGAATGAATGTACATATAACTTGTGGAAGTAGAAATTTAAAATGAACAACCCTTTTAAATGCAATAGTTTCAATATTTATAGAAATATCGATAATTATTTAAAGAAAGACATTTTTTCATGAGTACCTTTCCATAAAGAGAGACAACTATTTAGAGAAAGATATGTTCTATCATGAACACCTTTTTCATGAAAAGTCATATATAATTCTACAAGACTTTTCATGAAAAATCACTTCTAAAAAAAAAATAAATACAGAAAATAAAAGGAAGAGAAACTAAATTCCATTAAATTAATACAAAAATACTATAAACATTTATAAATCAATACAATAACAAACTTCTATTTGAAATTTCTTCTCAAACATACAAGCATCACCAATAGTCATTAATATCTTAATCTCTTCTTGAACATCAACAATAGAGTCTAATGCCCTTGATGTGACTTACCAAACAATGTCATCTCAACTTTTTAGTCCATATCAACTTTAGTTCTGCTATGTCAATGCCTTAAGTACAACGTAGCATTTAAGCTGAACTATTGGTCACTTCATCGCAAATATGCAACCTTTAACAAATGATGAATACACGATCTATGACCTGTCTATCTAGATTTCACCTCAATGCAAGCATAAACAAAATTGACACTAATCTATTAAAATCCAAACATAATTTAGATTCATTTACTACAACTTACAAAGACAGCTAACAACTAAAGAATAGCAATCACTTACCTACACTTGTTTGTCCATAAGATAGGTTGTATCTTATTCTTCTAACACGTTCCATGTATTTAGACTAATTCAATTACTGCTATGTAAAACTTTTCTTGATTTACTCTATTTTGGTTTTGGACTATATATAGGGTTTGTGGCTATCCATATTAGTTTAGGGAACCACCCTGTAATAACCCACTTGTTAGTGTGTTTACTCAATATTTTTCCCAAAATTTAGTGCCTAAAAGACAATTTGTTGTGCCATCCCTGAGTCGGGGATAAGGTTAACTTGTAGTCTACTTATCAACTTGACTTCCATAAACACAAAAAACTTCAAAAACTTCTCCTTATTAACATAACATATCACAACTAAACCTTTTATAATAATGGGCCATAACCAAAGTATCACAATTTGATTTTCTTGTACAACTCATTTCCGATACATAAATATACATTTACATTCAAAATAATTGCATAAACCTACAATGTAGCATGACGGTCTTCTTGTGGAGTAGCAAACCAAGTCCTTTACATAGAAATCCCATGGCTAGCTACTCCCATTTGCCCAGCCTAGCTTTTAGATCCTAAACTTGCTTCGTCTTTGACACCTAAAGTTAGATAAGCTAATTGCTTAGCTCAAGTTTTGAGCCAAGTGAGCCTAAACTAAAACGTTGACGTCGAATGGTTATAATTGAGCAAAGATCAAAATAGCAACCAAGCAATCTTATTCATATAGCTAGTAGCCTAGCATACATAATCAATAACCCAACATATCCAAGTATCAAATTGATGGTGATTATATACGCAACCATTTATGCATCATAGGGATGCCACACTAATACATGCACCAATACCCATATCCTACCGTGGTCTAAGGTAATATCTACCATTTTGTAGATTACAAGTTAACCTTATCACATGCTCATGCCATTCAATATCTACCAGGTCAAAGCCCTTCATTAATTTATTCAATCCCAATCACATGTCAATCATTGTAAGCCGGTGGTCCATAATTCAGAAGTAGCCAAAGTTCGCGTGAGTTAAAATCACAGCCAACTCCATTGTTCGATTACAAGCCACATCCAACTCCAATCAGACCATCAACATGTTTACCAGCCCTCAAATCACCCCATTAGCAATTTAAGTCCACGGTTCAACCCTGAAGAAATTGGAGAGCCCAAACGCAGAAATAATCAGCGCATGATCCCATGCCATATATAAGAAACGATAGAATAGACCGAGACGTTCAGGAGATCCGCCGCGGACGAAGAAATGAAAATTACACGTCACAGCGGCCATTCTTTTTATTATTCGGCAGAAAAAAATTTTCTTTTCGATTTAATTTTCTTTTAGAAAAATAAAATAATGGATTCCAAACCGGACGCGAAATTTATGCAAGGATTGAAGAACTGAGATTTCTGAATTCTTTGATAAAGATTAAGTTTTTTCTTTCCTTCTCTTAATTTCTGATTATGGATAGTATATTTACTCTTGTGATTTGTATATTTTATTTAATCATGAATTAGCTTTTATTGTTTAGGATATTGGATTGATAAATTTATAATATTATTCTACTAAATATTTGAATATTGTGTATTCTTTATTTTTGTCACTAAGCATGTATTTTTTTAATATATGGAATTCGTTTTAAATGGGGTTAAAATCTGAAAAAATAAAATAAAATAAATTCAATCACTTACATGGCAAACTAGCTTTAGATTACAAGTAAGACATGAGAGATTATGAGCTATAATTGGGTAAGGATTTAGAACATAAAGTAGCTAATTAACTAAATTATCTTTTCTAGAAATAAAAAGAGTTAGTTTATTAATTAGGGCTTCATTACTTTCATAACTCGAAAGGGAAATCAAAGGAAATAATTTAAACCGAACAAAGATCCAATTGTCAAATATGATATATTTTAATACAATGATCATTAATATCAATATTTCAACTTGTTGTTTCATCTATTCTATCAATTTAGTTGTTTGTATCCCCACATATATAGTTAATTAGAGTAGCTTTAGATTTTATTATCTAGTAAAGTTTTGATTTGTCTAGATATAAGCAGAACTGATATAGCTAAGAACTAGTCTCAATCTCTATACGTTTAACCTAGTTCTTATTAGTTTATTATTGCATATGCAACCTAGTTGGATTACTAAAATAAAATAGGCCTTTATTTTAAAGTAGTAATTCGATATATCAGGGCTACAATGAGTAGCCAAATCTAGCTTAGTTGACCATATTATGTGTAAGGGGGTGGGGGGTTTAGAATTGATTGAATAATGCAATTTTATATGCTTAAGAACCCAACCTAGCAAAATCTTTGTTTTTAAAATGCCCAACTTATTGGTCCTTTTTATACCATACCATGTATACAATCAAACCGCATATGTAGCCAATCTAAGTGGATAGTCCTAGTCAAATTCCAACAAAAAAGTAACCTAACCTAGTTTTCAACCCAGTTCTTAAATATTTAACATTAAATATGGTGCAGTAAATACCATAGCACAAATACAAAACAAGCCTATCTTTTAATTCCATAATTCACTAGTATATTGAGACATAACACATCATTCAAAACTTACCAAGTCACAAGGAGTCACCAAGGTACAAATTCAATAGGAAGGTCATCATATTCCCGACAAAACAAATAGCTAATATGAAAAAATCTTCAACAACCAAACATGAACAACTAGGATACAGTTGTACATGTCAATTCATCAAGAATATAACATACATTTTTTTTATATCTTACACAACAATTTTACATTAGAGTATGAATTACAAAGACCCAAAAAGCAACTTATCACATAAAGCATTTGTCTATTAATAATAATAACTCAAAGCCATGATATTCACTAAAGTGAATCTCATAGTTGCAACAGTCAAGTAGGCAAGTGTTCTACATTCTTGATCACCACATAAGCACAAAATAATCAAATAGGGTCATTCACTTAGATTAGCACCCAATCCATTATTTAATATAGTTACCACACCTATTCATTCATAAGGCAACATTATTGATTCTCTATTTCAAATACAAAGTAAATTATATGCAAACCCTTATTAGATGGCTTCTACATATCTAAGAGACATAACATGCCCAAACTTCAGCAATACACTAATTTAATTGTTATTCCACGGATTATGTTTATTATTCTTAGTTTAATAATTTATTTATGCCTAGGTTTTTAGAATTGTGGTTTATCTTTAGGAAAGTAATCATCCTAAGTGTCTTTTGATTTACTCTTTAACTTACCTTTTGAATTATCCTCTAATTCAAGTTAACCTTAAGATTCTAAACAAAACATCCATTCATAAACTCTTCGAGATTCTAGTTTGTATTTCATCCTATGTCTCCTCTTATTTAATCTTTAAATAGATCCTTATACAAAACTTATCTAACTAAGCTTCTAATATATCCTCTAATTTATCTAAAACACTACATAACTTACAAAAATTTCTACATAACACTACTACTACAACCATTCAGGATTTGATTTCCTAGAAAACTCATCCAAACACATTCTTTCAAATCTAGTCATTTAAAGTACTAAACTTACTTATTTCTATTACTTTTCAAAGTCTCTAATTTACTAAAAATGATGACAAATTATGTAAATAATCAAATTAAACCACAAAATCAAGTAGAATACCCCTTGATAACATAAATAAGTCATAGAAATCAAAATAAGTTGAGTGCATCAAATACTTCCAAGAAAATCCCTTCATTTTCTTAAACCAAAAGGCATAACAGATATGCTGACAAGCTACTCAATAGCCAAAAAAGAATAGGGGGGGTGGGGGTGGGGGTGGGGATCACATATGTGTTTGGTTAAACTTAAGGGGATTTTCTTCTCAAGGGAAGGTAGAGAGAGAATATATATACATTTATATTTATATATTTATAGTTAAAGGCTTGCGTTTATAAGTATGAAAGGACATAAGGGGAGGAAAATAAAAGGGAAGGAGAGAGAAGGAAAAATGTATGTATGTATGTGTGTGTGTGTGTTTGTATATATATATATGTATCAGGTTTATTTAAAATAAAGAAAAAATTTTCTTTAAAAATTTGTTAATACATGGGTCTGATCTGAATTGGCCATCACTATTACACATCTTTTGAATCGTCAATCAGCGATTCTAACCTAATTCCCAAGTAGGGGCTCAAGTGACAGTGTTGGTGATTTTAGAGTAGTGTTAAGGTTGTTGTCTTTTGATCAAATGTTGTAACCATAATGATAGAGGTCTTTAGCCTTTATAACTCAATTATTTTCTAGAATAGGATAAATGAGGATTATTCCTTATAAATGACTATTAACCTAACAGGTTGGAAATTTTATGTTTATCTATTACGTTCAAGTTCTTTTACATTTGGAGTTTGGTTTCACAAAGCAAAGGACAATCTTAAAGCCTATAGGTTCAATTTACACGTACACATGGATGATACCAGGTTGTTGCCACCATAAAACAATGCCTCCTTCAATGAGATGTGCAACTGTTTCCGAGATCTTTAATGATGGATTTATCCTCCATTCTATGAACCCGAAGTAATATGTGAAACGGCAATTCTGCTTGATCGTTATAATCTCTTTTGTGAACATTTTGAGGCCTTTTTTACCGTGAATTGAGTACTACATGCTGTAATTCATAAGTAGTGTTTAGGAATAGAATTCGACATTACAAAGAGAATAAAATGGAACAAAGAGAATAAAATAGAACATCACAAGGAAAACAGGACACTACTGCCCTCATGTAATGTGCTACAGATTTTTATGATTGAAAAATTTTTAAAAACTAAAAAATTAATTGTTCACCATTATATATTACAATAAAGTTAAATACTATAATTTAAAATATAGGTTTAAAGATTATTTTGAAATTTTTAAAGATATATCTATAGTTTACATGATTATCAAAACTGAGTAACCATTGAGATTTGGAATATATAAAATCAGTAAAATCATATAAAAACATATAAAATTTGTAGAATGTAAAAATATAAAATCATATTCTTAAACTCATAATTCTACAAAATATTTACACCTAAATAGTTTTACATTCATTTGAAAGAAGAAAAATCTTTCAAAATTATATAATCACATACTTGACTTACAATTTTAATAGCTATGATTATATTATAAAATAAATTTTTATACCATTAAATATATGGTATAAATTTTTAGCTTTAGTCCAATCTCTAAAAACTTTTTTATCTAAGATAACGTTTGGTTATACAATTTTCGTAGTATTGAGCTAGACAAAAAATTTTATCTTATGTTTAGTTTATAAATTTTTTTAATAACTAACTAAAAATTAAGTTGATGGACTGAATAAAATATTTAAATTTTATCCTATTGGAGCCATAATACAAAAATGAAATTGGACAAAAATAAAAAATATTTTACATTTCAAAAAATACCCTTACATGTTATAATATTAAGTTAATGAATATTATTTTTATTAAATATTATAAAAAAATTATTTATTTTATAATATAAATAATTAATTTTTTAACATAAATTTTATATTCAGTACTATACAAACTAATGTGCAATTTAAACAATGTATTACGGAATTTCTCTACTATCTTTATGTTATAATACATTACGTGATCATCCTGTACTCGGCATTTACGATACCAAACAATTGAATTACCATGCAAGAAACTCAACTTACACATGCATGGCTATCGTCAGCACATGCACATACCATGATGCAAACACGTGCGTACACACACACATATACATATGTACGTATGTATATGGATTTTATGGAAAGGCTAAATATACCCGACTTTTATGTAAGGAGGAGCTAAGGCAAGAACATTGTACAAAAAGATAAGACTAAAAGTTATTTATCACAAATCGTTGTATTACAGTTTTGTAGCTCTGCTGTGTCTGGTGCCCAAAAAATAACGAACAGCACTTTTTAAGGCACATGAAAATACACACGAGTATGTGAGGGAGGGACAAGCTACACCGACAAAAATGAAATTATATGAACCGGAACTACTACATGGTTCGCCTCACAAAGAGAGAGCGCGCAAATTTGCCAACATGAATCACACCATTTGTTCTTAAGATACTTATGGCTGGTACTAGTTCTGACATCATTCAAATTTTGCCATTACGTCCTTTATTGAGAGAACTTCGAGATCAATTTGTCGACGTGAATTATAACATCATCAATGCAGGGACGGATTGCAGGCTGAGGTTGAAGCATCCATTTCACGAATTGGTGTAGAGCATCTGGATATGGAGGATTCGGTCCACCAGGCCACTTAATCTGAGCATTCATCACAGCTAATTGCAGGCTTCCTCCAGATTCTCCAAGTGCATACTCAAAAGGAGAAACACCGTACCTGTAAAATTAATGGTTACAGCCCCATCAAGAATGAGGCGGTTAGTGGATATTATATGGAATTCAAATGCTTTGAAATACTCTTTGCAATTGGCCAAAAGGAAAAACACACACACACACACACTCTTTGCAGGACACTAACGTCAGCATACAGGAGATTGCAATACATGAACTACCGCTGTTCCACATGCTCAAGAATACCCTCCATGCCGAACAATTTTTATCGCTCCTTATGTCAAAGTAAATTTCCAAGTAAACCAACAATGAATCTTGAATGCGATCTAGAAATCTATAGAATGCTCTGACGTGGTGAGTTGTTTATCATTTTATGAGATCTTCGCATGTCAGTAAGCTCCAATGGTTTTAATAGTCACAACATTTAAATGCTGGGAATGCTGATGAAACCAAAGGACAATTTTTTGGTTCCAACCATACTGCTGTAGATCGACTATGTGGCATAGACTTCAATGCTCCAATGACATCTAATAACAGGTACTTTGGATAAGAAAGCCACATGGCCGTCCTAGGATGAAGCATACAGGAGGTCAAAAATTAAAAACCTGAGGACCCGTTGAATCTACATTTCAAACATATCATGGTTAAGATTCAAGTAACATCAGAAATTCCATGCATGTAACACTGAATTGTTGACAAGCTTCAGCGTGAGTAAACATAACATGGTTGTGGTGTCCAAAACTGGGATAAGAAATCATGACAATGCGCAAGATACTTTTGAGTAATGACCAGCCAGTTTCTGTAATCTAGCAACGCAGTAAAGCATTCTAGTGAGAAGCTTTTGGATATAGAATAATGAGAATAACATAATGGTTAAGGAGGATGAATCCTCACATTATTGCATACAAGGTGCATCCCAATGACCAGATGTCAGTTCTTTCATCAATGTCAGCATGACTTGGGCAATCCCATAATTCAGGAGCTCGGAAAGGTGCAGAACAATGCTCAGCTGCCCACTCCTGCACAACAACCAGGCATGAACCATTGTTTAGGCCAAGACAGTTATTCATTTGCATGTGCAACAATAATCAGTCTTTTCATCCTTGTCAGTTAGCATCATGTCACCAGCAAATATGAAGAGAACATTCTTTAAAAAGATTATTTTTTTCAAACGGTTAGTATATAGACAAGAAAGTTTACAGCTTCATAAATGAAATGTAGATGCAATCAATTCCTTTTTTCAGATAAAGGAAAAGCAAGATTACAAAATGTCCTATCACAAAGAGCCAAATATAATGTGAATGTCCCAAACAACTTCAAGTAGATAAGTTTTGTGTTCGCTCTTTCCTTCAAAGATAACGGAATTATCATCAATGAGCAAAAACATATAAAATCAGGAAAAAACCTGCAATTGTAATGCCTCGGAACGAGAGCGAATTTCCCTCCTTGCAGGTCGAGCACTTCCAAAATCCATCAATATTGCAAGCGGATGCTCTCCTTTTCTATGTGTAATAAGAACATTTCCAGGTTTAACATCATTATGTGCATAAGGGGGCTCCAAACAATGCATGTGTTTAAGTCCTGCACATAGCTGTAACACAAATTTCATTAGTTGAGGTGCTGTGCTGAATTTGGTTACAATTAAAAATTTGGTCCGGAAGATTGTTCCCATGAAAGTGACAAAGCAAGGAGATTTGTTTTTCAGCATATAAGATTGCAAATACAAACACAAAACAAGTAAAGATGAACTTCAGACAAAAGCTGAATATTGCTATGACTGGATCATTGACATGGAACTTGTCTATTTTACTAAAAAAGAGGGCATGACCTACAGAAATATATGTGATCTAAAGCCATGAACCATAAGCAAAGTATCAAAAGGAAATAGAAACAACTATGATTTACCTGCCGGAATATATGAAGAACATCAGAAGTTGAATAGTACTCCTTTTTTGCTTTCATAGCTTTGGCATTGTCAAACAGGGTGCCATCCAAATGAACTGGAAATAACAAGTATGCTTCATGATTCCAAGATCCTTCTTGTGCCTATCCAACATAAGAATTTAATTTGAAGTTATCAAAATATATCAGGATCGAATAATGAAGTTATGTAGCAGAAATTTAAGTACTCATGCTGCCATATTAGAAAGACAAAATATTAATAATCACAGGACATGCAGAATGAAGAAAACAGAATTTCCTATTTGTAGAATCAGAAAGAAATGCCTAGCATATAAGCAAACATCAACAGGCAACAACCAATACACTAAATATAACATTAGCAATTATTATGGTCCTTTTCCCGCATATGCAGATCAGCCTCCCCTTAAACAGCTATATTATGGTAGTTCCAGCAAAGTAACTCTTATGGATCTTATGGCTAAAAGCTAAACCTAATATCTTGTTCCCTATGCAATTCTTCCTCCTGTCATTCTCCCCCTAGATAACGGGTGAAATCATCGTCTTAAACTTAATTTACCACTCATTTCCCTTCACTTATAGCTTGGATCAATATGTCCATTCAACATATCAGTGTCCATAGATTAAGTTATTCTCTCCAAAAGGGACAACAGATAGGCAACTATTGCTGCAGAATTGAAGTTAACATCAAGTTCAACAGCCGAACCAAAGTTGAAATCAGTCTATTTTTAAGAGAGCCTCTTTTTGGAAATTGTTTCTTGAGAGACTTCAAGCTCCAAATAGGTACCATTCTAGAGTGAAATAGCATTTTCAGTCATTAGTTATGGTTGACCAACCAACTTCCGTCAATCAAGACTATTTATGCAAGTTTTGAAGTACCACATAAAAACTTGACACTTTTCAAGTAGTTCCCAATGCCTCTTTTTGGAAATTGTTTCTTGAGAGACTTCAAGCTCCAAATAGGTACCATTCTAGAGTGAAATAGCATTTTCAGTCATTAGTTATGGTTGACCAACCAACTTCGGTCAATCAAGACTATTTATGCAAGTTTTGAAGTACCACATAAAAACTTGACACTTTTCAAGTAGTTCCCAATGCCCATCAATCATTTTTCACAGACTAACTGCTCTAAAAGCCAACAGATCAAGCTCATTATAACATTTCCTTTCCTCAAAGATTTTATCCCATTGAATTCTCATGGTTTAACCATTCTACTGCCAAAAGTGAAAGTCCATGCAGTAGCATTCTATCCAATTGTCTTTTGATTCAGCATATCCACAATGAAATATAATGGCAGAGAAGAAAGAAAGTAAGTGAAAAATACTACATCAATGTCCTCAGAGTTATTTTAACAGCTGAATGATTAAAGAAGCAGCTTCTTTTGCTACCTTCACAGCAATGATAGCATGATCCAGAAGAGGAAGTAGATTTGGATGACTAAACAAAGAGGAAACCCTTATCTCTTCTCTGACCAGTTCCAGCTGCTCATTATTCTGAATGAGCACTTTCTTCATTGCATAAGTACCATCACCTGCAAAGAAATTTAGAACAAGTCCTATTTGAGTCCAGCTTCTCATCAACATAAAAGAAATCTGGAGGAATGAACCTAGGAAAGAAGACAAAGAAGACAGGACAGACAATTCTGTATTCAATAAAGAGAGAGGGTCGGTAGAAGGGTGTACACCTCCTTTTTTAAAGGCCACCTTGGATAATCTTTAAAGGACATCCTTAGTTAATCAATTTAACTAAAATGCAAGAAATCAGATGGAGATTTCATATGCCCATTTTACATTCAGACAGAAAGGGATCAGCAGTTCACAGATCTCCCAAGCACCAGAAAAGAATCAGCAATCAACTGAAAATGGGAGTATTAAAAAGGAAAATAAGAAAAGATTCCAAATAATATTGCCCACAGTCCCCTCATTTGAGATATAACTTAAGCAGTTGACAGTGCTGATTCCCTTTTTCCTTTATGGCCATTGTAGCATTAATCTCAAGCCAAGCATCATGCCAACATATCGCCCACTTTCACAGCTGAATCATGCCAAAACGCATTTTAACTTCATGAAACATACGGTTAGATAATTCGAAGTAAACAAAGCACGATCCTAGATGGAGATCACAATGAAGTAGTCAACTGAACCATTATTTTTAACTACACCACATGACATTTATCCGCATGGAAAAATAGAGCTAGAATACAGTGCATAGCTTCAAATGCCATACAAATATTCACATTGTAAATTAACCAAGTCACAAATCTAACATCCAGATGCTAAGGACATAATAAAAAAAATCAGCTTCATGTCATATGAATCACTGCCTACTTCATTGAAATAACATAATACATAACATGAACCCGGGAAATCCTATGGTTCTGTTCCCATAAGGAAAATTTTTTAGCATAGAAAATTATGTTTTCTGCAACATAATTCACGTCTTTCATATCGTAAACCAAACAATAAAACATCAAATCTCATCATTTCAAAAACCAGACACACCGACACAAAAACAAATCTCCAATTCAAAAGCACCAACATTATGAAATTCATTGAACTTTTAAAACATTAAATCCCAATATTATATACCTGAAACATGAGAAGGGTCTTTGACTTTACCAGCAATACCACCAGAAACAGAAGAAGAATCACTAAGCACTTCCTTGACCAAATACACATAAGCAAAACCACCTTCACCTAATTGCCTCAAGATCCTAAACCTATTCTCATTGATCCAAACATCACCTCCTCCATTAACGGCGTCGTATAAGGCATTCAATCCAGAAAAACTACACCCCATGATTCCCCAAAGTTTCAATCTTTATGATAACCCAAACACTAAAATTCGTGCCAAGGTCGTTAATTTGGCATTTTAAGGTATAAAGATCTGAAATCTGGGATCTGGGTAGCGTTTTGCTCCGGCCTCCGGGTAACAGCTCGCCCCTATTTCTAGTTTTTAAGGTCTTTCATGTTGCGGAAGAAGGATCTATTTATGTATTTTGGGATCTTGAAATGGAAGTATTTTTAGTACATGTACAGACACTCTCTCTCCAACATGTAATAAAAAGGGATTTTATGAATTAAAATTGACCACATGGGATCGGGACACCTGCGATCTTGTGCACTGATTTCAATTTACCAGTTTTTAGTGGATCCATTCCATGGGTCAAAATTAAATCGGATGGAAGGATCGTAGGGTCGTATGTAATCAGCAAAAAAGCCTGCATTGTCTCATTTTCTTTTTCTTTTTCTTTTTTTTTATGGACTGCTATTATAACTATCAAGGAGAGGATAATTGATTCATATGTCGGAAGACATAAGGGAGGGGGAGGGAAAAAAAAGCTTCCCACTTTAAATCTGTTCACGTATAGAATTTGAAAGACTATAATGCTGATTAATATCTTTCCATCTTTAATACTATTTATTATTAACAACAATTCTATCTTAATTTTATTAAGAAGCACGCCATCTATACTTATTCGCTATGTTTGACTCAGTATTGCTCGTTTAAGCTTACAATAGTAGCAAATATAAGTCATTCGAGGTTCTAAAGGTGATTCAAATGTTTGCACTCTAATACTCAAATCAATAAGGTGATCAAGAATAAACTTACGATCTGTAAAAGAGAGAAATAGTGGCTCGATATCAAGTCCCCTACCTAAAGGGGGTTTGAAAATATTTATGAGATCTGTAAAAGAGAGAAATAGTGGCTCGATATCAAGTCCCCTACCTAAAGGGGGTTTGAAAATATTTATGAGAAAGAAAATATGCAGATTGATTAAGTAAGTACAATCTTAAGAGTCCTTTCGTATCTATGTCCTTATTTTTATTTTTCTAGGCCTCAAATATTAATATATGAAAAATAGCAATATTTATTTATTCCAAAAATATCATAAATATATATATGTATGTATTTTCTTTTCTTAAAAATTTAACAATAAAGACTATGTATGTATATATGTAAGTGTATATGGATCAAAATGTGTATTTATATGACCTTAAACTATTTTATTTATTTTTATAACATAATATGTAATAAAATTAAATCATAAATTAGTAAGAAAATGAAAAATCAACAAATTTGGAAAAATCACAAAAAAAAGGCCCCTAAAACAACCCATGTCCATCTTGGAAAAAAAAATTGGACATCAAGTTTATTTTCATGTAAATTAATATTTAGAAATTATTTTAGAATGATTACAATAAGATTAATTAGAATACTTGGCAATTTAGGGCCCAAATATGATAAATTGTAAAAATTGAACAAATTGGACTTAGAAGCCCATACAAAGGCCCACATCCAAATTTGATTGAGGAGAGAAAATGAGTACAAAAAAATTTATTTAATTAATTTAGGGACAAAAATGCATAAATAAATTAGGTCCATAACTTGTAGAGGAAAATTGAAGAAAAAGCCCATTTAGGGCTATCACATAAGAATTTGGCCCAAAAAGGAAAAGAAAACAAAAAAATATAAAATTTAATAAAATTATTCGGGTCCAAACAAAAATTTAGGAAGCCCAATAATCATTAAAATAAACTCGAGGTAAGTTAGATACAAATCTAATATAAAAGACCTAATAAAAAACCCTAAAATAATAGGTAGGCCTAATTAAAGTTAAATGGGAAAAAGTTAGGCCCCCATAATTTTAGGCCTACTGATAAAATTTATGTAAAGCTCAATTAATAAAACTTCCAAGAAAAGCTCATAAAGAGTAAATATGAAATGATTGGGTCTAAATATTCATAATTCATAAAAAGGAACTAATCACATGAAAGTATATCCAAAGACAATAAATATTAACTATAATATCATAAAAATTAGATTTAAAACAAAATAGTTCTATACAATTAAAGAAAAAGCTTAAAACCGAGAACTAGAATTAAATTAGATAAGATAGCCGAATGTTAATTAAGTAGCTTTATATATATATATATAGTTTGGTCTTGTAATTTAGTACATAAAATAATAAGTTACACATAATTCAAACCTAATAATAAAAGAAGAAAACATGCGAGAAACCCATAAATAATGAAAACAAAAAAATTTAACTAAAATACGTATAAATTCATAAGAAGTCCATAATGTTGTAGAAATTTCGAGTTCCATCTCTCAAAATGAACTCCATCATTGAAGAGTACGCTTGAAATCAATGGAAAACAACTACAAGTTTGCTAAAATCGAAATTATAATGAAAAATCTACATTCAATTAGAAACTAATAAAAACTCAAGATTTATAGCGAATTTAGGTAATTAGGTAGAGTCTTTAGGTCCTAAAGAGTCATTTTTCCAATTGCTTATATAAATTTTATTATCAATTTAGGTGATATAATTTCTAATTCAAGAACCCCAAAGACTAGAACTAGTAAGCAAGTAGGCATAGGTGAGAGAGTTCTAATTATCTACTATCTGCTATCTACTTACGCTTGATAATTACTTATTGTTTTGCTGGTTGCTGTTGTTTGTCTATTTGAATGATTGTTTTACCTCATATGTTGTCATTTGTGTAATCGCCTTCTTGAAATGATAAATTTAAATACTTGACCAAAATAACCGATTATATCCGTTACATGTCTATATTTCAATTAGGATACTTGTGGAGAGTGCTGACTTGCCAATTTTCGGATGGATTAAGGAAAGTATTTTCTTTGGAAACATTTTTTTCTTAATTGAAAAGGACTCTTTATGACTCTGGCATATGCTTATAGAGAGCTCCGATGATATTTTTTATCATTGAGGTAAGATAGTAGATCATCTATGATTAATTGATAGCGAGAGGACTCACATAACTGAGCCAATAAAGAGCATTGATCTAATTTATAGATTGTAAGCTCATAGAGGGCATCAATTCAATTTGTGGATAGTGAACATAGGGGGCATCATACTTAATTGTTGATAGTAGATGGCCCTAGTTGAGATCCACTTATCTTAATTGGTATTTCTTTCTCAACTAAGATAATAGTCAAGTATCTTTTAGTTAGACTGTATCCCCAAGCAAATTCATGTAGGTAAAGTGAGGTGTCTCATGTAAGTAAGTATAAGGGATAATCTACGTATAGGCGACGTAAATCTATACCTTCCTTGGATTCGAACTCCCATAGATGTGTTGCTAACATTCATGTGTATACATTCATTTTGTATGTAAATAGACTTGCATGTATGTTAATAATGCTTAATAACTTACTTAAAGGTAATGATATATGTATACATTTATTTTGTATGTAGATAGACTGGCGTGTGTGTTAATAATGCTTGATAACTTACTTAAACGGTAGTAATAAGGAACGAACTCATTGATCGATAGTTTACTCAGTCTACAATAGTTTCTTTTGCATGTAATTTTAAGCTAAGATCAAAATAGGAGCTAAGTGTAGAGTATAAGTGTTGAGATGTGTATTAGAAAGATAGAATTAGAAGGTGGATTATATAGTTGTCTTCAAACCTTAGGTGTAATGATCATGATGTTATTTAGATTTTGTAACCTTAGTAAATTGTATAAATTTTAGAATCTTACTATTTGGTAGGGGATACCGATTTGCTATGGTTCTAGTAGACTGTAGAATATTGGGTATTTATAATTATTTATATTTTAGGTTAAATCAATGAGTAAAAAGAAAAAAAAAACTGAAAACCTAGTAATTAATTAGTTAAAGTCTTACAATCTCTAACTTATAAAGCGGTGTTAATATCATTAGTGCAGACATGATATGAAGATTTTAAGTAATCCTATTAGACCCCTTAGTAACCCTTGAAGGTAGAAAAGATGGGTTGGGTGGGTGGGAGAGTTGTTGTTATAAGCGGTAGGGGGAGTGTAGTTCTTTAGATATGCAACATTATGTTGCCCATCCTCCAATATTAAAGGCTATTGTTTATTTTATAGCGATGGCTTTAAATCTTCTAAATGTAAAAGAAATTGTGTGAACAATTTGTTGTGATCAGGAGCAACATTAGTTAGCCCAAGGTTGTTAATCCAATGATTCACCATGTCTGTCCAAGAGTACCAAGTGTCTACACTGTTGAGGGAAGTAGGTTATCGCCTTCTCCTTCAATTAAGGTCGAGGGAGGAAATAAAGTTCTTAAATCTAAGGAGTTGATTGTAAATAAGAGGGCTCAATTAGAAGAAACCGCATCTAAAGATCGAGCTAAAGAGGATATAGTGAGAATAGTTACTCCACTTGAAGAAGCCAGGCCCTATAGTAGGGCTTAAGAGGAAGGAGTCAACAAATTGCTCCCTTTGCTAAGTTTTAGTCCAATCGTGGTTGTAGAGGTCATTGAAATGCCTTACAACATAGTGAGGTTTCTTATCATAGATGTATCTTTCCCTTTACTAGTGAGGAGAGGAAGAGAAAGGGGAAATAACCGATGCCTTTGTCTTCCTTATTTGAACACAACAAGGAAGATAAGTTCACTCCCGATTAAGATGTACATCTTGAGAATGCAACCTCCCAACAACCAATTGAGGTTACTGCTCATGGACGTACCTCTCCCTTTGCTAATGAAGAGATGACGAGGAAATGGAAAGAATTAATACCTTCGTCTTCCTTATCTAAACACGATAAGAAATATAGGTACATTCCTTATTAGGATATACGTCTCAACGATGTAAGCCTAAAGAGATGCACACTTGTATTCATACCTATTCTTAGGAATGCTATTATCAAAGGACAAATAGGATGTTAAGGAGAAGTCCATGAAGATATCCATGGACTAGAGGTTAAAGACATTGCTAATGGCCTATACACAATAAGTGTGAAGTTTCCTCAATGCTTTCTTTAAAGGATCTTGTTGTTTGCTTTTGGTGTCATGCAGGTAATTAGTAGTATTCATGCGTTTGCTTAGAACTAGCTTACTGAGATGGATCGTATAAGTCGACTATAAGGTAAGTGGAATGACCTTATGTATAAGCACAATCATCTTCATTAATAAGATGCTGAAGTTGAAAATAGGCATGTTGCTACAGATGTTGTGGCAGCACATGATCAAATGAAGACTACCAAATCTAGTATAGATAAAGTGCAGAAGGATCTAAAGACAACTAATGAGAGGATTGGGGAGCTCTCTATTGACATAAAGGGTACCTTATAAAGGCAATGGCAGCTTAGGCCTAGAAGGCTGATGTTCGACCTAAGTTGGATTTCTTAAAGCTTCACGTAGACAAAATGTTAGGAGAAAAAAGGACCAATAAGGCTTATATTCAAGAGTTAGAGGGTTGGAACTAAAGGTAGGATCAACAGATCATGGAGTTGGAACAATTCTTTGAGAAGGATAGGCACGATATCCTAGATATGTACGAGAGTAGTTCCAATCAGTAAGAATCCAAGGCAAGATATTTACCAAAGTTCGATTTTAGTTGGCTCCATAAGAGGTTAATGTAAGCCCCTCTCGTGCTCCAATGCCTATGATTGCTCAAGCTAAGAAAACAGAAATCATGGATGTTGATGAGGTAGGGTCATCCAAGCTTGTGCAAGGTACTACTAGATTTCCTCCTTTTAAGGGCCTTCTTGCATGTCCTTCTAGTACCTCAACTTCAAACTTAAACCTACTAATAAAACAAGGCTTCTATGACTTCCAACCTTATGAGCATAGTTCATGGGTATCGGGTACTTCGCCATTTTGATTATTTTTCTTCTTTTTTGTATTTTCTTTCTTTTGTATATACAAGTCAAAGATGGTGCCAACCTTATGATTTAGTGGTGGGCACTTGTATAATGAAATCCTTTTGCTTGAATTTTATTGTTCATTGGTTGTTTGTATCTCCTATTTAAAATGCTAGATGATTAACCCTATTGACATCTTTGGGCAAACTCAAGTAAGTTCAGTAGAGTGTCATGTTTGATGGTGCGTACTTATTAGAAGTTGGCCTACTAAGTGAAGCATGTTTGATGATATATGCAAATTGGGATCTTTCTCCTTGTAAGTGTCCATTTATTAGGAGTTGGTCTTAGTAAGCGGGGCATCTTAATTTGTTAATATAAATACAAAGTCAACCAATAAGTTCTTCATTAGACATAATTTAGGTAAAACTCCATTCCTAAGCCTACAAAATGGTAGGGATCTTCTGGTTTGACCTATGACGAAAGTTTAAGTTAGCTTATATGTGCCATGTAAGAAGGCATAGGTTATCTCTATTGCTTCTTAAAAAAGGTAGGGCTTGAAGTGCAACTAAAGAGCGAAGGAGATATTTATCCTAAAAAGAAAGGAAAAAAAGAGAGAGAGAGAGAGAGTAAGGGACATGACCTATATGAAGGTTGGGTTAGCTTGAAGAGGCCACTTTTAAAACCTTTAAAAAGGTAGGGGCTAAAGGTTCAATGAGAAGCAAAAGCATGACATGTAGAAAGATTGGGATAGCTTAAAAAGGCTACATATACAACCTATAATAAGATAAAGGCTAAGATTTTGCTGGAAAACAAGTGGTATAACTTATAGAAAGGTCGAAATGGCTTGAAGAGGTCACCTTTACAACCTATAATAAGGCAAAGGGTAAAGGTTCACTAAGAAGTGAAAAGTATGACCTATGGAAAGGTTAGGACACTTCTATAACCTATAATAAGGTCAAGGCTGAAGGTTCACTAAGAAGTAAAAGGTATGACTGTGGAAAGGTTGAGATGGGTTGATAGGCTGCCTCTACAACCTATAACAAGGTAAAGGGTGAGATGCTTGTGGATGTATCGTGGGCTAGTTGAGCGTATGTTAGAACCAATAAGTAAGTCGAACTCATTTGGTATGAATGAGCAAATGTTTAGACCAAGGTAAATTTGGTCATAGTATATCTTGTTTACTATTAGTTGAGGAATGGACTCTTGAAATAATGTTTGAAGACAAATTAAAGTTTCATCATTGATAATAAGATTGCAACTACAGTGTCTCTTTTACCTCTTCTCTTCTTTGAGGTTGTTGCTCAAATTGTCTTCGCAGGCAAATATTATGATAGGAATCAAGATTGCAACTATAGTGTCTCTTTTACCTCTTCTCTTCTTTGAGGCTATTGCTTGAATTGTATTTGCAGGCGAATATTATGATAAGAATCAACCCCCTAGCTTGATCACCTACTCCTAAGCTTAAGGCCTTTTGAACTTAGCATGCATGACTCTAACCAACTAAACTATCAAGGCAGAAACTATCCTCTTGCATACTTTTGAGCTGTACCACCTTCCAAATCATCATATAATGAACTGCCAACCTCCGAACCCCTTACGTAAGTTCAACTCCAAGGTCTCTAGTGCTTAGCTAGGCGTATGTTGGCTTTACAACCAATTGAGGACAGGTTTCAGTATCAGGATGGCTCATAGTTTTGCGCACTATAAAGTCATTCAACCCCACTTTGATTCGAGTTGGTGAAGACTTAGTTGTCGGGCTCCAAACTTCGTTAACATCAATGAGCTTCCTAATACTAAGATCCCAACTCGAGGTCTCTATTTACCAACCAAGTTATCCACTGATAATACTTACTAAGGTCCAAGCATCCAATTATCAGCCTATGTCTACTATAGAACAGCTTAGCCCCTAGAAATCTCCTCGCTAGAATATGGTACCAATAGCATCTTAACACGTGTTTATTCTTTTCTTGACAATGTATTATGTTCTTTTTGTCATAATTGTCTTATTTACCCCTTTTAGCATGTAATAGGATCTTACAAGTATGAATTACCCTTTTTGCAATTTCATTTTTCCAATGTAACCCTAAAGACTTACTATAAATAGTCCTTATTTTATATAGTTGTGATTTGCTTCTTGAATCATATATGAATGTTCTTCTTCTTATGAGATATTTTCTCCAAGTTATTTTCTGCACTCTTATCAAATTCTATTAGTATATGAGAATTAATGATAGGTAGACCTTGGTCTTCTACTTGTTAGTCATATCAAATGGGAGACTAAGTCGTATTGAGTTCATCGGTGAGTCACATTCAAGGAGCTACTTCACAAAGCTAATATTTATTTCAATTTCATCCCTCATTTCCTCAATATATCAAAGGACTCATTCTCACTATGATAAGCTGTAGTGATAACTCAACTCTCAGGTACACCATATAATCTTAGTATTAGAGCTCGAGGTTGCGACCAAAAGTGTATTTGTGTATGTTATATTTGGTAGACACTATGGTACTCTGTTTCTCGCGTTTGAAAATAGAGCAACCAATGTTAGTAGGCTTTAAGTCATGTTAGGTTGTGGAAAAATCTAGGTTAATTATGTTTCGTTAGGTCATTGTAGAAAGTTGCAATGTAATGTTTGGAAGTAGGTATATGTTTATATTACTTTCTAGGTTTGTGCAAGCAATGATGTTGAACCCCAATGTCCAAGGTAGGATAAGAGATGTTAAGAGTGACACATTAAGCCATAGTTGTCATAACCAATAGACCCCATAGTCTATAGACAAGTAGATACAAAATTTGACTACAATTATTGCCAACTTAGTTGTTCTAGTTCAAAGATTTATAGATGCCCAACCTATTGAAAGGATAGTTAAATACAGCCAAGTTGAAAGAGATAGATAAAGAGTGCATGGAGTAGGAATTTGAGCTAATGTAGCCATAGATGCCTTACTAACTTGGCATACTAGAGCTAAAGGGAGAGCATGATGGAGACTTAAGTTAGAAGAAGTCAACGAGGAAGAAGTAGAAGAGGAGAAAACAAGGGTAACAACTTTTACGACTTCAATGAATGAGATATCCAAACTCCTAAAGGAATGAAAACATTAAGGTATAGATTTTGAGCTTCATTAAGACAAGCAATGTAGATGAGTATCTAGACTTGGAAGAAAAGATAGAAAAGATTTTTGACTGCTATGATTATGAAGAAATAGTGATAATTCGCCTAGCTACCCTCAAGTTTTCTAGATTTAGTGATGTGGAGGAAGAAAGTACAGGCCACACGATCACAAGGTTAAAGAGAATTTCGAACTAAGAATGAGATGAAGCGTGTCCTTTGCAAGATATGTTTAAGTGCCTCTAAGAGCTTAAGTAAGGCAATGGGAGTGTAGACGTCTATGTCCAAGAATACCAACTCCTTATGATCCAATGTGACACGAATGAGCTCGAGACCAAGACCATTGCTAGATTCATATCTGGCTTATGGTATGAATTAGGAATGTAGTAGAAGCATAGAGGATTAGGACCCTAGATGAAGCTATCTAAATTGCATAGAAAGTAGAAAGGCAACAATGCCACTAACCGAACCAAGCTCTAAAGGTCGACCCATTGCCCAAAGTTGACTTAGTAATAGTCAACCTCTTTACAATTCCATTGTAAACTAACGTGGTCTAACCTTTAGCAAACCTAATTACGGTAAGGGGAAGGATAAGGTAAAAGAAACCAAAACCGAGAAGGACATAGGATAAAACTCCAAAAGGTAGACTCACGGAATCAAGTGCTTTGAATGCCTCAATTTTAGATACGTGGCAAACTAATGTCTTAACCGATAAGTAATGACCATAATGGGGAAATAGCCATGGTTTGAAGTTAAGAGTGCTAGTAAAGATAAAGAGGAAATAGAGGTGGAACACTTATTGGATGAGTTTCAAGAGAACCCCGATACGCTTTTCCAATTTAAATAAGGGCAATATTTGAATATGGTAATCAGGAGGGTTCTTAATACTACCGCTATCAAGGATCAAGAGTAGAGGGAGAAACTCTTTCATACAAATTACCAAGTAAATGGTAACCTCTTTACCTTGGTCATTGACAAGGGCAACTGTACTAATGTTGCCGCTCATGGAGTAGTGAATGCCTTGAAGCTACTAACTTTTCTTCATCCCCAACCTTACAAGATATACTAGTTGAATGAGAAAGGTAGACTTCTTGTTATCTAACAAGTTAAAGTGTTGATCTCTATTAGGAGTAAGTATGAGGATGAGGTGATATGCCATGCCAAAAACCAATAAAGGTAGCAATATCGGGTAAGTCTAAACCTATCGCAAGAATGAAAGAGAAATGGAAGTCAAAGGTTTTAGCAAACCTGCACACTACTCCTATGGATATAACACACTATAGAACTACACATGGACAAACTTGTTTGTTAAATATGACGCACTAGGCCAAACTATATGAGTTACTAACCACAATCCTTATTAAAGGAACCGATTAAGAACTAGAAGCAAATTGAACTTGCAATAAACAAGATCAAGTTATAACAAAAATGAAGATTCTATATTGATGATAACTTATGCGACTACACTTTAAGTTATACTTCAAGTGGGTATTTATACCCGAGATTCTAAGGTAACTATTACATTGGATAAGTTGCTAAAATGGTCATTTTACTGAAAGTGGAAAAGTACTAAAAAGGAATATACATGAAAAAGACAAATTCATAATATCTAAGGAGTATATATCTAGCTCTCATCTGTATTAGTACGAATGTCGAAGGATACGTGATGTAGCAACTAATGCAATGAGCATGCCTATGACTAGGTCTTACTATAGTATGGGTAGGTCCTTCAAAGTTATCAAAGAAAGTGTAATAAGGTTGGATGGGTTTCGGGGATAAAAGGAAAAAGGGGTTTAAGCACTCCATGAGCTACTCAAATGGATATTATGCACAACTCAAACACAACACAATCAACAACTTGCCGGATGTGACTCACTGGTGCAAGTCAACGAGTTGCTCACCATAATCCTTATTTAAGGGATTAATAAGAGCTAAAGAAGGGTTTAAGGTATTTCTTAAAGAGGAGCAAACGTCAGTATTTCATTAATGTGGAAGGAGATTTTGATTACAACGGTTCCTATAATAGGGTATTTATACTCTCAAAGCTAAGGTTATATAAGACAATTAGTATTTACTAAAAGGAGTAAACTCATGTGTACAATTTGTTACAAAAGACAAGGCCAAATTTGTAATTAAAATAAAAGAACATTCTGGTGGTAGTGTACAACTTAAGTAGTATGACACATACCACTTAGAGAGAGGCTTGAAGATTCGCTACATAACGATTCTTAAACTACTTAGATAAAGTTGACAACAATGGGATCTTTGAGTAATTTGGTGTTTGTACCTCAGCAACTTTGGGCTTATTGGATCAAGTGGCCTCCAGAACAGGTCAGCAATAAAAGTTTAGAATTCCTAAATAATGCAAACTGACCTTACCCTTATAGATAAGATGACACTCCACCTACCACAACTCAAGTACATAATCAAATCTGTTCGGCATAACAAGTTGGCTTCTTTCGAGCTTAGGTGATGATTGAAAATTTGATAAACCATATTGGTTACGTCTTTAGCTTAAGAGTGAGTAAGGGGTCCTTAGGGCTGATTCTTATCATCTCTTCCAAGTTATTTTAGATTTAGGATCACATCCTCAGAGTTATCTACTAGTGCTTCTTCCTTTGATAAATATGGACTCAAGTCTATAATGTTAAAAATGTCAAAGACTCCATGCCCTTTTGGCAACTTAAGTTTGTAGGTGATGTTATTGATCTTCTAAAGCACTTTGAAAGGTCCCTCAGTTCGGAGTGATAGTTTGCTCTTCCTCTTACTTGAAAACCTTTCCTTACTAAGGTGTAGCCATACAAGATCTCCATCCTTAACTTCCTTGTTCCAATTTCTCAATAGCTCACATTAGTCGTTTGGTCACCTTTTGATAGATCTACTGTAGATTCCTAACTTGATCTTTAGCTTTAGTATTACCTTGCTTAGCTCTTGGTATTGATGCTTGGTTAAGAGGTTATTCAAGGTTAAAGCCATAAACAACCTCAAATGGGGTCTTACCTATAGAACTATGAATAGATTAGTAGTAAGCAAATTCCACTATAGGTAGGCAAGTATCCTATTGGCTAGATTCCTTCCAGTAGCAACTTAGAGTAATGATTCTAGTATCCTATTAATGACCTCTATTTGACCATAAGTTTGTGGATAACATGATATATTGCGTAGGAGCTTGATCCTTAGTCATCACCGTAAGGTCTTTCAAAAGTGGCTCAAGAGTTTTGGATCTTGATTAGAAATAATACTTACAATACTCAATATAACTTCACGATCTCTTGTGAGAAAAGAAAAGATATAGCGGAAGCATCTTTAGTTTTGTTGTAAGACACAAAGTGTGTCATTTTACTAAATCTATTGACCAACACCATAAAGGCATCGTTCCCATAGGTCGTTCTAGTCAGGCCAAGAACAAAATCCATACTTAACTTAACCCAAGGTTTGGTTAAAAGAGGTATGGGCATGCCTTCCTTACATAACTCCACTCTTTACCTCTTTACAACTCACTCATCTTTCTATAATCTAGTAGACATCTCTTAGCATCTTAAGCTAGTAGAACTTGCACCTCAACAGCTCATATATTCTTCTTTTCCCAAAATGACCAAATAGTCCTCCATTATATGCTTCCTTCACAAGCAACTCTCGGATAAAATAGGTCAACACATATAATTTTTCGGCTTGGAACAAATAGCCTTCTTCAATAAAGTAATCATCTGCTATTCTTCCTTCAATGCACTAGGCATAGATTGTACCAAAATGTAGATCCTACCGGTATTGCTTTTTGATACTAGAAAACTCCATCAATCTTGTCTATAAGTTAGAAAGCATCACATGTCACCTGGACAGGGCATCAGCTACTATGTTCGCTTTGCCTCACTTATACTCAATCACAAATGAAAACCCTTCTAGGAACTCATTCCACTTGACTAGTTGCTTCGACAAATTTGGTTCGTTCTTTAGATACCTCCACATCTGGTGACCAGTATATAGATGAACTCTTTGGGTGGCAAATAATGCTACCATGTTTTTAAGGCTCAAATCGTGCATACAATTCCTTCTCATACACAAAGTAGTTGAAGATAGCTCTTTTGAGCCTCTTACTAAAGTAAGCAATAGGTCAAAAGTCTTACATGAGAATTGCTCCCATGCTAATCCCAAAAGCATCACACTCCAATTCAAAAACCTTGTCAAAATCATGTAAGGCTAGAACTAAGTTAAAGTTAGCCTTCTCTTTAGCTCAGCAAAACTCTACTCCTCCTTATCTCCCCATCAGAATTCCATATTCTTCTTCATTAGCTCTATTAGGGATGTTGTAATAGTATTAAGTTCTAAATGAATCTCCGATAAAAGGATGCTAAGCCATGAAAGCTCCCTACATCAATGCATGAGGTTGAGGTAAGCCATTCTATAATTGCTCATACCTTTTCCTCATCCACCCTTAGGCCTCTTTTATGAACAACATAGCTTAGAAATACCACCTCTTCTTGGTAGAAACAACATTTCTTCAAGTTGCCAAACAACTTCTCAAAACGTAGCACCTTGAAAAGAATTTGTAGATGATCTATATAGCTTAATAACTCAAGACTATATACTAAGACATCATTAAAAAAGACCATAGTAAACTTCCTAATCAGATTTCTCAACACATGATTTATCAACCTCATAAATGAATTAGGAGCATTCGATGAACCAAACACATTACTAACGATTCATACAATTTGTGCATAGTCTCGAAGGCGGTCTTCCATTCATCGTTTGGTTTCATGTAGATTTGATGGTATCAAGATTCAAGATCAATCTCTGAGAACAATTTGGCTCTGTGTAGCTCGTTTAACATGTCATCCGATCTTAGAATCGGATAACTGTATTTGATGGTGATCTTATTATTAACAACTCAACTATCCACTCACATTCTCCAAGTCTTATCCTTCTTCAACGCTAACAATGCTGGCACAGCACATGGGTTTGATAAAGATTCCCTAATACACTACGTTGAGAGTTAACAAGGGCAAATGTATCGGGGTGCGTATGTGCATACAAAAATGAAAGTAAAATAAGCAAACCTTTGAATAGCTCCAAGGATATAACGTACTAGGGGACTTCCGGAGACTCACGACATAACTCGATATGACGCACGAGATGGTCTAGTGAGGATACTTACTACCTAACCTTGCTTAAAGGTTAAGATAAGAGTGAAGTAAGTAAACAAGCTAATGAAGCAATGTTCACAAAGAGTATATTCAATACAGTGGGTATTTATAACCCAAAAACTAAGGCAACCTACCGAAAATGAAAAGGACTAAAAGGGTAATGTATAAAAGAAGTAATGTAGAAGGAATAATAAAGGGTATAAATGAAAAATAAAAAAAAAATTAGTGGATTAGTACAGCGAAATCCTCTACGTAGGTCTTAAAGGCATGACAATAAATTATTGGAGATACTTCTAGTAGAAACAGACAAATGGCATGGTCAGGATGAGGGTGTCGAGTAGAGGTGCTGAGTAGACTTAGGTTCATTCGAGAAAAAGTAGCTGTAGATGTATGCCGAAGCTCTTGGCTTCTCAACACCAGTACTGCCAAGTTAGAGGTCAACTCGATCATGGTTGAGCAGGCGCGTAAGGGATCAATTCGTCAGTAGAGCATAAGTCGAGTCGACACTTGACTATTGAAAGACGTATAATTACTCAACTTAACATAAGGAATAAGCTAACAATAAGGATCAACTCAGCCTTGGTAAGAGCTGGTTGGAATATGAGAATTCGCCTTATTGATCCTTTTAGGCCTCGGGCTTAGCTTCAAGTTAAAGGTCTAGTAGTTCGATTCTTATCATTTCCCCTAAACTAAGGTACCTACTTTACTTGTCAACAGGCCCTAAGCTAGAGATGCCTAGATGTTGAGAGTATACACCACCTTACCAAGCTAATTCCTCATGTGGTATGTGAAGAAGGGACCTAAAGAATGGTGACCTATGTGTCATTTCCCAAAGCTAGAAAAGCCTCGAAGGTTGGATGCAAAGATAGAAACCCTAAAAGAGAATCTAAAAGGGGACTCACTAATGAGTTACTAAAAACCTAGGAAGCTAAAAGTTCAAGCTTCCCACTTTATCTATCAAATCAAATGCAATGAAAGAAAGTTGAGATACTAAGGGATGAAATTTTAAATACCAACTAGAGAAGAGAAGAAATGTTTGTGCATCATATTCAAAACCATGGTGACAAGGGCCCTTATTTATAGGGCTAGAAAGGGGCATCAAAAAGACATCAAACATTAAGCGGTATTGATGGAGCATAACAAAAGCCCCAAATCATGATGAAGTACGTCAAACATCAAAACAATCCCCACCACACACATGACCCAACCATCGAGTCAACGGTTAAATCAACTTGGAGATTATAAATTATGGTAGCTTCCTATTTTGATGGTCTAGTAGCCAATCATCATTATAGTCAAATCAATGACAAACTCTTTAAAAAGGTGTAAACAACATGCCAAAGATACCATGTAATATGCTAATAAAACATTTTATATCACTTAGAAAGGATTCTTTGAATAGGCAAGCCTCAAGTAAGTCCCTTTACCTTAACAAGCCTCCAACCAAGAGAGCCAAATGAGCATGTCTTTGATAAGAGCAACCTAAGGTGAGCCAACAAGAGTTAGATAAATTCATTAGCCTTAGCCTAGTTTTAAGCTTGAGGAATAATCACCATCGCAAATCCTACCCTCACTTGAGTCCTTCAAGCTTAGGTAACAACACAACCCCAAACTCTTATAAGCTACCTATACTACACCGTGCTTATCCAAAGACTAAGCCTCATGGGTTGGCCACATCTAATTTTTAAATAAGCAACTAAAGTTACTTTCTATCCCTACCAAATCATTCAACAAATGTTGATACCCAATTTCAAGAATGAGCCTATAGGCCCAGCATAACAACTAGGAATGTTAAACATAACCTAGCTCGTGATATCAAAGGGGCACACCTCATTCCACTAACCTTCCCCAAAAGCTATGCCTAGATCCATCCATACTCCTAACAGGAAGCAAAAAAATGACAAAGGTTATACAACATTAATGGGAAACAATCTCCATGTAGCTATAATTGGCTTAAACTATCATCACCTAAACATACCAGAAGGTCATGATGGCTCACACTTCACAAGGCTAATAGCCCATAACCTAAAGAAAAGGTTACCAAAAATAACGGAAGCCTTACAAAGTCCTCCTATAAACATTAGCTACATCTAATTACATTAGGTCTAACTTTGCATACCCTTCTCTTGCTTACATTCATCATCTCCATATATAATTAACTTAAGCATCAATGTAGCCATACCGAAGCAAATTTCATCACTCACCCTAGCCATGTTTTCTAGTTGCAGGCTCATTAAGACCTAAGATAGGCCTAAGGAGGTTAGAAGCCCAAGTAGATGAAAAAATCAATGTCATCACTAAGGTACTAGAAGTAGTGGTCACAAACTAGCAGCAGTATCATCCTAAGGTTCCAGTAACATATGCAAATTTCAGATTAACAGGTTATTATTTAGTAAGTCATTGAGATATAAGTTTGTCTATATAAAGAAAACTGTATCCAAGTTATAATGGTATTATGGAATGCATATACGGATGGTTATAGTAGATTAGTATACTAATGGTTGATATTGTAACAACTGTAAGGTTAGACCATTATGTGTTTGGCTTTGGGGTGTTAAGGCATATCTACACCAAGTTATATATATGTATATGTACTTACCGCGAAGTCATGAATTACTCCAAGTCTTCAGATGTCAAGACTATGTTGTATTTTACTCTTAAATAAAAGATAATAACTCATGAATATTGCATTAGTTTTGAGTTATATGTTATGTGCTTGCATGGTATGCATATTTTGTATGGTGATTATGTATTGGGTATTGGCTCACCCTTTATGGAACCTTATTTTTCAAGTACAAAAGATAACTATCTATTGCCAATTGTAGTTTCTAACATTGGAATGGAATTGATGCTAGTACAATAGAAGCATTAAACAGGTTAATTTAGTACGATTTAAGTAATTTAGCATATTAGTTGTATTATACTTGCAAATTATTGTAAACTAGTGATATTGCTATAAAAATTGGAAGTATGTTGTTATGGTAAAGGTCGAGTCCAAAATTCCATTTTTCCCCCTTAATTTTTAGTTTATATTAAGTCCAATTCACTTAATACAAACAATTTAACAAAAAAAAATATTAAGGAAAGAGTTGTAGCAATCACTAGAATAATTACAAAATTAAGAAGGGTCCTCTATTTATATAAGAGTCCAGCTAAGATTTCTAAATTGTTGCATAATCTAAAATACCAATATATTCCCATTTACTTTGGTATATCCTTTGCTATCACCATAATATTTTTTATGGGTTAACTTTACTTTTGTCCATTAAATAAAAATAATTCTAAAAATCCTTACTTAAGCATTTTATCGATATCATATCAATTGTATAGGTCTCTTACACATAAAGGCACATTTCATTATTTGCTATAATAAATTGTTTCCCTTTGCATCTTATAAAATTTCACTAAAATTTAATTAAAAATTATTGTAATTCTATAGCTACACGCTATAACTTGATCTAAGTCTCACACTGAATGAGATATGTCATTTAATAAGTAAAAAATACGCACTTAAGTGTCAATCATTTTATAAACATACCAAACAAGATCTAACTAACTAATACTACGATAAAATTCCTAACAATACAAATTACCATTTAATTTAATATTTCTTTGACCAAACAAGGCATCCACTAAAAACCTACTTTTCTTGCCATTAGTACTTCATCCATTATCTAAGTATAAGCCCTACATTAGGTAATTTGCATTCATGTAATAGCTTTGTCCTAATGACCCAACTTAAGACCAGCCACTAGTTGTCAGTTTTAATCTACTTATTCGTAGTAGAAACTTTTCCGTGAATACTACACTAATCTTTTTATCATAATTCTTCTCTTATGGTAGTGGTCCAATGCCTACGTATAACATACCTAGCCATGCATTAAGCAACTACAACCATTTGATATCTTAGTTCCTTCCCAACTCGAACTAGTTATAGATATGTGATCAATGACTACCTAGTTCATTGGTTTAGAACTGACACAACTAACTCTATCTATTCTATTACTAAGCATCAAAAGTCAATAAGCAATCTCGAACTTGGCCATAAATCTATACAAGCAATGTTTCCTAACAACTAAGTCAAGAACTACCTACAATTTAGCATGTAAATCCTTTAATCAAGTTTTTATTAAGGTCCATTTCAAAATCAAACAACCAACTATAAGCTCAAGAAGCACTTGGTGAAATAAATCAAACAACTCAATGCTCTAATGGGTTCATTTTGGAAACTTACATCGTACTACACTTTAAAGGTATTAGTGAGCTTTTAGACATTCGATTGATTAAAACTCTCTTAGAAATTATGTTTTGATCTCAACCCCAATTTGATTAACTTAAATCAATCATCCCAAGATTATCTTGGATTGACATACATCGTGTTTTATCCAATTGCCTACTATTACCCTATTTTATGTCTAATCATCTACAATCTAAAATACAGTTGTTTAGTTTTCAATCATTTAGTAATTCCAACCCAATACCTCAGTCATAATTATCTTATTGATCTTAATTGTATGCAATAACTTAGTGAAGTATTATTGACCATCTTTTGGATTTAATTATTCAATCCAAAACCCTAGTTTTCTTTATTTTTCTAGAGGATTCACTAAAATTTGTTTTGCTTCATTAGATGGATAAATAGTTTGAGAATTTTTTTTTTTTTTACTAGTATTGAAATGATAAAAATTAAATTATGACTTTGTCATAAATCAATCATGATGCCATAAGTTATTGGTTAGAAATTTTCAAGAGCATTAAAAACTTACTTGTGAGAGATTCCAAAGTTAAGACTGTCCTATTAATTGGGTAAACAAGCCGAGGCTTAGTAAGTTGTTTCCTAATCTAAAGGACCATTTCAACCTCGTTTACAAGGGTAAAATTTTTCTTTTTTTTTTTTCTCCCTCAAGCAATTCATAATTTTCCCCTCGCTCGAAAATAAATTTTAACTTGTAAATTCACTGTGTACTCACGCTACACTTTAATTTCGAGTAATTGCGATTATGTAGCGTTGCGTGCTACACCACAATATATATATATATATATAAAATAGAACCTTAAAGGCAGAATGTATCCTTGTACCCATAATGGTTGGGCATGATATCGGGTTAACTGAACAAAATAATACCATTTACTCCCATTCTTTATAAATTACCAAACAACAGATTGTTATCAAATTCCGAATAACACCTGACCGTGGTCAATGACAACTTCACCAAGCCAAAATCATCTAAAAGCAAAGGAAAAAGAAATAACTAGAGATAAACCTAGACCTAGGGCCTGGAATCGTCGGATCATGGTTCCAAAAACGTTGAACCGTAACCGGTCAATCTCTCCTGGTTCAAGCCAAACCAGTCAAGTGGCAATTTCCTTTCGGAGGGGGCAACAAGGCAGTTTAGACATCTCTTTTTCTATACCGGCTTTAATCAACCATCTGCTAAGTCAAAAGTTGGAGATTCTCATTGATGTCCTCGTATTGCTCCCTCCTTTGCTGAGACGGGAGATCAAAGCGGCTGTCAAAGAATGCAGCATGAGCCAAGTCCAACCCTGCGAGAGGTGGAATTTGTCAAGCTGGTAGAGGTGGTGGTATGTTGCAGGACCGCCAACAATTCCTTGTCCTTGGTCTTTCCACCAGAGAATCAAAGTTCAAACCCTTCTTAGCACTCCTACATCGTTTCCCTATGGTTTAAAATCAAGTTTTGGTTCGTTAAGAGAAATACCAAGTAAATGGAGAATCTCTGATATCCCCTTCATCTGGTCAGTTCCAAACTTATTTACACAAATATGGCAGTCACCCACAGCCAATAACTGCAAATCACCCACAGCCAATAACTGCAAATTTCCCTATTTTTGCTCTACTTATGACACAGGATCCACTACAACATAACTTCCCTTATTCATTCTGACATAAAACCGACAAAGTACCTGACACATAAAACACAAGAGACATCACACCCAGACATGCACAATAAGACCTGCACTGTCAAGTCACAAAATCATAGATTCAACCGTGCACATCGCATTGTTACCGCTGTACTACACCACAACACTAGTCCATCATCACAGTGCACTGCTTCATACTTCTCCTGCATGAATAAACGGGTGCAAAGGTTTTATACCATAAGAATCTTTCACCAAGCATCAGTAACATGGTGGCTATGGTGCAACAATATTCTTTGCCGGAGTGGCAGGTTGCTGCTGCGTAATACAATGGATGTTCCCACCTCCTAGTGCTATTTCCCTTGCACCATGGATTCTCACCACCTAGTTGATCAAAATATAAAACCATCATCTTTACAAAAGAGAAGAAGGTAATAACTGTGGGTGGTGATTCTTGTGAAAGTGCATTACCTAAGTGGATGGAGAAGAATTATTGGAACGAAAACAGCCATTTAATTATCTTCTAGAGCAACATTCTTAAGAGAAATTATATTGATTTACGTGGAACAAGAATAAGATCCAAGAAAATGCCATCTAAATAAATAGCAGGTTTTTGAGCTACCCATCTTGTTTATGACATCAAACAAGTTCATCATTGCTTGATGATAAGTATTTACACCAACACACCACCATCAAGATTTTTCAATTTTCACCATTTTCCTTGGCATAAATTCTCCACAAATTTAGGATTAATTTTTCTAACAAAATCAAGAATTTGTTTTTCGAGTGACCCATGGAATCAAAAGTTATTGTAAACTTGCATTTTCAGCACTTCCGGATTTCATAGTACTTCAGACTTCCAAATGTAGAAATGTTGAAACATTCTCTAACTTTTGAGCTGACAGGCCTGGTAAGAAAATCGTTCCATAATAATAATGCTACCACATGTCACACTCATGTATGTTTACCAACAGATGAGCCTGTAATATAAGATTTAATCTGTCTTGAGCTAGCCATGCCAAAGACATCAAGGCAAAATGCACAACTTTGTGAGAGCTATCTGTTCTTTAATTATAAAAAAATAAATAAATAAGTAAAATTTAAAAAAAAAAAAACAAAAACTAACCTTCCTCACTAGTCACTACCACCAAAAGAAATGCTTGTGATTTTATGCAAAAGGTGGCAAAGTTGTATGTAACATGAAAAATAATTGAGATCGCCAAACAATCTCAAGGACAAACCTAATCACATATTATGCACCCATATAGAACCATATTTAGAATTAAGCTTAATGACATATGCTCAAGGCGTTTCATGATAATGTTGCAAAGATAAGCAGAAGAGTGCTGTCATATCTTGCATACTTGGCGATCTGGAAAAGCCCTAGATAGAACACAAACAGCTTCATCATCCCATTTTGGGTCCCCAAATTGCGGTGTAATGATAGCACCATTTGCAATGTAGAAGTTCACATATGAAGTAGCAAGTCTAGTGCCTGAAACCCTTGGTTTAGCTTCACCATCCTAGGAAACAGAATTATACAATAAAAAGCATCACCAGCTGCCTAGGGGATTAATCGAACATTGTCTGCAATTGCAATGCAAACTTCTTTATGTAGGATTCCTGCAATTATTTCAAGCAATAATAAAAAGAATTTCCTTCTAATGTGTTTCTTAGATTAGGAACATCAACTTGCTGCCATAATCATTTACAAATGGTGATATGATACTTGTGCAGAGTATTCTGTGGGGTGTTCTATTGCTTTAGGGTGTGGTGTACTTGTGTGTATGTGATAGGGTGGTGTGTGCATGTTAAGAGGTGTTGGCTGTGATGAGTACATGTTAGTATTAAAGTTTTAGTACTATAGGTGTTGTGTTGTGTAATAAAGGAAAATAGAATGAGTGGATTGACATATTTGTAAATAGGAAGTACAGTATTATAAGTAGGAGTTAGTAATAGGGCTCATGTCTGAGCTTTAGCTTATAGCTCTTAGTGTGAGTAATAGTGCTCATGTGTGAGCTTTAGTTTTATAGCTCTTTTCTAGAGAGAATTAGCATTTGTAATCTAAATTTTTCCACAAATTCAATAAAAATACTTATGTTTTCTCATTCAATCTCTCACCAGTTCACAACCACAACCTAATTCTCTTTGATGAGCAACAATGACTGCTACCAAACTAGTTTGCACTAAATGTTGCAATTTTACTTTAACCGTGCTACTTCATTTAGGAGTTGCAAGTCTTTCAATGGTAGAAAATTGCACCCAGTTGCTACAGGTGTTTTGGATTTTTACATTAGATTTCACCTTTTTTTGGAGGGGGAGTAAATATTTGGCCTTTTTGTGTGTGTGTGTGTGTTTTGTAATAATCATTAGATTTGCCAATTATTGATGTAAGAGTTATAAGTTCTGCTTTAGATATCTGCTTTGAATCAGTAATGGAACAAGGAGAAATTTTTAATTGTCAAAGAGCCAAATACATCAAACAGGTTTTTTAAGAAAGAATTCAAAAATAGAGATGATATTTTTTACCTTAATTTATCGGTTAAAACGGTCATGTATTATAAAAGGACTTCTTACAAATAATATCATCCTACAATTTGTTAATTAACAACATTTTCAGGCCTAAAGTAATGTGAAAGCCCTTAATCCATGCTTTATGTAGCAAAAGGAAGATTAACTGCAGTTCCATTAGCTGAGTAATTGAGAATACTAAATTACTAATTATGGGTAAAGTTTTGATCATCATGAGATGGAAATAGCTACTCATATGCTAACACATTTATATTAGAAAAGTCTCGGTAAATGTTCTGAAACAAACAATATATGTTTTCTCAATAAATACAGATATAGCAGTCGTCTTCTTGAACATTTTTCTCTGGACCAGAATAAGCTAATACACGCATAGGTATATTAACTAGTTATATTTTGATTTCACTTATATACCAATCTGAATTCACAAATAACCTCTAATTCCTATTATTATACATGTGTTATATTAGAGAAACTTTTTTTCATTTCTACTTATCTCTGTAACTTTCCTAGATTAGTTTATCATCATATATACATACAGTACTTGTACATTGTAAACACAATTCCAATACAAAGCATTTACCTTAATGAACATGGTATTAGAGCCATAACAAACCCTAATTTATTATTATTATTATATATTTTTGCCTGCTGCCTCTCATTGAAACCTTTTCTGATCATCTTCTCTTACCATTAAACTGTCTCTCTTGCACCCACTGAAACCCTTCTCCAGCCAGCTGAAACCCTCCCCTTCATCACACACCACCCATCGTCTCTCCCACCCATTTCTACAGTCTCTCTCCTTTGGTCAACACCCACTCCATTGGTTGCTTCTTCTCCAGTGAAGTCTCTGCATCAACGCAACTACTCTCTCTCTCTCACTCTCACTCCTGGTCATCATCACCATGGCCAGCCACATCATCATCCCAAATCTTCTCTTACTCATGGCAATGCACACCGACCCCACAATGATGAACCCCTTCACCAATGGCCCTTTTGCCTCTGACCCGACCATATCTTTCACCTCCCTTCCCATCGCCTCCTTGTCCCCAAACCCTAACCCATTCTTGTCCTCAGTTCTGCCCCTTCTCACACCTCTCTCAGCTTCCCTCCCTACTACTGATCTCACTCACCCTCTCTCCACCAAAGCAACATCACTCTTTGGACCTTCCTTGCCTTCCCTCGACTCCTTCCTCCCTCAATCTCTCTCCTCTCACAATTTCTTTACCTCCCCTAACCCTAACCTGAACCATTATATCTGCAAGTAACCATCATCTCTACCGCGGTCACATCACCCTCTTACAGTATAATAATACACTCAGCCCCCATCCTTTTTATCTTCTACAGACCCTCTTCCCTCATCCCTTTTACCGTCTCTTACACCCAATAGTGTATCTACTGTTGTAACCATTAAACTTTCAACAAACAGCTGTCAATTATGGTCCTCTTTGATGACATTCTCAGTATCTCAATGATCTCTACAAATATGTTGATGGTACGGTTCTTACACCATCTTGTGACCTCTTTTTTCCTTTCAAGTACACAACCCATTCCTACTCCCGCATACACTCAATGGCTTCGAATCAATCACATGGTCCATGCATCCCTTCTTACCACCATCTCTACCAATCTCTCTATGGAGATTCATCACATTTTAACTACTTATGGCATCTAGCATGCATGATAGCACTTATGGAGTTAAAACCATCCTTGCTAACACTTCACCTATAAAACTCTTCCATATCTGATTATCTCTGCAAGCTAAAATCAATTGCAGATCAGCTTGCTTCCATCAACAGGCCTTTCAACACTACCAACCTAATTACTCGTACCTTTCATAGCCTTCCATAAGAGCATGATTCCCTTGTTACCACCCTCACCCATTCCCCAATGCCTCTCACATTTGAACAAATTGAAGGTAAACTCTTCAGTCCCTAATAATGGTGTCAATGCCATGAAAGAGACGATGCTCTCTCTATATTTGCAGCTCTTTACAAACAAGCTACCACTTCAGATCATAGGGTTCAAGGTCATAATCATGGATGCTCTAAATCTAAGGGGCATGGTTGTTCCTCTCCACCTGCTCAGAGGGTATTTTCACAACCACCTCAATGATCACATACCTTTTGCTGTAGCTCCTCTAGTTGGAGAGGAGCTCTACCCACCCCCAAAAAATAAAAAACAAATCCAACATCCCACTCCACTCACTTGACTTGGATCACTTGTTAGAGTTGTGACATGCCTGGGAATTTCACCCTTCAATGTTTCCATAGGTTCGACAAGTCCTCTACAGATTTGTCCTAGGCATTTGTTGCCCTATCGTTGGAGAATCCCATAATGTCGTCTCGTATCCCGACATGCTATTCATCACGTGACTCCAAATGCAGGTATGCTCACTGAACTCACCCTTTGTGTTAATTCTAACAAGGTTATTGTTGATAATGGTGCTACATTAGACATTACTCATATAGGCAATCTCACAATTTCAATTCATGGTCATAACCTATTTATTAAAAATGTTTTACTTGTTCCATCTCTCATACACAATCTTCTATCAATCATCAAACTATGTTAAGATAATAACTGCATTATTAATTTTCACAATTATGGTTTTTTTCTATCAAGGACTCCCAATCAAGCAAACTACTCCTCTTAACATTTGACTAGGCGTCAACTCTACTCAATCACTCTAAGTCCAGTTCAATCTCCTGAATACTTCATTGCCTCAACTGTCCCTAGAGAAATCTAGCACTTATGTTTGTGTCACCCTCACAACGAAGCCCTTCACAAGCTCAAACGTCATCACATGCATCTCTCTAAACTAGTAGAAACCCAGCTGTCACCACGTGTTCATGGTTCACTCCACTATCCAACCTTACTACCTTCCATGAAATCATTGGTGCACTCAAGTACCTCACAATAACCCGACTAAACAACAACTTTGTAGCGAATTAGTTGAGCCAATGCATGCATACCCCTATCATCCACCATATGCAAGTAGCAAAGCGTGTCCTTCAATATCTTCAGAGCACTCCTAACCTAAGCCTTCCAATTATTTGCACATCTAGGATTAACTCTACCTACCTTTGTTGATGCAGATTGAGCTAGATGTCTCAACACATTGCTTCATAACAGGTTATGCTATCTATCTTGGCCTTAATCTTATCTCATGGAAGTCCACAGAACAGCCTACAGTATCTCGCAGCTCCACTAAGACTGAATACAAAGCTCTTGCATATGTTGTGACCGAATCTACTTGGATCTACCACCTTGCTTGAGAAATCAACATCCCCATTCAGTGTACTATCAGATAATCTTGGCACAGTCTATCTATCAACAAATCCAGTATAACATGATCATAGAAATCATATTGATACCAACTATCACTTTATATTCCTACAAGTCATCAGTGTGCAAATATTGTCATTAAGAACTTATTCACCTCAGCTTCCCTCTATCACTACTCCAATCTTACTTTGACTCTTGCAACATGAAATTGAGGGGGTATAATATTGTATATGTATTATATTAGGGACACTTTTGTAGTTTTTATGTATTCCTATAATTTTCCTAGATTAGTTTATCATCATGTATGCATACAGTACTTATACATTATAAACACAATGTAAACTTATTCCAATACACATCATTTACCTTTATGAACAATTCCTCCGCTTACCAGATTTTATATTGGCTTGCTTCAGCGTTTGCTAACATATGACAGAGCTTATTTACCTAACCTTTTATTCATGGCCTGTAAATCTCACTCTATTAATTTAAGGATTAGCATTCTAAATAGATTTGAGATGCAAGTATAACACTAATATAAGACTTAGTGGTTCGATATTACTCGTTTGCAAAAACTGGATAATCAAACAAGAAAAATAAGGTGCACAAGCATGGAAATTTAATAGTTGGGTTCTACAATGTAGACCTGATGAAGTCCAGCAACCTCTTCATCTGTCATATAAAGTGGTCCTGGAACATGAAGTTTTATAATTTCCAATCTCCGGCCTTTTGCATCAGTAGTTTGTGATAGTATCTGGTAGGCTTCCTTTGACCGTTCATACTGAGGATCTTCTTGATTATCAGTCCATGCCAATATTACCACACCAGGCTTTACAAAACAGCACATGTTATCAATATGGCCATTTGTATCGTCATCACCTGTCCAAGAAAGCAACTTTGAATTCAATCTTACAGTTTTAACTCAACACCAAGCTGAACAAAAGCATGAATAGATTACCCACCCAACAAATATGTTTCGACTTTTTCCTTGAAAAAAAGAAAAAAAAATGTGTCCCCTACAAAAACCACAATTATTCAATAAAGTTTGCAAATATTCTTAAAACCTTCAGGATGAATCTGCTCATGTAGCAATATGGCACAATAAGACTTTGTGCTCAAAACAACTACAGGTATTACTGTAAGGAAGATCTTGCACTTCCCACAAGTACAACATGGAGAGAGCTGAGTCTTTGTTAGAGGAGCAAAAAAATGTTGAATGAGTGAGACCAAAACTAGGCAAGAGCCATGAACATATTTGATAGCTCTCCCTCTTCCTTGAGCATGTAATCCAATATACAATACACTGACAAGAGAACACTTCCAAAATGTACATAAAATGGGGGCAATTGGAATGTCTAAAAACTGGGGGATGCAAGCAAAAAACCCAGAGGAAGACAATAAGATACGAAGGATTTGGACCGCATCATGCCATTTCAACCAGAAATACCAATCTAGCTACCCTAATCTTAGGACTTCAACAAAAAAGGAAAAGTGAGAGAACAATGGTTTTCAAATAAGGGGCCAAACTTGCAGGTGGCAACAATAACTACCAGAACTACTTTGAGGGGAAAAATAGAGAAAGAAAAGCTCAAAGGGATGGGTTATGTGAAGAATAAAATATCATGCAATACTCACATACATGCATACACACACACACTCACACACACACACACATACATGTGCTTTTGTATATACATGTAAAATGTAAATCTTTTTCATGAGTTGGTTGCTTAATTTTAACTTAAAAGGGCACATACAATACCACACAATAGCTCAAACTTTTTAGTATGGATCAATTTAACTAGAAAGTTAAGACAATTTCTACTCCATTACCACTATAAAAGTTTATCCTTAAGCAAAGGAACTTGTATTTGCAAGGTTTTCACCTTTACTTTATTCTTGTCTCAGACTCATAAGTCATTACTAAACTTACAGATTCTAGAGTTCTTTATAAAGCCTGTAGATGAGTTTAACAAGAACATTTCCCACCACTTTAATTAATTTATATTTTGCTTAACCATCTAAAAGTAAAATCGATGAAGCTGCAATGGAATAAAGAGCAATATATATGATGGTGACAATAAGATTAATAGTCCTTTTAAGTGAAGAAAAACAAGTAGATTATTGTTGATAAAGCAAAGTGACTAATCCGTTAAACCTAAATAGAGTTCTTTAAAAATAGTGCAAATTAAAAGCCAAAAATATGCCATCAATCACTGTTCAGTTTAATATATACCATATAATCCCCAAGGCAACCAAATGATCTTGTGGACACCAAGATAAGCCTTGAGCTCATCCTCTATTTGTTCCCTCATCATATTGGGATTCCTGTTTTTATTCAGAAGGCATTCCTCAGTTGTAAGACAAGTACCTAGAAAAAAATTCCAGTTAGATCCAACTATATAGTTATTTCCAAGACATCCAGTATTCAGTAGCAGAAGAAATAAAAGGGAGAAAAGGAAAAAGAAATTGTATAGCCACAGTTCCTAGGAAAAAAACAATTGTACATGCAACTTCAACAAAATATAAAGTATCCTATTGCCCATATCTTACAGAATTTAAAATTCCAGCATATCTTACAGGATTTGTTTGTTAAAGATGCACATACCAGATGAGCAGATGTCAAGTTAACCATTATAATCATGGCATCTGAATATTGTCATATGTGCAAGTTAGGGATCTAGTTGATGGGCAATTTACCACAGATCTTGAACTTTGGGGGTTTTTTCAATTTTACACCTAAAACTTAAAAGTTTCTCAACACTATATCTGATCAAACTTTTGCATATTAAAATTACTATCTTGCCTTCAATTGTTTACACTTATATTCTCAGTCAGTAAGTGTTTGACATGTCATCTTTTTAAAGATCATAAAAATGATAAATTTAATAAGTAAAAATTTAATTGGATATAACAGCAAAATTTGACAAGCAAAAATTCTATTGGATACACATTACCAATTTCAAACTTCAATTCTAACATTGGGAAAAAAAAAACAAAAAGAAAAAGAAAAAACGTAAAGTTCAAGTAGTGATGATATCATTTGTATGTGCAGATTCTTCCTTTCAAATCTCTGATAATTGGTGTTTTGAGCATTCGCTAAAGAAAATATTCAACTCTCTTAAAATACATCAAGAAAGAAACTGTATTTGGGATAATAATCCTGCATGGTTGTTAGTGTAATGTGAAAACTTATTTTTCCAAAATGATTACCGCTAATTGTGTATGTATAAATTTAACAATATCTCCTAAGAATGAATAAATATAAAACTAGCAAAATAAAGATATTTAATTTCCTAATCTAACAATATTCCTAACATTACTCCATCTCAGAGGACAAGCTCATCCCTAAGCTTACACTCGCCTAAACCTCAACCATTCCTCATCAAATCTTCATCTTCCAACTCCCCATCATCATTGGACATCAACAAGAAGAGCTTGTTACAACTATGCCCTGGAGTAAAAGGGTTGTTGCAGTTAAAACACAATCCCTTAACTACATGATTTATCATACTTGTTTGAGTTAGACAACGTACTGCTTTGCCATCAACAAAAAAAGAGACTTACAACTTGTGCTCTATTGGCCTCTACAGTACTTTCGCCAACTAATGTCACAACATCCCAACTCCCAGGTGGTGGTTACCGATTGAGCTACAACTTCCTCTCATAGGCTTGAGCCAAGCTCATAGTAATAAGCATGTTCAAGGGATTCTGAAGGCTATACATCAACTTGAATAGGCCTCAAATAACAGTAAAGTAAAAAGAGCTACCCGAAGTGCCAGTATCACACCAAGTCTGCCTGCTAGTAGCATCCAGAATTGTCGAATTCTTCTACAATACTGATTAGACTCAAATTTGCTAACTAAAAGGATTACTATTAGCAGCCAAATCACATGTGGCAATACTATTTAAATATGTTCCACGACATATACCAGTTCTTCTAATTCCATGAGATAGTACTACATTTAGGCCTTCCATCAAGTGGAAGGATATCAAACCTACCCACTTAGTTATTGGTGTGATTGGGTGCTTAAAAGAATGTTTACATCCCTTTAGCCATGAAAGCACATCTTCAATGCTACATATGCAAGAAAACCCAGCATGGAATAATGGGACAACATGGTCCAATTACCCTCCCTTTAGATAGCAACAAATCTTACATGGGAACTCATGATGAGGACCCCCCTTGAAACCTTGGTTGTGCACCATAACTAAGCGGGTTGTTGTTGGCATGCTTAGAGCCACAATGGTTGGTGGATGAGGCAAAAGCACAGTTCACAATTGAAGAGGTTGCCATTAGCAAGCCCAACCTTATTGTGGTCAAAGGAGGTTAAGCACAGAGTTCTCCACCTCCTTCAAATATTCCCTATAGCCTAAGGAAGTTGCGCCCTCTATGATGGGGGTCTAGGAAACCCCATGAATGTCACCATGTGTGCATATTTGTCAAAATTGCAATTATACTCGTACAATTTTATGTTTACAATTTTAGAGATCTTTTTTGAGTTAAATCGCATATAAAATCATCTTCATACAGACTTATGATAGAATTATGAATTTAAGTATACAATTCTATTAAGTCTATGTGATTTCACTTCATTTGGTTCTAATGAGCTACCAAAACTAAGGGGAAAAAAGTAGTACACTTTTACTACTTAAAGCGAGCCAATCAAATTGTGAGTGAAATGACACAACATATGCTTCATGTACTTAGATCGATTGCATCACTAGCTTTGCTGATGAAAATCTTCCATAGATAATAAATAAATAATTGAAGAAGAAGATTAATTGAATGATGATTAGCTAAGTATCCTTTCAAGTACAAGAGATAAAACGATGAACGTAATATTATGTAGAAAGTTAGTGCATTTATAGATATGGAGAGTCAATGGCTCATGGGAGTGGGATTGAAGATGATTTGAATATTCATGGCATTAGTTCTTTTGAAGGTGAAGTACAAACCGATACTTCAAGAGACATAGAATAAAAAGATAGGATATCATCAGCAGTAGTACCAATAAAGGGTTAGCAGTGATGATAATGGTAAGTGATAATGATGATTATGATTATGGCTTAGAGAGCTTATAGTAGTACCAAATTGTTGTGTGCATGGGTTAGGGATCAAGTCAACAGACAATTTATTATGAAGTCAATTTATACAATGTGTTTCAGTTTGTTAGAATTCCTCCCTTTACAATTGAAAGCTATGGTGATTAGCATTATAAGTGGTCATTAGAGAAAACACTCTAATCTTTGAAAAGCTCATTAAAAGGGAAACTTCTTATCTCTTTAGAAAAGTATTTAGGATGATAACTTTGCTCAGTTATAATTGTTGTTATCCCAAGCATTCTCTAGATAAGGATATCCATGAACTAACAACATCTTCTAAGAATGCACAAAAATAAGAGTATGAAAGAAAAAATATTCTATTTCCTAACTTAGCCATATTCCTAACAAATATTTAAATAAAATTTTTATAAAATTTACATTTGCAAAGAGCTGGCTTGAGCCAAATAAATTGGATAAATAGGAGAGTGCTTACTGTAGCTGTAAGCAAATAAAATAATAATCCTGAATCTGGACTGTTTGAATGGAAAGTTTTCCGAATCATGAATTAGCTATCATCAAGGCATCAGCTGATGTTATCTAGTGATAATAAAGACTTCTGCTTCAAAATTCTAAAGCTCAAATATGTCAACCACCAAGACATTACCTTCTCCATCTACATGGATGCTTCCACCTTCAAGTGTCATATCATTTCGGAACCTCGGAAGCCTCTCAACATTGAGAATCTACATAAAGATGATAGATAAGAATTCACTTTCATCAAAGTAGAAGCATAAGATGCTTAAGTGGGCCAGGGTGATGCGAAACCTAATATTAAAGGAATGTATTAAATAATGAAATTGGTTAGTCTCTGCCATCCAAGTCAAGGGAAGTGTATGAAGCGATTCCCAGTATCTAGCTAGCTGTCTGTACCTTCTTTGCCAAGAGAAGGTCAAGACTCCAGTCTGTGTAACACCCCTCTTCAATGCCTAAAAATTTCAAGTATAAAACATTTTGATAAGAAGATGAAAATTGTAAGCAGAATAAGTGGTAGAATTTCTTGTATACAGCAATCTATAAACCATGCCATGGAACATTCAAAAGGATGACATAGCATATGTAGAGGTATACATTAATCTTGAAAGATGTCCAATTCTCATAAGCTGCTGACAATACTGATAACCTCCTGAAATAGGGCAAATTGCATAGAAAATGTTTTTATAGTGCAAAAGTTTTCCAATCAGCTTCCAGAACAACAGCTCAAATTACTCCTTATTTGGTTTCTAGTTATTCAGTTGACCACAAGCCCTATCATTCATGAGAAAAAGTACACCTCTCACCATGCTTAAGATATGATATACCATAGAAAAGAAAGCATAAAGATCAGTTGACCCTCTAAATCTTGCATGGCAATTATTGGGATAGAAATGAAGGTGGCTAATATTGGCATTGCCCCTACATCAAGACATGAATTTTGCAGAATAGGAAAAATGATAAAGAACATCAAACAATACCTCCCCAGATGAAAATAAATAATATGCTTCTTGTCTATCATGCAAATATTAGCAAGAAATTAGACCTAATTCTACAATTTAAACAAAGGAAATGCACCTCCATAGGAATTGAAATTCCAATCAATTCCTGCAACTTGTTGCTCGTGATTACCAGAATCAAAGCCACTGGTTCTGACAATAAACTGTAGTAAAAACCAGCAAAGGTTTAAGTAGACACTTAACCAATACACTGAACAAAATACTTTACCGGATGGCTATGAGCATAAACAGGGAGTTAAATCATCCTTCCAAATCCCTATACTGGTCATATAAAAGCAGAAGCTTAATGCTGTGTTTGGCAATGTGACTATCTCAATATTACACAATCACAAATGTTAACAATCTCCATGAACAAACAATTGATTAAGAACATAGTCATCCTCGCACAATTTCATCAACTCTACATTGCAAGTATCATAAACGAATGATAGAGCCATGATCAACAATCCTGGTCCTTAATGACACATTCACTCAAGGAAGAAAAGATTTCATCCCATTTGGACCCAAATACACATCTTACCACAATAAATTAAAGTTCTTAACCTTGACCACCAAGCAAACCACCGGATACGAAAAGCAAATTATTTTTTTGGTAAATAGTGAAAAACAAATTAAAATAATTGTATACTATAATAATTAGCAAATGTGAGAACTATAATATCCACCACCAGAATAACTTTTCACACTAACAGAGCTGCAAATTAATTTACGGATCATATCAATAGATACCACAAGAATACCTGTCAAAGGTCTAAAAAAGAATTTAACATACTTTCCAGGATGATTATACTTCTTAAAAGAAAAAAATGCATTGAAGTGTGAAAAGTTGATTTATTTATCCTCTTAATAAGTGTCATGGGGTACCTTATAACATTTTGCTTTGCATGTAAGCACTTGGCACTTAATAGCAAGTGTAGTAATTGGCATTGTGCCATCAAACTACATAATCAACAATCTCTATAAGATAAAATTTCCAGAGAAATCATCTACTCACAGTGGGCCCTGTGTCGCGAAACCAAGAATCATTCATACTCATCTCAACCACCCTAATGTTCTCTGGCAACATCTTCCGTGCATTCTCCCACTGAAAAAATCAAATCTCCTTAGTTATTCCTAACAGAACCAATTCTGATTCATGTGATCATACCAAATCACACAAACTCAATTAATGTTCCACCAGGAAACCTGTGAAGTACTTGCACAAACAGTCACATTCACTAAAAAGCAAACCCCAAAAACCAATTCTTATAATATGATTTCATCCATGTAATTATATTCTCAAACATGTGAAGCACTTAGACACAGGCATTGACTGGAAGGACGTTGCCAATACGATCATGCCAATTTACAGGTGAAACTTTACAGATTTATACACTAACAACTTCGAGAAACCCTTGCAAAATTACATCTTCAAAGCAAAAAACAAAACCAAGAAACCAGTTTTATTATGACAATATCGACTTAACCTTCATGAATGTTCCACCGACAAACATGTATACCTGTATACACAGTCATATCTGCAGAGAAGAACCAAAACCTAGAAACAGATTCTTATTTCTATAACTACTAGCAGACAACACACTTGCATATATTGTTGAAAGATGAAAAAAAAAAAATGAATGACATGATATTACCAGATAAGAAATTTCCAATTTTCTAGCATAGAAAATTAAACTAACTTCTCCTAATATACTGGAGGACTACAGACGTAACAATTTGGATGTGAGGTTTGAAAGGTAACTGTGACCCCATGATAATAGAACAAATCTGAGGAGATATTTCCATTTATTAGTATAGACATAGATAGCAACTTAACTTTATTACTGTTCCACTTAAAGAATCTATAGTACACTTATGCAGAAACACACCAACTTTCGAGAATTTTTGACAAAGAAACATCTGAAGGCACTTGCGGATACTGTCATATCCTCAAATGAAAACCAAAACCCAGAAATCAAATCTCATTCACATGACCAAATTAACCTAAAGATCCAAACTTTTGAAAATATTCCACTANGAAATGATCTTTAATTAGTATAACTAATCAAAATATTGTTACTTAAAATTATAAATGCTTTAATAATATAAATAAGAAAAAAATATTCTATATGAATAACTTGTCTCTTAGAAAAATGTTTAACAACAATCTTAAAAATGTGGGCACTCACTAGATTAAGAAGAATATTTTAAATGCTCATTTTGCCGTAAAATGAGAAGTAATAAAAAGGAAAAACGATATAATTGCTTAAATAATCAATGTAAATTTCTAATATATTCAATTCATTTATAAAGAGAGAATACAATTTTGAATGAAATAAAATAAAAATAACTATTGTTTTGATCAGTTAAACAAAAAAAAATTAAACTCATAATAAAATTTAAAAGACTTTTTTTTTTCTCCCTCTCTCTCTTTTTTTCCCAAGTTAATTACAAACAAAGCGATTAAATTACTTCAAATATACCATAAACTAATTACGATCTCAATCATCTATGATTATCACCACGTGACAAAAATCATTTCAAACCAAACAAGAAACAATAGGGGAAAAAAAATCAATTCAAGCTCAATGGTCATTTATTTATCAATCAAATCAAAATGATAGTCATAGAGTGGGATACAATCAAGAACAATTAAGTGGACTCAAAATCACCAAAATATACATATTATAGCACAACAATTGTTTCTTTATAATAAAAGATCGAATTTTCATATTTGAAGTTAATAGAAACTTTAAAAACGCAAAGCAAAAATGGTCTAACAGTATAATCAAAATGATAATCCATTATTCAATAGGGCAGTCAATAATCAAATACCACTCTTTAGTTGAATTGAATCCAATATTAGATATTGTTGTTTCAAGGACAAGAAGGTTAGACTAAAGAAAGGAAGGTGTTTTTAGATATGAAATCTAATGTTCAAGTGATTGTGATTTCTTTTCTTTTTTTTTAGTACCATTTTGGATAAATATACAAAATCTAACCAAGAAACACAAACACACACACATATATGAGAGAGAGTGAAAGAAACGGTGATGATGGTAGTGAGAAGAAGATAATTGTAGTAAGGTCTCTTTTCCTATAAATCCTAATTCTTACCTTCCCTTAAGAAGTCCCAATTTCCAAATTTTAAGAATAGCAATTCTTGAAGAATTCTAATTTGTAGAAGTGAGCATAGCAACAACGGCTTAGTAAAAAATAAGGACAAAATAATAATTTCATTCTCTCAAAGCGAACAATACGTTCATGGAAACAAAAAACTACTCTTCCTACTACCATCCTCCTTAATTTTCTTACTAATGCATATGATTAGCAACTAATTAAGGCAGATTTATCATAATCCATCATCTTAATTATATATCCTTCAAAATATCCATATTTCATCTACAAAAAAATCATCCATTTCATCTTATTAGCTAAAACATTGACTTAATCATTTGAAAATGAAGAAGAGCAATAGATTAGATTTTCCCATAAAAGGAAAATGGAAAAAAAAATTTACTTGCTAACCGCTTGATATTTAAAATTAATGGATTATTTAGACTGATGAATAGCATGAACTATGATAAATTTGATAGAACAATAAAGTTAATGATTTTAATAGTAAACTAGTATGACAATTGAAAAGGAAGATAATCCAATCTGCTTAAGGACTAAATTCAAATCATAAATTTGTTATTACTGTCAAAACATCTTCCTTAATCATAAAATGAATAAAGTAAAGAGAAAATAGCTCCAAAGAAATCGATATCCTTTACAACTATAAGAAAGCCAAGCAATAGGCTAACTATGCCTTTTTTTTTAATTCAAAATTCATTTTTTAGTTATTAATCTTGCTATTGTTTGCCACTAACAATTAAATGTTTTTCAATTAACTTGTACAGACATCAAAAAAGTTATTTTATACCTTGAAATAATTTAGTAAATAATTAAAACTCAACATCAAAAAGCGAATTTCATCTTAAGTTTTCCCCTTATTATAAATACTAAAAATCCCTCCTTTTTGTTCTTTTCAACTCTTGCTCATTACAATGAGAAAATCCTAAATCATCTCCTTTGTTCCCCTTGTTTGTAGATTTCTGTAGAAATCAATTTTTTCTCAATGCGAATTTTTCTTGAGTTGATAGCGCATTTGATCCTAGTACATGCCACCATCATATCAAAAAAGCTTGTTGTTGTATGCTCTACTATGCAAGTAAAATAGGGCTATCTAAAAGTATTGATGAAAAGGGAAGTTAGGTCTTTCTCCATTAGGGGAGGGGTGATTTTAGCAACATTCTCCTCCAACACTATGCATACTCCTTAAAAGTCTCATTACTCTTCATACTTATATTTTAGAAATCGACCATAGATAAGGTCACTTCAAAATTAAGTTAATATCAATCGTAGCAAGCATTGACTAGCTTATCCTACGTATTGTTTTGATTTAGATCTAATTGCCTGAAATAAATAAATGCAGAGCCACAACCCATTTTCTTAAGTCCATTTAAGCCCGTGAGTCCTTACATCTTTTCTGTAATTTTCTAGACTAGTTTCTTTTCAAGATCCTGTTTATTGTCTAAATCCTTCATTGAGATATTATTATTGTTTCCAAACTTATCGTCTTCCAAAATAGTCATAGAGGATCTTTATTGTTCTCGTTGGGTTAATTTTATTGAGGCTCATTATTTTGAGTCAATTATTGTTCTCTAATGTGGACATCCTTTATTAAGAAAGCTTGGTTACAATATTGTGGTTCGAAAAACGAGTAAATACTAAACTTCAAATATTGAATTGCTGCTTAGATGTAATCTCCAAAACCTAACTAAGAAAACTTTCAAATTGTTACACTTCAACATTCTTATCCTTCTCCTTCCCTCCAACCCCCCCACCCCTACCCCCACCCTCTTTTTCCTTTCTTTTTCTTCTTTTCCCTCTTTGTTTTCATGGAACAGAGCAAGAACAAATAAACTGCATAAAATAAAATAAGTAAAAGGTCATGTAATACTTTATGAATTTGGAATGATATTTCAAATCAACATTTACAAATGAAAGTTAATTACATTATTATAATTCTAAAAACTAACATTAGATCTTGATAACATGAAAGACTAACATAAAAATCTTGGAAAACATGAAACCTAACAATGTAGTTGGCATGGTGGAAACACATGGAAATGAGAGGAAACCATTAGAAACATTGTGTTTGGCTGTTAAAAATAAGGGCAAAAATGAGTAAAATTAGATAAAAGTCAGTGGAAATGTTTCCACTTTTAAAGCTAATTGGTTTCTCTCTAAAGTGAGAGAAAAAATAGTGGAAATTGATTAAAATGTGTTAAGCCTGGTTTTTTCCTCCTGGTTTTTATAAATTAATTTTCTTTAAACTAATCAATATTAAACCCTAACCGTTTAATATTAATTCTTGACTAAGGTTTAAAGAAAATCAATTTTTTTTTATATATATTTTGAAAATACTTTAAAGTCGCCACCCAATCGGAGTCGAAAAAAAGAGTTAAGTTATAATCAATTGGATGGATTAGTTATAACTTTACTACTGGTCTAACGATGAAACCAATTTTCGAGATGATTTTAAAACTAAAGAAAAGGGTCTGGGGCTTAGGATTTTTAAACCCTTACAAGTATCATTTAACTTTCTAATTTTAATCTGAATCTTAAAAATCACATTTTAATAAACTATTCTATAAAGTGAAACTCAATTATTGGTTAAGTGAATTGAATAATTTAAGTAATCTAAATTATAAATGAAAAAAATAGGTTTTTCGTTTTTTATCGTCGCCCCATAAGTGCTTACATACCTGCTATTCAAGATTAGACGTATATAGTTCTTTTCTGAAAATTTTGGTGAGTTGACTAATTTTAATTTTTTTAAAAGAAAAAGTTGGGTTTACGTTTTTACCCATTTTAAGTTTATTTAAAAAAAATTTTCTAAAGATCCTAATTAGGATGTTTTATTTTTGGAAACTCTAAAATAAGCCTAATTTTAAAAATAGTTGGTTTAGTTTGTTATTTTATTGAAAATTTGGTTTTCCTAAACGATAAAGCAATTTGTTCTTTCATTAACCTATTTATTTATCTTTATTTTTATTAATATTATTTATTTATTTTATTTGATCTTTTTCTATTATACTTTAATCAAAATGAAAATAAACTATTCTTTTTTCTTCTTCTTCTTGTTCTTTTTCTTTTTCCTTTTCTTCCTTTTTTTTTTATATAACATTACCATTTACATTTACATAAATAAATAAAATAGAATAAATAAAAAAAATACAAAACAATCAACACAACTTAAATAAGAGAAAGGGCTAGACTAAGATGCAAGGCTTAGTTGTACCAATTTGGGCAATCGAATCGGGCTAGTTAGATATAGATTAGTTTAGTGTCAAGCGCTTGAGTTAAATTAGGCACTAGATTCAAGTTAGATTTGAGTTCTTCTTCAACAGCAACACCATGGTTGGTTTAGGGTGATTTGGATGTCGAATCAAAGGGGTAAAAAAAGTTTTTATGTGTTTTGGATTGGGATTTGGGGAGGGGGACATAAGTTCAATGCCGCAACTTAGGGTGGCTATTTAGGTGGTGTTCGTAGTTCAACCATGGCTAGTGGTGGTAGTTGATCTATGCGACGGTTGTTAGGAGTGTGAGGGAAGTTGGTTCTTAGCTTTTAGACCACCATGAAGTCAATCATGACGGTGGTTTTGAATAAAGAGGCCAAGAGAGAGAGAAACACCATAGTTGAAGAGAGAGAAAGTGATTAAGAATGAGAGAGATGGTGCTCGTCAATGATTCCATGTCCTCTACTACTTATTCTAGGTCCTTTTATAGCTTGGGAGCTCAAATCCAAGAAGGAAAGATGTCTAATGTCCATAAATTTAAAATTAAATGGGGAGGATGACTTGCGCTTGATTTATGATTTGAGCGGGATTTGGAGTTAAATGTTGGTCAACATTGCATCCCCAACACTCATTTTTGCCAAAAAGATCAATAAGGAGTTTCGAGATATGTTTTGGAAGCTTGAATCAAGGAATTTCAAATTTAAACAACTAGCTTTTTTTGGATTTTTAGCACTCGATTTGACCCATTGAACAATCGTATCTAGACATGTTTTTTATCTTAATTCGAAGTAGGCTATGTCTAGGACGAGAATCACTTACTGATTAGTGTAAATAAGCTTAGGATCATTGTAAAAAATGAGGCCAAAGTAAAGGGGTTGAAGTTGTTTTGCTTGGGAAAATAAGGGAAATTACAGGACAAAGGGGAGAAAGAAATGGAAAATGTTGACGTGGCACCACGTTAGCTGCATTGTCTAACCATAGTATGCCACGTATCCTCACGTGACATATGGTAGTTGGCCCCAATAAGAGGCAGCTGACGTAGCATGTCATGTGTCATGATACGTGGTGCTACGTCAATCGTCACCCAATCTAAGGGTGCCATGTATCAGGGTACATGGCACAGTGAACCCTTGATACGTAGCGGTGCCATTTGTGTGTGCTACGGTAGTGTATCTTCTGAAAAAAATAAAAAGGCTTTCCATATTTTTGCCAAGATTCAAACCTAAAACCTCAAGCTAAATCCAATGTCAATGTTTGAGTACTTATCCGTTAGGCCATTAGCATGTACCTTATTCATAGGTACAATTAAATTGTACATATAGATAAGGTCAGCCTGAGCTAGATTTCAACTCTAAGCTTAAGCCTAAACGGTTTCCTCTTTACTTTTTATTTAAATTAAAAAAAATTCTATTCTATTAAACTAAAAATTTATTATTTTCTAATTTTCTTAAATCTTCAATTTTTTTCTATCTTTTGAGACTTTTCGATTTTCTAGATATATATAATTTTTTTGTATATTTTATTTCTCTTTTTTTAATATTTTTCTATATTTCTTTTTTTTTTTGTATTTTTCCTATATTAGGATCCTTTATTATATTCTAAAAATTTTGAAAAATGAGGGAGGTAAAAATGTGGTATCTACAAAATGTTATGAAATTACAAGAGTGCCCTTACAAGCAAAATTAAATATATAGGGTTAGGGATATTTTCGTCCATCACTAACATGAAAAGGAAACATGTCCTTCTATTTCTATCTTATAGATCCAAATAAGATATAGGTATTATATTTCCTCTCATTTCCTTTCCTTTGATTTCCTTTTCTTTCTTTTTACTTAATTCCATTGATTTTTACTTTCATTAAGTTTACCAAACATAGTGTAAGTTTAAAAAAGTCTCCTTATGTGGCTTAAGTGAGCTTCATCGACTTCTCCCATCAATTTTTTAACTTAGATATCTCTTTCTTCTATCTTCTTCCTTAAAACCCATTGTCTTATAGGAGCTAAGGGGGACTAAATCATAACCAATTCTTTCTTCTATCTTTTTAATTTTATTAAAAAATTTGGAAAAGAAAAGTGATATTTTTGTTTTTATCATTTAAAAGAATAGCTTTGGAAAAAAGAAAAAAAATCAAAGAGATAATGAAAAAAAATCGCCACAATTATTATTTTTATTTTGCTATGTGTTTTTTGTTTTTTTAATTAAAAAAGGCATTTCTTCTTTAAGTTATGGAAAATTTTATTAAAGGAAAAAGAAACATTATTATTTTAACTCTGTCTTGATTTCCTTGTTTAAACAATAATAATTGTGTTATATCAAAACTCAAAATAATTTGGATTTAAATTGAATAAGGGATTGTGAATTGGTATGCAAGCAATAGGTTGTTGGTTATGGAGTTTTTAGTGATTTCAAATCAAAATGGGTGACAAATTAAGACTCGAGGATGCTTGCTAGATGATTATTAAAGGGTATAATTTGAAAAGGAGGTGGAGAACAAGTTTGATGGTAGTCAAGTCAAGAGGTGAAGTTTCAGGTTAAGGATGATAGTGGTAGATTGAGATTAGTTTAATGGTTTTTGACAAAGGCATGAGCCTTCTATGATGATAATGGGTGGTTTTTGTTAGCTTAAGTGGGTTAAGGGTAGTGGTTGTATGGCTATGAAGGGGTGGTTAGAGATGGTTGTAATTAGTTTCTAGTTATACAAAGGTAAGTTGAGAATTGTTTAGCTAATAGGGCTTTCGAGTCCTTGTATAGGTGTCTTAAACTATAGAAGCTTGAGCAAGGAGATAATGCTTTGAAATCAGATGTAAGCTCACTAGAAAATAAGGAGTTTAGAATTTAAAAACTAGATCTAATGGCTAAAATTCCATCTAAGTGCTACTAATTTGATAGGAATTTGACGACTAGACCTTTAATCTAAAGTTGAGCCTAAGGGCTAGAAGGACTGGTAAGGCGAATCTCTTGCTCCACTAACTCTTGCCCATGCCAAGTATCTCCTTGTCAATCAACTCTACATGCCGAGTCATATGATTGCCTACTTCTCGAAAGTTTTGTGCCAAATAGAAGAATGCTAAGATAATAGCTAAACCTCGTACACTTACTCACTCATGTTCGGGCCGACCATTTACTCGGCATCACTCTTGTTGAGAAGACGAGAGAGTAACCTCGGACTAATCCTCAATCACCCTTACTCGAACAAGCAATTTGCTCACACTTTTTTGTCTAGATCCTCTAATAGCCTAACTAATACATCTCTGCCACATGTGTAGGATCACATGTAAAATCTGCTGCACTAATTATTATTTTTCTTGAATATTTATTTTTAACCTTTGGAATTCTTTATACATTACTTCTTTGGGACAATACTCTTTTTGTTTTTTCACTTTTAGACAAGTTACCCTAACTTATCGGGTATAAATACCCCTTGTATATGTAGCTGCAAACAATTAGAATTATCATCGATGCACTAAATATTCTTCCTCTTGTAAACATTATTTGTTTACTTTCATTCCACTCTTATACTAACCCTTAAGTAAGGCTAGGTGACGAGTAACCTTACTAAACCATCTCGTACATCATATCAAGTTATACCATGAGTCCTCAGAAGTTCTACTAATACGTAATATCCTCTGGAGCTGTTCGTAAGTTTGATTACCCTTTTCTTTCATCTTTCATTGTTCATCCTTTCGCAAGTTTCCCCACCACCCCTTTTCAAGCTTTCGGTAAGCTTAAACCCATCCCTATAACAAGCCTTGTTTATTCTTGGCTGTGGTATGCATCATCTTGGTATTAGAGCGAAGGTTTCATTTGAGCTATAGTTGTTTGTTTTGAAAGTTTTGTCTACACTTTATTTTATGTATATGAAACATAGTAAGTTATTATGTTTATTTAGCTATTGTGTTTTGTTAGTCGTTAAGCTTCTGGTTTGGAGGAAGTATGTTGTATGGTTTAGAGAGGTAGTGCTAACTGTAACACTTAACTGAGGAGTTTGAAATGTAAAAGAATGACTGATCCAAGTGTTAACATTAGTGTTAAGGATAACAACAGTGGTGTAGTCTACCATGGCCAACAATTTCGAGATACTCCAAAAAGTACAGATGAGAGACTTGATGAGGTGGTTAACCTCTAAGTGGATTTAACCCGAGTTGTCCATGCATTGGCTTATCGACCTGCTAAAGCCATACCTAACACCCCACAAGTTGCCAGACCTACTAGAGGTCAAAACCTAGCTCAACAAGTTCGAGATGGAGGAGTGAGGAGAAGAATTGACTTGGGAGATCTAGGAGAAGAGGACGAAGAAGAGTATTATGAAGAGGAAGAGCGAACTCGAGCACCCCATGCATCCAACCAAATGAAGCTTCAGATTTTGAGCTTCAATGGATTTGGAAGTGCGGATGAATACTTGGACTGGTAGGAGAAGATAGAATGTATATTTTACTATTACCAAATGAAGATTACGAGAAAATAAGAACTACTGCTATTAAGTTCTTCAGGTATGCTATCATGTAGTGGAAGAATTTCCAGACTATAAGGAGACGAGAAGGATATAGAAAGATTAATACTTAGCCTAAGATGAAGAGAATGCTTAGAAACAGATTTGTGTCAGATAAAAATTTGCAAGATACTTTTACTCAGCTTTAGGAGTTGAGATAAGGAGGCCGAACTATTGACGAATATATTCAAGAATTTCAAATGCTTGTGATTCGTTGTGAAGTAGAAGAATCACCTACGCGAACGGTCTCTAGGTTTCTTACGAGCTTAAGGAGTGACATCTGAAACATTGTAGAACTCTGATGATTCACCATGATGGATGAAGTCATATGAATTGCTCAATGAATGGAAAGGTAAAGAAGAAGTTGAATGTTGACCCAACTATCAACTAGTCGACTTGTTTAGGGGAACTACTGAGGTCAGCCGAGTACCGATTCGATCAAATGAGGGGATGTCAGGACTGACCAAAAGGGTCGATCAGAAAGTGACGCGCCAACCCGACTCGAACTTATAAGAAAGGGTAAGGATCTTGTAGGAAGATGAGTCAGATCAAATGCTTCAAATGCTAAGGATTTAAACATATGGCTGCGCAATGCCTGAACCAAAGGACTATAATCATTAAGGGAGATGTCCTGAAGCTTAAAATTAACAATACTGACCAGGAACATAAGGAGGAGAGCACTACTGAGAAAGAAGCCTCTCAAGAGAATAAACTGATCAAAGAGGATGTGTTTGTTGAGGACTTGCATCAATTGATCCTGGTTGTCTGAGGTGTAATGAACTTAGAACCCTCACATAAGGAGGAGTAGAGGGAGAACTTGCTTCATATCACTTGTAGGGTGAATGATTAGGTGAGCGCACTAATTTTAGATAGCGAAAGTTGCACCAATGTAATATGAGCCAATCTGATCATAAGGTTGAAGTTGTCAACTATTAAACATATGAGGCCATACAAGTTGCATTGGTTGAGTGAGAAGGAAGCACTACATGTCACCCAACAGGTACTATTACCAATAACTATTGGAAAATAATCCTACGAGATTCTCTATGATGTACTACGTATGTGCACTTCACACGTGTTACTTAACCAACCAAGGCTATTTGATAGAAGGGTTATCCATGATAGATACAAGAACATGTATGTGTTCAAGAAGGATAGTAGGAAGATTATGCTAAACCTAATGCCATCGAGAGAAGTTAATAAACTATAGACAAAACTTGCTTGCAGATCAAAGAAGACTTTGATGATGAGTAGAGCCGAGCTCTAAAAGGCCATTAAAGCTGACGTGCTGACCCTTATATTGGTCAGGCGCCTATTAGAGTTAAAGGAGCGAGGTGAACTACCCCTGGAAATGAGAAGTTATTAAATGAATATGCTGACCTATTTCCAAAATAGTTGCTTGAGAGGTTACCCCTATCTGAGGCATTAAACGTTGCATTGACTTAATATCCGACGCTACCTTACTAAATAAGCCAGCTTATTGAATGAGTCCCAAATCGGCTTTTGAGCTCTAACAACATACAAAGAGGATATGTAAGGGAAAGTCTTAACCCTTGTACCGTTTTGGCGCTTCTAATGCCAAAAAAGGATGGTACTTTGCGAATGTATATTGACAGCCAAGTAGTGAACAAGAAAACAATCAAATACAGGTATCCAATCCTTAAGTTGGAAGACATGCTAGATGAATTTAATAAAGCTAAGATTTTCTACAAGATTAATTTGAAGTCCGGTTATTATCAAATTTACATGAGGCCTAAAGATGAGTGGAAGACTACGTTCAAAACTTAGTATGGACTCTATGAGTGGATGGTCATGCCATTTGGCTTGTCGAATGCTTAGAGCACTTTAATGCAATTAATGAACCATGTGCTAAGAAATCTAATGGGGAAGTGTGTTGTAGTGTACTTTGATGACATTCTGGTGTATAGTGCTGACATGTTGAATTATTATGAACATCTCTATACCATGTTGAATGTCCTCTGTACTGAGAGATTATTTAGCAATCTAAAGAAATATTGCTTTAGCTAGGAAGAAGTGGTATTCTTAGACTATGTAATACGTGGAGGAGGCTTACGAGTGGACGATAAGAAGATCTAAGCAATCGTCAAGTAGTTAACTCTTATTACTTGTGCTGAGGTGAGAAGTTTCCATGGATTGACTTTCTTCTACAGAAGATTTATAAGGAATTTTAATACCCCTACATACCCTTCACTAAGCTGATGAAGAAGAACACCAACTTTAAATGGGGAGAGAAAGAGAAAAGGAGGAGAGAAGCTTTGTTGAAGCAAAAGAAATGTTAACTTCGCCCTTGTACTAGCTTTACCTGACTTTGAGAAGCTATTTGAGTTGGAATGTGACGTATCAAGCATTGGGATAAAAGTTGTCCTAATGCAGGAGAGTTGACCAATTGCCTATTATAATGAGAAGCTAAGGGGATCTCAACTAAATTACTCTGTGTATGACAAAGAACTCTTAACATTGATCGACCACTACAAGTCTATTAACACTATCTACTGTCGAGAGAATTTGTCATCTATATTAACCATAAATCTCTAAGGTATCTCTAAAGTCAAACGAAGTTGTCGAAGCGACAAGTAAAGTAGGTCGAATTCTTTGAAGGATTTAATTTTGTAATAAAATACAAGTAAGGAAAGAGCAATATGGTTGCAAATAGTCTTTTGAGAAGATATGTACTTATGTTTGAACTACAGACTAGACTGTTTGGGTTTGCAAACATTAAAGCACAGTATTTTAGGGATCCACACTTTGGACCCATACTTGCATAATGTGTTGATGAAAGGATAGTGGATGAGTATCATGTGGAAAATGGATACTTGTTTCAAGGAGAGAAATTATACGTACTAACCTATTCATTACAGGAGTTACTTATTAGGGAAACTCATAATGGAGGACTCTTTAAACATTTTAGGGAGAGAAGGACGTATGAGTTGTTGAGTGGCTATTTTTTCTAGCCGAGGATGAGGCGAAATGTGCCTTAAGTTATTGAAGGTTGTACCATATACAAGAGGGCTAAATGCCAAGCTAAATAAGGGAAAGCAATGCCTTTGCCTATTCTGATGTAATACCTTAGGATTGCAAGTTAATTCAATAACCCTAAGATCCAAACCCCTAAATTTAGGGCATTGGGCTAAGTTATTGGTTTTTTTTTTTAAACTTTACAGTAAAGTTAGAAAAGTTAGATGAAGTAATTCAAGTAAAGTCAATTTCTCAAAATAAGCTATATAAAAATTTTAATTTAAGAGAAATGTCAATTTATCGATAAAGTTGATAATCGTAAAATTTGAATTTTTAGATTTAGCAAGATATTAGAGATAAGTTAATTAATTTTCAAAAATAATAAATGAAGTTGAATTATACATAATATACATGTATTACATGTGATATATATTATACGTATTAAATATATACATATAATAATAAATTATCAAAATTAGGTAAAACAATGTAAAATAATGGAAAATTAATAAAAAAATTTGCATGATGAGTCACCAAATGATGTATCAAGCTATGATTAATTGCAAATGATGAGTTAACACTTGGTTAAGAAGAGAATTACACATAATACCTAGGAAAATGTGAAATTGACATGTTTAATTTTACTTTTTTACATACAAAAATCCTAAAACCTTTAAATAGGGCTCCAAATATAATTTACAATATTTTGGGAACTTAAAAACACAAGAACATAATTTTATGAAATTCGAAAAAATAAAAGAATATAGTAGGAAAATATGGTGAATTACGTTTTTTAAGGCTATAAGAAACCTGATAAGGAGCCACTTAGGACTTAAAGTTGCGGTGAAGAGAGAAAGTGGGCTGACATAGGGTGTTGGCTAGAGTACCGTGCATTGGTGAGTTAAATTTTACTACCTAATTTTCATTCATTTACTAAAAATATCAAATTAGCTTAGAAAATTATGAAATTTGGTTTTCCCAAGTTATTTTACATGTAATTTCATGTAGTAATTTTATTTTCTTAAAATAACATTGATTTATGGTACTTGCTTAAGAACATGCCCTATTTAGATGAATTTCAAATAAATTTTTTAAAATATTAAATAATGTTACTTTGGCTTGAAAATTTTTGTATAACACATTTATATAATGTATTAAATTTCAATAGTAAGAACTTTTGAAAATATCTATGTTTACTATTTTTTATAATTATTTTGAATAAAACTACTAATTTTATCGAATTATTGAAATAATTAGTTTTTGATAAAATTAATGAATGAGCCCCACATGTTTAGACTTATGGATGTTTATAATGACATTTGGAATATTCAATTTTTATCTCACTCAAAAATTTATTTATTTTCCTTAATTTTCTGTAATTTCGAGCTAAAATCGTTATTTTCGTAAAAATGGATAATAGCCAATTTACTACAATTGATGATCAATAACTAAGCTACATATTTTATGAGCCTATATAATTTTTCGTGAAATTAACCGGGCTTGTATACTATTTATTATGTATTTTTCTAGTATAAAATTATATATTAGCTTAACGTGTAATATAATAACTAGTACTATTAGAATGTTTATTAAATTTGTGTCAAATGAACACTTTAGGGTATAATAAGTGTTGCTAGAAAAGTTTGGAAAGTATAATTTTTAAGGTTTTTAGTTCAATAATAAAGCTTATTTGGATCAATTATTGAGTTAGGGTAGCGCATGGTTGAGTTATAATGCGAAAGGGGATTTTTGGATATTTGGCAATATTGATTAGTCTTGATTCTTAATATATATCAATAGCACTCAAAATAAAAATCGTGATGATATAAAGTTTACTGAAATCGAATAATAAATGAGTAAGATATGGTCAAATGAAGTTTAAAAACGCAAAAATGAAAACTTATAACAGTTCGGGTTGAACCTATACTTGATTTGAAGGTTGTATTATATTTTCATAGGTTTGATAAGTAAGGAAGGACCACGTAGCAGAGTTTAGGATTCTGCGCTATTATTGAGTCCAGGTAAGTAGATCTAACTCATGCTTAGAGTAGATATATTGCTACTCATAATACTGTATACTATTTAATGCTGTGTTAATTGAATATGGATATATCTTAGGTGAATTAATATGCTACTATAACAAATGTTGATGTGTTGATTTTGAATGATAGTAATTGTATTCTGTTTAAATTGTTATGTTACTATGTTGGTGATGATTTGTATTTACGAATGATTGTGCTAACTAAGGAAGTTAAGTGATTGCTAACTTAATCTTCTAGGTGTTCACCTAAGTGAATCCTAAGTAAGATATTAGAATTCCGCAAAGGAGAGTTTGATAACTAGAATTAGATCACTAGGTTGAATAAAACTGAAAGACAAGTTGTGCTGAGTGATATACTTGAGTTATTATTGCATATCATAGCACAAAAAGGGACCTACAGGTCAAAATTTTCAGAATGAGGCTTCTAAATAATCATAGAAAAAGCATGGATTTATGAACTCAATTTTTAGAAGCATATAGATTGCATTGCCCAAATATTGTGACTATTTCTATAGTTAAATTTAGTAGATTATAATGTGTGGTCTAATTTGGCAATATTGCCACTTTAATTTACTAGACTATAATATATGGTTTAATTTGGCAATGTTGCCGCCTTGATTTGGTGAATTATAGTGTGTAGTCTAATTTTGTAAAGTTGAGAGTCTTATTCTTAGGTAGCTCCTTATTACCCTTTTTGAAAATGGTAGATTACAATGTATAGTCTCATTTGGTGAGGGTCTTACTCTTAGGTAGCTCCTTGTTACTCTAGGTTCCTGGACATTGTATCCAGATGCCTGGTTATGTCAACTAATTGGAAGAAGTTATCTTAGGTAACTCCTTGTTACCATAGGTTCCTGGACGTTGTATCCAAATGCCTGGCTATATCGACTAATTGGAAGAAGTTTGGAGGGCATAAGATATCAATACTGATACATGCCACATACATGAGCATAACATGTTGCTTTGCTATCTGTAAATGCCTGGTTGGACGAATGCATATGTAAAGTTAAACTTGTTAGCTATGATTGAAATGTTTCAGTTGTGATATACAATATTGTCTATATTTATATTGTGTTGCGTGTTATCCACTCTTACTCAGCTTCAGTAGTTGAGGGGATAAAATATTTTATCCTCAAGTTAACCATATCATGAAAGGCCTAACGCTATGGGGGGCATATATATACTGAAAGCGTGAATCGGAGTCAGCAACTTTTGTATGGAGCTTGTACTAAGTCAAGGATCCTATTACTGTGAAGATGACAAAGGAAAAACCTAGTTTATGTTTTGATATAAATATTATGTTGTACACTTAAGTTGTAACTAGAAATCCAATTGAACTCCGATGTAGAAATTCCTTTATTATGTAAACAATGTTGTCTTTTGATGAATAAGTAGGTTGAGTTAAGTTTTCAATAGGTATTCCTATGTGATGGTGGATCCCGTGCTATGCCGAGATGTAACATTCGACAAGACCTTGGACTGAGTTGAGCATGGACTTTGTTATCGGGCTACTTCGAACTGCTTGAGGCAAAGATTTTGTAATGGTTATTATAGATAGGCTCAGTAAGATGACACACTTTGTACTCTACTCTAAGACTAAAGATGCTTCAGCTATTACTTTTCTTTTCTTGTAAGAAATTGTTCGGTTACATGGCATGCTAAGAAGTGTACTATCAGATAGAGATTCAAAATTCTTGAGCCATTTCTAAAGGACTCTTTAGCGATAAATAGGGACTAAACTGCTGTTCAATACCTCTTATCACCTCCAAATGGATGGCCAAATAAAGGTAGTTAATCGTACTTTGGGATTGCTACTCCAAGCTACAATAGGCAAGAACTTAGCTTATTGGGACGTCTGCTTGCCAGTGGTCAAATTTACCTACAACCGAACAGTACATGACACTACTAAGCAAACCTCCTTTGAAGTTGTCTATGGTTTTAATCCTAAGTTGCCTCTCGACCACACCTTTGTGCCTATATCTAAGCAAGAAGACCTTGACGCAAGAGCCAAAGTATTGTCCCTTCAACACATCTATGACAAAGTTACTCATTAGATCGATTAAGTCACCAAAAAAAATGTGAGAGAAGACCAAGGGTAAGATGGATTAACAATTCTAGCCAAGAGACTTGGTGTGGCTGCATCTAAGTAAGGAAAGGTTTTTGAGTAAGAGAAGAAATAAGCTATTTGTAAGAGCTAAATGACCTTTCAAAATCCTTTAGCAGATCAATGACAATACATACAAGTTAGAGCTGCTAGTAGATTATGGGGTTTTGGACACCTTTAATGTTGCCAACCTTAGTCCATATCACCTTAACAGAGAACTAAGCGAAGACCAGTTGGATTTAATCCCAAATCTAAATAAACCCGGAGGGAATGATAGGAATTTGACTACTAAACCTTGAACCTAAAGTCAAGCCCGAGGGCTAAAGGGATTGGCAAGGTGAATCTTTCTATTCTAACTGACTCTTGTTGATGCCGAGTATCTCCTTACCAATCAACTCTACATGCCAAGTCATATGATTGCCCATTTCTTAGAAGTTTTGTGTCGAATAGAAGAATGTTGAGACAACAGCCAGACCTCACGTGCTTACTCATTCATGTCCGAGCTGACCATTTACTCGGCATCACTCTTGCTAAGAGGACGAGAGTGCGACCCTAGACTAATCCTCAGTCACCTTTGCTCGAACAAGCAATATGCCCGTACTCTTTTGTCTACATTCTCTAATGGCATTACCAATGCATCTCTGCTACGCGTAGGATTTGCTATACTAGTTATTATTTTTCTTGAATATTCATTTTTATTCTTTGGTATTCTTTGTACATTTATTCTTTAGGATAATACCCTTTTTGTTTTTTCTCTTTTAGGCAAGTTGTCCTAACTTATTGGGTATAAATACCTCTTCTACATGTATCTGCAAACAATAAGAATTATCATCAATACACTAAATATTCTTTCTCTGGTAAATACTGTTTATTTCCTCTCGTTTCACTCTTATCCTAACCCTTAAGTAAGGTTAAGTGGTGAGTAAACTCACTGGACCATCTATGCGTTATATCAAGTTATGTCGTAAGTGCTCGGAAGTTCCACTGGTGTGTAATATCCTTTGGAGCCGTTCATGGCTTTGCTTACCCTTTTCTTTCATCGTTCGTCCTTTCGTGAGTTTCCCTACCATCCCTTTTCAAGCTCTCGATAAGCTTAGACTTATCTTTACGACCAATCTTATTTATTCTTGACTACAGTACGCATCATAATTAATGAAAATAAACAAAGTTTAATACTTGCCCTTGATCCTTAATTTGATTATTGTCATTTATTGTTAAATTTTAGAAATTGTATTTACCTCCTTTCAATCATATAATAGTAAAGCAGTATATACTTCTCTCTCTACATTTTAGAAAGAGATTTTCTCTCCCTTCATGGGTGATATCTACACCAGGTGTTAACTTGATTCATCTGATTTGTTTAGATTCTTTCAATTTTATCATTATTCCCTCCTATTGATTTACTTTATCTTATGTTGGTGTCCATTTTGTTTTCTTTTAGTCTCTTTACTCTCTCTATAATCTATTGTGTTTTGTTTGTATCGTAAGTCCTTCACCGTAAGTCCATCACCATCGTCTGATTCTTTTCCTTTTGTCGTTTACCTGGTCTTTCTCTTATATTTTGATCTTGAGTCTTCTGTTTTATTGTCTTATATACTTTCCCAGTAGGGTGACTTTACTGAATTTCCTTTTCTCTTGTAGGATTGCCGATTGTCTCGTAAATGGATCCTCAACGGAACAATAATTTAGATGAAGAGACTGTTGAAATTCTAGATTTGGTTTTTGATAACAGCTAGGAAGTCTCTCATATGGTGGGTGAAGTTATTACTAACAGATTTTTAAACAAGAATGGCGTCATCAACGTGCTTAAGAGGGCATGGGACAGGTTTGGGAGTTTACGAATCTCTTGTCTTAGAGAGAACATCTTTTTTATTTCCGTGGCAGATTGTAAGATTATTGAGCGTATTATGAATATGAGCCCATAGACTATAATGGGTTGTCCTATTATTATCAGAAAATGGGAGCTTCAGCAAAAAATTAAAGACATCGATTTCTCTGATATATGATTTTGGGTTCAAATTCACGGGCTTCCCATATCTATGCTGCTATGTAAAAACGCTGAGAAAATAGGAGAGAAATTAGGAGGTCCTAAGGTTCATGATTGTGATGCTCTCAGGTAGGATTACTTACGGGTCAAGATATTTTTCAATGTGTCAAAACCATTGGTAGACGCTATGTGGATTAAGGGAGTTGATGGCGACAAAGTGAGAATTCATTTCAGAAATTAAAGATTGGGAGAGTTTTGTTATGCTTGTGGTGTCCTCGGGCATTTGGAAAACAAGTGTCCTTATCTTCTATGAAAGACTTTTAAGTCAAAATATTTTGGCCTATGGTTAAAAGCTTCCTTCGATACTCCTTCGAGTTATGGTTCAGTAAGGAAGACGGTAGATTCTACTCCTCGGTTAACTGTGAATATGCCGAATAAGGAAATAAATGATAATAAAGGAAAAGGAATAATAGAAGCACAAACTCAAGAGAATTAGAATGAGGCACGCAAATCTATCCATGGGTTAGAACAGTAGAGATCCCCATGCTTTGGAGTGCTTTTGAGCCTTATTTAGTAAATGGGCTTTTTAATAACTTGAGAAATCCTTTGGACTTGGTTTTAAGATTTTATCTTAAACTCAAAATACTCTTTGAGATCAGATTTACAATTTTGATTTATAGTCCTAGGGCTAACAACCACTTCATGGGCTCTTTAGTGGGCTTAAGTTATTAAATGGACTTGTTTTTGGTTCAACTCAAAACTGGTCACTTCCTCGGGCTTAGAGAGTGTTTTGTGGGCTTCTTGAAAGTCTTAAAAAAACTCTTATGAATGTGTCAAGTTGCTGGTCAAAAATTTAAAGGCGGTTCAACTTGACATTTGAGGCTTGTTTTGGAAGTTTTAAGCTTGATTTTAAGTTTTAAGCTTAATATACTTATCATACTTACCTTGATTAGTCTTTTTACCTTGTTTACTTACTTTTATCATATTTTTAAGTGTCTTTTAAGGGTGTTTCAGATCTGGTCGGTTTATATATGAGGGCTTCCGACTTGGTTTTCCAACTTGTTTTATCAATTTCCTTAAGTTTCGGTGTTAGATTATGAACTTAAACTACTTGTATTCAAATCTTAACTTAACTTTTCTTCCGTGGGATGATTCTTTAGCTCATGCCTTACACGAAAAATAGAAGATCTCATACTTATTACAACTTCCATATCATAGCTCATGTCATACAAAATTGGTTTCCTCATTGATTTTTCTTTAACCTAAGTTTAGATTTGAGCATGTTTAGCTTAATGGAAATAAAATCAACACTAAAATGATCTTTGAATCCTCACATCCAGCATGTTCATCTTTCATTCAAGTTCTTGTTTCAAGATTTTCTCAACTTAAAATCTTCCATTCAAAATGTTAAACAAGTATCTTTACAAAACACCAACTTTACATGCTCATATTTCAACTTTACGCAAAAGTTTCATGAGTTTGTTTCTTAGGATGGTCTTTGATGTTATAACAACTTATAATCATACTCATATCTTCAAGAAATCAAAGTCTTCTAACATAAACATTAACCTACTAACATAAGAAATACTTACTCGTCCTTAAAGCAAAGTATGATGGTTGTGCACAAAGGTTCCATTTAAGCTCTTAACCTTACTTCCTTCTTTTGCACCTTTTTGGAAACCTGAGTTGTTTGATCCTTTGGAGTAGGGTTTGTGGAAGGTTCTAAGGGTTTTAAAGGAGCTTAGATGTTGGAAGAAAAAGATACAAGAAAAGAAAATGAAAGGGCCATGAGTGGAGCTTAGAAGTGGCGGCCAAATGAGAGATTTTGTGGGGTAAGGTTGATTCCTCTTTTGTATTGGTTTCAAGTGAGAGAAAGAGGAAGTGGAAATGAAATTGAAAGTGAGAGGAATGAAGGAAAGAGTGGCCAGTTGGGAATGGGAGGGAATGTGTGTTTAAGATGTCTTGAAATTGTTGTCTTGTAGCTTACACAAAAGTCAACAATTGCAACTGTTGATGATGTAAGCATTAAGGAGTGAATAGTAGTGTTTAAGAGAAAGTGATTGATGGGTGAAAGATAAGAGCATGGCCCCCCTCTTCTTCTTGTTCAAACTGGCCATGGAGTGTCTTTTAAGGCGTGGAATTGTCTTGTCTCATTTAATGAAGTTAAGCATGTGGAATCTTATGAAAATTTGTTCATATGTAGTATAAGAAAAGGGGTGATAAGGAAAGTATCTTATTACTATATTTTGATAAGTTATTAATTGATAAATGATTCCAACTTTCAATTGATAAGTCATCTAAGGTGATTGATTGGTTTACTTATTTATATGTAAGGCTTAGACATGAAGATAAGGGCATGGTCTTATAGGAAATTGTTTTAGGGTTTTCATCTTACATTGTTTTGTAATTTATGATTTGATTCTTATAAAATTGTGAAATTTTCTAAAGTTGAATGAAATTATTCAAATTAAATTAACGATTAGTCACTTAAGGTCAAAAGTCCCTAATTGTTTTAGGGTTTAGGGTCTTAGGTGACTTAAGAGCTCGTAGTTCTTCAAGCTCAAGTTTTATCGATAATTGGTTTTTGAATTGGAAAGATTTAATTTGTTTCTAAATGTAAACTTAAGTTCTTAGTTTCGTTGATTCTTGGGAACGTTCAAAAAGTACTCTTAGTCAAATCATAGGCCCACTAAAAGTAAGGTTTATAAGTCCATTACAACAAATATAGAATCTTTCCCTTTAGATATCCGTGACAACCCTAGGACAGAGTCCATGTTGAGGTTGGCTCAAGGTAAAGTTGGCATCAGTAAGGACATATATTCTACATTAGGTTCTCTCTTCCCTTAGCTCGCTTACATTGCTCATAATTACCAACTACATTATGGACATCCATGACCAAACCAAGCCAGTAAAAGTTTTTGATAGGAATTAGGCTATTGGGCTTTTGACCCGTAGCTGAGCCCGAAGACTAAAGAGGCTAGCAAGGTGAATCCTCATACTCCAACTGACTCCTGTTGAAGTCAAGTATCACTTTGACGAGTCACTCTACATGCCGAGCTGAACGACTGCTTATGTCTTGGAGATTGTGTACTGAATTAAAGAATGCTGAGACATCTACCAAACCTTATGCACTTACTCATGTCTAAACAACTACTTGCTCAGCATTATCCTTATTGAGAGGTTAAGAGAGAGACCCTAAACTAATCCTTAGTCACCCTTGCTTGGATAAGCAATATAATCGTACTCTTTTGTCTACATCCTTCAACAGCCTTACCAATATATCTCCACCACGTATAGAATCTATTACACTAATTATTGTTTTTTTGAATATTCATTTTTACCCTTATATTCTTTGTACATTACTCCTTTGGGAAATACCCTTTTTTCTCTTTTCCCCTTTTAGGTAAGTTACCTTAACTTATCAAGTACAAATACCCTGTACTTGTAACCGGAATCAGATTATCATTAATACACTAAATAGTCTTCCTCTCATAAACACTAATTGTTTACTTTCATTTCACTCTTACCCTAACCCTTAAGCAAGGCTAAGTAGTAAGTAACCTTACTAAACCAATTTGTACGTCATATTGAGTTGTGCCATGAGTCCTCAAAAGTTCCATTAGTATGTCATATCCTTTGGAGCTATTCGTGGGTTTTGCTTACTTTTCATTCTTTTGTACATTCTTCATCACCCTTTTCAAGCTTTTGGTAAGCTTGGATCCATTTCGCTTGAGTTTTAGTAGATTGTTTCGAAGTTTTGTCTATACTCTGTTTTACGTATATGAAATAAAGTAAGTTATTATGTTTGTTTAATTGCTGTATTTGCTGGTTGTTAAATTTCTAGTTTACAAAAGTGTTTGCTGAAACTCCTAATCGAAGAGTTTGAAAACTAAAATCTATTAGAGAAAATGACAGAACCAAGTGTTAACATTGGAGTTGGAGATGACAATAGTGGAGTTGTCTACCATAACCAACAGTCTCAAGGTAAACCTAGGAGTATTAACGAGAGACATGATGAGGTGGCTAACCTCTTAGTAGATCTAACTTGAGTTGTTCATGTGTTGGTTTATCAGCTTGTTGAAGCCGCACATAACACCCCATAAGTTGCTTGACTTGCGAGAGGTCAGAACCCAATTCAATAAGTTCAAGGTAGAGGAGTAGGCAGATGAGTAAGGAGAAGGATTAACTTGGGAGATCTTGAAGAAGAGGATGAAGAAGAGTATTACAAAGAAGAAGAGCGAGTTTGAGCACCTAAAGCATTTGACCATGTAAAGCTTCGGATTCCGAGTTTCAATGGGTATGGAAGTATGGATGAATACTTGGATTAGGAGGAGAAGGCGGAGTGTATTTTTTATTATTATTAGTATGAAGATTACAAGAAAGTGAGAATTGCTACTGTTGAGTTGGCCTTCTTTTGCATTTTTCTGGTAGCTTGGTCTATTTGTTGAGTAACTTTGTTGTAAATGTGTTGAAGAGATTGTGCTCGAGCTCTCGTATCAAGGTCTTCTTGTTTGGATTTAGGTATAGGGGTGTGATTGAGGGGCAACTTGGGATTGAAACCATAGACAACCTCAAAGGGGGTTTGCTTGGTGGTGTCATGTATTATTCGGTTGTAAGCAAATTCGACCATTAGTAAGCAGATATCCTAATTAGCCAAGTTCTTGCCCACTGTAGCTCGGAGCAATGATCCTAAAGAACAATTGAGTACCTTTGTTTAGCCATTCGTTTAGGAGTGATAGGAAGTATTAAATAGTAGTTTGATCCCCATTCGTCACTATAGAATTCTCTAAAAATGGCTTAAGAACTTCGGGTCTCTATTTGATACTATAGTTCTTGGCACGCCGTGTAGCCTAACAATTTCCTATAAGAAAAGAGAAGCAAGCCGAAGCATTGTTAGCCTTGGAGCAGGGCACAAAGTGTACCATCTTATTGAACCTATCTACGAAGACCATTACAAAATCTTTACCTTGGGCAGTTCATAGTAATCTGAGAACAAAGTCCATGCTTAACTCAATCCATGGTTTTGTCAGAACAGGTAAAGGCATTGCTTTCCCTTACTCAGCTCGACATTTAGCCCTCTTGCATACGACATAACCTTTTACAACTTGGTACACGTCTTGTCTCATTCTTGGCCAGAAGTAACGACCATTCAACAACTCATAGGTCCTTCTCTCCCCAAAATGCCCGAAGAGTCCTCTATTGTAGGCTTCCCTGATCAGTAATTCCCTTAGTAAACAAGTCAGCACACATAATTTCCCTCCTTGGAACAAGTATTTGTCCTTTATATGATACTTATCTATTGTCCTCTCATCGACACAATGCGTAAGTATTGGTCTAAAGTGTGGATCCCCAGCATACTGTTCCTTAATGCTTACAAACCCAAACAATCATGTCTGTAGCTCGGTAAGGAGCGCATGTCTTCTTGAAAGAGCATCTACAACTACGTTGCTCTTTCCTTGTTTATAATTTATTACGAAATTAAATCCTTCAAGGAATTTAACCCATCTCGCTTACCGCTTTGACAACTTTATTTAACTTTAGAGGTATCTCAAGGACTTAAGGTCAGTATAGATGATAAATTCTCTCGACAGTAGATAATGCTACCATACTTGCAATACTCAAATCAGTGCTTCGAGTTCTTTGTCATACACAGAGTAGTTTAGTCAAAGTCCTTTAAGCTTCTTATTGTAGTAAGTAATTTGTTGACCTGCTTGCATTAGGACAACACCTATTCCAATGCTTAACGTGTCACATTCTAGCTCAAATACTTTCTCGAAGTCTAGCAAAGATAGCAAAGGTGTAGAGGTCAATCTTTCTTTTACCTTTGCAAAGCTTCTCTCCTCCTTTTCTCTTCATTGGAAATCGGTGTTTTTCTTTGTTAGCTTAGTAAGTGGTGTTGTAAGGGTACTGAAATTCCTAATGAATCTTCTGTAAAAGGAAGTTAGTCCATGAAAACTTCTCACCTTAACACAAGTAATGGTAGTCGGCTACTCAATGATTGCTCAGATCTTCTCATTGTCCACTCCTAAGCCTCACCTCAGCAAGGAAATATTTTTTAGCAAGAGGAGGAATAAGCTATCTGTAAGAGCTGAAGGACCTTTTAGAATCCTCCAGAAAATCAATGACAATGCCTACAGGTTGGAGCTACTTGAAGATTATGGGGTTTCTTATACCTTCAACATTACCGACTTTAGTCCATATTACCCTGATGGAGAACTAATTGAAGATTGTTCGAATTTGATCCCAAATCCAAATTAACCCAGAGGGAATGACATGAATTAGGTTACCGAGCCTTTGACCTGCAATCGAACCCAAGGACTGCAAGGGTTGGCAAGGGAAATCCTCCTGCTCTAACTGACTCTTGCTAAAGCCGAGTATCTCTTTGACAAGCCACTTTGCGTGTCAAACCAAAAAGCTACCCATCTTTCAAAGATTGTGTGTCAAATCAAAGAATGTCGAGACATCTACTAAACTTCATGCACTTACTCATGTCTGAACCGACCACTTACTCGGCATCACCCTTACCAAGAGGCCGAGAGAGAGACCTTGGACTAATCCTCAATCACCCTTACTCAGAGAAGTAATCTGATTGTACTCTTTTGTCTGCATCCTCCAACGGCCTCACTAATACATCTCCACCATATGTACCGGATCATGTGTAGAATCTATTACACTAATTATTATTTTCTTCAATATTCATTTTTACCCTTATATTCTTTATACATTACTTCTTTGGGAAACATCTTTTTTTTTTTTTTTTTATCTTTTCTCCTTTTAGGCAAGTTGCCCAACTTATCAAGTATAAATACCCTATACTGGCAGCTGGAATTGGATTACCATTAATACACTGAATATTCTTCCTCTTGTAAACACTAATTGTTTACTTTCATTTCACTCTTATCTTAACCCTTAAGCAAGGCTAGATGGTGAGTAATCTCGCCGGACCAATTCATACATCACATCAAGTTGTATCGTGAGTCCTTAGAAGTTCCATTGGTATGTCATATACTTTGGAGCTGTTCATGGGTTTTGCTTACTTTTCATTTTTTCGTAAATTCCCCATCACCCTTTTCGAGCTTTCGACAAGCTTGGACTCATTTAGCAATCGGCATTGTTTGTTCTTAGTCACAATATGCATCAGTTTTCCTTCAACAAATTAGTTGTTTTGGTCTCTCCGAAATGACTATATAACCCATTACTATGAGCTTCCCAGACTAACAATTCATGTGTAGAATAGCTTGGTATACACAGCCTTTCATCCTTAAACAGGTAACCACCCTTAAGATAATGCCCCTTAATAACAACTTCATCCTTGCCCTGCTCTATGATAAGGCCGAAATGAGGATCATGAACATGCTGCTCAGTAATGAGTGAGAATCTTAATAATTTTATCTGCAAAGTGGTCAATAAGGTTTGCTATTGTGACAGGGTGTTGGCAACCACATTTACGCTTCCCTTCTTGTGTCGGATGATGTATAAGAACCCTTCCATAAACTCCAACCACTTATCTTATCTTTTCGAAACTTTGTTCTAACTCCCAAGATGCTTCAAAGGCTCATGGTTTATATAAATAACAAACTCTCATGGCAACAAATAGTGTTACCAAATAGTAAGGGCTCGATAAAGAGAGTATAACTCTTTCTCATACACAGAATAGTTCAGGGCAACACCACTAAGCTTCTCACTATGGTAGGTGACGGGTCGTTGCTCCTGCATTAGGATAGTACCAATTTCATCTCTCGATGCATCACATTCTAATTTGAAGGGCTTGTCAAAATTTGGTAGTGATAAGATAGGCGTTGAGGTGAGCTTCCTCTTGATTTCTCAAAAGCTCTACTAAGCTTGGTCATTCCATTTGAATCCTTCACTCTTCTTTGTCAGGTCGATCAAGGGGGCGGCTATTGTATGAAGTCCTTAATAAATTGCCTATAGAAAGAAGCTAGGCCATGAAAACTTCGGACCTCAGTGACATTTTTCGATGTTGGCTACTCTAGAACAGCTCGAATCTTCTCCTCATCTGCTTGAATTCCTTCCCCTGACACCACAAACCTTAGGAAAATCACCTCATTCTAACAAAACGTACACTTCTTCAAATTCCTATATAACTTCTTAATCCGCAAAATGTCAAATACTTACCAGAGATGTTGAACATGGTTGTTCAGGTCAGCAATGTATACCAGTATGTCATTAAAGTACATGACCATACGTCTTTTGATCAAAGGGCACATCACATGGTTCATCAACCTCATGAATGAGCTCAGTGTATTAGTTAGTTTGAATGGCATAACCAACCATTCGTAAAGTCTATGCCTAGTTTTGAAGGCAGTTTTCCACTCATTGCCTAGTCTCATACGAATTTAGTGGTAACTACTTTATAGATTAATCTTCAAGAACATCTTGGCACCATGAAGCTCATCCAACATGTCATCAAGCCTCAGTATTGAATATCTGTACTTGATAGTAATATGATTGATTACTTGGCTGTCGATGCACATATGCCGTGAACCATCTTTCTTTGTAACAAGTAGAGCTGGTACTATGCAAGGGCTTATGCTCTCCTTCACATACCCTCGCTCTATGAGTTCATCTACTTACCTCTTCAGCTTAGTAGCTTGCTTAAGGTTTATTTTGTATGTAGGTTGGTTCGGCGAGGTGGCACCTAGTGGTAGTGCCTAACTGTAAATCTATGCCGTGCTTTATGCCTTGACTGGAGGCAGTCTTTTTGGCAATTCTTCGAGAAACAAGTCGGAAAACTCATTTAGCAAGCTTCGGATCTCAGAAGGAAGATTCTCTAAAGCTCTCACCTCCAACAATCTTCAAACCAACAGGAACATAGGCTCATCGGCCTTCTTCTTAGCAGCTCGAAGCATGACTCATCATTAAGGCTTTCTTCTTACTAACTCGGGTAAGCTATTTATGGGTCTCATTTACTTGGGTCAATGTCATGGGTTGCAACATAATCTTTCTTCCATCTTTGACAAAGGCATAGATGTTCTTATATTCATCATAAGTAACACATCGGTCAAATAACTAAGGTCGTCCAAGTAGCAAATGTGAAGCTCCCATGGGGAAGACATCGCATACTATTTCGTCCTTATACACATTCTTAACATTGAACGGTACAGTTACTTATTTAGTCACATGCAAAGCACCTTATCATGAAGCTAACGCAGCTTATAAGGTCGGGGGTGTTTTAAGGTCAGTAGATTCAACCTCTACACAAAGGATTGGGCCATTACATTAGTGTAACTTCCTCTATCCACTATAACGGTGCACAATTGTCCATTAATGGTACACTTTGTATGGAATAAATTTTCTCTCTGATCTTCTTTGTAGTTTAGTAGGAACTCAGTACTCATCTTAGGACTAGGGTCATCACTTCTCCTTGGTTAGCATAGACACAGCTCTCTTCTTCCTCCTTGGCTTCTGCCTCCCCAACCTCCTTCTCCTCTTTAGGCTCACCCTCATCAATGCTATCTACTATATCTCCTCAGAGCACCATGACACATCGGTTCGAACATTCAGCAACCATGTGTTTGAAGCCTAAGCATGTAAAGCACTTGTCTAAACAATGTTAAAGTCTAGTAGTTTGTTCTCCTCATTATCCTGTTCAATTTCCCTTAACTCCAGCCTTCATCTAGTAGTTTGTTCTGCAACTCCTCTAGCTCGCTGAAGTCAAACTGGGCAATTGGCTTGGCTACCTTGGCCATAACCTCTCTCTTGAATATTTTTAAGAGGATTGTATGGTAGCATACCTTGAGGTTGTGGCCTATTAACTTGCATTACTATAACTAGACTCTCAATAAAGTTAGCGATTTTGTCAAGTTTATCATCAATTGACCTTAGGGTGTAACTACCATTATGATTATGACCAGGATGAGTACCATTACTTTAGTTATTGATAAAATCTTGAACACACAAATCTGACATGATACAATGTCTCTAAAATAGATTAATCAACATAATATACAGGAAAATAATGCTTTCCTACTGCTTAAAACTTCTACTAACACACCAACAATTTTAATACCCGATAATAACTTGAATAGAGTAAAAATGAACTTACTCTGCTTTCATAGTGAAAAACAGGGAAAGAACAAGGAAATCATACTTATCAACGCACAAATCTTCACTACACAGCTCATAATTCCAAACTTACTTTACATGAATATACTACAATAGTTACGGAAGGAAGACAACAACCACTAACAGCAAAGCGAACCAAAAACTTCATTGCAACTTCACACACTCCTTCTTAGAATCGTACTCTGATACCAATGAAGCTGATACATCTCTTGGGTTAGATACATAGAAAAGTACCACAATGAAGCGATCTAAAAGAAATAAAAGAAAACCTAGCAAAGCCTAGGCAACTACTAAATGGATATGATAAACCACTTGATCCTACTTGGCCTACAATTCACCAAATGTGACTCACTGGTCCAAATTGAAAGGTTACTCACCACTACTCTTTACTAAAGGGAATAGATAAGAGTTGAAGAATAATAAGAACACTAAGGTTACTTAAGGGAAACATGAATAATTTCTGTATTGATCATTGATTGTTTGCATACAAGTGAATAGGGGTTTATATATGCATCTACTAGAGTTACTTTACATGTATGAAAGATAAAAGGGGTATTATTACGATTAGGTTACATAAAACATACTAAAAGGGATAAAAGAGAAAGAATATTTAGTATGAAAAAGTAAGAATCAGTCTGGAAAGTTATGTCAGAAGATATGTATCGCTTGGTGGCTGGATAGTAGAAATATGATACAAAGTAGGCAAAAACAGAAGTGTTTGCAGTCAAGGGCTGACCCGATTTGAATCAGGTTGGGAGCTAATCAGTCTTATAGAGAAGTTAGCTAAACTAGAGTTAGATGTCTATGGTCAGTTCAGGACCTTAGCTTGACTAATCTTGAGCTATCTTTTAGAATAAAGCATCGCTACTGGGTAGGAGTAGATCTGATATACATGAGGACCTGACAACCAAGTTTGCAGGAGATCAGTTCGGAATAGGAATCCCCATCTCAGATATGGCTTTAAGTTAGTATTCTTTGTGCAAGTCCTTAGAGTCCTCTAGCTCGACTACGTGTAATTAGTCTAAGAGGCTGATTTTTATCTCTAATCCACTAAAGTTTTTACAAAAATACTTTTAGAACTATGTGGGCTTGATCTTAGCTAGTAGGTACATAGATACCTTAGGTGGCGCCAAAAAATACAATTTTTTTCCCAATTATCGAAACCCTTTCTTTTTATTTTGAAAAGAATTAAAACACCCTCTTATTTAATCATGGATCTTTTATGGTAATCCTATCGGGTTTTAATAAGATAACCCTCGAGCCCATTTCTTTGGTTTCCTTTTTTCTATTTTTTTTTTCTAAAAAAACCTATGAACTTGTAATCGAAATTAAAGTCTATTCACCTATGGGCTTTAGTTTCACTATTTTCCTAACTCAGTTAGGTGGTGACTCTATTGTTTTCGAATTTTTTTTTTTTAAATTTGAGCTTTTTCCTAATCCAATGAAGGAACTTATACTAGGTGACTCGGACTTAGTATAAGTTAGATTAGGAAAAAGAGGAAACCAAATTTTCAACTTGGTAAATTTATAAATACATTAAAAGTATCTTGGCAGATTATGCATAAATTACAACACTCCCACTTGCACTATTGCAAAGCACTATAGACTCTAAGTCCTAAGCTCCATACACGAGTCCCATGTTTTTACTAAGTTAATGTCTTTGTGAATAGATCAACAACATTTTCATCTATTGCTGCTTTACAAATCGACACATCACTCCTTTGAACTATCTCTCTAAGGATGTGAAAGTTTTGGAGCACATGTTTGGACCTTTAGTGAGACCTTAGTTCCTTAGCTTAAGCTATAGCTGCATTGTTATCACAATGTAGTGTAATAGGATTTGCAATGCTTGGAACCACTCCTAACTTGGAGATAAAATTTCTTATCTCAATAGCTTCTTTAACTACTTTAGAAGCCCCAATGTACTTGGACTTTGCTACAGAATATGTTACTGTCTCTTTTTTTGGAATTTCTCTAATAAATAACTTTACAGTTTAAGCAAAACACATAACCTTGTTGTGATTTCAAATCATCCTAATGATAGGAATCAGCCTACGACTATCTCCAGGCCAAGGCCAATATGTCACAAGTCCATGTTGATTCGTTTGAAGCCGAGGCAGGTGTGTCCTAAACTAATGCTGACCTATCCTAAGTAGAAGTTGACCTATCCTTGGCCAAGGCCAACTTGGTATGCTTGAAGTTGAGTTGATATAAGAAAACCAAAAGGAAGGAAAGAAACCATTTAGCACTAAGTATGTCGTCTGCCAAGGGGCCGAGAAACTAAGTAGTCGAGGCCTCAAGGCCAAACATCCATTCGGTATGGCATGGACAGACTAATGCCGACTAATTCTAGAACTCAGCAATTGTAGGCTAACCTCATAGGAAGCTTGGCCACGCATTGTAAGACCTCACTAACTCCGACCTGAACTAGGATATCTAATCGCCGACCTTAACCAGTTCAGATCTAACTCATTCCAAGATAACTCGGAGACCTGCATGCTGACTTCCCTATTGAACACATAGTTTACACACTCATAAATATTTTCCTTAACTTTATTTGTGGGCCTACTTTAGGGTTTAAGGCCTTTTATATTATTTATAGTTTTGCCACTAAGGTTTTAGAATTTACTATAAATAGCAACATTTGTAATTAGCTGTGACAGATTTTGAGATTTGGAAGAAAATCTAAATTGTAATCACATTTTGAACATTCCTTTTTAAGTAAGGATATTCTCAAGCTCTTTGAGCTTGCATTTATGATTATTGAGTGTTGATTAACTCTTTAATTTCCCCTTATGTTCTTATCAATCTTGACCTTAAGATTGTGGTGAACCCTTCATTTGAGTGAGTTAATAAGTTGCATCTAACTTTCATTTGAAACCTTGAGCTTGGGTTTGGTTTTCGTGAGTTGTATCAAAACTCTTTTTGAGCTCACCTCCTGATTGTTTTTGTGTTTTGGTGTATAATATCCATTCACATTTACAGCCAAAACCCCATTTTCACTTTATGTTCCTCATTCCCACTTGAACCATGAATTCCCAATCGTAGTTCATGTCCGTTGCGTGTTCGCGGCATTTCATATTAGCTTTACTAGTATCAAAGCTTTTGGTGAGACATACGTGAAAATGTTCATTAGAGTTAGTCCGTGTTATTATTTTCTACTAGTTTTTGTTGTCATGGTATTGTACTAGGTAATTGAGGTGAGTAACAGTAATTTTAGTAGTTGATTCTAGTTGCTGTAGTGTTTATCAATCGTGGGTAGCTATAGAAATTAAGTAGTAGTAATTTTTAAGTTGCTATTAATTGTATTTTGTTAGTAGTAGTGTTTTGGGAATTGTTTTAGTAGTAGTTCTAAGTTGAGTACATTACATGTCTATTCATTCCTCTCTATTGAGGTCACTATACAGACAAGAATGTCTGAAGATAGTATCAATAACAATGGAGATAGTCATCGCTGAAGCTTGAGGAGACGTGTTGATAACTTAGAATATTAGATTCAAAATCTCATTAATTATATCCAAGAACTTATTAGTTTAGTCAGAGGCTGTAGACGTATTGGTCGAAGTGAAAGAAAGGAATGAGCACCCACCAGTAAAAGTGGCTCGAACGAGCTTGATAATGATGAACAACGGGTGAGAAGAGCTGCTGAGTTAAGGAGAAGCAATGACAGGAGTATTGATTCCGATGTGAACTAAGGAACCTGAAGAAGAGTTACTGAGCCAAGAAGAGATGTAGTTGAGTAGAGCTCCAATTAAAGTCGCAAATTGGAGGTGAATCGACCAGCTCAGAATGCAAGGGATGAGCCCCGAGCACATAGCCAAGGACTTGACAATATCAAGCTTAAGCTGCCAACCTTCAGTAGAAGTAGCTAACCTGAAGAGTTCCTTAATTGGATTGCTTGAGCAGAAAAGTTGTTCAAATGCTATGAGTATGATCACAAAACCAAAGTTAAGCTAGCTTCGTTATCCTTTATTGAGTATGCTAGTCTTTGGTAGGATAAATTAGTTGCTAAGTGAGATGCTAAAGGAGAAGAGCTTATCAGAACTTAGAGGCTTATGAAGCGTTTGATGAATCAGCACTTTATGCTGACCTACTTTAAGCAAGAGATGCTCCATGCTTTCCAACACCTGAGACAAGTTCGAAACATTATTAAAGAATACTTACAAGAGTTTTTGACCTTAATGACCAGATGTGAAATTACCGAACCCTAGGATTGCACTATTGCTAGGTACTAGAGTGAACTCTAAGATGACATTACCGACATGGTCAAACTATAGCTATTCAACTTATTGGATGAGCTTATTAATTCAACATTAAAGGTGGAGAGATGGAGGAGAATGAGGCACCAGAGGCTAACCATCCAACCTCAATAAGGCGGCCTTGAGCCTGAGAGGTATGAAGAGAAGAAAGAAACCGAAAAGAGGATAGAGAAAGGAGAGCCTAGCCAACCTGACTAGGCTGAGACTCTGAGAGTAGAGAAGGAGAAAGTACCTGGCATTAAGGCTCGAGAAGTTAAGTGCTTCAAGTATTTAAGCTTTAGGCTACAAATATATTGCCTCCTAATGTCGGAACAAGAGGGTTATGATTTTAAAAGGGGATAGACTGAACACTCAAGTAGAGAGATAGAGTGATAAGAGCTCTGAGAGTGAGTAAGCAACAAACGTCTATCCTGAGATGGGAGAACTCTTAGCCTTGATATGTAGGTGAACCGACATAAAAGAAGACCTAGGTCAAAAGGAGAACTTATTCCAAATATAATGTTTGGTTAATGAGAAGACCTGTTCCTTAGTGGTTGATGGAGGAAGCTGCATCAACATTGTTTTTGCCAAGTTAGTGGAGAAGATGAGATTGCCGACCTACCTACATTCCCGACCTTATGGATTGAAGTGATTTAGTGAGGGTATGGTCCATGTACATAAGAGAGCTTAGATAGCATTCAAGGTTGAACAATACAAGGATGGGATTGACTTTAATGTGGTGTCTATGAATGCAACAAATTTAATTCTTGACCGACCTTAAGAGTATGATTGGAAAGTGATTCATGATGGCTTCCTTAACACTTACATGGTTTAGAAGGATGGGAAAAGCTATTGCTTGACCTCTATGACTATTGAGGAGATTCAAAGTAACTCAATGCCTATGGTGAAAAGAAAAGAGAAGAGGAGTCTATTCAGCATCCAGGCCCATGCTCATTGTTTAGCGTCAAGGCCGGCTTCTTTTTAGCCTCATGGTGATGATAGGAATTGGTCTGCAACTATCTTTAGGCCGAAGCCGATTTGTCACAAGCTAAGGCCGACCTGTTTGAAGTCGAGGGAGGTGTATCCCAAATCGACGCCAACTTATCCTAAGTAGAGGCCAACCTTTCCTTGGCCGAGGCTGACCTACACGCTGGGGGCCAAACTAATATCAAAAGACTAAGAGGAAGGAAAGAAACCATTTGGCACCAAGTTTGTCATCTGCTGAAAGGTCGAGAAACCAAGCAGCTGAGGCCTCAAGGCTAAACATCCATTCAATAAGACATTGATAGACTAGTGCCAACTAATTATAGAACTCAACAATTGTAGGCCAACCTCATAGGAAGTTCGGCTACGCATTATAGGACCTCACCAACTTCTACCTAAACTAAGACATCCAACCGCTGACCTTAACCAATTCAAATCTAACTCATTCTAAGACAGCTTGAAGACTTGCATGCCGACTTCCCTATTGAACGCACAGTTTAAGCACTCAAATATTTTCCTTAACTTTATTTGTAAGCCTACTTTAGGGTTTAAGGCTTTGTATATTAGTTATAGTTTTGCTACTGAGGTTTTTGGATTTGCTATAAATAGCAACATTTGTAATTAGCTGGGATAGATTTTGAGATTTAGAAGAAAATATATAGTAAAATCACATTTTGAACATTCCTTTTGAGTAAAGACATTCTTGAGCTCTTCGAGCTTGCGTTTAGGATTATTGAGTATTGATTAACTCTTTAATCTCCCCTTATGTTCATATCAATCTTGACCTTAAGATTGTGGTGAACCCTTCATTTGAGTGAATTAGTGAGTCGTATCTAACTCTAATTTGAAACCACGAGCCTTGGTTTGGTTTTCGTGAGTCATATCGAAACCCTTTTCAAGCTCACCTCCTAATTGTGCTTATGTCTTGGTGTATGATATCCATTTACATTCGCAACTAAAGCCTCATTTTCACTTTCTGTTCCTTATGCCCACTTGAACGTCGAATTCCCAATTGTGGTTCATGTTCGTTGCATGTTTACAGCATTTCACATCACCTAATCTATTTAGAAATTGGCATTAATATATCCTTTGATAACTAGTTCCTTGTCTCCTCCATAAACTAAGAATAAATCTTTTGTTCTTCTTAAATACTTAAGAATAGTCTTAATAGTAGCTTAATGATCCTCACCTGGGTTGGCCTGATAATTACTCATCATACTTACAGCATAAGTGATGTCTAGCCGCATACATATCATGGCATACATTATGGACCGAATTGTTGAGGTATATAATATACTGTTGATTTTATCCTTCCTCGCTTGTGTTTTTTGATACATTGCCTTAGAGAGAGGTACATCATGTGATATAAGCACAAAACTTCTCTTAGAATTTTGCATATTAAATCTATTTTATACTTTGTTAATGTACGTGCTTTAGTTAGGTCCAAACAGCCTCTTAGACCTATCTTGGTATAACTTAATTCTTAAGATATAGGCTACTTCTCTTAAGTCTTTTATAGATAAGCACTTACCTAACTAAGCCTTGATAAGACTTTAGGTAGGTATATCATTTCCATTTAGAAGGATATCATCAACATATAAAACTAGGAACATAATCATGCTCCCACTCTCCTTCTTGTAAATGTAAGGTTCTTCTAGATTGTTAAGATAGCCAAATTCCTTGATTGCCTCATTGAATCTCAAATTTTGGCTCCAAGAAGCTTACTCTAGTCCATAAATAAAGCTCTTTCACTTACAGATTTTATTGGCATTTTCAGGTGCTATATAATAAGGAGGTTGTATCATGTTTAATTATACCACTAGAGATTTATCTTCCATAACATGATTTTTCATTTTCTTTTTTTAAATAATTTCGCATGGAGATTTAATGTTGAGGAATCTCATGCTTTAATTTACTCTTATTTTTATTTTTATTAGGAGACTGAGACAGCATAATTTAAGAGTGTTAAACATTTTTACAATTTTCTTTTTACTTTTTTTTTTGCCAAAAGAAAGTTTGCTATAGAAGTATATATAATATAAGGATAAATATTAAGAAATTTTACATTCCTTGTTTAGTGATATAATATATGCATATATGCAGTAATGATTAAAAAAATGATTCCAAGTTATATCTTCTTATTTAAGTTTGGTTTTAGAAAAAGGAGAAAAATTGAGCTCCTTTAATTATAAAATTAAGGGAATTATCATACAGTTATTTTTACACCTACAATATAGGTGAACAATCTGCTGGTATTATATAAGAGAAAAACTTTTATGTTTCAATATGTTGTTCTATTAGTTTTTTTTATTTTTAATAATATATATATATATATATATATATATACACCAAAATTTTAAACAATATATCTAAAATAGTTTACTTTGGTTTTTTAGGTTGTAAACAATCCTAAATTTGTCATTTTATTGAGCTTAAACACCTTTCGAACCAAAAAAATGGGCGGAAAAGTGCAAACTACAACAGTCTATTGAATTCAAATTCATACTATTCTATAGTTTTTGTTCCCTTCACTATGTCCAACAAGTCTTCAATATATCTTATCCTCAAACTTCCAAGGAAGTAATAAGCTAGAAATTCTCATTTGAAATCTTCCCAAGTGACCGAATCTCTCAAACTCCTTTATTTCGACTCCCACTACGTCCGTGCTTGCATCTTGAGCATATTAGTCCCATAAGTGAGTCGAAGGTGTGGTGTTACTTCATAAGCTTCAAATGACTACTCAACTTGGTTCAACTAATCTTCAGCTTCATTTGGTTGACTTGCATGACCTTCAAAGTACTTGTTGTAGCAGATGAACTCAAGCAACATACTACACTGCTGTCTCAAATCAGGTTGAATTGGTAGCACAACTCCTGCCTGACTCACTGGTGGTGGAGGAGAAGGAAAAGGAGGTAAGGGTACTTTTCTATCGGCATCTGGTGGTAGAGCTTGTATAAGAGGAGTACGTTCTCTTGCCAAAAATGTCCTTAATAACTCATTTTGTGCTTATATTGCTATTAGTATCTCATTGGTACGGTCTCACTACATATGTAGCTCTTCCTTCGGAGCAGGTGGAGCTCCAATTGCGGGTCTTCATCTACGCCTATTATGACTGAAAATTTATTTCCAACTTTCAATGAGAAACATTTAGTCATAAATAATTAAGTTTACCATTCATTATGTAAATGAAAGCAAACATAATTATTTCAACACTTATGGTACATAAACTATCACTTTCATTTCTTATAAACAAAAGGAGTTTACATCCATATAACTTCAAGTCCAAAGGACAAGTTTCACACATTACATAACCTTCATCAAACCTAACTATCCACTACTTCAAGTTTTCATACATATCATCCTCACTACAAGCAACAATTAGAGTACAAAATGATCATACATAATCCTAACATCTACAACAAAAGAAACATGTATGATCACTCTAAAGTCACATAGCCACTTCATGTTCGATCTATAAGGTCATTTACTCTATCCATCTTAGGTAAGATGATGGTCTAGCACCAGGGTTACCTCGGGGTATATACTCAAGAACTTTAAAAATAGATCTAATGCTAGAATTCACCCCTGATTCCTTACTGGGAGCTTGTCGAGCCCGTTCTCGAGGCAACTAGAAGTCCAAAGGGTCTGGCTGAGTCATAAGCATCTCATCAGTATCTCTTCTAGCAACAACTTTAGGTAGAAGTCCTAGATCCACCTGGTAGTACTCAAACTCAGGGGTAGGATTTAAAGTAGGGTGAGGTTCTTGAGGAGGCTCAGGGTACAAAGCTAAGGCATTTAATATGATCTCTAGCTCAGGCTTAAACTTAAGTAGTGGTGGATTAACATTTCTAACTTGATTCACTCCATATTCTGCTATTGCACCAACATTTCCCAGAGTGTAAATCCTTAGATGATTGACTCGCCTATCGATAGCCAAGGTAACTCCGCAACCTACATCTTCCTAGAAAGCGAATGAAAGGGGTGCTGGTCTAGGCTCCCCATATACTAAAAAGACCAACCTATAAGGATAAATAGGGTTTTCTTCAGAATTAAGTAGATACATCATCTCTTCATTCTCTGGTATGTCACCAGGAATCTACAAACTCTAGAAATTTCTTCTCTCTTGCTAATAACCGTTTAACCTATGGCCCCAAGTAACAAACACTTCGGGTAACATACGGGGTCTACCTACCAAAGCCAAGTTTTCACATAAAATCTAAAGACATCGCCGTAACTAAACAGCGTCTTACCCCACTGCTGTTAAAAGACGACCCATTTAATCATCAACTGTAGTGTTGACTCCTACTGAACAAGGCTTACGTTAAATCTTAGAATAGGTTAATGTAAATCTTATAAATTTACGCATAAAAGCTTAAATACTTAGCTCGGTTCTACCCCTACTCAACCTCACCAGGTAGGTTGTCTAAATGCCTAGGGTCAGTATTTTAATAGCCCTATTTGTATTCACGCTTTGATACCACTAAATTTGTCACGAATTGAAGACAGTCTAGTTGTGGCAAACACCATATACTGTATGAAGAACCCCTGATTAGTTACCCTTCTAATCAAGAACTCTTTCATAATATACAAGGCTCTACAACAAACCAACTTCCCAGAAACATACAGATTCAAAGGATATCATCACATAACATATTTATATAACATTTAAACTACAAAGTTTACAGCAAGCAGTAATTTAGTACATCTAGGTCTATATTACTAACAAAACAAAAGTACATAAGTAAAGTCTACATAGTCAGTTCTCTCATCACACTAAATGTCCCGCTCTTGCTTAGGTCCCCAAGCTAACGTCTGGCATCCCCCAGCTAGCATCAACAAATTAGCCATCCTATAGCAAAAGTATAAAAGAGTATAAGCTTAAGCTTAATGAGCAAAACCCTTAGCTATATCACAAGCAAGTTATCAACAAATTATATTCACGTATATGAATGAATGAACAAATAGAATGCCAAGCAATACGTATAGTTAACTAGTCAATATACAGAACTTAGATTTAACGCCCTCTAAAGTCAAGGTTGGAGTATACACGGCACCAGTTAGATCTAGGTATTATACTAAAACTTACTTTACTACGGAACTCCACGTTCCATATTTAAATCAAACAAGTCCTTTATTTTCATAAAAACTAAGTTCTAGTATAATTGTGAATGAGCCCCTGCAATCCACACTCACTCCTAAACAGAGGCCTCTAGACTCAATCCTTAGCCAGGCAGTTAGCGCCTCCAAAACCTAGTATTCCCACGGGTCAGGATAAAGTCATTTTGTACAAGTGTACTGTACAAAACCAATAAATTTATAATAACAACCCCTGAATGGCCTCTCTTTACCTCCGTATGATGTGACGGCTGAAATTATATCTATACAATGCATGTACCAATTTCTTCTTATGAGCCAAGTATGGTTAAGTCCAATTATGATGTGACCATTTAATAACACACACAATCATTATCTATACTACCATGCAACAAACAAATTATTATTCGTACTTAAGGTAAATTTACAATTCAGTACATAATAACATACACAAGCATTTTCTTACCCCACACTGCAATCAATTAACAATATCATTTAAGTCCACCATCTACAATCACATACAAGCATGGAATTATAGGGTAAATACTCACTCGACCATGACGACTTGCTCTAGTTGTAGTAATCAATCGAGAGATCCTCACCTGCGTCGGGATCACCTGATCATTACGATATAACAACGATAGTAAGCAATTGAATTAACTAGTGATTCTAGATATCTATTTACCTAATTTTACTTATATTACTATTAATTTTTATTCGATTAGACTTTATCACTAATCATATGTAACTTTTTCATTCTATTTTCGATATTTACAAACTTATAGTCATTTTTCATCTTTTTCGAACGCACGTTCATACATTGATGTCCATTTTGGACGTTAAAACCCATGTTTAACGATATAGACTAAATTTATTGAAATGTTAACTATTGAAACTTAAATATTCTTATTAGCTAGTTTTATGTTCTATTTTAGTAGTTAATGATTTTATTAGCCATTAATTCTTACATTTAGATGATCTTATGGTTTATTATTTTAGAGGCTTATGTCATTGCTTTTATCATCAATTGCTTATGTCATGACTTATGTCATCATTTGATTATGTCATTGCTTACATCATCCATTACATATGTATACTTATCCTTATATATTCATATACTTTACACATGTTATGTATATACTTATACTTCTAATATACTAGTATGTATATTTGTGTACTTATACGTGTACTAATACATATACCCATATATACATACGATTATATACATATTTTTATACGTATTTTCGTATGCCTAATGTTCCCTCTTAAGAAAGGTTCACAAATTTCATATTTTTACACTTCAAGAGCTTATTTAGCAAGGTATATGTATGTATAGTTAGTATATGCCTCTTTTTAGGTTATGTACATAAAGGATACTTATGTATAAGGGTCCTTATACATGTATTTATCAAGTGTATTCCTATGTTCACATGCTTAAGTATATATATACATGTGTTCTTCTTCCATTTACTAAGGATTTCCTACACCTTTAAGCATGAATATAGAGCTTCCACTCTCAACAACACAAATGCACATATCACATAAGCTTTCTACACTAACTTAACCTATTCATCTAACTACTAAATAAGATAGAAAAATGCACAATAACATACCTTTCTCTTGCTTGAAATATAAAGAGGAAAGCTAGTATATATATGTTATTGGTTTGTATTGGTAAGTAGAGTTGTGAAAGTGAAATTTGGAAAGTTGAAGGTGACAAAGCAAAAGGGAAGCTCACGGTTTGGGAATGGGGGAAAAAGAGTTTGTTTTGTCTTAGTTTATGTTTTAAAAGGAGGATAAGTGGGGTCTAGATGATAGAAGGGAGTGGGCGGCGACAAGGAAAAGAAAAGGGGAAAAATCTAAAAGAAAAGAAAAGAATTCAATAAAAAGAAAGGAAAGGTTGTAGTGTGATAATGACATATTTGTTGACTTAGTTAACCTTTAACTTGGTCAACATTTCAAAATTACTTGTAATCTAAATGTACATAATAAAGTAATTAAGGAAAATTAGGAAGAAAATTAAGGAAATGAAAGGGAATGTGGGGTTTATTGAAATGATTAGTAAGAATAGGTAATGAGATCTTCCTTTAGGTATTTATATCTTATATAAATCATTTGGTAGGCTACTTAATGTAATTATTATGAAAACTGTCATTTAAGGTACTAATACTTACTATATGTAGTATAATCATTAACTAAGCTCTTAATTCTACATAATACTAACCTAGTTATATAATTGGAAGATGGATGTAATTTATAATGCAATATCCTAGTTCCTAAAGGATTACTTTCGTATTATAAGTATTTATGAATGATTGAAAGTTATCTTTAATCTTTTACTAATGATTTGGCAAGATACTAGAGATATAATATCAATTAGAGTTTTATAGTAAGTTATGATGAATTAATACTTTTATATCCTTAAAGTTATAGTTTTAGGGTTTTTATCACTTTTAGATGAAATCTTTAGTGTTTAGATACATTTAGGGTATAAAAGTTTTATATGCAATTGAATCTTCAATTATTATCTTGGGTTTTTATCTTAACTAACCTTATCAACTTTTAGAAATATCTAACACATGTGAGTCTACTTCAGATGTTAGGTTGAAAAATTTAGGGGCTTACAAAGACACTTTTACTCAGCTTCAAGAGTTGAGACAAGGAGACTGAACTATTGACGAGTATGTTTAAGTATTTCAAATGCTTATGATCCACTGTGAAGTGGAGGAACCACTGATGCAAACGGTCTCTAAGTTCCTTACAGGCTTGAAGAGTGACATCCGAGACATTGTAGAACTCTAATGATCCACCATGATGGATGAAGCCATACGAATTGCTCAGTAAGTGGAAAGGTAGAGAAGAAGCCGAATGTAAACTCGACTGTCAACTAGCAGACCTGTTCAGGGGAACTATTGAGGTCAATTAAGTACTAATCCGATCAGACGAGGGGATGTCAGGACTAACCAGAAGGGTAATCAAAAAGTGATATACCAATTCGAACTCATGAGAAAGGGCAAGGATCTGGTAGGAGGATGGGCCAGATCAAATGCTTCAAGTGCTAAGGGTTCAGACATATGGCTGCTTAGTGCTCAAACCGAAGGACTATGGTAATTAAGGGAGATGTCCCGAAGTTGGAAGTAGAAAGTATTGATGAGGAACCTAAAGAGGAGGAAAGCACTGTCGAGAAAGAAGCTACTAAGGAGAATGAACTAATCAAGGAGGATGTGTTTCCGGAGGACTTGGATAAGTTGATTTTAGTTGTTTGACGCGTAATGAACTTGGAAGCCTCACGTGAGAGGAGGAGAAGGAGAACTTGTTTCATATCACCTGTAGGGTGAATGATTAAGTGAGTGTGCTAATTGTGGATGGTGGAAGTTATACTAATGTGGCATCTATCGATCTGATCACAGGGTTGAAGTTGCTGACTACTGAACATTCGATACTGTACAAGTTGCATTAGCTGAGTGAGAAGAGAGCACTACATGTTACTCGGCAAGTATTACTATAGATAACTATTAGAAGTTACTCCGACGAGATTCTCTATGACGTGCTCCTTATGTGCGCTTCACACATGTTGCTTGGTCGACCATGGCTATTTGATAGAAGGGTTATCCATTATGGATACAGGAATACATATGTGTTCGAGAAGGATGGTAGGAAGATTATGTTAAACCTGATGCTACCGAGAGAAGTTAATAAACTGTAGAAAAAACTTACTTGTAGATTGAAGAAGACTTTGATGATGAGTAAAGCCGAGCTCCAAGAGGCCATTAAAGCTGATGTGCCGACCCTTATGTTGGTCAGGTGCTTATTAGAGTTGAAGGAGCGGGGTGAACTATCCTTGGAAATAAGAAAGTTATTGGATGAATGTGCCAACCTATTTCTAGAACAATTGCCCGAGGGGTTACCCCCTATTTGAGGCATTGAACATTGCATTGACTTAGTACCTAGCGCTGCCCTACTGAATAAGCCAGCCTATCAAATAAGTCCTGAATAAGCTTTTGAGCTCCAACAATAAGTCAATGAGCTATTAGAAAGAGGATATGTAAGGGAGAGTCTCAACCCTTATGCTGTTCTGGTGGTTCCAGTGCTGAAAAAAAATGGTACCTGGCAAATGTATGTTGATAGTTGAGTTGTGAATAAGATAACGATCAAATATAGGTATCCTATCCCCTAGGTTGGAAGACATGCTAGATGAATTGAGTGGAGCTAAAATCTTCAGCAAGATTGATTTGAAGTCTAGCTATCATCAAATTTGCATGAGGCTAGGAGATGAGTGGAAGATTGCATTTAAAACTCGACATGGTCTTTATGCGTAGATGGTTATGCCATTTAGCTTGCCGAATGCCTCAAGCACTTTCATGTGACTGATGAATCATGTACTGAGAAATCTCATGGGTAAGTGTGTCATGGTGTATTTTGAAGACATACTAGTGTACAATGTTGATATGTCGAGTCACTATAAGCATCTCTGTACCATATTGAATGTTCTCCATCCTGAGATATTATTCGGTAATCTTAAGAAATGTTGTTTTGCGAAGAGGAATTAATATTCTTAAGCTATGTAGTAAGTAAAGGAGGCTTACAAGTAGACGAAGAGAAGATTCGAGCAATCATCGAGTGGCCAACTCCTACTACTTGTGCCAAGGTGAGAAGTTTCCACGGACTGACTTTCTTCTACAAAAGATTTATAAGGAATTTTAGTACCTTCGCTGCACTCTTTACTGAGCTGATGAAGAAGAACATCGACTTCAGGTGGGGAGAAAAGGAAGAGAGAAGCTTTACTGCGATGAAAGAAAGATTAACCTCCACCCTTGTGCTAGTTTTACCTGACTTCAAAGAGATATTTGAGTTGAAATGTGACACATTAGGCATTGGAATAGGTGTTGTCTTAATGTAAGAAGGCCGACCAATTGCCTACTATAGTAAGAAGCTTAGGGGACCTCAACTAAACTACTCTATTCATGACAAAGAACTCTTGGCACTAATTCGAGTATTGCAAGTTTGGAAACATTATCTACTATTGAGAGAATTTGTCATCTATATTGACCATGAATTTATAAGGTATTTCCGAAGTTAGAAGAAGTTGTCGAAGCGACAGGTGAAGTAGGTTGAATTCCTTAAAGGATTTAATTTTGTAATAAAATACAAGCAAGGAAAAAGCAACGTGGTTGTAAATGGCCTTTTGAGAAGACATGAGCTCCTACCGGAATTGTAGACTGGAATGTTTAGCTTTGTGAGCATTAAAGAGTAGTAATCTAAGGATCCACACTTCAGACCCATACTTGCGGGATGTGTCGATGGAAGGACAGTAGACGAGTATCATGTGGAAGATGGATACTTGTTTCAAGGAGCGAAATTATGCGTACCGACCTATTTACTATAGGAGTTACTTATTAGTGAAGCCTACAGTAGAGAACTCTCTAAATATTTTGGTGAAAGAAGGACATATAAGTTGTTAAGTAGGCATTTCTTCTGGCCAAGGATGAGGCGAGATGTGTACTGAGTTGTTAAAGGTTGTGCTGTATACAAAAAAGGGCTAAATGCCGAGCCAAACAAGGGAAAGCAATGCTTTTTGCCTATTTTGACGAGACCTTGGACTAAGTTGAGCATGGATTTTGTTCTCAGGCTACCTCGAACTGTCCTAGGCAAAGATTTTGTAATGGTTATCGTAGATAGGTTCAGTAAGATGGCACACTTTGTGTCCTGCTCCAAGACTAATGATGCTTTGGCTATTATTTTTCTTTTCGTGAAGGAAATTGTTTGGTTAGTATCAGACAGAGATCTAAGGTTCTTAAGCCATTTCTAAAGGACTCTTTGGCGACAGATGGGGACCAAATTACTGCTCAGTACCTCCTATCACCCTTAAACGGATAGCCAAATAGAGGTAGTCAATCATACTTGGGATCGCTGCTTCATGCTATAGTAGGCAAGAGCTTGGTTGATTGGGACATCTGCTTGCCAGTGGTTGAATTCACTTACAATTGAATAGTACATGACACCACTAAGTAGACCTCCTTCGAAGTTGTCTATGGTTTTAATCCCGGGTTGCCCCTCGATTACACCCTTATGCCTGTATCCAAGCAAGAAGACCTTGACGGGAGAGCTCAAGCATAGTTCGCTTAACACATCTATGACAAAGTTACTCAGCAAATCGACCAAGCCACCAGAAAAATGCGAAAGAAGACAAAGGGTAGGACGGTTAAGAAATTCTAGCCAGGAGACTTGGTGTGGCTATACCTAAGCAATGAAAGGTTTTCGAGTAAGAGGAGGAACAAGCTATCTACAAGAGCTGAAGGACCTTTTAGAATCCTCTAGAAGATAAATGAAAATGCCTACAGGCTAGAGCTACCCACAGATTATAAGGTTTTAGATACCTTTAATGTTGCTGACCTCAGTCCATATTACCCTGACAGAGAACTACGTGAAGACTAGTCGGATTTGATAACAAATCTGAATCAACCCAGAGGGAATGATAAGAATCTAACTACTAAACCTTTGACCTGAACCTTAGCCCAAGGGCTAGAGGAACTGGCGAGGCAAATCCTCCTGCTTTAGTCAATGCTGAATATCTCCTTGTTGATCAACTTTACACATCGAGCTGTATGACTACCCACTTCTCGATAGTATTATGTTGAATAGAAGAATGTCGAGATAATAGCCAGTCTTTGCTCGCTTACTCACTCATGCTCAGACAAGTAATCTACTCGTATTCTTTTGTCTCAATCCTCTAACGGCCTCACCAATGCATCTTTACTACATGTACAGGACCACGTATAGAATCTACTATACTAATTATTGTTTTTCTTGAATATTCATTTTTACCCTTTGGTACTCTTTGTATATTACTTCTTTGGGACAATACCCTTTTTGTCTTTCCCTTTTAGGCAAGTTGCCTCAATTTATCAAGTATAAATACCCCTTGTGCATGTAACCACGAGCAATCATATTATCACTAATACACTGAATATTCTTTCTCTTATAAACACTGATTGTTTTCTCTCATTTCACTCTTATCATAACCCTTAAGCAAGGCTAAGTGACGAGTAACCTCACTAGACCAACTTATGCATCATATCAAGTTGTATCATAAGTCCTCAGAAGTTCCATTGGTACGTCATATCCTTTAGAGCTATTTATAGGTTTTGCTTACCCCTTTTATTCATCTTTCATCATTTTTGCGAGTTTTCCCATCATCATTTTCAAGCTTTTGGTAAGCTTGGACCCATCCCTACTGTCAACTTTGTCTGTTCTTGGTTGCGGAACGCATCACTGATGATGACGAGGAACAATCATCCAAGGAGACCCTTTATGTTCGCAAAGAAACATCCACTTGCACTAAAACCCCTAGTATTAGAAAAGAGATAAGCTCCAGGAGGGTACCATCATCTTCTGATCAAGATAGTGCCTCTGCTCAATTTAAAAACATTTTGAAGTCTTGAGATTGATGATGTACTTTGTTTCTGTACAAGTTGTATGAACAAGATTTAGTTAGTTTGCCAACCATTTGATATCATGCGTATTATTAATATCATGCAGATTTTCTTTCATGCACAACTTAACAGTTTTTGGCACGTTTTATTTCACGTGCATTATTGTTTCTCGATAAGTTTTATTTCATGTACGATATTGTTTCTTGACACATTTTATTTCACACGTACATTAAATGTCTGATTAAAGGTATATAGTCTATTAGTCACATAGGACATGAACTGGTGTAATTCACTAAGATCATCACTACTTTTCAACAATTGAGTAGTTCATTCACCATATCACTAAAACTTTATTAGTCCGGTAATCATGTGTAATTCGAGAATGTACATGACAAAAAGTAGTGATGCTAATAAAACTTGGAATGAACATTCATGATCCAAACAAGTCGTAGGCTATTGCCTTACAAAGTTTAGAAAGGGAAATAAAATCAAAGGAATTAAGTAAAATAAAGCTTCAAATTCTCAACATTCTATGGTTGAGGGATGATTGTTCCATCTAACCTTTCTAGTCAATAAGCCCCCTTTCTTATGACTTCCCGGATCCTAATAAGATCCTCCCAGTTTGCATCGAGCTTCCCTTGTTTATATCACGTGCTAGTCGCTTATAATTTCCTGCAAACCGAATCTTTAAGCTGAAACACCTTGTGTTTCACCTTTTCATTATAATACCTGGTTTCTTTGTGTTGTTACACAATAACTTTTGCCCTTACAGCGTCTCTCATCTCTTTAATAGTGTCCAAATTGGCCATAAGACCAACTTGGTTGGCCATTACATCGAAATTTTATGTACAAAGATTAGGCAAGTCTAATTTAATTAGCAATACCGCCTCCATATGATACATCGATCTAAAGGGTATTTCTCCTATCGTAATCCTATAGGTAGTCCGATATCCCTACAAAACATTCAACAATTCGTCAGCCCATTTACCTTTAGCTTGATCAACTTTCTTCTTTAAGTTGTGCAAGATGATCTTATTAATGGCTTCCACTTATCCATTTGTCTAAGGATGCACCACAGACATGTAATTCAAACAAATGCTGTATTTCTCATTATCATTATCAAACTATGGTCTATTATCAGTGATTATCATAAATGGGACTTAATACTCAATATAATGAAGTTGAAAACAAAAGCCTCTACCTTCTGTTCGGTGATTCTCGCCAATGCCTTGGCTTCCGGCTACTTAGTAAAATAATCCACAGCAACAATGACGAATTACCACTGGGTCATAGACTTAGGAAATGGTTTGAATATATCTAACCTTCATTGGGCAAAGGGCTAGGGATTGGTGAGGTTGTACTATTCAATAGGAGGTGCATAAGTTAGTGCCTCATGTTTCTAGCATTGTGGACACTACAAAACAAAAGTTCTTGCATCATCCTTCATTGTCGATCGATAATAGCTGAGTCTTAATACATCGACATATAATGTTTGTCCCTTCACATGGTTACTGCAGATATCACCGCATAGCTCAAATAGTGTTTGTTGTGCATCTTTTGGAGAAAGGCATCGAACGTAAGGTTGGGAAATATCATGCTTGTACAATTGATCGTCTATCAATGTGTAATTTATGGCTTGATAGATCATCCTTCGTGCCTCTTTTTTATCTTTAGGGAGAATGCCATCCTTTAGATAATCTATGATTGGGTCCATCCAAGACCTCTCCTTTGAGTAGGGAGCTAGTTTATAGCTCTACTAAACAATTTATAAGCTCTTATTAGGGAAGAACTCAACAAAGAGCTTGTCATTTAAATCAGGGAGTGCTATGCTGGCTAACTTTGACAACTTGTCGGCTGTGATGATCTTTCTCCTCAGTATTTTTTGAATAAAAAAGGACTGAAACTCCTTTATGAGCATTTGTACTATCAATAAGTACTTGCTCATTACTTCCTCTTTTGTCGCATAACTCCCCTTGACCTAATTCACAACAAGTTGTGAGTTAGAAAAAACTTTGATCTTCTTAGCGCCAACTTCCTTTGTGAATCTGAGTCCAACTATTAAGTTTCATATTCGGCTTCATTGTTGCTGGCTGAAAATCCAAACTTTAAAGCATAATTAACCTTAACATTATAAGGTCCTTACAAAATAAGACCTGCACCACTTCCTTCTTTATTTAAAGAATCATCAACATATAAATTCCATGTCAACTTCTCGGCCATCTCTACATTGTCCTCTTCACCTATGAACTTAGCTAGAAAATCTACTAACACTTGAGCTTTTAATGCCGTTCTGGGTTTGTATTGTATGTTATAGGCACTTAGCTCCAAGGCATACTTTATCATCCTCATCGAGGAATCTAGCCGTTGTAAAGCTTGCTATAAGGGCTTATTAGTAAGGACAATAATTTAATGAGCCTAAAAGTATGGTTTCAACTTCCTTGCCGAAAGAACTATTGCCAATACAAATTTCTCGATTTTTGTATATCGGTGTTCTGGTCCTTGTAAAACATGACTTACGTAATAAATCATCTGATGCTCCTTGCATTCGATTCAAATTGAGATAGAGGAGAGTGCTCGGCTGCTAACCAATAGATATAAATATAAATGTTCTTCTAGAATGGGTGTCAAGAGTATTGGTAGTGACGTAAGAAACTCTTTTAGTTCGCTAAATGCTCTTTCACATTCATCTATCCACTTAAAATCTTTCGGATTCTTTAAAATTTTGAAGAATTCCACACTTCTCGACACGAACCTATTATGGGTAGCTACTCGCGTAGTCAACTCTTGAAATTCCTTAATCATGCAAGGAGACTTCATGTTTCTAATTGCATCAATTTTTCTTAGATTTGCTTCAATACCATATCAGGTGACCATATATCCTAAAAACTTTCTTGAAGTTGCACTAAAAACGCATTTTTGCAGATTCAACATGATATTATATTTTCTAAGAGTATTGAATGTCTCTTTAATATCAGCAAGATACAGACTTTCTAATGTGCTTTTCACTATCATGTCATTGACATATACCTCAATGTTATGGTGAATTTAAGGCTTAAACATCTTATTGATAAGGCGCTAATAAGTTATGCTGGCCTTTTTTAGCCCGAAAGGCATCATCATTTAATAATAATCCCAAAGTTAGTGATGAATGATGTATGAACCTCATCCTCCTTGTCCATTTTGATTTGATTGTAACTGGAAAACACATCCATAAAGGATAATAAGGCATGTCCAATAATTGAATCAACCAATTGGTCTATTCTAAGCAAGGGGAAATAGTCTTTGGGACAGGCCTTGTTCAAATTCGTAAAGTCTATGCACATACATTATTTGCCATTAGACTTCTTAACTAATACACAATTAGCTAGCCAAGTTAGATAAGGCTCTTCCTTGATGAACCCAGCCTTGAGTAGCTTTTGGACTTCTTCTTCTATGGTTACCTATTGTTCAGGAGCAAAATGCCTTTTTCTTTGCTGAATAACCTTCGCATTAGGATCGATATGAAGTTTGTGTGTTATAACATCTCTGGGAATACCTAGCATGTCTGAGGGGGACCATATAAAGATATTGGCACTATCTAGCAAGAAATTAATCAAGCTTTGGCGAATGTCCATTGGCAATGGTTTCCCTATCTTGGTCATCCTCCTTAGATCATTTCCCAATGGAATCTCTTCCGCCTCTTCCTTTGCATTCTCTATGCCAACTTATTTTTGTTCTGGATAAGTTCCAACTTGAATGATTCTTCTCGGTACAATGCCCTTATATACATGGATCTTGCCAATTGTTAGTCTCCTTTACACACACTAACTTTAGTAGGAGTGAGGAATTTGGCTTTGAGATACACAATGGAAGGGACCATGTTGAATAAATGCTAACATGGTGTAAGCTCCCAAAATTGTGTTTAGAACAACTGAGCCTAAATTTAGGGCCATCAGGGAAAAGTTATTCGATTGAGTCTAAACTTTACGATTAAGATAGAAAAGTCAAACGAAGAGACTCAGTGAAGCTAGATTTTGAAAATGATGATTCAAAATCTCAATTTTGCCCCCTTGAAGTAAGATTATTTAATATAGTACCAAATTACTCGAAACCCCTAAAATCGAGCTCGAAATGTAATGAGAACTTAAAAATAAGTTAATTAAGCTATAAAATAAGATAATATAATATATTTTACTATATAAATGTATACATAGTTTTATAACTGTTCTCAATATAAATAATAATTATACCCATAAATTAATATAAGCTCAGATACATAATACACAAAAGTTAATAACAATATATAAAGTGCAACTAGGGAACTTGAAAATTCAATAGCCTTATAAGATATTTCATATATGTGGTTATAGATTATCGTATTATTAAATATGGATAAATATATCCCTAGATTATTATATTCGTCAAAACAAAATAATAAAATAAGTTATAATATCAACTTTAACATGCTATGGAACTTAGGAGAAAAAGGATACAATTTGACTTATGAATTATCTTCCATTTTGTATAATGAAGGTGCCTTCAGCTTAGGTGGCGAAAGGAAAGACGTAGTCATCATTCACCTTAGGATGTCCAATTGATTTATCACTTGGGATTGAACCAACAAGAAGAAATCCAGCTGTGGACATAACGTGTAATCAAGCCATGAGTTGTTTTTTTTTTTTTTCCCAATTAGACCAATAAGGATTTAGGTAAGGGTTGATCCTTAGTGATGACAGCAAATTGAAAATAAATCATACGTTAGACGTGTTAGAGCATTACTTTTCCAGCAAACTAAGGATCATGTAAGAGCATAACGATAATAATAATAACATATATATATTTTTTATTTCATAAGACAAATAAAACATCACCTGCACCTTATGTTGTTTACTTGGTATTGGAGTCGAGTGGCTTATAAAACGACAGACAAAGACACCGACATTGTTATAATGCAAGGAACCTCCTACAGTGGTTATTATAAATAGCAACATAGGAATTCATTTTTGGGGGTTTTCCAGGAAAAGTATGACAATCATAAGATAGAATTTGCACTATTGATTCCTCATAATAAACTAACCCTAAAAACGTAAGTGATCAAGGGCCAAAGGGGCATCACCAGTAGGATTGTTTTGATACTCTCATTGCCTCGGACAAACAAGTTATCTTTAAGCCAATTCTTCCTCGAATCAATTTAATTAGGTGCAGTACTCTAACTTTATCCATACAAGTGATGCTAGAAGAAAAGAAAATTAAACCATGCAATCAAAAGGTGTCTAATTTGTTCCATCCTTAACACCTGTGATACATATGATGATTTCAAGTATATGATAAACTACGTATTGTAATATATTTTAAATGCAGTTAGTATTATTTAAAAAATACATACATAGTTTATAAATATATATTACTGATTGAAATGTTATTTTTACTAATTTTACATAACAAGCGCTCCCTGTTATACGGTAAATATGTATGACATTATATTGCATTATATTATAAGCATATTTATAACAAAGGTTACACGATAAGTAATATAGTAAGATTATATGTATTTTGCCTACATATATCTGTAATAGAATGATATATATATTTAATAAAGCTTTATATTAACTATAGGGCTAATTAATTAATTTAATAACCATAAGCTAAAAATCAGACGATCTTAAGTAATATAACCTATAACTCTGTAATATTACTATAATGTACGTATTACAATGACCTTATTAGAATTAAAACATGATTTAACTAATTAAAAGTATGTTTCGATATGATTAAAACGATATATTATATATGATAGCATAATTACGTATATTATTAATAATTAATAAATTAAATATATATAACTATTTTAGATAAAACCCTAATGTTTTCGTAACTATTACAAAAACTAAATTTGGTTTTGTGTATATAGGATCCCTCAATGGTCAAACTGTTGACAACTTGAATCTCTCATAGTGAGTATCTAAATAAGTAAGTTAAGATTGTAGCTTAACCGCTTATTGGGATACTGTATTAAAGTATTTGGAGACTCGAGAGTACTACTATTTGTACTTGTAATTAGTTGTTTGTGTACATGCCATACGTGTGTATGATATTCAGTTATGAAAGGAGTTGCATTCCTTGGTATGTTATTCTACATGTTTGCATTGTTTCTATGTTGTATAAACTTATTAGGTCACTCTTGATTACAACTAATGATTATTCGACTATAACGAAACTGGACATGCATAACACCCATTAGGAGAAATGATTAAAAGTGCCAGGCTAAATACCAACTTCTTTCAATGAAGATAGTTGAAATAGTCATTTCCCCATCCTTAGTTAAACTAAATGATAGGTAAGGAGATCGCAACAAGGGTGGGAGCCATGGTTCAGAGGCGATCATAGGAGGAGGGTGTTCTCCATTGAACAAGCTCAAGTTTGGTTTGATTTGAGTCGCAATAAAACTCCTCAATTCGAATTAGAGCAGATGTAATTTCTCTAACCTCACAATGGACCGGTTAACATCGTGCGATGTTTCATTTAATTGATTGAATTGCATTTCATCATAACTAATAACCTTGCTTATGATTGTTTGGTAATCTTCTGACTCTATCCCACTTACTCAGCTAATTGTGCTCACATCCCAATAAACTCTTCTACAGGTACTGAGTGAAAACTAAGATGTTCTGATATCACCGCCCCCAAGTTAGTGTGCTATTGTTTGGGAAAGTAAGGAACAAAAAATCAACTAAACTCGGGCTTTTGACTATTCTTTTGAATTTTGAGGAAACTAACTGGGAATTACCCAGGACGCCCACTAGTTTCCTAACTTATTTTAAATAGTCTGCAAAACCTATACCTTTTTGTAAACTTTGATTGTAAATTATAACTTTGTATGTAAGACGTTTATGTAAATATTGTTGTGTTATGAGACAACAGATTATATAGATCAGGTATTTTGTAAAACCATACCACATGTTTAATTATTCACAGGTATCAGAATGGATGTTTTAAGTTGGTTGAGTTGTACACAACTTATGTAAACTATATCTATGATAGCAGCTGTGAGGTTAGCTTCTATCTTAGGTAGGTTTATACGGCGAGACTGTTATGACTCCTCCTATTCGGGGCATGACACATAGTTGACCTATGATCATATTGTGTGGGGACCAACACTTAACTATGAGGAAATCTACCTTATCTTCCACAATATGTTCATTGTCTCTAATCTAGATAGGGAGAAAGATTACTCCACTAACCGAAACAAGGCTAATTATTGAAAGCATATAGCTTATAGTCAAAAGATCTCAATTACACCTTGAGTTTCAATCTCATTTGATCAAAAGTGTGTTGAAAAATGATATTTGCCAACCCTCTTGTGTCAATCAAAATCTTTTTGACCTTGAAGTTGGCAATTCTCACATTAATCACTAGTACATCATCATAGGGGTTTTTGAATGCCTTCGAAATCCTCTTCCAAGAAAGATATTGAATTGTTGACCTTAACTTTCTCGCCTTGCACATTACAAACATAATGTATGGCATTAGTTGAACTCAAAGAGCTAGATCGGCCTAAGGTAAAAGGTTCACTAATAATAGTATTTATTATACTATTTGGTACTTTGTTACTGCTTCTGTCTCTCATATCTTTCATGGCCTGAGAAGGCTACATGACATTCTCCTGCTCATCACATCTCCTTTAAGTCAGTTGTTCTATGTTTTCAACATTATATGTAAGAAACTTGCTCAGATACCCTCACTAGATTACATCCTTGATTGCATTTTTGAGTTAGATACATTCATCAATATTATGACCTCTATTGCAATGCAAATCGCAATATTTATTCAAATTCCATTTTGAAGGATTTCCTCTCTTTCTCTCTAGCCATTACAATACGCCTCTTTATCTATGCACTTCTATCAATATGTCCGTAATTCAACGATTAAGTAGCGTATGGACAGAATATGTCGAGATGCATGGCCTCTTTTTCTTGGTGTTAGAGCACTGATCATCGTCTGCTTCGAGTTGATCTTTTACACTCTTCTTCTTGTCACCTTTTTGGTCTCCTCTACTCTGATCGGCCTCTCTGTGAGCCTTAATGTTGTCTTCTTAGCGGATGTAAGATGTGGCTTTGGCTTTGAACTTAGCAAATGTTCTCGACTTATTTTTGGCAAGAGACTTGAAAAAGTTTCCATGGGGTTTAACACTATCGATAACTGCGTTGAGAGCAATGTTCATATCTAAGTCTAAGATCTAGACTATCTCAGCCATAAACCTAGCCAAATAGTCCTTAATAGATTCATTTGATCTTTGCTTTATCGTGTTAAGGATAGAAGAATCCTTAATAGGAAGCTTGCTTGCAAAGAAGTGCTAGAGAAACACTTTTAGTAAATCCTCGAAACATGAGATTGTGTTTCGCTTCAGATGTTTGAACCATGTACTAATCACGTTCCTCAATGTTAAGGGAAAAGCTTGGCAAGTCATGGCATCACTTAAGCCATGCAACTTAGCCAAGGTAAGATGATCTTCAAGATCTCTTGTTCTGTCATAAGTTTCAAATTGTGGCAGCTTAATGTGCCGTCACATAACTTTGTCTAAAATCTTAGAGACGAAAGGGCTCTTCTTTATTTGGAAATGTTTACTCATCGTAGTAGGGGTGCTAACATGTGAGGGTTCGGCATGGTACATCTACCGTGATTGCTTTCCCTTGTCATTTTTCTTAAGAGTAGAGGCCAAAAGTCCCAATGTAACTCTAACCTGCTTTCTTGGTAATTCAGGAGAGTAGATTGAGTCTCTACTAATCTCGATATTATTATCATCATGTTCTTGGTTTTCATCTAAGTCAAAATTTCTATAGAGAAGGTTAGGGATCTCATCATTTTTTTTTTTTTTTTTGCTGAGTTCTTGGTTTTCTTTGGCTAAGTCAAGGTTAAGTTGCTCCAACTTAGCCAAACGCTATTCGTCAGTATGCTTACTTCCCCCCACTTGGTGGTGGGGTGAAGAACTAGGACCTACACTTTTGGTCATTCTCGTCCTTGTTATGTAGGTGTATAGTGAAAAATAGATGGCACCAAATGTTGTTGAGTGATTTTGGGATAGGATCTGATTCCTAAAAAAACACAGAAAACTAAGTGGTACTGAGGGTTGGTCTAGTGTAATTGCTTTGATGCCTAAGTCAATAAGTATGTTTTGAGAGAGGTAAGATAAGTATAAAGTTTAGGGTCGTAAGAGAGTTCTTACAATGCCTCCTCTTTATATTTATACGCAAAAATCGAGTGCTTGAAACAACAGTCAATCATCCATAGTAGGACACATGGAGATCCCGTAATTAAACACATGATGAAGATATAGGAATAGTGGGTAGTTATGTAATGAAATTGTACTAGATCATAACTGTTCACGCCACTTTCCTAAGTTTAAACCAGACATGTTAACAAGCTGGGCTTCAAGGTCCATAGATGGATTAAGCTTCATTTAGCACCAATCGAAAACAAAGTAACTTGGCCTCACGTCAACTGAGTAGACGAATAATGTTATAAGGTGAAAACTGACTATCAACATGAAGTTGAAAGAAATAGAAGAAAAACATACGAAATCCATATGGTTGCAAGTGCTAGTGTGAAAGTGTTGAAGATTCATCTTTCTTATTTTCTTATCTTTGAATTTCTATATACTTGAGAAGAATTGAGTTTAGATTGTATCTTTGAAAGAGGTTGATTGTACTGTTGCCAGTGATTAGTCTAGTGAAAGTCTTGTGAGACATGACAGTTGGTCATAATGGTCAAGAAGACCTAGTTGTGTAATCTCTTTTAAAGTTTGATTACTTTGATTTAGTGGAATGATCGGTGTAGATAATTGGATCCCTAGCGATGGAGTAGGTAGAGAGGACTAACGCATAAGGAGGAACCTCTATAAAATCTTATGCTTGATCTTCTTCTTTTATTTTTTTTATTATTTTCTATCTATATTTTGCTTTTAAGTGCAATCAACTTATTTTTATCACAATTATCTTAAGGGGAGCTTATTTCTCTACATTTAAATGTCTTTATTTTTGAAAAATTTGTGACAATCAATTCACCCTCCTCTTGATTGTCAAATGGGACCAACAATTGGTATCAGACCTAGTGCTCTTTTATGTCTGAGTAAAAGATCCCATGGTAGAAAATAATTTGACTGTTCAATCCAACAAGATTCCTTACTTTGATGGTAACAATTTTGCTTATTGGAAATACAAGACAGAAACTTATATCTAAGTCACCGATTATGATTCGTGGGATATCATTGAATCTGGATACATTCAAATTAGAGGCAAAGTGACCACAAAAGATGATAAGAGGAAGGCTACTATAAACAATAAGGCTAAGAATCTTTTGCTCTCTGCAATAGCTCCTTTTGAATTTTACTTGATATCCTCACGTAAAATCACAAAGGAAATTTAGGATACACTTTGTGAAACTCATGAAGAAACAAGTACTATTAAAGAAACAAGTATTGATTCCTTGTTGCAAGAATATGAGTGTTTCAAGTTACAACCAGGAGAAAAGATCAAAGATTCCTTCTAAAGACTTACGGTAAAAACAAATGAACTGTCTTCACTTGGCAAGAAGATTAATGAAGCTGATATTGTGAGGAAAGTCTTGCGAATACTTCTAAGAGTCTGGGATGCAAAAAAGACTACCATCAAGGAAGCTTGCAATATCAGTAAATTAACTAGGCTGCAATTGAGGAGTAAACTCATGGCATATGAATCAGGTTTTCTGAGTAAAGAAGATGAACAAGATTCGAAAAGGAAAACTATAGCCTTTAAAGCCAAAGGAGTTGATCTTGACGCAGATGATGAGCAATCCAGTGATGAAGAAGGAAATACTATGATGTTGGCTAGGAGACTCAATCAAATACTAAAGAAGAGAGGTAAGAGAAATCTAAGTTTCAAAGGATACAAAGCTAATAAATTTCCTAATGATGTAGGAAAAGGATATAAAGGATAAAAGAAGAAGGAAAAGAAAGAAAAGAAGGAGCTTACATTTTATGAATGAAAAAAACCAAGACACATAAAATATAAGTATCCTATCTTAATGAAGAAAATTGAGAAATTCAAGAAAAAGAGAAAGGCCTTAATGGCTACCTAGAGTGATTTGAATGAATCAGATACTGAAAATTAACTTATGAAGATAAAGAAGAAGAAGAAGAGGAAGCAAACCTCTATTTGATGGCCTCCTTTGAGGTAAACTCAGATTCTGAAACTGATACATTACCTGATGATGTTTATTTAGAAATAGAAAGAGCCTTAAATGTTTTGTCTAAATGCAATACAAAGATTTTAAAATTGGACAATGAAATTCATGCTCTAAAAAATGAGAAAGAGGTTTTGTCAGAAACAAATGAGATTTTAGTAAGAGAGATGAATGCACTCAAAATTAAGAATGAATCAATAAGTAAAGAAAAGGAACTATAAGAAGGGAAAACTTGATTCTCAAAGATGAAATAAACAATTTAAAAACAAAAGCAGAGGAACTATCTCAATCTGTAAAGTCAACCTTTGTTAAGTTTAATGAGAGTCATTGAAAACTACAAATGTTACTATCAAGCCAAAGGATGGATCAATCTAAAGTAGGATTGGGATATGAGTTCGGTCAGTGTTCGAAAAATTCATCCAACACTACGTTTGTGAATGTCATGGATGATAAATAAAAGGAGCCAATAGTTCAAAATGGGAAGAGTGTAGTAAGTAGAACTTACAGTAGAAGGTTCTATGAAGGGTCTAAAATTAACCAAAATGTGAATAGAAAGTACAGTAGAAGGTACCCTTTGCACAATAAAAGATAGGTAAAGAATTACTGGTACAATTCTTTTCAATCTTACATGCTTCTTTTATGATAGAATAGGACAAATAGAAAAGTACTATTACTATAAAAATCTTAAGCTCAATAAATCTCAAATAGATAATAAAAGCACGAGCTTGATTTATAAAGGACCCAAGCTTCGCTAGGTTCCAAAATAAGTTTAATTTGTTTTGATGATGGTAGGAACATAAAGCAAATCATTTTGAATCATGGTATTTAGATAGTAGCTGTACAAATCATATGACTGGAAATGCTTCGTTGTTCACCAATATAATTTGGAAAGAAAGAGGATATGTCACATTTAAGGACAATGGGAAAGGACGAAAATTGGATATGGTACTATCGTTATTTATCCTTTTTCTATTGAAAATATTTATCTTGTGAAAGGTCTAAAGCACAATCTTCTGAATATCAGTCAACTTTGTGATAAAGGACAAAAAATTATTTTCGAAACAGATAAATGTTATGTATATGAAAAAGTTGGTAAATTTCTAGTATTTGAAGGTTTTAAGAAAGGTAATGTGTACAAAGTTAATTCATCAAAGTCCTATGGAAAAAGTGTTTTTTTATCAATTTTTTATAATGTTTTTTCTTGGCATAAAAAATTAGGTCATGTTAATTTCCATCAACTTGAAAATCTTTCTGAAAACAATTTAGTACATGGGTTTCCTAAACTAAGCATAATAGAAGATATTCATTGTAGTTCTTGTCTAAAGAATAAAATCGTCTCTATTCCTCATCCAAAAAAGAAAGTAATCTCTACAAATCGACTGTTAGAACTTTTGCATTTAGATCTATTTGGTCCAACTAGGACAACTAATCTTGGTGGAAACAAATATGGTCTAATTATCGTTGATGATTTCTCAAGGTACCCTTAGGTGTTATTTTTGCAAAACAAGAGTAATGCTTTTAAGAATTGTGAAGTTTTTGCAAAGCGTGTTCAAAATGAAAAAAAAATCCTCCATAGTCAATTTGAGAATTGATCATGGTGGTGAATTTGAAAATTATGATTTTGTAACTTTTTGTGAAAAACAAGGTATCGCTTATAATTTTTCCACATCCTACACTCCACAATAAAATGGAGTTTTTGAGCGTAAAAATCGCACCATCTAGGAGATGGCTTGTACCTTGCTAAATGATAGCGGTGTAGCTAAGTTCTTATGGGCGGAAGCAGTTTCTACTTTATATTATTAATAGAGTCTATACAAGACCTTTCACTATTAAAATAGCCTATCAATTATTTAAAGGAAGAAAACACTCTATGTCATATTTCCATGGTTTCGGATGCAAGTATTCTATAAAAAGAAATAATCTAAATCTGAGTAAATTTGATGAAAAGGCCGATGAAGCTATCTTTTTAGGATATTCATTGAATAGTAAAGCTTATCAAGTCTATAACAAAACCACAAAAGTTATAGAAGAATCAATCAATGTAAAGTTTTGTGAACATCAAATAAAAGATGAGTCAAACGAGGATATATGTAAAAGTATAAAAAGCAAAGAAGTAAATTGGAAAATTGAACCAGTAGAAGGTTTGATAGAAATTGAAACTAAAACCTCAGGAAGTAAGGTAGAAGAACCTATAGAAGGTATAACAAAATCCTAGTAACATCAACCTTCACATCCCCCAGATCTAATAATTGGTGATGTTCAATCTGGTATACAAACTCAATCCAAATTGTAAAATATTGAAAATCATTTTGCAATGCTATCCTAAGAAGAACTCACTTCTTTTGAAAGTGCTTTAAAAGATGAAAATTAGATTAATGCTATGCAAGAAGAATTAGGTTAATTTCGTAGAAATCAAGTTTAGACCTTAATTCCTAAACCATCTAATAAAATAATAATTGGAATCAAATGAGTTTTAAAAAAAAAGTTAGATGAGAATGGCAAAGTTATAAGAAACAAAGCAAGATTGGTGGCCAAGGGTTATTCACAAGAAGAAGGTATAAATTATGATGAAACTTATGCTCTTTTGCTAGATTAGAAGCTATCCAACTATTGCTTGCATTTGCTAGTTAATTTTTTTTATTATTATTTTAAATGGATGTAAAAAATGCTTTCTTAAATGTTTATATCAAGGAAGTAGTATATGTGGATCAACCCCCCAATTTTGAAGATCCTATTAAGGTAGGACATGTGTATAAATTAAAGAAGGCTTTATAAAGTTTAAAGTAAGCACTACAAGCATGGTATGAATGACTTAGTAAATACCTTGTTAAAAATAGCTTTAATAGAGGTAAAATAAATACTACTCTATTCTTAAAGTATTTTGATAAGGATATTCTAGTGGTTTAAATTTATGTTGATGACATCATCTAAGATGATGTTGGCTAAATTCGAAATTTCCATGATGGGAGAGTTAAAATTCTTCTTAGGTTTACAAAGAAACCAAACAAATGAAGGTATATTTATACACCAAGAGAAGTATACTCAACAAATCATAAAGAAATTCGGTTTTGAAAATGCTAAAGGAGCTTTTACTCCTATAAGCACTTCAACAAGATTGGATCTAAATCATGAAGGCAAGAAGGTAAATGAGAAATATTATCAAAGTATTGTTGGATCCTTACTGTACGTAATTGCATCTAGACATGATATCTTGTTTAGTGTATGTTTGTGTGCAAAGTTCTCCAACTAAATTGCATCTTACTGTTGTTAAAAGAATTTTTAAATATCTATTGAATACACCTAAGCTAGGCATTTGGTATCCTAAAAATCAAAACATAAATCTAGTTGGATATTGCAGATTTTGCTGGTTGTAAAATTGATAGGAAGAGCACTTCTAGGACATGTCAATTTTTAGGTGACAAACTGGTTTCTTAGTCCTTCAAGAAATAAGAAACAAAATTTTGTAGCATTATCAACGGTTGAAGCAGAATACGTTTTAATTGAAAATTGTTGTGCTAAAATCTTGTAGATAAAGCAACAAGTGCTTGATTATGGCATAAATTTTAAAAATATATTAATTAAATGTGACAATATAAGTGCCATTAATTTAACAAAAAATCTAATACATCATTCTAGATCTAAACATTTAGAAATTAGGCATCATTTTATTAGAGATCATGTTTCAAATGAGATATCTATGTTGAATTTAAACCAACCGATCCACAACTTGCTGACATTTTTACTAAACTCTTAGAAAAGGTACGATTAGATTTATTATAAATGAATTGGTAATTTGTAATCCATTCTCTTGATTAATTGGTGCATAGTTTAATACATATATCTCATTGTACACGTATCAATAACATTAACTGACTAACTCGCGGTGGTTTCATAAACTAAAAATCCTATTTTCCCTCATTCTGAAATAAAGATAGAAATGTCCTTTCAACTGCTATTCCTTCTCTCTCGATTGATAAACCTTTACTCCTTCTCTTTCAATTCTAAAATCCTTACTTCTTATTCTACCAAGAATGGCACCAAAAAGATCTATCTCCTTGAAAGGAAAAGAAAAAATAACAAACAAACACCAAGAATCCTCTTTAAGCACTCCAAAAACCCGAAAGACGATAAAATCATCTCAGGAAGAAAGAAGGAAGTCCAAATCAAGGTTGAATCCAATAAGAAACAATGCTACCAATCGAACGTTGGAATTTCTTTAGATAAAAATAAGGTTTGTGACCTTGCATTTTTTTATATTCCTTTCTTTGAAAAGCATAGATTTTACTGGAATGAGTTCATGGATAACCTAACCTATCTAGGGTTGTTGAATCTGCACGAAAGTGTTAATGTGGATGTTGTACGGGAGTTCTATAGTAATCTTCTTACTAATTTAGAAACCAAGACTTTGACTACTCTAACATTGGGTACCAAAATAGAAATTTCTAAGAAAGACTTAATAGAGTGGTTTGGTTTAAAGGATTTGTTTGATAATGAGGAAGTGGTGAGGATGACTAAGGAAAATGTGTTTACACATTTAAATGAAGGAGTTGAAGATGATTATGGAAGGGTTGCATGGGTTTTTTATTTTGAATTAATCATTAGAATTCTACGTAAGGCTGTTCTAAGTTGCATCTTACCCCAAAAGGGGAGTTTTACAATGGTCATTGTAGAAGATGCAGTTATCATTCTTGCAATGATAAAAATAAAGAATCTGGATTTACCCACAAAAATTTTAAGGTATATTGGAAAAAGCAGAACAAGTATGCCATATGGAAATGCCATCATGAAACTGTTAAGGTTTAAAGTATTAAGGATACCTCAAGGAGATAATGACATTAAGTCATTAAATAAAATTGGTGAAGAAGTTTTTCTAGACATGGGAATATGGGTGAAGGATGTTTTATGGTATTCCAATGATGGTGCATATTATGTGTACCCTAAGCATAAAAAGAAAACCTTTAGTAAGTCATTGGAAAGTGCATTGGCTGAGGGGGAGCCTTCAAAACAAACAGAACCTTTTATAGAAAGTTCTCAAAAGAAAAAGTAGGATGAACTTCTAGAATAGTTGATCGATTCCTTTAATCAACCATCCTTTATTGTTAACAAAGATAGAATTCAAGGTTCTATAGAAACTCAAGTGTAGAGTTTATCTCAAGGTTCAAGAGATGAAATCTCAACAATGATGACTGAGTTCTTGCAGAAACACATTAACAGTGTATTGAACGTAAAATTTGAGCATTTTGAAAAGGAAAGTCAGTTGTTGCTGAATGAAAAATTTAGTGATACAATAGTGTCCATAAAAGTCACTATAGAGCATAAATTGAATGAGGCTGAAGTTAAAAAGAATGAAGGTTTTGATGATATCAAATTACACCTTAACAAAATGGAATTTCATAAGTTTACTCAAGAACTTGCTAATACTACCAACAGAATGAAGGATGTTGAGAAGTCTCTAGGACAAATGAGTATGAGACTACAACAATTTCTAAAACAATTGGATATCTACGTAGCTAAACTTTACTTGGACTAAGATTCTACTACTACTGCATCGAATAATTTAAAGAAGGAACTGAAGGATTTCATTATGGTGCAATTTCTAGATTATCTCAAACCTATCCATCCATCACCAAAGATCATTGATCTAGATGAACAACCTTTTATACCAACAGTGAAAATCTACCACAATCCTTTTCTTGATCCACCTTACCGAACGACATAATGACCTTCTTCCTCCTTTAAGAAAAATCTAGAAAATAGGTGTTTATAGTTCATTTGAAATGTTCTTAAATGTTATTAGGACTCTTTTTTTTTTTTTTTTTTTTTGCTCTGGCAAAAACATGTTTAACGATACTTTGATGAATGCCATGCTTATTTTGAATTGTTTTCCTTGTAAGTTGTTTAGTCTTTGATTTGTCCCAATGGTAACAAAAAGGGGAGACAAGGCATTCAATTTTATTTCTACATACATATGTTTTGTTATCATAAAAAAGGGAGAGAATGTTAAGATTCTCTCTAACATGGTTTTGATGATAACAAAAAGGACAATATGATGTTATTCGTATCAGTTAAGTGTTGTAGGAAACAACCTTTACACATATAGAAGTTTCAGTAGAAGCTTCATTTATATGCTCGAATAGCAATTACTGCCAGTAGAAGATAAAGTAAAAGGTTGTTTATTGGTTGAGAAAATAGTAAAAGTATGGGTAAAAGGTGATGTACTTAATTGATTTAGTAGAAGCTTCAGGAGAAGGTTGATCTGAGAAGACCTAACTTCGCAAGTTAATTATATTTGGAAAATATAATGAACCCATTCCACTTAAGTAAGAGTATCATATATTACTAACTAAATATTACAGATAATGATGATTATTGAAATAGATCTCAACTAAAGTGAAGAATCATCCACTTTTAAATAACAGCTTGTAACAAATCAGGAAAGAATATATATATATATAAACAAGCCGATATAGAGGACTGATGCATATGGTGGAACTTCTATAAAATATTGTACCTGATCTTCTTCCTTTATCTTTCATTATTTTATGTTTATATTTTGCTCTTTAGTGTAGTCAAATTATTTCTATCATGATTATCTTAAGGGGAGTTTAGTTTGCTATGTTTAAAGGTTTTTATTTTCAAAAAATTTTGTAACAATCAATTTACCCCCACAACTACCCCACCCCCCACCAAATGGGACCAACAATGAGAACCAGGTCAAACCTATAGGAATGACGTCTAATTATTAATATAGTCTCATTTAAATATAGGCTATTAAAATAAAAGATTTATTGAATGATTAAATTCTAAGGAAAAAAAAACAAATAAATTAGGATATTCAATATCTTAAAAGATTCAATTACTAACCAAACAATTAGAAAATTAGTTAATGTTAATAAAGATGTGTTTAACACGTTTAGTGTTGAAGCAATTAAGCACTAGAAATTTCTTCCTGTGAAGTGAATACCCAAGATTAACCAATTTATCCTTTCTATAGCTAGAAAAAAGATAAACTAAATCAATTCTCTCTAATTTCTAAACCTTGATAGAATTAAAGGCATGCATTATGTCTTCTTCAATCCAAATCATCTAACTTATAGTAAACAACTAAAAAAGGTCTCACAACTCAATGCTAATTAACACATTATTCCAATAGAGTCAAAATACATATTGTCGTGATTAAAGAATTAAAAACTTAAACAATAAGCACAATTCATTAATCGATAATCTAATAAACAATATTAATTTAAGCACATAGGACATAATAGGTTTATAATATCCATATCAAGAATATGTAAAAGGGAATTAATATAACCTTTAGAGGAGTTCCAAACCCTAACTCAAGATCAAATATCACTCTTATCACTTTCAACATTGAATTCCAAAAGCTACTCTAAAAGATATTCTTCAAACCTAATTCTAATTGAATGAAAGGAATAAAAATGGGATACAATGATAAAATTTTTGTCTAATTGTGCTTATAAAGCCTTTCTATAAAAGTACATGTGTATAGGGCAACATTTAGGCTTCGAATCTATCAAAAAATAAAATATTCTCAAGGCATTGCATCACCAAACCCTAAATCACAACCGTAATCCTTTCCTATGGTCTTTCTATGCTTCAAAAATTGTAAAATAATTGAAGTAGGAGAATTACGCCCAAAGACCATAGCCGTGGTCTTCTATAGACACCAATTTCTCCTTCTTTTCTTGCTCATTTGCTCACGATTTCAATGCACAATCATTATTCATGGGTGTAGTCCTTTCCAAGGCTTCAAAGCTCATCTAAAACATCTTTAGATCTTTTAAAACTTGGTCTAAAATCATCAATTTGTTCAAATCAATTAAAGGAAGCTAAAATCAAAATATAAATGAATTAAGCATTGAATTCAACACAAACACTTAGAAAATCTTATAAAAGAATTGTAAAACTAACTATAAAATATGTACATTTACATACTCATCAAACACCTTCAAATGAAATATTAAACAAATAAGTTCAAATTCCTTCTATAATTTAGTGCAAATTATACATGAATATATATAAAATTACCCTAAAATATATAAGCTAAATGAGCGTTATCACATAGTCAATCGAGGTGGATGCCTACAAAATGAAGTTGTTATTTCAAGCAAAGCAAGTTTCATCAGGATTCGCAAGGCCTTGTTCTCTTTTTTTTTTTTTTCATAGTATCAATGACCATTATTTATGCAAGTGTTGCCTAGCTATTACGAATGAAAATCATTCTTTATGTATTATGGGCTTCATTTGGCTTTTACATTCTTTTACTATGTACAACATCATCATGATTTTGTAGGACTTATCAAGATAGGTCACGTCTCACTCTTCTTTTAAGACATGCACAAGCTTTACTTGTTTTTGTTAGATGAGGCCCCTTGATACATCTTAAAAGCGGTTGGGGCCGGCACATTAGGAAAATTTTCTATCATTCACTTGGACCACATCTAGGTAAACCAAACCTATCCCTCAGCATTATATATATAGGCATGTTTCAATAAGAACATTTTGTAGGGGTAACCTAAGTGTTAAGATGACATTCTGTTCATTACAAGGTGTCTACATTATGATGAGGTAATTGTTAGGTTAAGTGTACTTAAGAAATTGTTCAAAAAGTTATATGGGGCTTGATAGGAATTAACCTACGGGACCTTTGACCTATAGCCGAGCTCGAAGACTAAAATGCCTAACAAGGTAGATTCTCTTACTCTAATCGACTCCTACCGAGGCCAAGTACTTCCTTACCAAGTTACTTTTTATGTCGAGTCGAATGATTGCTCATCTCTCTATAGTATGCCAAATTGTAGATTACTCACTCGCACTCGAGCCGAACAATGACTCAACATCTCCCTTACCAAGAAGTTGAGATAAGGAGACTCAAAAGTAACTAAACCACCCTTACTCAGACAAGCAAGCTGACCGTACTTTTTGTTTGCATCTTCCAACAGCATCACCAATACGGCATCGCTACGTATACAGAATCGTGAGTAGAATCCGTTACACCAATGATTATTTTCCTTGAATATTCATTTTTACCCTTTTATATATTATACATTATTTCCTTAGGAAATACCCTTTTTATCTTTTCCTTTTTAGGCATATTGCCCTAAATTCTTGAGTATAAATACCCCTTATACTAGTAGATGTAATCATCAAATTGAACATTAATAAACTTAACATTTCACTCTCGTAAACACTACTTTGTTAACATCCATCTTACTCTTATCATAACCCTTAAGCAAGGCTAAGTGGTGAGTAACCTCATCGAACCATCTCATGTGTCATATCGAGTTGAACCGTAAGTCTTCGAAAGTTCCATTGGTGCGTTATATCCATTGGAGTTGTTCGCAGGTTTTTGCTTACTTCTTTTTATTCACATTTGTTCTTTCACAAGTTCCCCACCACTTACTTTTCAAGCTTTCGGCAAGCTTGGACCCATTCAGCAACTGGCCTTATCTGTTCTCAGTCATGGTTTACATCATCTTGGTATTAGAGTGGAGGTTTTGTTTGAGTTGTGGTTTGTGTTTAAACTTCTGTTTATACCCTGTTTTGCATATGTGAAACAGAGTAAGTTACTATGTCGTTTGATTGCTATGTTTGTTAGTTGTTACCTTTTCTAGTTTGTGGAAGTGTTTGCTGTATCACCTATTTGAAGAGTTTGAGCTTTAAATCTATGGAGAAAATGATTAACCTAAGTGTAAACCTTGGTGCTAGAGATGACAACAGTGGAATTGTCTACTATGGATGACAATTTCAAGGAACCCCCAGGAGCACTAACAAAAGACTAGATGAGATGGCTAAACTCCTAGTAGATTTGACTCAAGCTGTTCATGCATTGGCTTGCCAATCGACTGAGGCTGCATAAAACACCCTACAAGTTACTCAACATGTTAGATGTCAAAACCTAGCTCGACCAATTCGAGGTGGAGGAGTAGGTGGACGAGTAAGATGAAGGATAAACCTGAGGGAACTAGATGAAGAGGATGAGGAAGACTATTTTGAAGAAGAACGAGCTAGAGTTCCTAGAGCATCTAACCATGTGAAGCTTCAAATTCTGAGCTTTAATGGATCTAAGAGTGCTGATGAGCATTTGGAATGGGAAGAGAAAGTAAAGCATGTTTTTCAATATTATCAATACAAGGATTACGAGAAAGTGAGAACTGCTGCTATTAAGTTCTCTAAATATGCTGCCATGTGGTGGAAGAATTTCCAGGTTATGAGGAGGCAAGAGGGCTACCAAGAGATTAATACTTAGCTTGAGATGAAGAGAATAATCAAAAACAAGTTCATGCTAGAAACTTATCTGCAAGACACTTTTACTCAGTTTCAGGAACTGAGATAAAGAGGCCAAACAGTTGACGAATACGTACATGAATTCCAAATGCTCATGAGTCGATGTGAGGTGGAGGAGCCCTTAGTGCAAACAATCTTTAAGTTTATCACAAGATTGAGAGGTGACATTTAAGACATTATGGAGCTCTAACGATTCACCACAATGGATGAAGCCATTAAAATAGCCCAATGGGTAGAAAGGCAGAGAAGAAGTTGAGTATCGACCAAAATGCTGACTAGCCAACCCAAACAGGGAAGTTACAAAGCTCAGTTAAGTACTGAGCCAAGTTAAAAGGCCGACCTAATGGTGAAGTGCCGACCCGAACTTATGAGAAAAGGTAAAGATCTGGTAGGAAGACGAGTAAGATCAAGTGCTTTAAGTGCTAAGGGTTCGGACATATGGCCACTCAGTACCCGAACTGAAGAACTATAGTGATTAAGAGAGACATCACGAAGCTAAAGGTAGAGAGTATAGATAAGGAACCCGGGAGGAAGAGATCATTACCAAAGAAGAAGATGCTGAGAAAGAACTCATTGAAGAGGACGTGTTTGTCGAGGACTTGGATTAGATGGTCCTGGTTATTTGACGTGCTACGAACTTAAAGCCTTCATGGGAGGAGGAGCACAGGGAAAATTTGTTTCATACCACCTGTAAAGTGAATGACTACATATGAGCGTTAATTGTAGATAGTGGAAGCTGCACCAATGTGGCATTAGCCAAAATGCACACAATTGAAGTTGCCAAGTATTGCACACCTTAAGTCGTACAAGTTACATTGGCTAAGTGATACGGGAGCACTACATGTCACCCGGTAAGTATTGCTGCCAATCACAATTGGAAACTATTTCGATGAGATTCTCTGCAATGTACTGCCTATGTGCGCCTCACACGTATTGCTTGGCCAACCATGGTTGTTTGACAGGAAAGTGATCCATGACGGATATAAGAACACGTATGTGTTCAAAAAGGATGGTTGGAAGATCACATTAAACTTGATGCCGCCGAGTGAAGTTAACAAACTGCAGACCAAACTTGCTCACAGATCGAAGAAGGCTCTAGTGATGAGTAGAGCCGAGCTTTAAAAGATCTTTAAAGCTGAGACGTCGACCCTCATATTGGTCAAGCGCCTACTAGAGATGAAGGAGTGGGATGAACTACCCTAGAAAATTAAAGCATTATTAGATGAATATGCTGACCTGTTCCCAAAACAGTTACCCAAAGGGTTACGCTCGATTTAAGGCATAGAACACTACATTGACCTAATACTCGGTATCGCACTGCCAAATAAGCTCGTATATTGGATGAGTCCTGAGTAGGCTTCTGAACTCCAACATCAAGTTAATGAGTTACTAGAGAGAGGGTATGTTCGGGAGAGTCTTAGCCTTTATATTATACCGATGCTTCTAGTGCCAAAAAAGGATGGAACCTGGTGGATCTGTATAAATAGCTAAGCTATAAACAAGATTACAATCAAATATAGGTACCCCATTCCTAGATTGGAAGACATGCTGGATGAATTGAGCGGAGCTAAGATTTTCAGCAAAATTGACCTAAAATCTAGCTACCATCAAATCTGCATAAGGCTAGGAGATGGTGGAAAACTGCGTTCAAGACTCGAGATGGACTTTACGAATGGATAGTTATACCCTTTGGCTTATTGAATGCCATGAGCACTTTCATGAGATTAATGAACCACATGTTGAGACATCTAATAGGGAAGTGTGTCATAATGTACTTTGACAACATCCTAGGTTACAGTATCAACATGCTAAGTCACTGTGAACGTCTCTGAATGGTTTTAGATATCCTCTATGCCAAGAGACTATTCAGCAATCTCAAGAAGTGTTGTTTTTGCCAGGAGGAAGTGGTATTCTTAGGCTATGTAGTAAGTGGAGGAAGCTCATGAGTGAACAACGAAAAGATCCAAGCAATCGTCGAGTGGTCGACTCTTATTACTTGTGTCGATGTAAGAAGTTTTCATGGACTAGCTTTGTTCTATAAACAATTCATCACGAATTTCAACACCCTTGCCACACCACTTATTGAGCTAATGAAGAAAAACACCAACTTTTGATGGGGAGAAAAGGAGGAGAGGAGCTTGGCTAAGATAAAGGAAAGATTGATCTCCGCCCTAGTGTTAGTTCTACCTAACTTTGAGAAAATATTTGAGCTGGAATATAACGCATCAAGCATTGGAATAGGCATTGTCCTAATGCAAGGGCCGACCAATTGCCTTCCACAGTAAGAAGCTCATAAGGCCTCAGTTAACTTACTCTGCGTATGACAAAGAACTCTTAGCGTTGATCCGAGTATTGCAAATATGGTAGCACTATTTACTACCGAGAGAATTTGTCATATATACTAACTACGAGTTGCTGAGGTACCTCTGAAGTCAGACTATGTTATCAAAGTAGCAAGCGAGATGGGTTGAATTCCTTAAAGGATTCAATTTTGTAATAAAATATAAATAAGAAAAGAGCAATGTAGTTGCAGATACTCTTTCGAGAAGATATGCACTCCTGAGTGAACTAAAGACCAGATTATATAGGTTTGCAAGCATAAAAGAGCAATGCTCTAGGGATCAACACTTTAGGCCCATATTTGCTTAATGCGTCGATGGAAGAACAGTGGGTGAGTACCATGTGGAAGATGGCTACTTATTTTGAGGGGGAAAATTATACGTGCCAACCTATTCATTGCGAGAGCTACTAATCAAGAAAGCCCACAGTGGAGGATTGTCTAAACATTTTAGGGAGAAAAGAACGTATGAGCTACTGACTAGTCGATTCTTTTGGCTAAGAATGAAGTGAGATGTGTACTGAGTCGTTGAAAGCTGTGCCTTATGCAAAAGGGCTAAATGTCGAGCTGAGAAAGGGAAACCAATGCCACTGCTTGTTCCAACGAAGCCATGGACCAAATTGAGCATGGACTTTGTTCTTGGACTACTACAAACTGCCTGAGGTAAAGATTTTATAATGGTTGTCGTAAATAGGTTCAGTGAGATGGCATACTTTATGCCCTACTCTAAAACTAATGATGCTTTAGCTATTGCTGCTAAAAGAACGTATGAGTTGCTGAGTGGTCGATTCTTTTAGCCAAGAATGAAGCAAGATGTGCACCGAGTCATTGAAAGCTATGCCGTGTGCAAAAGGGCTAAATGCCAAGCCAACAAAAGGAAACCAATGCCACTGCTTGTTCCAATGAAGCCATGGATTGAATTGAGCATGGACTTTGTTCTCAGACTACCATAAACTGCCCAAGGCAAAGATTCTATAATGGTTATCGTGAATAGGTTTAGTGAGATGGCACACTTTGTACCCTACTTTAAAACTAATGATGCTTTAGCTATTGTTGCTCTTTTCTTACAGGAGATTGTGCGGTTACACGACATGCCAAGAAGTGTAGTCTTTAATAGGGACGCAAAGTTCTTGAGCCATTTCTGGAGGACCTTATGGCGATGGTTGGGGACCAAACTACGATTTAATACTTCTTGCCACCCCTAAACTGACGGCCAAATAGAGGTAGTTAATCATAGTTTGGGATCACTGCTTCGAGCTACAGTGGACAAGAACTTAGCTGATTAGGATGTCTGCTTGCCAATGGTCGAATTTGCTTACAACCAGACAGTGCATGACACCACTAAGTAGGCTCCCTTCAAAGTAGTCTATAGTTTTAATCTTGAGTTGCCCCTCCATCATACCCCTGTACCTATGCTAGTATAAGTAGACCTCGACGCAAAAGCTAAGGTACAATCCCTTTAACACATCTACGACAAAGTCACTGGGCACATCAACTAAGCTGCTAGAAGAATGTGAGAGAAGGCCAAGGGTAGGACGGCTAAACAATTCCAATAAGGAGACTTGGTATAGCTGTACCTTAGTAAGGAATGGTTCCCGAGCAAGAGGAGGAACAAATTAACTACAAGAGTTGAAGTACCCTTCAAAATCCTCCGAAAGATCAATGATAATGCCTACAAATTGGAATTACTTGAGGACTAAAGGGTTTCTAACACCTTTAACATTGCCGACCTCAATCCATATCACCTTAACGGGGAGCTAATGGAAGACCATTAGGATTTGATCCCAAATCCAAATCAACCCAGAAGGAATGATAGGAATCAGGCTATGAGGCCTTTAACCTGTAGCCAAGCCCGAGGACTGGGAGGCTTGCACGGCGGATTCTCCTACTCCAGCCAACTTCTACTGAGGCCAATTACTTCTTTGCCAAGTCACTCTTTATGCCAAATCGGATCTATAGTATGCCAAATTGTAGATCATTCACTCACGCCCAAGCCGACCAATGACTCAGCATCTCCCTTGTCGAGAGGCCAAGATAGAGAGACTCTAAACTGACTAAGCCATCCCTACTCGAACAAGTAAGCTAACTATACTTTCTATCCATACCTTCCAACGTTATCACTAATACGGCATCGTTACATGTACAGAATCATTTCTAAAATCCATTACACCAATGATTTTTTCCTTGAATATTCATTTTTTCCCTTTTGTATCTTATATATTACTTCCTTAGGAAATGCCCTTTTTGTCTTTTCCTTTTTAAGTATGTTGCCCTAAATTCTTAAGTATAAATATCTTTTGTACTAGTAGCTATAATCATCAGATTGAACATTAATAAACTTAACATTTCTCTCTCGTAAACACTACTTTGTTTACATCCATCTCACTCTTATCCTAACCCTTAAGCAAGACTAAATGGCAAATAATCTCACTGGACCATCTTATACGTCATATCGAGTTGAGCTGTGAGTGATCAAAAGTTCCATTAGTGTGTCATATCCATTAGAGCTATTCGCGGGTTTCTACTTACTTTTTTTTTATTCACATTTGTTCTTTCGCATGTCCCTTACCACTTACTTTTCAAGATTTCAATAAGCTTGAACCCATTCAATGGCCTTATTTATTCTTAGTTACTGTCTACATCAGGGCCTATGCTCAAGGTAGTGGAGATCAACTCAATTGTGGTGTCCAAGATTACTCTAGAAGTTGGAATACTACCCTCCATTAGAGTTGCCTTATGAGTACAAAGGTAACCGAGGACAAGGTGGTGAGAACCACATCATCTGGGGTGTCTGGTCCTACCCTAAGGGTTGTGATGCTGCCCTTAATGGGAGTTTTATTGCTAGAAATCTCGTAGATGAGGTAGTGAAGACCATCTCGTTTGGGGTATTTGATTTTACTTGTGGCTAGGATGTCCACTTCCTTTGGTAATTTATGTGCATATTATTAGCATGTAATTAGACAAATACATATTCATTCATAAATCATAATTTAGATTCACTAATTACAAGCACAAACAAGTATGGAATCATAAGGAAAAACTCACTCAGTCATAGCTAGCTCAAGGGTTATAATAGTATGTGGGCAGCTCAGGGTCGATATCGAGATCACTTGAGAATAAGAGAAATTTGTAAGTTTGGGAATTTAAAGCTAACTAGTGTTGTAATTTGTAAGGTCTTCTTTGCTTAGTTACGTGAAATTGTCGATTCGANGTTTTTAAGCTTCCAGGTTTCTTTTCTTTTCGGTTTTATTTTTGAATGTTACCAGATTTTCCTTTTTATTTACGGGTGCAATAGCATAAATTATAAGCTACAATCTTTGCTAATCATTTCGAGATTTTTGCTTGCTTATTTATCCAACACTTGGCAATATAATTAATCACGTGGGCTGCTGGTTTGGGGTTTTATTTTGCTGATTTTTAGTTCGGTTTTGTGCAAGACGTGAGATTGAATTGAGGAAAGGAAGAAAGAAAAGAGATAAATTGGAAATAGAAGAGAAGGAAAAGGAAAATTATTAACAAATATATATAATTTTTCGAATCATATAAATTATAACGATTCTCCTCATAAATTAATTTTCAAATTTTTGTGAAATTTTATCAATTTAATTGATACCCGTTACAATTATAATTTTTACAAGTTATTGTGGCGATTTCGTTAAAATTTCATACGAATAGGCGATTTAATCGAAAATTACATTCACCTATAATTTTATCACTATTGAGTAATATTTAACTATTTTATAGGTTTATATTTATGATTTTAGGGTTTGAAGCAATTTCGGGTTCAATTTTGTTATCGGTGTTGTATTTGATTTATTAAACTTCGTAATCTTTTATTGTTACTAGCCTTATCGACTTATTGTACAGTATAAGGTACTCGGACTTGAGTTAGGGTTCAACTACTGTTTTTTCCTAAGGTTTACATAAGTTACCAGGAAGGGTAGTGTAAGTATTAGTGTCAAGCAAAAGCCTATGCTTTCCTGAAGCATGTCAACGAAAATGCTACAACAAATTATACAAGAAGGGGTTTAGCAAAAATACCATAGTAGGCTAGGACAATCTAGCAAAGGTCGGATATAAGGCAGTAATGCGACGATATCTAGAAATTAGACATTGGCATAGGCTCTTAACCATCAATGAGCCAACATACAAGGAGCTCACTCTAGAAGTCCTCAGCACCCTTACTTTGGACTTTAACCACATCAATAACAAAACTCAAAACACCATAAGGTTTAAAGTTAATCAATGACAAGTATTAATTCTCTTTAACAAAACAGTAGAGGCCCTTAGCTTGTACTTTGAGGAGTGTGTTCGTTCATTTATACACCGCAATTAGCTAATGAAATTTTTTGCAGGGGTAAATGATGCTCATGTTTCTAGTAATAAAGTATATAACCTAGTTAAATTAAAAGCCTCGACTTTAAGAGATCTTATCTTAAGGATTATTCATTGGGTTCTTACTAAAAGTGTGATAGGGTGCAAGAACAATATAGGGATTGTAAATTTAAATGATATTGTGTTCCTGTAAAGCTTAGCAATGTAGCGCCCAAGTAATTTTGGTGTTTGCATGGATTTCTTCTTTAGGAGCAAAGCTTTTAAAGGAAGAGCTGGATTTATGTTTATAAGACCTATTATTACACGACTAGTGAAGGGGATTGGCATGTTTGGTTGCCTTCACCTAATGGAATTAGTCCACTATCCTACTCCTATGAGCCTAGAATCAATCTGTGCAATGAAGCTCCCACCTGCAACTCTAGCACCTCAGGTGGAAGAATTTTTAAAGGAAGCACCTGAAGCTCCATTACCAACACTAGCACAAGCTCAAGTGCATAAAGTCTTGTATTAAGGATATTATGGAGTGCCATTGCATTCCCATGCCACCATTAATCACCCTTATCCCAAACTTCGACAAAGAAGGCATTAAAGAATAAGTTGAAGAGTAAGATGCTTCTACTGATGAAGAGGATTGATCTTCTTTTTACTTCATTTTACCAAAGACTTATTTCTTTTTATTTTTAGATGTCTGTAATGACTAGACTAATTTGCATTTTCTTCCCTTTTCAAACCGCTTGATGCACCTTTGCTTATTTTGTGATTATTCTACAAGAGCCAACAATTTGACATATTAGGATTAGGAGTAATTTAGGTTTTATTTTTCTTTAACATTTTTCTCTTTTGTAGTTCATTTCCTTTTCGTGTTGTAAGGAACCATCAATTCTGATGGCAAATTTTTGGATTTGGACATCAATGTCAATGCAATTGAAAACTTAGGAAGTCTTAGTTATCTTTTACTCTTTCTTTTTCCCTTTTCAATTATATTGTACTTTCATGCTAGTGTACATTGGGGACAATGTACAATTTAAGTATAAAAGGGTGTTTCCGAGGGAAGGGGAGAAGAATAGGAGAAGCTAAAGTATATATGTGAATGAGCATGCTTTGATTGAATACTACAACTTAAGTTTTTCTTTTAGTTTTGTTAGAAAGAACTTTAGATATTTGTACCCTACTATATAAGCAAGCACTTTTTTTTTTTCAAAATCTACCCTAATTCTTTATGACTTTAGTCTACTTTGCTAAATTTGAGCAATTAAATCCCCATGATCTAAAGTTTCTTATTATTTACGCTTACACTTAAACTCAAGATCAAGATAGATATTAATAGGTTAAATACTAGTTATCTATATTTCTAAGCTTAATTGAGAAGCAGAGTTATCTATTTCTATTTTTCTTAAAATTTTTTCAAAGTTAGATGAACAAATGAGATTTGTCTTTTGAAAGTCCCCTACTAATCAAAGTAGTCGAAGGTAAAAGAAACAATTAAAATAAAAAGGAAATTATAATTTAGTAAAGATTGGCCTTAGTCCCTCAAGAGAGCGAGTTTCTTTCTTGCTACTAACTTGAAAGAAAATTGGTAAGGATTAACCTTGGTCCCTCAGAAGAGCAAGGTACTTGCCGCCAACCTGAAAAATAAATAATATGGATTAACCTTAATTGGTCAAAAGAGCAAGGCTCTTTCCTGCTTCCAAAAAATTATGTTAAATTAAAAAGAATTGAATTGGGATGAAAAGCTTCCAATAAAAATATAAATTAAGGATACAATCAGAAAATAGGCTAATGTAATATACATCTAGTCTGCGTTTTGTAATAAAAGTAGCATAGGGAAAATTTCTCTCCCCTTGCGTTAGAGTGGTGAAATTATTATAACTCTTTCTTAATTTATTAATGTTTGTTTTGATCTCTAGTTTAATTTCTATTTAAGTGATAAGGCTAACTCTAGATTCAAATTGATTGCTGAAATTTAGTAGCTCTTTAAGTTATTATCTATTTGCTCTAAATGCATTACTAATGTAAGAAGAAAAGGGTAGTTTGTGAGAAAAAGTTGCGAAGCCTTATGAATTGAGGATACACTTTTCTAAGTTATGAAAGAATTTTTAATCTTGTCTTGGTTTCATTTTGATTGTTTTGCTTGAGGATAAGCAAAAATCTAAGTGTAGGGGTAATTTGATAATGCTTATTTAATACATATATTTTAGGGTGATTTTGCGTGATTCTATCAATTAACTATGTTAATTATTGATGATTTTGAGTTTTGATTAGTTATTATTTTATTTATAAGTGTTTTTGAAGCTCCCGACAAGTTTTGGGAAGTTTTGGAGCTTCACCAAGGAATTGTATTGACCATGCCATTCAAAGGAGCAAAGTTTAGCCAAGAATTGGTCCAAAGAAGAATACGTGCATAAACATGCCTATGTACTCTAGCTGTATAACTCTATTAAGAAGTTTTATTAAAAAATACAAGTTCTACATGAAGAAGAAGAACATGCCCAAGACCACAGTCTTGTTCCTAGGGTATATACTTGTAAACCCCTAAAATTATCAACCTAGCTTTTGTAATAGACTCGGCTATGTTAGATAATTTAGGAGTCGACAAGGCTAATGAAAGTGAAAACCCTAAAAGAATTACTCAATCGCGTAAAGAATTTTTCTACCCTAAATGTTTCTAAATGTAAAAGATTTTATTCAAAAGTGATAGAAACCCTAAAAATGATTATCTTAAAGACATATGTGCACTAATCTAACATGATATATCCTAAAACCCTAATTGATAAAATAATGCTTATATTTTGTTAAACTATTAGTAAAGGATTAGAGATGACCCTCATTCATACTTATATGCTTTGAATCCTTAGGTAATCCATTAGAAATTAAGATAATAAGTCATAGATTATATTTACTTCTTAAGTAAGTGATTAAGATAGTTTCACTTAGAGTTAGAGTAATAGTTGAAGATTAGGTTATATGTAGTGAACCTTAACACTCAAATTGGTACTTTTTGCATTTGTTATTCAAAGTAGTTTATCAAATGAGATATATAGGCTATAAAGACCTAAAGTAAGATCTCATCAACAATGTTTACTAATCAATTCATCAAATATCTCATTTCCCCTTATTTCCTTCATTTTTCCTCTAATCTCCCTTAATTACTACATTATGTGCACAAAATTACACATACTTAAGGAATGTTGACTAAGGTAATGCATGTTGACCAAAGTCAAAGGGTTGACCAAGTCAACACATGTTGACTAAAGTCAACATTTTGAAAAGTCAAAGGTTTTAAGAGATAAGGAAAATATCTTAGTTCTTAATGATGGTTTTCTTTTCTTTTCCTTTTGATTTTTCTTTTCCCTTTTCTCTTAGTGTTGCCGTCCACAATTCTCCCATCTTGGCCCCACCATTTGTTGTCTTTCATAATTGAAAACAAAACAAAAGAAACAAAAACAAAACCTCCCTTTCATGCCGTGAACTTCCCTCCCCACTTTCACTTTCATTCCTTTGCTTTTGTCTCCATAAACTTCAACAAAATTAAAGGTATGTCTTTAAGTTGTTTTATGTTACTTTATGTTATTCATTAGTTAGTTAATTAGGTAGATTAGGTAAGTAGTTAGGTGTTTAGTGAAGTCTTGAAGAAGAGGAAACAAAGTTTCCATCTTTAAGTATAGAAAATGAAGAATCATGAAGGAAATGAAAGAAATACATGTGTATGTACTCTTAGATATGTGTACATAAAGAGATACCAAAGGAATACAAGTATATGAACCTTTATACATAAGTATGTATCATGTACATAACCTAACTTAAGACCATATCTAACTATATATGTGTATACTATACTAAATACACATAGAAATATAAAAGGATGGAATTGAGAGGAATTTTCTTAAGGAAAAATTTGGCATACGAATTTTTAGTATAAAAATACGTATCTAACCATATAGGTATATGAGTAGGAATACATGTATAAATACGGTATAAGTATATGTAGATGTATAAGTATATGTATGTGTAAGGCATATGTACATAAGTATAAAGTAAGAAATAAATGTACATAAGACATGTACATGTGACATAAGCATGAGGTAATGCTTATGTAATCAAATGATGAGGTGGATGATGACATAAGCATATGATGACATAAAGAAAATATGACATAAGCAATGACATAAAGAAAAGATGATGTAAGCAATGACATAAGCATAAGTTTAGAAAATGAGAAAAGTAAGAAAAGTGTAGGTAATTAGATACTTAAATTAGAAAATTCTAATACACTTTGTAAATTAGAATATACCTAATTCAGTACATGAATTAGTAATAACAAAGTAAATCCCTAAATTATAAGAATTTAAGGAATAAAGGATACAAATATAAGTAATAAGAATACTTAAGTATTATAACTAAAAATTTCTATAAATTTAGTTCATAATGTAAAATAGGAGTCTTAACATCCAAAACAAACATTACCGTGTGAATATACGTCCGAAAATGATGAAAAACGACTATAAATTTATAAATATCAAAAATAAAACGAAAAAGTTATATACGATTGAAATTAAAGTCTTACCGGGTAAAAGTTAATAATAGTCTAAATAGAATTAGGTAATTAAATGTTTAGAATTATTAGTTAATTCAAATACTTATTAGTGTTGTTATCACATAATGATCAGGTGACCCTGAGGTGAACGAGGACCTCCCAATCGATTACTACGATTAGGACGAATCCCCATGGCCGAGTGAGTATTTACCCAATGATTCCATGCTTGTTTTGTGATTGCAGATAGTGGACTTAAATATTATTGTTAATTGATGATTGTGTGGGGTTTGGGAAATGCCTGTGTATGTTGGTATGTCTTGAGTTGTGAACTTATCTTAAGTATTGATAATGCTATGTTTGTTGCATGGTAGTATAGAAAATGATTGTGTGCACAATTGGATGGTCATAGCATAATTTGAACCTAATTATACTCGGCCTATAAAAAGAAATTGAGACATGCATTAACATGCATAGCATGGATATTATTCCGGCCGTCACATCACACGGAGGTAAAGAGAGGCCATTCGGGGGTTGATATCATTTATTTATTTGGTTCTGTACGGTGCACTCGTACAAAATGACCTTACCCTGGCCCGCGGGAATATTAGGCGTTGGAGGCGCCAACCGCCTGGCTAAGGGTCGAGTCTAGAGGCCTCCGTTTAGGGGTGAGTGTGGACTGCGGGGGCCTACTCACAATTATACTAGAACTTGGGTTTTCTGAAAATAAAAGAATTATTTGATATAAGTAAGGAACGTGGGGTTCCGTAGTAAAGTAAGTTCTAGTATAATACCCGGATCTGATTGGTGCTGTGTATACTCCAACCCTGACTTCGGAGGGTGTTAAATCTGAGTTACGTATATGAACTAGTTAATTATACGTATTGTATGGCATTTTGGTTGATCATTCATTCATATGCTTAAATATAATGTACTTATAACTTGTTTGTGGTGTGGCTGAGGGTTTTGCTCACTAAGCTTAGGCTTACACCCCTTTAGACTTTTGTTGTAGGATAGCCTGTTCGTAGAGACAAGACGAGGAATGCCACAGGTTAGCCTGGGGATTTGGGCAAGAGCGAGCTGCTATGTATACTGAGAGAACAGTTTATGTAGACTTCTACTTATGTACTTTTGTTTATCTTATTATATTAGACCTAGACATACTTAAACGCTACGTAATGTAAGCTTTGTAACTTAAATTTTATATGAATATGTTTGTGTAATGATATCATGTGGGTCTGGATGTTCTTTGGAAACTAGTGGTTGTAGAGCCTTGTATATTGTATAAAGAGTTCTTGATTGGAAGGGTAACCAATCAAGGGTTCTTTGTACAGTATACGGCGTCTGCCACGACTAGGCCATCTTCAGTTCGTGACAATACTTGCCATAATTTGTAAATCTCCTAATTTTGGAAGGCTTCTTTTGTAACCTTAAGTCCAAGTCCTATAAATATAGTCTTTGGTTTAGTGTCAAGGGACAAGCCTTGAGAGGAACATTGTATGTAAAGTATAGGGGAGTCTCTCATGTCTCTTAACTTCTATTTTACTTTTATGTTGTAATTTAATTGTCTTAATGAATCTTTTATATGACTCCATTTCAATGTGACAATTATTTTATCTTCAATCTATGATATTGTCTTTTGTGATCTAATTGCATTGTTTTTTATAGTCTTTAATTCAATATAGCCAACTATTGAATTATTGTTTGAATTAACTAAAGATTTTGGAAGATCTTGTAATAAATGGATTGGTGCAAATTGAAGTAATTAAATAGGCTAAGTGATTAGGTATTCAATTTATCCATATTAAGGCAACCTAATAGAAGAATTCATAATCTTAATGCGATCTTAAGGCACTTTGTTACAGAAGCAATTTGGATAAAGTATCTTAGGATTATGAATTAATTAAGAGACGCAAGTCTAACTAATTCATCTGAGGAATCTCCACAATCTAAGAGTACAGTTGAGATTTGGAGTCATAGAGAATTAGGTAGTAAATAATAGACTTACTAAGGTTTATAATCTTACAACTTTAATTAATATTTTTTATTTAATTTCTTATTGCGTATTTTGTTTGTTTATTGTTATTATTTCATTAACTTATTACAGTTATTTTGTTATAACTATTTAATTAGATTAATAAATTAGATATTTGGTTATTTTAGGGATTATTGCTAGTAATCTAGGGTTTCTCAATATTCATGGTTCCCTATGAGATTGACAACTTGAACTCAATTGTTGTTTATACTATAGCTTAACCAGGTGTACTTGCTTAAGGGAAAAATTGGTCCTTACATTGGTAAAGCCTAGAATCATCGAGCTAGTCAATTCTAGGGGAGGAAACAATCTCTTAGACACGCCTTATTGAGATTAGTGAAATCAATGCATACCCTACATTTCCCATTTGCCTTTTTGACAAGTATGCAATTTGCCAACCACATAAGGTATAAGTCTTCTCTATTGAATCCAACTTTTAAAAGCTTATGTACTTCCTCTTCTATGGCGGCTCATCTCTCCAAGTGAAGTGGCACTTCTTCTTCTGTATAGCCTTCATGTCAAGATCGATGTTCAGGTGGTGTACAGAGTCCTTTATAACAATAATGTCGAGCATGTCATCTATTGACCAAGCAAACACATAAGTGTTTATGTAGAGAAAACAAATTAGTTTGGTCTCCTAGTAGGGTTATCATAACTCAAGTACCTATGTTGTAGTAGACCGCCGTACACTATACGAAGGTTGACAACTAATCCCCTTATCAATCGTCGCCCTTCCAAACAATGTACTAGGCCACTTCTACCCCTAGCTACTATCAGTCATATAAATAATTAGTATCAAAACAAAACAAAACAATTGTCTTTACTAAGTTTAGATAAATTATCAGACAATAATAGCGGAACGTATCCTTCCCAAAAGAATAATAGTAACGGTATTCTCGATGGCTACTAAAAGTCTAACAACATTATATAAAAAGTTCAAAAAATTTTAACCAAAACTAAGTAGTCCCCTCATTTGGTCCAAAAGGCTCACTGTCCCTTCCTAGATTGAGAGAAACTTTAGGCATCCTATGGCTCGGCTTAACGAATAGGTGGCCCTACAACAAAAGGAATCTAAGGGGGGTGTAAGCTTACGCTTAGTGAGTTGATCCCTCCAGTACGCCTTATAAGTAATATATATATAAAACAGTTATATGAATGCATGTAATAAGTGGAATACCAAACAATACATGTAGTAGCCTAGGAACTGCTTGCATCTTAGAAATTTCGCCCTCTATAGTCAGGTTGGAGATTATTAACCGACACAAACCAATAACCAAATTCTAGCACCTAGGTTTTTATCCTTAATTGCACCTATTGCTCAAATTAACTTGTATACATTTATTTGTATATAAATATACTTTATTTCGATAAGGAATATGACCCTTTCAAAATTAAAATTCCTAAGTCTAGCAGTGTGGTGGCCCCATAGTCTACAATCACACGTCCTAAGTAGAAGTCACAAGACATGGTCCTTAGCCACATGGTTAGCATCCTTTGTCCCCTAGTAAGCCTATAGACCAGCATAGGAACTCAATAACATGGCATAATGTGCCTAACTAATCCCTTCAAGAGCCCTTGCTCCTATGAGTCCCTTCCCACCTTCCGTATGAGATGGCAATTGGTATAATTATAATGCAATGACGTACCATGCATGACTCATTTTATTTCATAGCCAGATAAGTACTTATGTTTAGTTACTTGGGTGATTAAGCATTTTCATACCATAGTAACAACATATAATCCAATCACACAATAGCTCCAGTTCATATCTCATTATTAAATATGAAATCAATCATGAATTCATATACATGCATTCTCATACCCCTCATGCAACTAATTTAATCATACTATTATTTTAGTGTAATTAGACTGCAAATAAAAGCAAGCATGAAGTCATCGGAAATCACTCACTCTGCCATAGCCATTAGTTGTAATAATCCAAAGGTAGGTTGTCTCCGAGATCAAAGTCCCTTAAACAAAGTAAACATAGTAAAATAAGGATTTGATATATTAGAATGTCAACTTAAGGTTCTATTAAAGTTATACTCTCGACTTAGCTTTAAAATTTTCTCTCAGTTAAGTTAAATCTTTAATTGCATATAACTTTCTCATTTTAAATCCAATTTTTACGTTCTTATAGTTGAATTCCATTTTTTTTTTTTTTAGTATACTTTCATGTAGTATGGTTGGTTTTGAGATATGAGGCTCGCAATTCTGGTTATAGGCATGAACAGTAGTGTCCCTAAGGATTAGGTTCTCTTTTGGGCTTAAATTTGTTATTAGCCCTTTTACTACTTGGTAAAATTATTAGGGCTTGGGCTTAGGACTTTTATTGGGCTCTTATACTTCCTTAAGATCAGTTTCTCATTTATTTTTTTTGGTGAGTAGTGTGTAGTTTATGTGTATTTTAGGCAGTTAGGATGATGTGTTTTGAGAGCTTTTTATTGTTGTGTTTAAGGGTTGTTTGTCTTAGGAAGAGTGAGAAAGAAAGTGAAGTTTAGGGGGAGGAATTCAATGGGTTCTTGCTTTAGGGTTTCTTACCCAAATCTTGTCAAATTGATGTACATAATTCAAGGGATGTGATAGTTTAATGTTTGCCTTTTTAAGTAACTAATAAATGTGACATAATAAGTAAGAAAAGGGTTGAAAAGATGAAAAGATGGTAAGCCATACTTCCCTCTTCCCAACTAGTGGTATAGGTAGCTTAGGGTAAAGTTGCTTATCCCATCAATCTTAACTTTTGACTTAAACTAAAAATTGGTTAATTTACGTTTTTCTATAAGTCGTACAACTTATATAGAGAATTGGAAATTGTCTTATCTAAAGTTATGGAAATTACTAAGTTTATAAGTCAACTAAGCTCACACTCTTGACTTTGGTTTGTTTAAACTCAAATTGGGAGGGAAATTGGATGGGAGTAGCCAGTCCTAGTCCTGACACATATAGCTCTCAAATTCTACTTTGTATATACTACTTGGTTATCTTATTCAAGTGGCTAAGTTAGGGTTTGGTTCTTAAATATTTCCTCTCTTCAAAATGCATCTCATAGTAGGTTTTAAGTAATTTAGGATTACTTCAAACTTGGTTAGGTTTAGGTCTTCCATGTAAGATTTTTAAGTGTTCAATTTTAATAGTTTAGTTTTCCATCATTCATTTTGGGTTTCAGTAAACTTTCAAGTTTCCATTACATTATAAGGTTTGGGGTTTTAGTAAGTTAGGGTTTGTTATTACATTTTGGGGTTTTCAAAAGTTTGGGGGTATTCTACTATACTTAGGGGCTTAAGGTTTTGGGTAACTCCTAGGATTGATTTTTAACTATAGAGTTTTCAAGTTGGATTGAAATTATGAAGTCAATTATTACGAATACAACTTTAATATTAAGCTAGATTCTTAGTTTAGTTAATCCTCAAGAATAATCAAAGGGCATTTTCGACTACTTCAAATGTTATAAAAAAATTACAGCGTTTACAAGGATCTGTTATGGAGTTTGGCCTATTTATATGTCTTTGACCTTACATTCATTTGCAACATGGTCTCTAAGTATTGTCATAGGATCCTTTTCAATGTAGAGTACCTCATTAAGTTTTAACACAGCTAGTATAACGACCTGAAGAGCTTCTACTCAACTCGACATACTTTGACACTGCTAGGTATAGGAAATTTAACTCTTAAATATTAGGTAGATATGACCATTTTGAACTTATTTTAGCTCTACTAAGGATAACATTATAAGATGACCAACAATCCATAATTACAAATTTAAGCTACTAAGTTACCATATGGTTGGGCTTGTCGCTAAGCTCAATAAGGAGAGTAATAAGGTTGATATCTCTTACTAGGTAGTTATCAAATCTTATCAAACTTTGCTTATAGGGCCTCAAAGGAGTTGCTTCCAACTTATCTTTCATTTTGTCATACAAATGCTTGAAGCATATGTCAACAAAACTTCTAGTGTATACTAAGATTTTGCTCACGTTGAAACTTGCGATGCCCGCACTTATTACGGGGGCATTTACGTAGGGGAACTCAATGCCTTCGAGATCAGCCTCAGAGAAGGATATCGTGTTATCAACCTTAGGTTTCTTATCTCGTACTGCATAAATGAGATCGTTAGTTTACCTATTGGTAATGTTCCTAAGATGCAATAACTTACTGATGTTAGGCCTTCCCATAATGAAGTTTATCACCCCATTCAGATGGTTATGCTGTACATTACCATCACACCAATTAATATTATCAAGTTGTTCATCTTAGCAAATACGCTCATCGTCAACCTTATCTTCTTGATGCTACTAGTTAGAACATTGTCTTTGACTTCTCACATCTCTAACAAATTCTTGGAAATATCCTTATCGGATACCATCTTCAATCGTGTTTTTCAAAGTCCAACATTGGCCTATGTTATGGCTTGGACATTGGTGATATTCATGATAAGTGTTAGGCTCTCTTCCTCCCTCATTCTTCAACTTAGGGGGATAAGAAAGGATGCCCAAATGGCAACCTTCCATAAACATCTCCCTAATCAACTTATTTAAGGTAGTATAACTAGATAAGACTCGGTACAACGTTTCCTATCATCAGGGTTATCACATGTAGAGAATGAGCACAGCAGGTTCCTTAAACTAAAACACGTTCTGCAGTTACTTTTCGAATTGTTCCTAGCATCGTCATGTTGATGGGAGTGAGTCTCCTTGCGAGTTGTAATCATGTCCTCTTAATTAATAAACTCTTCCACTTTATCAAGCAAAATCTTCAAAATCTAAAGGTTTCTCCAATGTTAGGTGTGTAAAGAAATCCTTTTTAGGGTTGAGTCCATAGATAATGGCATGCAAGGCCACAACTTTATCCAAATCAGACACTTGCAGTGAAAGCTTGTTAAATCGATCTATGTGATGTGTCTCTGAGGTCATACACACGGAGGAGCACCATAATGAAAAGAAACCAAAAGAAAAAAAAAAAAAAGAAGATTAGCAATTCAAGGCAGCTACCAATTGGATATAACACATCAACCGATCCTACTCAACCTACAATTCGCTAAATATGACTCACTAGTGTAAACTACAAAGTCATTCACTACTACTCCTTACTAAAGAGAATAGATAAGTGTTAAGGGAGAGTGAGAACACTAAGGTTTCTCAAGAAGGAAACTAGTAATATTCTATAATGAGGTGTGTTAATGATGTCTGCGTACAATAAATGAGGGTTTATATACTCACACCACTAGGGCTACATTTGAAAAGACAAAAAGGTAATTTACAAATAGAATACATGAAACATACTAAAAGGAGTAAAAAAGACAAAGAATATTCTATATGGAAAAAGTAAAGAATCATTCTAGAATGTTATGCCAAAAGACATGTATTGCATAGTGGTTGGTAATCTGGAATATAATACAATTTGGATGAAGTAAAGAAAAGAGTTAGTAGTTAGAGTAGGCTTAACCTAGTTTAGGTCAGAGCTCAATCACTCATGGATGTTCAGATCCCTTCTAGGTTAGATATCGAACAGCTTAGCTTAGACAAAGGTCTGATTCTGGTCAGCTCGGGAGCTCAGCTTGGACTAAAGTCTGATGCTAGTCGGCTCGAGAGCTCGGCTTAGACTAAGGTCTAATGTTAGTGGACTCAGGAGCTCGGACATAGACCTTGTACTACTGAGAGATTGGCACTCGAGTTGGTAGTAGTGCAAAAGATGGAGATTAAGATAGGAATCCTTATCTTAAATGGGGGTTCAAGCTAATATCCTTCGTATAAGTCCTTACAATCCTCCAACTCGATTGCTTGTGATTGTTCGAAGAGTTAATTCCTATCATTTACGTAGGGGTATGAAAGATTTTTCTGCAAATCTGAAGAGATCTCAAGTTCTTGTTCTATTGTAGCTTCTGCGAGCTCTTTCTCTATTCAGTAAGGAATCAGGTTGGATACATTGAAAGTGGAGGAAACATCATAGTTCTCGGGTAATTCAATCTGGTAGGCATTACAGTTGATTTTTTTTTTTCTTTAGGACTCTAAATAGACCATTAGCTTGTAGAGATAACTTGTTTTGTCTTAAGTACGAAAATCTTTCTAGGCTAAGGTGAATCCATACTAAGTCTCCTAGTCTAAAAGTAACAATTTGACTTCTACGACTATTGATCTCTTGTTGTCTCTGATTGAACTTAGTGATCTTCCTTGCCATAAACTAATATAGCTCTTATAATTCGTTGGCTTGGTTGGCTCCAAATTGACTCTTTTCAGTAGTTGTGGGTACCAATCAGATCTAGGGAATAGTGAGGTTGAGGCCATAGAAGACCTCAAATGGAATCTCCTTAATGGTGTTGTAAATAATTCGATTCTATGCAAACACCACAATTGGTAGATACAGGTCCTAATCTTTTAAATTTTTTCCCACGATAACTTAGAGTAAATTTCCCAGCATTATGTTCACCACTTTAATCTAGACATCAGTCTAAGTTTGGCTACTAGAGTAGAACATAAGTTTAGTCCCAAGTCTTCTCAAAAGAATCTTCCAAAAATAGCTTAAGAATTTCGTGTCCCAACCTAAGACAATAGTCTTCAACACTCTATGTAGTTGAATAACTTCCTATAAGAACAAATCAACAATATATAAAGTATTGTTAGTTCGATAGCATAGGATGAAGTGTGCTATTTTACTAAAGCAATCCACTACAATAAAGATTAAATCTTTTCCTTTAGATATCTAAGGTAACCCTAGGACAAAGTCTATGCTGAGAGGTGTAAGTAGGAGTATATACTCTCTATGGAGCTCTCTTTTTCCCTTAGCCCTCTTGTACACTTTTCCACTACTGACTACCTTATGGACATCCTTGCCTATATTAAGCCAATAAAAGTTCTCTTTAAACAAATCGGCTATTTTGGTCTCTCCAAATGACTACATAATCCACTATTATGAGCTTCTCTAACCGATAGCTTATATGTGGAATAACTCGATATACACAGCCTTCGATCCTTAAACAAATAATCATCTTTGATATAATAGCCTCCAATAGCAACTCCTTCTCTACACTATTCAAGAATAAGACCAAAATGGGGGTTGCAAACATATTGCTCGGTGATAAGAGAAAAACCTAGTAATTTCGCTTATAAGGTGGTTAGCAAAGTTTGCCGACGTGATAGGGTATCTATAACCACGTTAGCACTACCCTTCTTGTGTTGAATCACGTACGAAAAACCTTCCATAAATTCTAGCTATTTTGCTTGCCTCTTCAAAAGTTTGTTCTAACTCCCAAGATGTTTCAATGATTCATGGTCAATGTAAATTACAAACTCTCGTAACAATAAATAATGTTGCCAGACAGTTAGAGCTCGAAATAGTGAATATAATTCTTTCTCATACATAGAATAGTTCAACGTAGCACCACTGAGCTTTTACTATGATAGGCAACTAGTTGTCATTCTTGCATCAAGATGGTACCAATTCCAATGCCTAATGCATTACATTCCAATTCAAATGGCTTATCAAAATCAAGTAGAGCTAAGATAAGGGCAGAGATGAGCTTCTCTTTGATCTCTCTAAAGCTTTACTCGGCTCGGTCATTCTGTTGGAATCCATTACTCTTTTTCGTCAACTCGATCGCAGGGGTTGCAATCATACTGAAGTTCTTAATGAATCGCCAATAAAAAGGAGTAAGGCTATGAAAACTTTGAACTTTAATAACATTCTTCAACATCAGCCACTCTAAGATAGCTTAGACCTTTTCCTCATCGGCTTAAATTCTTTCTTTAAATACTACATACCCAAGAAAGATAACTTCCCTTTGATAGAACATACATTTCTTCAAGTTCTCATACAACTTCTTGGCTCGTAAAATTTCAAAAACAGCTCGAAGATGTTGAACATCATTTTTTAAGTTAGCACTATACACCAATATGTCATCAAAGTACATAACCACATGTCTTCCAATCGATGGACTCATCACATGGTTCATAAGCCTCATAAATGTACTTAGCACATTTGTAAATCCAAATGGCAGAACCAATCATTCGTAAAGACAATGCCTCATCTTGAAAGTAATCTTCCATTCATCACCAGGCCTCATGTGAATTTGGTGGCAGCCACTTCGCAAGTCAATCTTTGAAAATATTCGAGCACCATGTAATTCATCTAACATGTCATCGAGCCTCAATATTGGATATCTGCACTTGACAGTGATACAATTGATAACTCGACTGTTAATGCACGTGCGCCATGAACCATGCTTCTTTAGGATGAACAGGGCTAGTGTAGCAAAAGGACTCATACTCTCCCTCACATAACCTCATTTTATCAATTCATCTGCTTTTCTTTTCAACTCGATAGTCCACTCAAGATTCATTTTGTATGCAGATCGATATGGTAGGGTTATGCCTAGCTACAAATCAATGTAGTGTTCTATGCTTTGTACTAAGGGTAATCCTTTAGGCAACTCTTCAGTAAACAAGTCGATAAACTCACCAATCAATCTCCGAACCTCATCAAGCATATCTTCCAAATCTCTTATCTCCAACAATCTCTTGATCAACAAAAACATAAGCTCATCAACCTTCTCAGTAACTCGAAGCATTCATTGACTCATCACTAAAGCTTTCTTCTTATTAGCTCAAGTTAGTTGGTTATGGGTTTTATTCACTTAGGTGGGTGTTATGGGTTATAGTACGATCTTCTTCTCATCCTTGACAAAGGCATAGGTGTTCTTATATTCATTGTAAGTAACACATTGGTCGAACAACTAAGGTCTTCTAAGCAACAAATGTAAAGCTCCTATGAGGATGACATTACACACCACTTTATCCCTGTATACATTCCTAACACTAAAAGGCACGGTTACTTGTTATGTAACGTGCAAAGCACCCTTATTATGAAGCCAGTGTAGCTTGTAACGTCGAAAGTGCTTTGAGGTTGGTAATCCTAACCTCTGCACAAAGGATTATGCAATGACATTGGTACAACTCCCTTCATCTACAATGATTATGCACAACTGTCTCTTAATGATACACTTTGTATAGAATAAATTCTATCTCTAGTCTTCCTAGGAACTCGGCAAGGAGTTCAGTACTCGTCTCAATACTAAGGTCATCATTTCTCCCTAGTTAGCATAGACATAGGTCTCCTCTTCCTCCTCAACTTTAACTCTTGCAATGTTCTTTTCTTCTTTGAGCTCACTCTCGTCGATGCTATCCACTACATCTCTTCAGAGCACCGCGATACGTCAGTTCGAACACTCAGTAACCATATGTCCAAAACCTAAGCATTTGAAGCATTTCACTTCGCTTGTCTTCTGTCCAAAAGTCTTTCCTTTTTCATATGTCCTCAGGTCGACCTTTCCTTAGGTTAGCTTTACTGGCTTGCTTGGCTTTGCTGGCTTATTCAATTATCATCAGGTTTGTCATATTTTTCCTTGGCTCTGGAGGGTCTCCTTGGCTCAACATGAGCAAGTTGGCATGGAATAGAAGCTTGGGAAAAAGTTAGCTTAAGTTGGCTCAAGGCATTTCTCCTTGGCTTTGCTGGCCTATTCAATTATCATCAGGTTTGTCATATTTTTCCTTGGCTCTGGAGGGTCTCCTTGGCTCAACATGAGCAGGTTGGCATGGAATAGAAGCTTGGGAAAAAGTTAGCTCGAGTTGGCTCAAGGCATTTCTCCTTTGCTTTTCAACCCTCTACGTTATTTAATGGCCTCTTCCAATATATAGAACCTCTATACCTCCATAATATTTTACGAATCTCATATCTAAGTCCAAAGATAAACCTCGACATTGTGCAAGCCTTTGGTTCATCCACATCTACTTAGATCATTAGCATCTGAAATTCCCTTACATAGTCATCAATAGATCGGCTTTCTTGACAAAGTTCATGTAACTTTGCAAACGTGCTCTGTAGGTAGGTCTCAGGTACAAATCTTCCTCTCAACAATCTTTTTATCTCTTCCTAGGTTCTTACATCTCGTCTTCCATCTCTCGCTCTAGCTGCATTCAGATTCTTCCACCACACAGTAGCATATTCAGAAAATTTAAGTGTAGCAAGTCACACTTTAACTACATCAATATACCTATAATAGTCAAACACTTTCTTTACTTTTTATTCCCACTATAGATATTCATCCGCATCTCTACTTTTGATAAAGGGTAAGATCTGGACCTTAACATTATTAAGACCTCAAGGAGATTGGCATTTTCGTTCTTGTACTTGATAATATTCAACCTCTTCTTCTTCCTCTCCATACTCTTCTGCATTTACCTCCTTCTTATCCTCCTTAATCTCTTCCAACTCCAACCTTTGTCTAGCAACTTAGTCTACAAGTCCTCAAACTCAATGGGGTCAAATTAGCCGATTAGCTCAGCAACCTTAACAATAACGTCGCCTAGGAATATTCTTAAGTGGGTTACGATGGGGGACATCTTGTAGTTGCTACTTGTAAGCCTGCATCACAGTAATCAGACTTTGAACAAGATTAGTGAGTCTGTCAAACGTATCATCGACTGACCTAAGGGTATTACTATCATTTAGACCACAACCATTATGAGCACCACTAACTTGGTCACCAATAACTCCTTGACATAAGTCCCTCCCCTACAACTCATGAATTAAGAATTCTCACAACAACAAGGTCTACTCGACAGAAATTCGGAGTTAATGAAAGCTTTCACAGGAATCTTTCACAAAATTTTTAACTAATATTATCAACTAATCATAATGGTCTTTATTAGACCATGGTATTTGATTCGCTAAATACATCATTATTGTATACTCTTTCATATATATGGCGCAACCCAACTCTTGTTTTTGAAGTTTCTAATCCCTTACATTTTTTTAATCGAAATATCTAAATAATAAGAAATTGACTCTTGACAATAAGATATGTTGTTTTTGTAAATCCTAAATGTGAAAATGGGAAAAATTTGTATCCATTAGGTAGAAAAAAAAAAAAGAAGAAAAGGCTAGACATAAATGAATCCACTAAAAAAAGAACTAAGGCCCAATGAGATAAAAATAATGAATTGTAAATAGAGTTTAGGTTCGAATTCCATAGATAATATCTACGTTATTATTTATAATGATAGACAAATGAACGACTTTCTCAAAGCTCAAGATTTTTATTCATCCACTTGATATTTTGAAAATGGGTTAATTGAACTTAAAATTTTACTTGAATTGAATAAGTAAACAAAATAAATGGAATTGGATTTGGTTGGACGGTACCAACGAAATTGAGTGTTAAATACCATTAATTATTGAATTAACTGATCAACTTGATATCAAAAATTTTTTTTTATTCGAAAAGTTTCATAAAAAATTTCAACATATTTCACTTTTTTATTATTATAAGAATTGATCCTACTACTTCTAGTCTCAAAGCTTCCACACTTGAAAAAAAAAAAAAAAAAAACCTAGGACGTATAGCTCAAATCATTAGTCTAGTACTAAATGTAGCTTTTCCCCTGGGCAAGATGCCTAATATTTATAACGCTTTAGTAGTTAAAGGTCGAGATACTCTTGGTCAAGAAATTAATGTAACCTGTAAGGTACAACAATTATTAGGAAATAATCAAGTTAAAGCTGTAGCTATGAGTGTTACAAATGGTCTAATGAGAGGAATCAAAGTGATTGATACGGGAGCTCGTCTAAGTGTTCCAGTCAATGGAGCGACTCTAGGACGAATTTTTAACGTACTTGGAGAGCCTATTGATGATTTAGGACCTGTAGATACTCGTACAACATCTCCTATTCATAGATCTATGCCCGCCTTTATACAGTTAGATACTAAATTATCTATTTTTGAAATAGGAATTAAAGTAGTAAATCTTTTAACCCTTATCATCGTAGCAGAAAAATAGGACTATTCGAGGGGGTGCTGGAGTGAGTAAAACAGTACTTATTGTGGAATTGATCAACAACATTGCTAAAGCTCATGAGGGCGTATTCATATTTGGCAGAGTAGGTGAACGTACTCGTGAAGGAAATGATCTTTACATGGAAATGAAGGAATCTAAAGTAATTAATGAACAAAATATTGTAGAATCAAAAGTAGCTCTAGTCTACGGTAAGATGAATGAACCTCCCAGAGCTCATATGAGAGTTGGTTTGACTACTAAATCTGACATTATGTGATACTTCTTCAATAAATTGATAACATGTTAGATATCTCTCATATATTTTGATAATAACAAAAATGGATAATTGCTAATGAATCATTAAGATTGCAGGTATTCAGAAGGGTTCTCAGAAAGTTTAAATCGTAAACTAAGTTGCCTTCAGAAACTTATTTAAAAGGTCTAATTTAATTAAAAAAGAGAATAGTCTGAAAATCTTTAGAAAGTATTTCAAAAGTTTTTATAAGAATTGGTATAGCACTTTAGAAACTTGTTCAAAAACTTTAGAGAAAAGAAGATTGACACTCTTCAGAAGGTTATTCAGAAAATTTATCTAAAAATATATGACATTGAATTTCAATTCATATCATATTCGAATTCAACAAGACCTAGCTCCAATAGATTGGGTGTATTAGGAAAATATACTTGATCCCGTTTCACTCAAGAAAGAATCATGATCCTTGGGGATTATTTTTGACGGAATTTATTTTTGATAAATCAAGATATGTACAAATACGGATAAGGATAAAGTTGATTCGGATTTTGTGGAATTTCAAATTTTGAATATGAGGCTTATCTAGAAGTTTCTAATAAAGCATATCTCTTCATCAAATTTAAATCAGAAGCTTATCTGGTGGTTGCAGATTGAAGTATATCTGATTGAAACAAGAAGAGTTGTTTTTGAATTTCAAATTACTGAGATCTTCTCAAAATATCTAAGGATTATCTTTAACGTTAAATATGGATAAACATGAAAGTGAAGATAATCTTCAACAAATTAGCCGTTGGAAGAGTTCAATATAAAAAGAGAAAAGATTTAAAACATCATTTAACAACTTTGGAAAAAGTTTTCACTATACAAAAAAGTTGTGATCAGATTCTACCTTTTGAAAAGTCATAGAGAGTTCTTTAGATACTTCTTTAGAATGTTGCACTAAAGCAAATTATGCAACAATTGTTATTTCTCTTTAAAGCAAAATTAATTGAGATTTATATTGTTGTTCTCACTTATAATTTGTAACTTTTATTTATTGTTTGAATGTTGAGATAAGTACATTTGTACTCTTTAGATTTGTATTAGCCTAGATTGTAGAAAGGCTGGATAGATAGAGCAAAGTGTTGTAAAGTCCATGTATGGTGAAAGCTTGTAATCTCTTTGTGATTTGATTTAGTGGATAAAGTGGAACAGTATTGGTGAACCGCACTGAGTCTCTAATAGTGGAGCTAGAAGAAAACAGTAGGTAGAAAGCCAAAGCTCTATAAATCCTTAGCCTAATATTCTCCTTTCTTACTCTTTTAATTTGCTTTATTAATTATTATGTGTTGAATTATTAAAATATCATTGTTCACCAATATAAATTAATAAGAGGGGTAACTTTATTTCTCTTATATTGAAAAAGTTTTCAAAAAGTTTAAAGATATCAATTTACCACCCCACCCCACCCTCTATTGATATCTTATACAAAACCTGATGAGAATTAAGCTACTGGACCATTGATTCGCAACCGAGCCCAAGGACTGGAAGGCTTAGCACGATAGATTCTCTTACTTTAATCGACTCATGTCGAAGCCGAGTATCTCTTTATCGATTCGTTCTACATGTCGAGTCAAATGACTCCCTATTTCTCACGAATAGTTTACCGAGAAGTGGAAAGGTGAGAGAGCAACTAAACCTCATTCTCACTAGCACCTAACCAACTACTTACTTGGCATCACCTTTGCCAAGATGACAAGAGAGAAACTCCGGACTAACTTAGTCACCCCTGCTCGAATAAGCAAGTTATCGTATTTTTGTCCGCATCTTCTAATAGCCTCACCAATACGGCATTGCCATGTGTATAGAATCATGTGTACAATCTATTGCACTAATCATTATTTTCCTGGAATATTCATTTTAGCCTTTATATTCTTATACATTGTTTCTCTAGGGTAATGCCCTTTTGTCTTTTCCTTTTAGGGCATATTGCCCTAAATTCTCAGGTATAAATATCCCTTATATTAGTAGCTGTAATAATCAAATAGATCATCGTTAATACACTTGAGTATTTTTCCTTACTTGCATAAACACTACCTGTTTACTTTCGGTATTACTCTTATCCTAACCTTTAAGTAAGGCTAAGTGGCGAGTAACCTCACCGGACCAATTCGTACGTCATATTGAATTGTATCATGAGTTCTCAAAAATTCCATTAGTATATCATATCCATTGGAGCTGTTCATGGGTTCTAGTTACTTTTCATTCGCATTTGTTCATACGAGCCATTCCCTATTATTCCTTTCAAGCTTTCTATAAGCTTAGACTCATCTAGCAACCGACCTTGTCTGTTTTTTGCCACGGTTTGCAACAGGACTAACATAACACAATGCATAACAAACACTTCTTCTTACTACTCAAAACCTTACTAACTCACAAATTAACAATTTCAACAACTAATACACACAACTACTACGGAAATGAACTTACTTTGTTTTCACGATGAAAAACATAGCAGCAATAGAAACTATACTTACCAATCTACAAACCTCCACTTCATAGCTCACAACTTTAAAACTTACTTCACTCAAACACACTGCAATGGCTAAAGAAGGAATACAACAACCATCAATAGTAAACATAAACAAAACTTCACATACTCCTCCTCAAAACCGTGCTTTGATGCCAGCAAAACTTATGTGTCTCCGAAGTTGTACACATAGGGGAGCATTACAACAGGAAGGAACCAAAAGAAAAAATGAAAGAAGATTAGCAAATCTAGACAACTACTAATTGGATATGATGCACCGACTGATTTTGCTCAGCCTATAATTCGCTGGATATGACTCATCAATCCGAACTATAGGGTCACTCACCACTATTTCTTGCTAAAAGGAAAAGATAAGAGTTAAGAGAGAGCGAGAACATCGAGGTACTCAAGAAGGAAACTACTAATATTCAATAATAAGGTGTATTAATGATGTCTATGTACAACAAATGGGGCTTTATATACTCACTCCACTAAGGCTACAATACATATATAAAAAGATAAAAGGGTAATTAACAAATAGAATACATGAAACATATTAAAAAGGGTAAAAGAGATAAAGAATATTCTATTTGGAAAAAGTAAATAATCATTCTAAAATGTTGTGCTAGAAAACATATATCGCATGTTGGTTAGTGGTCTAAAATATAATATAATTCGGATGAAGTGAAGAAAAGAGTCAACAGTCAGAATAAGCCTAACTTAGTTTAAGTTAGAGCTTGATTACTCATGGATGTTCAGATCCTTTCTAGGTTAGATATCTCACAACTCAACTTGGACAGAGGTCTGACTTTGGTCAATTCAAGAGCTTAACTCGGACTGGGTTAGATGCTGGTCGGCTTGGGAGCTCAACTTAGATTGGGGTCAGATGCTGGTCAACTCAAGAGGTCGGACATGGTACTAGTACTAATGAGGGCTCAGCATTCGGGTCAACAATAGTGCAAAGATGGAGATCATAATAGAAATACTTATCCTGAATGAGGGTTCGAGCTAATATCCTTCATGTGAGTCCTTGTAGTCCTCTAGCTTGGTTACGCATAATTGGTTCGAAGAGTTGATTCCTATCACTATATATTCATGGAGTGGCTTGTTTCTTCATTATTTTATTGTGTATAACATTGAGAAATCTTTACCTAGAACCTTGCTCACCATAAAGTGGCATTCAAATTGAGCGGCTAACTTCTCAAATGAAGATATAGATCTATCCTTTAGATTATTATACTAAGCAATGTAGCATTAGTCAGCGTACTAGGAAAAGCTTTGCACATGATCATGTCATTGAAACTGTATAAGCCTATCATAATATGATAATAGATGAGGTCGTTAAGTGGATTTTTGGTTCCATCATAAAAACATGATATTGGCAATTTCACCTGTAGCCGTAACACTTTGCTCAAGATCGCCTGGGAGAAAGGTCCTTTTTATCGTAGAAGACCCCAGCATGGTTGAGCTCTTTCCTGTCTACTCGACTTCTTTCCCTCACTTTATCATGTTGAATTTCCATATGTAAGCTTCCAACTAGGTAAGGCTCAAGTCAACCAATTTTTAGTCTTGATTAGATTATGGGTTCAACCATTTATCTTGTACTACATAAGCATCAACAGTCGCTTGATGAGGAGCATTTTTGCCAACTTACGTTCGCGGTGCTATTGGTGATGGGTTGTGCTCAAGAAGGTGTTTTTCTAAGGTGATTTGGTTCTTAGCCCACTTTTGTGGCCAAGGGCAATGTTCTCCTAGCTGTTGAGCTCTATTTTAATTTTCCTTAATTTAACCTATATTAAGCTCAATCTGCTTAATATAGATTATTTGACATTAAATAAAGGAAAAAACACTTTTCTCTAAAAAATGTTTAAAAAATATTATTAAAAAAGAAGTTTAGAGTCACCAACTAGTGAAAACTAGTAAATAGTAAAATTAGGATTTGTAGGTAGGAAAACTCTTAATTTAGTCACTAACCAGAAAATTGAGTTTAGATATTAACCTATTAAGGCAAGTTACCTTGTAGGAAATTAAAAAAGAAAATAAGTAATAGGCCTTAATTTTTATAACTTTTCTAAAAATGTAAAAATATGTAGAATGCATGAAGAGTGATTTTTTTTTTAATTTTTTCTTTTTTATTATGAATTTTCTTAAAAAAATAAAACAAAAAGTTTTTCAATTTTTATGGTTATCCTAAAGGAGCCTACATACCTACTAGTCGAGTTTAAACCAATATGGTTCTGATTTTTTTAAGAAAATTTTATTATGTTGGTTATTTTTATTTTTGAAAAACAACCAAGTTTACATTTTTAGTAGGAGTGAGCCGATAACCCTATCTCAAAGGATATCCATCCGAACCCTATTCGATCGACTAGATTCTAGGTGGATATTTAAAATCATAGGGTAGATTCCGAGTTGTAATTTCACAAAACCTGTACGTATAGAATAGGGTACCCTATACCTATCCTAAAACCTGTATTATAAAGTATATAGGATACAAGTTTCAAGGTACATTATATCTACCTTAATAAAATTAATAAATAAAAAGAATACCATTTCATTTAGATGGACTTAAAGAAAAAAAAGAAAAGAAAAGAAAACGCAGCCATGAGAAAACCTAAATTAAACCTAATGTCCTCATGGCAATCTCTTTCTCCTTAGTTTTCTTTTTTGCATTTTCTTTCCACCTCATCTTTCTCATGAAGCCACCTAAATAAGGTATATTATTGACTTATTTTCTTTTAAAACAATAATTTTTTTGCATTAGCAATATCTTGTAATAAGTTTATATAACACTATTCAAGTCAAGATTTATTTGAAATTAGTGTTTATACCTTTTTTTTTTCTTTATCCAAGATTAGGGTTTATACTATGTTTGAAAAAAATTTAGTCAATAGATTAGAATTAGTAATTGTGATGCATGGAGCATTGTTATGGATGCTAACTATGAATTGAGAGATTGTAATGTGTAATCTAGGAATATTCTTATTGCCAAACTAAGTTAGTCCCCAAAATAAGTCCAATTTACAATTATTTATATAGTATTTAAAATTGAGACCGATATTTCACTTAAATTGATATGTTTGTATCATAATGATTGGTGAAGAAAATGATTAAAAGAAAAAATAAATGAAAGAAATTAGAAGGAAAAGAAAACAAATAGAAACTAGCCATATTGAAATTTGTATTAAAAAATATTTACAAGTTCTATAGATTATCCCATACCTTGTATAATTTACAAAGTATAGAGTAGTTTCAGGATCTTATAGGGTAAAGTACAGGTAACGAAATTTAAGAACTTGTATCTATAAGGTAAGGTATAGGTAGAGTATTATATCCTACTCATCTTGTACCCATTCATCCTTAATTTTTAGCCAGATTATTTTTTATTAAGAAAAATCTTAAAAAATTCTAATTTTTTATTTTCAATTAAAAAAAATCCCTAAAAACCCTAATTTAGAAAAAGAAAACCCAATTAGAATTTTTTTTTATTTTTGAAAAATCAAACTAAATGAAAAAAAAAAACATTTTCTTTTATTTTTCAAGAAAAATCTAAAAATCTTGATTTAAAAAATAAAAATTTCTAATAAAGATGCAATTTTCATGCAAGATTTAAAATGTGCAATTTTTGTGAAAAAGACATGCAAATATGCAATCTTTATATGTAAAAAAATGCAAATTTTAATAAAAAGTTGTAACCTTTTCTAAATATGCTATTTTTATATAAAAAATATGCAATTTTTCCTAAACAATGCAAATTTTATGCTAAACATGCAAAAAAAGTAAAGAAATCAATTATTAATGCAAGAACCTACAAAAGACATATGTTAGTACAATAACTCTTTTCTTTTTGTTTTTTTTTACCAATTATGAAGGAGGGATGATTTGAACTCTAATCTATCCCTTAAACATGTTAATTTGATTGAAAATCAATATTATACATGTTAATGACATATTTATTAAAAGAATCACAAGACATAAGTAAATAATAATAAACTACAACTAACGATCATAAACATAAAGCTAACAAATGAAAATAAAGACTTGCATAAAAGTAAATAAAGTTAGTATGGACTTCTATTAAAAATAAACAAACTAAAAGAAAATAAATAAAAAAGTAAAGAAAATAACCCGCCTAGTCACTCTTGTTAGATCAGACCAGAAAGTAAGAAAGGGCGTGGGGCCAATTAGGTTGAGTTGCACGGGTTCAAATCCAGATCTCATCCTCCTTCTCCTGCTTCTTCTCTTTAACCTTCACAAGTCACTATCTTACTACATGTGATCACTTCTAATCATCAAAATAATTGGAAAATTACACTTTCGTAAGAAAGTTATTGACAAAATTAAGTTTGGAATAAGTACCTTGGGTTTTAGTGGTTACTTTGGTGGTTTTCAAAATCAGGTAGCAATGGTGGATTTTGGTTAACACAAATGGGATTGGTTCTTAGCAATGGAAGTGTGGTTCCGATAATTGGTGATTAAAGGGTGGTTCCTAAGGTTTTTGGGGTGTAAGAATTCATTGGTAGGATTATTTTTTGACAAGAAGGTTGTTTTAGTAAGGTTTTGACAAGGTGGACACGTAGTGGCGAGGGTTTAGTTAGTGGTGGAGCTAAGAGGCACAACTAGGTGTGAAATTGGTTAGGTTTGGTTGCTTGGGTGGTGTAGAGTACAATTATGTGATTGTTTTGTGTAGCCATAGTATATGTGTGGTCGTGCAATGGTAGGCCAATGGGTTGAAGGTGGTAAAGTGCAGTGGTATACAATTGGGTGTTATTTGAAGGTCTAGATGTCCTTTTGATTCTTTCCCAAGCTTGTTCTCATAATTTTTCCATCAAATTGCTTTTAGCTCAATTGCATCTCTCATGGATATGTTTTGGGGTATATTTCAATTTATCAAATCTCATTTTTGGTTAGTTTTAATCCAAGTTCTTGATCTATTTGTGAGTTTCATCAATGATTTACTTATGATTGTGCAAAATCCAAAAAAAAAAAAAGTCAAAAGATTTAGCCTAATCCGTAGCTTGGATTACGTTCTAGAAGTGTTTTTATTTTCTCCCTTTTTCCTTTGATTTCCCCGAAAAAAGAAAGGGAAGGAAAAAAACTTTTGGTGACCAATCACATGCCAAGCATGTGATACACCTTATGCCTATTGTGTGGATTGAACTAAGTAACCCCATGGGATACATGTACGTGTCTTGACCAATTGAACTGACTCTTTTCTTTAGTATCTTGTGCATTCAAATTATACTTAAGTTATCCAAACTGGGTCCAACTTTAATTTTATCTTTCAAATATAAGCCCAATTCACTCTAACTTGTTTTAAAATGACCTAAACACATTTAAATAGTCCAAAATACACATGCTAAGGATTTTTCAATACTAACTTAATTTAATAAATTTCAAATCTTACTTTTTACTTTGCCTAGATAAAAATGGTCAAATTCTAAACAAAAGCTTACTTTCATGAATCCAAATTTTATTGAACTTTTTCCAAAACAAGTTTTTCAAATTAAGCTCAATTTTTTAAAGACTCAGAATTTATTAAATTGCATATATATTTTTATTATTGCCTTATTTGACCATAAACAATTCATTGACTTGACTTAGACACTTTTGGCACTTTTTCAATTTTTTGGATTTTTCATTTTTTTTCTTTTTTTCTATTTTTCAATATTTTTTCTTTTTTTCTTTTTTAATTTTTTGGATTTGTTCTATTTTTCATTTTTTCTTGTATTTTTTACATAAACCTAGCTTAAAAGTAAAAACAGAAGGTGAGAAAAATGAGATGTCTACATAAGTGAATTGGTAAAGTCTTCAACAAACGGCATTTTAGAATGAATATCATCCTGAAGTAACTTTTTCAACAATTCGATCTTTTCCTCCTCATATTATTCTTTCTAAGGAACCAGCTTGTACAATTGTTTCTTCATCTCTAATAATTCCCACATATCAATAATATTGACTTACTAGATATTCTCCAAGTTTTTGCTGTTATTTTTCATGATGTTCTTACTTTGTAACTACGAGGTATTTTCCCCCCTTTTGGAGGTTAAGGGCCATTACTATCGATAACTTGGCTAACGAAGGTGGTTCCTCTGCTCTTACTAAGTCTTGCCATGACGATGTGGAGAACAATAAATAAATGAGACCAATTATTGATTGTAGATTCTGTCAATGGAAAAGAATTAGGCTACTAGGCTCAATCTTAAGTCTTAGGATCTTCAATTGGGCTTGAAGCAACCAAAATCTACAAAAATACGTCTAAGGGATCTCTAACACGAGTACTTTGATCCCTCTGATGTTCAAGTTGGTTAAGTTGTGAAAAAGGAAAAATAACAATTAAAATCAAACTATTCCTCCATACTTGGAATCTTTGTTTGTATTTATAGAGAATGAAGCCACAATTCTTTAGGAAGGGTACACTATATTGTATCTTTAGACTGTCTCTAACTTAGGAAAGTGCATCGAGATATATTAGCCAATTGCTTCTTACATTGACAATATTGATTTGGCTAATGGCTATATTGATTTGTTAAGTAGTGCTTCAGTATGGTATGTTCATAACAAGTGTTCTTAAAACACGATGCTGTCCTAGCCTTGTAGGTCGATGTGTTCCAAGTTAGCCAAAGGAACCTAATGATCTGCAGTACTAAGCACCTAGCAAGATTATACTACATTGACAAGGAAGTCGGCAAATTGGGTCCATCAACCTTTCTTTATATAATGTAGCGAGGTTGATTTGAGTCTAGGCTTGAAGGTTTAATAATGCTTATCAACAAGTTCCTTAGCCTTAGTTGATGATAAATGAATTTAAAAAAATATATAAAAGTTAGGATGATAGAATATTTTGAAAAGTTCATAGAAGTATATTTGGTTCATTTTAGAAAGCTTTATTAGAAATACCAAGCTCTTGAAATTGCTTAAAGGTAAACATAGATATATTGAAAACAATGAGGAATTCTTAAAAAGAATAAAAAAAAAAAGGGTGGGGGGGGGGGGGGGGTGTGGAGGACAACTAATTACTTGTGGGAAGCAATGAAGGTGCCTTTTTGAAAGGCGCTTTCTTTTTTTGTATAATTCACAAAGAAGGGGCCTTTTATTTTTAATCAAAGAAGAAGGTGCCTTTCCTTCGCTGTACCAAAAAAGATATAAGCACTCCCATGAACAAAATCAGTACGCATACTTTAAAAACAAACACATCCTCTCTTTTCTCTTAATCAAATGTGACTCTTTCATCAAATCTAACTCATTCAACTCTTTTTTTACATTAATCTTGCAAATTTTAAGATATTGCACACTTGAAACCCCTGATATGCATGTGTTTGTATTTACGTGTTTTAGCTCATTTAAATGTTGTTTTTGTATGTGAATGTCAATTCTATAAAGTGTAGTTACACAATATGCTAGTTTAATGTACTTTGGCACATAGCGCAGTCATAGTGAAAGTGGAATTCGAGTGTGTTGCACTTCATATGTTAAGTGTATGACGAAATGCCTATTAGGTAATTACTTGGTTTAGGTTATGCGAAATGATGTCATGCTTTGAAGCGACAAAGTCATAACAGTTCTGCCGTACAAACATTTTAAAATAGAAGCTAACCTTATAGCTACTATCTTAGGCTCAATTTACACAAGACATTCTCGACTAACCCATTTTGAAGTAAACAGTACATAAATTAAATAAATTATATACTTAAGAAAGTATGAAAAATATATATATTAAGATTCAAATATTACAATTACTATTTACTTAATTTCATAGAATTATATTATCTAAGTAATACTTCATTAAACAATGAAAGATTCTAAAGAGCTAGGACTTTAGGAATATATTTGTTCTTCGGTTTTAATTCTTACTCCCCAAGATCCAGCAGCTGCTAGTTTTAAGGTAATTATAAGACTACTCTCTAGCTAACACCTACAACAAAACCTATAGGAATGTGAGTAATCAATAATTTAGTAAGTTAAAATAGAGACTTAAAACTATACATCAAGCACAAACAAAGTTATCAACCATTTATTTTAATGCAACGCGACAACCAAATGCCATCGTATGACATTATTCAGTCTACCATAAGATTAGATAAATTATACCCGCTCTAATTCAGGTTGAGAAGTTACACACATATCAACAGTTTACGATCAAACCTAAGCTTGTGCAATGGAGACACCGTTCCTCCCACGACAACCTTTGAATCATTGACTTCACCCTTACCGCAGCCTTCTCTCTTATCACTTAGTTCGACTAAGGATAAAAAAGAGACCAATTATACCATCCAGCGCTATCCCTTTCGAAAGGGTTAGTGTTTGTTGAAAAACTCTAAATGTCTCCCTTAATGGGTCAAAATGCTTATCCGATTAACTTTATAAGCTGCATATTATTAATTCCAATTAAGGTGATCAGTCAATATCATACAATACAAAACAATTGCAAACTAGTACAGTAAGCCATTAACATATAGTACATTCAAGAATACACATACATAGGCATGTGCACATTTAAACTATCTATAGGCACAAACAAATATAATCTTAAACCTTCAAGTACTCTAAAACAGTGCTCCGAAATACAGTAACGTATTATTCTCAAACTTATCCGAAGTCTTCGATCTATTAACTCAAGTTTAATACTGGGTTGGATTGTTACTGCTCACTCTTATATTATAAATATTATTTTTAATATTACCCTTATTACCAATAAGCTTCAAACCATTATTTTTAATTTAAATTATAATTTTTTACTTAGTTGTTTAGGTTTCATATTATTTATAATCATAACTTTATTAAATACATGTATATCTTACATGTTAAATATACATACCATTATTTCTACGTTACTTATTGTGTAACCCTTATTACATATATAATTATAACATAATAATATGACATAAAACTATTAGTAAATATATCATTTAATAATTAATATATGTCTATAACATATGTGTATATTTTTTAAATAGTACTAATTACATTTAAAATATTGTACAATATATAATTTATCTCATACATGAAATCATCATATTGTATTGTACATACCAATGGTAGGATTAATTAGACATCGTTTTGAATAATAGCTTATATATATAAGGGAAAGATAATTTGTACAAATATATATATTTAACTAGCTTCTTTACGGGTTTTAAATGAAGACAATGAAAATATAATATCAATATTCTAAGTTTAAAATTCCAAAAACAAAAAAGAAAAGAAAATTTATGAAATTATATAGGTAAAATGCTCCATTTAAAAAAATAATGGGATTACGAATATATCTTTTCTACAACTATTAAATATTAATTAAAAAAAAGCAATACTTGTAATTACGAAAACGAAGTTACCTAAAAATATCGAATATTGAAAAATTTAAATCTTTTAATTTTCTTCTTTCTTTTCTCTCTATTTCTATTTTCTTTCTTTTTTTTCTCTAGCCTATCTCTTTCTTTCTTTTCTTCTCTCCTTCTCTTTCTTTGTTCTCTCTTTCTCTCTCATCTAAACTCTTTTCGCCTCCTCCTAAATGGGTTTTGCCATTATATAGACTAGTTAAGGTAGTGATTTGTATATGTTTTTTTTTTTAGTCTAAGTCCGTGTGACTTTTTAATTATAATTTTATTATGATTAATTATTTATAAAGTTTCATAATATATTTTAAAAATAGTAGAACATTATAATATACACTTAATTTAAAATTTTTATTCTAGGTTAATTAAAATTTAACTTAATAAGCTTTACATTATAATCTATATATTGATTATATTTCAATTTATTTTTGAAATCCAACTTTATAGGACTATTCCTTATAATTTTAGAGAACTCATATTACCATTTGGTTTTATTCGAAACTACTTTTTTATTGGTCTTACGTCTTATAATAAGGCCCTAAATACATTTTTCTTTAATATAATATAATATATATATATATATACATAGGTTTCATTAAATATTTGGGACTTATTCATATATATCTTATATTTAATTTTACTCACTAATATTAATTATTGATATAATGTAATTGATTTCAAAAGATTTATCATAAACTATATATAAAATTACAAAACCATACAATACAATAATTAGACTTGATAAACTTAATACTTCTAATATAATTGTCCATAAATGGGCTTAATTTGAGATATTAAGTTATACAGTTACTTCTTTTAATTTTTATTACTTAGTCATTAAGGTCAACTTAATTTTAAGAATGTTGATATAAATCATATTTATAGATTATATCTTAAGCACTAAACTTTTCATTTTGTTTCTTGTTAATTTATGTAATTGCATATAATTTACCTCTGGTGATTTGTTAATTATCTGAACTCGTTTTACACATTTTCGATAAATAACAGGTACTATATGTATAACTTAATATTATAATATTTAATTATTTTATTTTATTAATTCTAAACTTACAAGTCACTTTTACTAATATTTTTAACTTCTTAGTAAAATTCATGCTCGATTGGATAATTTACACGATTACCCTAAATTTTACAATCTATTTCTGAACTGATCGATTGTGAATTATTTACCAGTTTTTGTAGGGTCTCACAAATGGCATGTAGTCAAAACACATGGTGTGTTAATTGAGATATTCCTTGTTATGTAGATAGGTTAAAAATAGTGAGCACAATTAAATTTATGATTTATGCCTGTGAAAATATTGTACGGGCAAGTTCAGGATTAGAGAATGATCAGGACTTAATGAAGATATTAAAAGTGAGAACTAATGTAAATTTCTCCTAACTATTGCAAAGGATTTGTTAGGGTGTTGGAATTGATCCAAGTGCTGAGGGGGTTGAGATTTTGTATAGACATCCCAATACCTATTTAAGAGTTGTGTCTTATTTACTAATTGCCATCAAGGACAACAATGACATCGAAAACTTATTTGAGATGGCAGAAGCATTTGAGTAGACCTACATCCACCATTTGTCTGTGAACATAGGAGAAGCAAAAGGAACTCCCCCCATCCAAGCAACACATGTGCCATCAATTGAGGAGAACGAGCAAGCAACATACAAATATGAACCATTACCCATATCTACGCCTATGTGAGATGATGATAATATAGTTGATGAGGTAAATTAGTCTTACAAAAGGAAGTTTGACATGACCATGTGGTTTAACGTATGGGAGGCTTGAGGACGAAGATGATGACAACAATGATGACTATGAGCCTAATGGAGATGAAGAGGATGATGATGGTGGTGGTGTTGATGATACCAGTTTTAAGATACCTCTTGTACGTCCCATTATGCTTGAAGTAACCACCACTCATTCTTTGCCTCCTAAAATGTTTCATGTACATCCATATGGCTAAGGCTTAAGTTCAATGGAGCCAATACCAATGCTAATGTAGCTTCTAGATGTCCATGCAACTGACTTAGCGGTAAGGGATACCATTTTCCTTTTCAACAAGGGGTAGAGATGATGGTTACATAATTTAAGAGGGACGTTAATGTAGAGTTCAATAACCTGCACACTGGTGAAGATCTCTGCATAGGTATGAGATTCAACTCTAAGTAGGAACTTGTAAGAGCTGTGAAGTACTACCACATCAAACATCATGCGAATTTCAAGTCGATGGAATCCAAAAAGAGTGAGTATTCCATCGTGTGCTCTAAGTATGAGGATAACTGCAAATGGAGACTCAAGGCATGTAAGAAGAAGCTGGAAGGTATGTTAGTGATAACCAAGTTAGTGGGACCCCATACTTATGTAAATCCCATCATAACTTAAGACCACCCGCAGCTAAATAGCAATATGATGGCCATGGAGTTTTTGAATGTTATTAGAGAAGATAATGACATATAAATTTATCAACTAAACAGTATTATCAATAAATAATTCAAGTATATAGTTACAAACAAAAGGGTATGGGTCAGTAAGATAAAGGCCATTAAAGCTGTGTATAGTAATTAGGAGAGATCATACAATGATTTGTGAAGACTTCTCAACGAAATCTAGATGAGTAACCTAAGACAAAGGTTGAGGGGAGGTAGAATCCTTCGAGAGAGCAAGGGGTAATAGAGTTGAAGTGGAAGTTGTGGTCTTTTAGCCTATGCATAAAGGCATGGAGGTTCTACATTCCTGTTGGCATTAATGTCATGTTCTTATATGGAAAGTACTGGTGTAAGTTATTGATTGGTACTAATATGGATGGTGCAAACCATATAGTCCCATTGGCCTTTGCATTAGTGGATGATGAGACATTGGAGACATGGGATTGGTTTTTCAAGAATTTCAGGCAATATGCATGTAGTGAACGAGTGGACTAGGAAACCATGTGCTTAATATCGAATAAAGGGACGGGTATTCAGTTGACAATGGATAGAGACTAAAATGGGTGGAAACCCCCCTTTACAATATGGTGGTGGTGCATACGTGATCTTGCAAGAAATTTCAACGAGGTTTATAAGAGTCAACAATGCAAGAAGTGGGTGACTTTTGGTACAACAAAAGCTCACCCCAAAAGTTCGAGAAATGCATGGAGAAGGTTCTAAATATCAAGGTTGACACCTTAGGTTAGTTTTCCCCTTTATTGATGTAGCAATGGACACTTGCACATGATGGGGGCTATTGGTTCGAGTACATGATATTGAACCTTATAGAAGCTTATAATTCCATATTGAAGCATGCCCATAGACTACTAGTGACATTACTTGTCGAGACTATCTTCCATAATTGATAAGAGATACAAGGAGGCATTTAGGTAAGTGGCTAAGAATTGACCATACACCAAATATGCTGCGAACATGTTAGAGGAATGGGTCAAGTGGGCACATCCGCATCAGGTGGTGCATTTCAATAGAAATAGCAGGATTTATGAGTTAAGACTAGAAGCAAGTGAGTAGGCAACGAGATGAAAGGGGGTAGTCATGTGTAAATAATCTAATTCAACAATTGCATGTGCACCTGTAATAAATGGTAGATATATAAGATATGTTGCTCACATGCAATTGCTGTGGTTGGTTTAAAACGACTAGATGTCATGTTATTGATTAGGTATTAGTATAGGTTTGTTTACTAAGTGCAATGCCATAGAGCCTACTTCTTCTTGATTAGAGATGAATCAACCTGGCTTGTGATTCCATACTTTCAAAAAGTTGTTATAATCCATAGCTTAAGTGTAAGAAGGGTAAGCTTAGGATAAAGTGATTCCACATGGAGATGGAATTTAGGGATCGTCCAGATTGGAAAACTCATACTCTGTGTAGAAGTGAGGGGCATAATAGAAGAACTCATCCTCATAGGAAGAGACAGGATAATTGAACCCAACACTAATAGCTACATACATGCTTCATTTTGTTTACTTACCAACCATTTACCCTATTATTTTTGCTTTTGTAGGCTAAATGGAGCTTAGACCCATAGATGGATCAGTTTTGAATGGTTGGGATAAGCATAAATCATGGCCTATTTAGGTAGGACATGTAAGCCCACTAACTCGTCTATTTATTACAAACTTCCATGTTTACCTGGACCCTAAGGCACTCATGTCTCGTTGTTGTTTCCTTTGTAAGATATGGAGGCTTTACATGTACGACATTGCAAGCGGGCACTCGGACGCGATTAGTAGGTGTATAAGATCCCATTGGACCTTCACATGCTACCTTACTTGGAACAAGCTAGGTGTATAGGTTTAAGCCGTCACCCATACATTTAACTTAACCACCACCTAATGATGGCACTAATAGAGACATGGAGGTAAGAGACTCACACTGTTTACATAGCCTATAGAGAGCTTACCATCACACTTTAGGATGTAGAAGTATAGTTCAGTCTCTGAGTCGATGGCATATCGATAACCCAGAGCACTTATAGAGAGTAGCCTTACATATGTGCTAAATACCTCGGAGTTGTTCTTAAGGGCTTTAAGGGTATAGGAGGGTGTTTAAAGCTGGGTTAATTGGCTAGCCATTTCAGTTCACTACCTGTTGGCGTAGATGAGGAGTAAGTCAGATGACGCATGAGAGCATATATCTTGTATATGTTAAGAGGGCTCATCTTTATTGATAAATATGGCAACTTAATGTATGCCATGTTTCTCCCATTATTGGAGGACTTCACTCGAGTTGGATAGTACAGGTGGGGGTATGCATGTTTCGCTTAATTGTATAGATGCTTATGTTGCTCATCTATGGAGACATCTTGTAAGATGGGAGATACTGCAATTCTTCTCCAAGTATGGCCTTAGGATATGTTCCCACACATTGCCCTTCTAGGTAGACATGGGATAATCATTGGCCTTAGGATATGCTCGTCTTTATTGATAAATATGGCAACTTAATGTATGCCATGTTTCTCCCATTATTGGAGGACTTCACTTCGGTTGGATAGTATAGGTGGGGGTATGCATGTTTCGCTTAGTTGTATAGATGCTTATGTTGCTCATCTATGGAGACATCTTGTAAGATGGGAGATACTGCAATTCTTCTCCAAGTATGGCCTTAGGATATGTTCCCACACATTGCCCTTCTAGGTAGACATGGGATAATCATCGATAATGAGAGGCTTCTAATTACTAGGTAGATGATTAGACAGGATATGAGGATACACTCAATGATGCAAACCGCAGCCAAGAACAGACAAGGCCGATTGTAGGGATGGGTCTAAGTTTATCGAAAGCTTGAAAGGGGTAATGAGGAATGGCACAAAAGGGCAAATGACAAATGAAAAGTAAACAAAAACCCACAAACAACTCTAACAGATATAACGCACCAATGGAACTTCCAAGGACTTACGGCACAATTCGATATAATGCAAGAATTGGTCTAGTAAGGTTACGCACCACTTAGCATTGCTCAAGAGTTAGGATAAGAGTGATGTCGAGAGTAAACAAGTAGTGTTTGCATAAAGAAGAAAAATACTCGAATGTATTAATGTTCAATCTGATTCTTTATAGCTACTAGTACAAGGGGTATTTATACCCAAGAATTTAGGGTAACATGCCTAAAAGGGAACAGATAAAAAGGGTATTACCCTAAAGAAGTAATATACAAGAAAACAAAAGGATAAAAATAAATATTCCAAAAAAACAATGATTAGTGTAACAGATTCTATACATGATCCTATACATATGGCGATGCTGTATTGGTGAGGCCGTTGGAGGATATGGACAAAAAGTATGGTTAGCTAACTTATGCGAACAAGGGTGATTAAGTCAGTTCGAAGTCTCTCTCTCGATATATCGACAAGAGTGATGCCGAGCAAGTAATTGGTTAAGCATGAGTGAAAGTGAGGATTGGCTGTTGTCTCGGCCTTCCACTTCTCGACACATTATCTATGAGAAATAGGGAGTCATGCTGCTCAGCATGTAGAACGAGTCGACAAGAAGATACTCGGCTTCGGCAGGAGTCAACTGGAGTAGAAGAATCCGCTACCAATCCTTCTAGTCCTTGGGTTCGGTTATAGGTCAATGGTCTAGTAGCTTAATTCCCATCACCCAACTTATATGGTCATGGCCTATTAGGATGCATTTGATAGGTAGATTCCAAATTAGGTGTATTCTATACACTTTTACGACTTTTTATTTCAACACTCTACTAAGAAACTAACTTTGACAACATAGTTTACAAGACGTATGGTAGCCATATCCTAACGAGATACTGGAGATCTTATACAATTTTTACTATTGTGGCCATTACATATAGATAGTGCAAGTGCCACTAATATGCTTCTACATTGTTGAGTGGTACTTCTTAGAGTGCATGGTTCGACGATTTAGTAGATTGTAGGGGATTTCACTACTATGCGATGCAACGGAAGCCTTGCACCGTATTAACCTATGAGTCGACTAGACTTTGACTGGATCACCCAACATCTACCACACATCACAACTTGGAATGATTAGTAATCTTAGGTGATTCAAATTGAGAAACCTAGAGCAGTGGAGAATATGTATAAACAGTGGTATAAGAGCATCACTCATTAATATATCGGCTAAACCGAAGCACTGCTTAGGCAATTAGTGAGACCATTTCTAACTACTACTATATATTTAACTTACTTTACTTTAGCTTATGCTAATCCCCTTCTTCTTCTTCTTCTTTTTACAGGTTGAAAAGTTTCAACGGATAAGAATCTCTCTTGATAGGATTGATTACCAAGCAGCTCGAGCCTATGATGATCATGGGACACATTTGTTGCATGACAATCTTCCAGTTACTCTTACCCTCTACATTTGACTTAGGAACAAGTTTAGGGAGCAAACAAGAACATCCAGGTGGATTATTATCCTCCAGATCCCCTAAGTGGGGCAAATGCACTAAGATGAGGGGAAGTGGATGACATCAAAGATGGGGATAGCTTGGTGACAACACTACAGGTCCATCTGATGGGGTAGGGTCAAAGGATCCAAGCACAAGCAACATGTTTCATACCCTAGCTTTGGAGATGTAGCATGATCCTCTTTTTGCTCTGCCAACTCGACATAAGAGGGATAGAATGTTTGTCAGTTCTTGAGGAGAAAATTCTTCTCCAATAACTACAATTGATCCACCCTAATTCTATAAGCCACCCCAACAGTTGATAGAGATACATGAGTCATAAGCTCCAGCGATTCTGGTGAGAGGAGGTCCTGTCAAAGTGTAGCATCTAGAATATCATGGGTGTTCACTATGATTAGGAAAAGATGAGGTTATATGTACTCATTTGCTAGACTTATATGAACAACTACATTAACCATTTCTATTTATATATATATATATATATATAATTTAATATTAATTGCGCTTCTTCGAGTTTCTTTCTATTTATTGGTTGTCTCTATTTACTTTAAAGTAGTAATAATCAAGTTTGAAATTTGGGATATGAGTTGAATATGGAGTTTTGGTTTTTAGACTAGATTGATGCACATTTGAGCTTGTCATTATGTTGGTGCTTTGTATTGTATTTTGATTTGCATCATCACTTTACTGATTTGTTTTTTTTTTTTTATTGTTGGTTTTTGTGAAGAAGGCACTTACATCATCTTCATTTATATTTTAAATAAATCATTCTTCATATTTTTGCAAAGAACAAAGCCCTTGCTACAAATAACAAAAATAAAGATGCTTTTCAAAAAGGCTCATTCACACAACCCCTTATTTGTAATTAGTTTTTCCTCGTCTCTTTTTCTTTAATTAGTTTTCCATTGGCCTTTCTTTAATAAGTGTAAAGAGGTTGATTTGAGCCTAAGCCTAAAGGTCTATAATGTTTATCAACAAGTTCTTTAGCCTAAGTTAATTTAATGATGATTAAATAAAAAAAGTATACAACAAGTTGAGATGATTGAATATTTTGAAGAGTTTATTGAAGTGTATTTGGTTCAGAAACTTTATTAAAAATACCAAGCTCTCGAAATCGCTTAAAGTAGACGTTGATAAATGGAAAACGACAAGATTTGTTGTATTCGCTCATTATATTATCCGAGCATGGTGTATGATGCTGCAAAATTTTAGTTATTTTTATTTATTACTAAATAATTCTTTAAAGTTTCTATACTTAGTTGCTAAACGTACCGTTATCTCGTGGAAAAGGGTTATACATTTAAAAAGAGAAAAGAAAAAATCTCCCCACTTATTGCGTGCCCTCTGCCCTTAGCACGGGCACCCACGGATCATCCATTTTCATTTTGGAGAAGTCAGTTCAACTCCCTTCTTTCTTTCTTAGTCCACCCAGTTGTTTTTAGACACGTGTCGCGGATGAGAACATACTTTCGTTATATATATGCTGGCGATTGTTCTTCGTATTGTTAAGGGTTTTGCAGTTAGTACTGTATAATTGATTAGGAGGTTTGTTTCTACAGCTTGCCCAGCTCTGATTGAGAATTCTTTTTATTATTTAATTACTATTTCAAATTACGGCTTTGAAGTTGAACTGCAGTTCTTCATTGTATGATGATATGTAGCAGTACTTACTGTTCCCCTTCTATTTTTATACGTGGCTTGAATCTTGATGATAATTTGTAGCTTCTTAAGCTATGTTTGTAGTTAAAGATTGCATCTTTAAAGTCTCTGACATCATACAGTTGATGGGTTGTTGCTGAATTATGGTAAATGCATCGAAATGTCAAAAACAGAGCCGAAAGTGTGGTTAAAACTAACCATGAAATATTCAGTGTTTGTCATCCCAGGAGGGATGTCATAACTTTTAAGTGGGTGAATTTTTTTCTATTCTAAAAGATTCAAAATCTATAGGGAGAACTTTCTGAAAGCTTCAGGGTCATGGGGGACGACCATGGGTCCAATTCCCTTGGTCAGCTCCTGATAAGCCCCCACAGCTGATTTACTGTAATTCGTATTGCTATTGAAATTGCTGTTCTTTTCTTTATGTTGTTGCAAGCTGGAATAGTGGAAGTATAAATGTTTCAGGCACTTGAATAATATTGTTAGCGAAGAAGGTTAAGTTGAATTCCTGTTCATGGTCAAAGTTCAGTTGTGTTGGCTTTAAAGTTGCTTTAAATTCTTGTAGCACATCTCTCTCGGTTAAAGTCAATATATTTGTTGGTAAAAATGTTGCATAACTATGGCCAGAGGGGAATTTGATTGATTGTTGTTATTGATGAAGTAGGAATTCTTTGAGTTTTGAGAATGCATATCCATTGGTTTATGGAAACTTCATTTTGTATGTAAATTTCCTGAGAGTTGTTGATACAGAGTGTTAGTGCTTGCATTTTCGTGTGGAAGTTTCTTTGTAAGTGAAGTGTATGAAGTACACTTTCATTGTATTTAACAAGATGGTTTTTTTCTTCAGTACAGTTCAATTAGGAAATCTCTTTGTCTCTTGAAAATTTAGAATCCTTTCGGATTCTTAGTAGGCCTAAATCGCTAGTAGTTCCTTCTTGTGCTTTTTTCTCGTCATGTACTAGCAGTACATAGACATTCTGCTATGTACTTCTGACGTTGTCTTGTGTCTATTTTTCTTTATTTCCTTTCCTTGTTTTTCTTTCAGAAAGAGCTCTTTCTTTGCAAGGAGAATTGCATCTTGTTCATTTATGGCTCAAGACAACTCAATCAGCATTGAATCGCCTCGGAGGCGCTCAGGTCTTTTGAGGGATCAGGTCCAACTGGTTAAAAGAAAAGATTCTGATCGCTATGAGATCATCCCCATTCAAGATCAATTGCAATTTGAGAAGGGTTTCTTTGTTGTGATACGAGCATGCCAACTCTTGGCCCAAAAGAATGATGGACTAATTTTAGTTGGAGTTGCTGGTCCTTCTGGAGCAGGAAAGACGGTATTCACGGATAAAATGATGAGTTTCTTGCCTAATATTGCAGTCATAACAATGGACAATTACAATGATGCAAGCCGTATAATTGATGGCAATTATGATGGTAAAAATCTTTATTTATATCTGATAGTTCATGTTTTGTAGAGAATCTTCTGAAGATATTGCTGTATTTACACAGGTATAACATTTTCTATTATTGGCAATGGATTTCCTTTTCCACCAAGTTTAAGCATCTGCCATTTGGGGGATGATGGTTTACTCTATATTTCTTGTGACTTTTATCTGCTGCATTCCTAAATTTCTGTCTCACCGTTGGAGTAACTTATGTGTTGCAGATTCTTTCTTTCAAAAAAACAGGATATAATTTTATGGAGGAAAATATTGTGGAAGGCAATGCCTATGCACGAAACACAGATACTTTTCATTTGGCTGAAGCAGACAAAAATAGCTCGACCAAATATCCTTCAGTATTGTCATTTTCTAGAAACAACAAGGTCGTTCTTGCCAAACCTATTTCCAGGAAAACAGATATTCTATCCCAATTTTCAATAAAAAGAATAAAGAGGATCCCACAAAAAGTTGAATACTTGATATAATGGCTATAGTTAATAGGCTTGAGGGATGTTTTAATCATTAATCAGGGTTACAAGTAGCAGATCTTTTTATATGGAACCGAGTTAGCAATTCAAGATGTTGACTCAAGCGAGAAATGCAATTGAATCCAGCATTCCACATTTCTTCTACTTTTAGCTTGATGTTGCTTTGTTTCTTGGGCAAGGTAGGTGAGTTAGGTCCTTGAAATCACTCCAGCCAACATTTCATAGACTGACATGGAGTGATGCATATATGTTTCTTTTATTGAGCTTATGGAATAGTAGTTTCTGTGACATGACTCTGATCTTCGCATTGTTGCATGCAGACCCACGGCTGACAGATTATGACACATTGCTTGAGAATATTCATGGTCTGAAGGCTGGGAAGCCTATTCATGTTCCTATATATGACTTCAAGTCTAGCTCTCGCGTAGGTTACAGGTCATCTAATCTCTATTTTTGTGGCTATTTATATTGACATGCAGCCAATATTGCATTGCAAAACATATGCCTCCTTGTTTTTGCTTATAGTTTTCAGGTTGCGTTGTTGATAGTGAGTTCTGACACTTAGCAATATGCTGAAATGCATTTTTAATAGGACAGTGGAGGTTCCTAGTTCCCGAATTGTGGTTATAGAAGGCATATATGCCCTAAGTGAGAGATTGTGTCCTTTACTTGATCTTCGCGTGTCTATCACTGGAGGAATTCACTTTGATCTTGTCAAACGAGTTTTACGGGACATCCAACGTGCGGGTCAAGAGCCTGAAGAAATTATTCAGCAAATATCCGAAACGGTTCCTCTTCTATGTTTCTTATAATTTTTATAGTAGATTTGGGATGTTTTATCTCTTTTCATGCCATTTTATTCATATCAATGCAGGTGTACCCAATGTACAAAGCTTTTATTGAGCCAGATCTCCAGACAGCACACATAAAAATAATCAACAAGTTCAATCCTTTTTCGGGATTCCAGAACCCGACATACATACTCAAGGTCAACCTCTATTTTTTTTCTTTCCAAAGGAGTTTTTACTTTGTTTCTGCAACCTTAATTATCTGCACGTCATACCTTTTACATTCTCTGCCAAATATTTCCTTTACCAGTATATGATATCTATGGGTGCATACAGTCAGCAAAAGTGGTACCTGAAGATCAGATCAAGGCTGTATTTCCTGGAGCATATAAGGAAACTACAGAAGAAACTTATGACATTTATCTTCTACCACCTGGTGAGGATCCAGAAGCTTGTCAATCATATCTCAGGATGAGGAATAGGGATGGAAAGTATAATCTTATGTTTGAGGTGGGTGATAAGCTCCTCTTCTCTCTATAAAAATGTGTCTAAAGTTATGAAGCATGAATGGACAGTCCTAACCTATCTCTGTCTATGTTTTCATGTGAGACACTATATGCCTTGGATACTTTCAAAAGTGACCAGGTTTTTAAATTTCATTTGGGATATAAGATTACTTAATTTGTTTAATTTTTCAGATTGTCATGCTTAAGCAACATGATTGTCATGCCTAAGCAGACGGTCTTTAAGGTTTGTTTAAAAGCACTCCATTGACAGACTACATGCAAATTGGAAAATTACCTGCAAATCCTAGAGCTTTGGGTCATGGTCAGTTAGTTAAAATCGAGGAATTTGCAGCATTTTCTTAAAACAAGTTAATAGTTTTAGTTTAATCATCATTAGAATAGGTTGTACTTTATAACTTAAGCTGGACTATATCATAATTGTTAAATTCCATTATTCCCCCTCTCCCCAAACAAACCCAAACTCCTCTTGGAGAACTCCTTTGTTGGTAACAAGTAATTTGCTGGCAGCTGAAGTTGACAAGCAAGAGCATCTTCCGGGGACTAAAACTATTTATTTCATATGCTGTACCATTAAAAATAAATGAAAGCATCAACCTCAGAATAATGAGGACAGCATAGCAACTACTTCCTGTCAGCAAGTCCAGTTGTCAAAATTTGTAGTTGCCGCATTGCTTTGATTCTGAAGTCAATGATACACTTTATGTTATTGCATTAAGCAAATCTTACCCATGTTGTAAGGGAGTCTGTTTCTCATTTCTCAGGAGTGGGTTACAGATAGTCCATTCATCATATCTCCAAGAATAAGTTTTGAAGTTAGTGTACGTTTACTTGGAGGATTAATGGCCCTTGGTTATACAATTGCAAGCATTCTGAAAAGAAGCAGCCATGTTTTCTCTGATGATAGGATAACAGTAAAAACTGACTGGTTGGAACAGCTTAACCGCAAGTATCTCCAGGTAATTTAGCACTCTCGTTTTACATATCCATTTTCCCATCATTATTGAAATTATTTCAACTACAAGAATTTGGCATATATTTGTTATTCTTTTGCTTTGATGTAGCATTTAATTTGCAAATTCCATGATTGCATGATTTGTACATACATTTTTTAAAAGCAGATGATGGTCCACTCAGCAGGAGTTTCGGATCTGTCACTGTATTCAGTCTTGCATTTTTGAGCCAAAATTCGATTGCTTGTCATAGTTTTGGGCTTGATTAACTTGACTCTTTTCCATGTCCCCTGGCCCTCCTTTCCAAGTCCAGATTTTCTGGGTCATTTGAGCTGTTGTGGCCTACTAGAACTAGGGAGTGAATAGGGAGGCAAAACACTGATAGGAGATTTCAATAAATAAATCTAATATAATATATCAAGGTGTAAAATTGCAAACAGAAGTCCATATGGATGCCACTACGAACAAGGCCAAGCAGCTAACTTTTTCCTTAGTGATAACTTGAAGGGTGTACCTTAATGATATAACCAAAATCTACATGAACTTTGCCAACTTCTGCTCCCCTGGCCATGTTGTTCATAGCATATGTAGCTGCATAATATAGCAAATATCATGGTAAAATCAATGATAAAGCCTAGTCAATTAACCAGCTGAACTATCCACTCTGAGATTTTGTTGTCCAAGCATGAGTTTATTTTACCATATTATGAGTTATACCAAAAGAAAGTTCCTACTTCTACCATTACTTGAAAATGAAATTTTACAGTTGTGTTTGTTCTCGAAAGAACTAATAGTCAAGATTCCACAAAATCTTATTGGTTAATCTGTGTTGCATGGGACAGAAAGAGAGGAATATTAGTTGATGCACATTAGGACAAGTCCAAGTGAATGCAAAGGAAGAGTAAAAGTAGAGCTAACTTGGTTTATTCTTACTCCCTCTGCATCTATGAATTAAAGGAGAGGAGTCTAGAACAAAAGAACGTTAGGTAGAGGAGTAGAAAATGATATAGGTGCTTAACATATTTAAGGAGAGGAAGAATTCCTTTGGAACAGCTCAAAAACCATATTGGAAGCAAATTATCTTTCAAGGAAAAAGAATCCTCTAAAAACTGTGGGAATAGCTGAGATAGAAAGATATCACTTCTATCTAAAGCTAATAGATGACCAACTGTGGTTCATTAATTCTTGGCTAACCTTAAAAAGGTTACAGAGATAAGAAGCCAACCCTGTGCCACTAGTTTCATCCGTCCTTCCTGCATCCCCATTTTGTGAGTTCTTTGCATTGGATAGACAACTTTTTTCTGGAGTGAAAAAGGCAAAGCATTTCATGGTGTCACAAGGAAGTACATGTGTTTTGCACGAATTGTCCTTAGATGAGATGTAATTTAGTATCTATGACGTTGTATCAGCTCTTTCATTAGTTTTGGAAAGTTAAAATTGCTGTTTTGGTCCCAAGGTTCAAGGACGAGAGCGCATGTTTGTCAAGTATATTGCAGAGCAGCTGGGTCTGGATGGTACTTTTGTACCTCGGACTTATATAGAACAAATTCAACTGGAGAAGCTTATAAATGACGTTATGGTATGGCTTTTTCACTCAAGCAGGATTACTCCTTGTGGTTGGTTCTAATATAGATTTTTGCAGGCATTGCCAGAGGATTTGAAGACAAAACTTAGTATTGATGACGATGTTGCTTCAAGCCCTAAAGAGGCACTTTCTCGTGCTTCAGCAGATAGGAGGATTAAATATCTCAACCGGTATGTATGATTGAAAATAAACATTAACACTGCTTTTCTTATCAGAAAGAATGGAAGTGATGCATCCATACAGGAAATGTTCCTAACCTCTTGATGCATGATGTGAGTAGATTAGCACAGTCATAGTTTTTGGAGGAACTTTTACCTGATAATTTCGGGCTTTTCTCCGTGATATGCAGTGGTGTATCTCAATCATTTTCCAATCAGAGAGACAAGAATCTACCAAAGCTAACCAAACTTGCTATCAACAATAGAAGGTTTGATGGCAAAAGCCTAGAATCACCTGCTGGTATTGCAAACCAGGCAAGAATATCTGTACTAAGAAATAAGATTGCAGCAATTGCCAGCTCTATTTCTTTGCTGTTGTGAAAATTGCTGGCTGCAAGCAGTGGCAGAAATGTTATTATTGAGCATGTACATGTCATCTACTCCTTGTGATTAAAGCTTATAAAAGCTACGCTAGAAACTACAGATATATGTACACTTTCCATCTCCCACTGAGCTTTTTCTTTGTTTTCTCCAAGGCAGCATCTTTTGAAGATTTTCATTCCCTTATGATGACTCTTGTAGGGAGTAGTCACTCAACTATCCGATCAAATTTCAACATTGAATGAGAGGATGGATGAGTTCAGCTCTCGTATTGAGGAGCTCAATTCCAAGATCAATGTCAACAGAGCTTCAGCAAGCCAACAAAACTTAGCTCTGCAGGCTGAAGCATGCAATGGGTCTGGACCCACTTCCCTTTTTATAAGTGGCTTAGGAAATGGATCGTTGACCGGATCAATGCTGCCCCATTCTTCATCTTCATCCCAACTATCTAAAGACTCCCCTATAATGGAAGAGGTACTCTATTAAGCCTTATCTCCTTTTCACATTCTCAGGAAGTTCTCTTACTTGCTGTGTCATGTAGACTGTACTAGTATTTACTCTCCTTTTCAGGTTTTTTTACAATAACATTCAGTACTGGTATTAAGCATGTGCACCAGAAAAGGGTAGTGTTATGGGGTCTGATGGAAAGTACTTTTTGGACTCATGTAGAGAGAACTCTACAATCTCTGTAGATCCTAGACTTCTTTAAAGAGAATGGGATTTTTTTTTTTTTTTTTGGGAGTAAAGTTATTCTGCTTGAATTGTTTGCACTTAATTGATTACCCTAAAAACAAATTAAATTGAACTAGACCAAACGTCTAACTTGACATACGTAACAATCTACTTGGGGCAACGGTTAGGATTTTTAAGCCAAACACTGATTTCTTCGATAAAAATAGTTGACATGGTCATTCTCCCACTCTTAGTTGAATTAAGAAACAAAAGAGGAGATCGTGGAAAAGTTGGGGTTTATAGCTTAAAGGTTATCTTGGGTGAAGAATATTCTTCATTGCATAAATCTCGGTTTAGTTTCAATCTACAAGTACACAGTATCAAACTTTTTAATCCAAATTAGAGTGGGTACAATTTTTTTAATTTTACAATGGACCGAATAACATTATGCGATACCATTTGCTTGTATATATATTGTATCTAACTAATTCAGTTAAAAACTCTACTTGTGAAGTGCATTAAGGGGAGGGGGAGGGGGAGGGGGAGGGAAGGAATAACACTTATTATTCTCATTACATTTCTGCCATTTAAAATACAAAAATAAGTGGTAGGTCTGTAACTGCTTTCCTAGCACATTTGAAATTCAAACTCCTAGAGACATCTGCAACAAATAACTGACCTTTAGTTCAAAATATAATACATGCTATATGTACTGGACTACACATCATGGTTAGGATATTGCATATTGGCATCTTGGCATACACAACTGAACACAAACACATAACATAATACATTCTTCACTGGTAATCTTCATAGAGCGATCAGATTGTGCTTTTGTTATAGAGCAATTTAGGATACGTTCTTCACTGGTAATCTTCATAACCTTGTTAACTTTCCTTCCAAATTTACCTATTTTTGAATGAGTTATAGGGCTGCTTTAGAGGGATCACTAGATCTCAAGGGAAACAATAATTTTTTGAGAAAATTCAGACTGTCTTCATTCCACTATTGCTGGTCAGTAATATAATGATTACAGCACCATAGCAGTCCTATGACTACTAACCTAAATTCTTTCTTTTTCTTGACACTTGACACACAATAATAACTGCCTCCCTATAACCATCCACACATCACCTCCCTACACTAGAAATTGCCACTTCACACACATGCATTACTTACTTACATAGCAGAGAAATAAACTTAGGAACACACACTGCTACACGTTGAAGTGCAAGTGGCACTTTACTGCTGCTTTTCTCATTGAATAAACATATTTAAAGAGAATAATTTTATAATCATTGGCTGGTGGCTGAGCTATAACAGGCATGATAGAGATTCTTTCCAATTTTAGACTAATGAACTTATTTTATTGTGTCTTATCAAAAAAAAAAAAATGAATAAAAAATGATTGTTCATTCATATTTGTTGTTAATAAAGCCAATAACTGAAAATTCTTCTGAACCTTGTTCAGTTCTAGGTTTTTTTTTTTTTTTTCCCTTCTGTTTTCCTGGAAATTATAAATGCCATTATGCAGAGAAATAATTAAGAATTGCTATCATGAGATGCTTGCAGTTCCCATTGTAAAAGGCACAGAGACACATCCTTGAACTCCAGAATTTCTGAATGAGTCAAATAAGAATAGTGTAGCTTCCTTTTCGCCTTTGTGCCACTATAGGAATGCCTGCAGTTCTTGTGAATAAAAAATGCATGGAGATACGAGCCTGGACTTTGCATATCTGTTAGAAGTTAAATGAAAAAAGTGGGCTTCTTTTCCTTTCAGCACCCAGCATTTGCATTAAGCTCACAGTGAACTATGTTCCTTGGTTATTGCTATTGGAAAAATTGCAGGATTAATGAATATCTCTATACGCTATTGATCCTTTTGGCTGCCAGGTGAAGTTTGTGGGTTGATGTTTTCTTGTTCACGCTGTTTCTCCTCTCTTGTCAATCACAAGAACATATGAGGTTAGACTTTTTGATTAATAGACAATGGACACCTTAGCCATTATGAGGCTCGAGCATTATTATTTGTAACGTCCTAGGCTAAAAGTAATGAATAACTAATTCAACAAACACAAATGAGCCCATTTTAACCATTTTATCAAAAAGTTTCAAGTTTGTATTGATAAGGTATTCATAATTATAACCTTATAAATTAGTACAAATTAGTACCACAATCCATATAGGACACTTGATTAGGAGGTCTCACAATCTCTCTCTTTTAAACACGCGATGTCCTTATTGTAAAATTTTACAATTGAGCTCAAATCTTCCTCCATTTTCGGTATACGGTTGAGGACTCACTACTTATAGGTCACCTTGAAACTATATAATGAGTCACACTTTAGTGACACTCCCTACCTTCATCAAACTTCTTCTCTAAACTGGAATCAGACTCGAATCATTCACCTACTAGTAAAGGATCTGTTCTGATATAATTTATAATAATTTAAGTTAAAAGTAGTGAATAATTAAGTTAACAAACACTAATGAGTTCATTTTAATTACTTGTTCAAAAGTTTGAAGCTTGTGTTGATAAAGTATTCATAATTATGATTTTATAAATTAATACCATAATCTCTTACAATTTATGTAGAGCACTTAACTATAGGGTCTCACATTATTTAAAACCAATTGAAATTAGAACTTTTCCTGACCTGTCCTTGGTTTTAAGCATGAAGATGGAATTTTGGAATGATGCATTATTTCTTCTTGAGTATTGGAAAATATATTGAGCTTATTTGAATGACAAATATGGGAAATTGCATGTTGTTTGGATTTTTTATTTTATTTTATTTTTTTCCATTTTCTTATACTAACCATTCCATGAACAGATATTGATCATTGCACGAGCACAGCGCCAAATCATGCATCAGCTAGACAATCTAAGCAATCTTCTGCATGAGTACTGGGGGGACAGGACTCGTGAAGCAAGAGTACATAGGACAAACCTGGCAACTGATGTTGACTCTATCACCGTCCCAATTATTCTAACACTTGCTGTTGGTGGATTGGGTCTGTTTTTGTTTAAGACACTAGGGACACAAAAGTGACATAGCTGCAGTTTTGGAGGTAAAAAGTGTACTTTCAGCTTTGTCATGGCGATGTATGACTTGCCTGGAAGGGTTTTCAGATATCGGTGTTGTCAGGCTGACACATTCACATCTGCAGGCATTGGAAACAATAATATATACATAGAAGAATGCCCTGTTCCATGTATATTGTACAGATGTCTGACAGATGTTGAGTTAGCTTGTGTTGGTATGGATCAAAGTAGATGACGCCAAACCAGAATAGAGATTCCTAGTGAGGCTGAATATGAAGACTGAAGGTAATATCGTCACGGGTAAAGCATTTCCTGTAGCAGAACTTGATACGAGGGAGGGGAAGAGTCGTATAATGTGGAACGTTCCACTATGAAATACAATTTCTTTGCTGCATTATGATAAGAACAACTTCATGGATTCTGCCTTGTGACGTCTAACTGCACAGGGCGCACAATTTCTCATTGCATTTAGCGTCTTATCCTTAGGAACCTGAGTCATACTGTTTCATACATAAGCATTCTTTAATAGGTATGTTGTGCCAAACAAAACATTTTAAGTCATGCGGTGGTGCATCTTGAAATTTACCCGAGGGAAAGCAAGCCGTGACAGGTGAAACCATAAGAACTTTTTTTTTTTTTTTAATTTTGAAGTTTTGGGGACAATCAACACTTGATTGGATTCTAACATGAAGGAGAAATTTCACGAGCAATCATCTCAAAGTGATTATATATGGTACAATTATAAAAAATATCCTCAATCACATTATGAAAGCTTATTACCTATAAGACAAGCTGTTGATAGCTTACGTAGAAATAGGCAACAACTCTCAACAGTCGTGGTGGAAAACTTTTGACAATTTCATTTTTATTATTAATAGTTCATTTCTTAGTATTAATGGGCTTATTTATTGTGACAAAATTTTCGTGGTACAATTTTGAGTGATTGGATTGTAGAATCTCCATAATAAATGAACCAACATTTCCCTTTTTTTTCCTCACAAATATTTTTTGGGGAAAATTATCCTTTTAGTTATTGAATTTTTTCACTTTTTCCAATTGAGTTTTGGAGGTTTTATATTTTTCTATTTTAACCTTTAAACTTCTCGAAAGTTTGTAAAATGGTTCTCTATTAGTAAACCTTTCATTTTTCTATTAATGAATGATTCTTTTGTAAATTTTAGAGAAATTTAAGAATTTAAATAAACAAAATAAAAATTCAAAGACTCAATTAGGAAAAGTGATAAAGTTCGAGAACTAAATGTGTAGATTTTCATTTTTCCATTTTTACCCTTAATTAATTTTTCTAGCAAAAAGCATTTGTTATAACTTAATGAATTAAAACAGTTAATTGTACTATGAGATAAAATAGCAGTAAAAAATAATTTATCTTATTATAAATATAATAATTGTTTATATTTTTTAATTTGTTGACATATAATAATATACTAACTAATTTTACATAGTATTATTAAATCAAATGTGTTAGTTGAATGAGTTCACTATTATTTATTTAATTTAATAATTAGAATAAATATCAAACAATTTGTATAATTACTTTATTAACATTAGTCTCCTAAATGGCTGAATCAGGTTTAAATATCTTCTCCCCACAATTATTGTAATATGTAAATTAGTTGATAAAAAAAAGTTATATGTAAATCTAAAAAAGTATAAAATTAAATGCTATTTAATTCTATTGAGGATGCTAAGTTGGTTTATCAATTGTTTGAAGGAAACAAAATTCAAATAAAAATATAAGCGTAGGTTGTAAATAAAATTCAAATAAAAATATAGATACTAAAAGGAAACAAAAAAAAAAAAGGGAAATCATACCGTACTCTTTTAATTTTTTAACTTTGTTATTTTTTCTAATTAAGTCTTCAAACTTTTATTATTCTATTTCAATCTTCAAAATTTTTAAAAGTTTGAAAAAGAGTTATTTGTCAATGGAAAAACTAATGGTTTATTAAAATATGACTTTTTTACAAACTTTTGAAAAGTTTAAGGACTAAAATAAAAAAGAAAAATAAAAGTTCAATGACTCAATTAGAAAAAATGGTAAAGTTTGAGGATTAAAAGTGTAATTCTACTATTTATAATTCTATTGCACTTTTAATAATTATGGTTTGGATATAGCTAAGAAGCCCTCATGGAAAAAGGATGAAGCACAAAATATATATATATATATATTTTATAAAATAAGGGTGCATTCATAAAAATAAATAGAGAAAAATAGGCTCTTCCAAAACTTATAATGTGGCAAGGGCTATTAATGAGCTTTTCAATTATCATTTTTTGTGATATGTTTTTGAAATAAGGAAAGCACACATTTGATATGCACTTCTTTTCTAAAAGAAATAAGAAGAAGGTGCATTTTAGCCTTCAACTTGTTAAAAAAATAAATAAGTGAAGGTGCATATTTGAAATGCGTCTTCTTTATAACACTTGAAAAAGGAAAATAATATCGAATATATGCAACTCATTGAAAAAATAAAATCCAACATATAACATAATAACTCATTAAAATAAACTTCAAATAATTCAATCAATTAAACCAAATTCTAGAATCCACCTCATGTCCTCAATTGCAAATAGACTTATAAGTTGCAATCCTAACACCTGATCATATCTCTAACTCTAAATATCAAGTTGGTCAACCAAACATACACAATTATAAGTACAAATTTAGGACTTATAAACAATTATCATTAAATTAACTTTAATTAAAATGTATCTTAGTATAATAATTAACCAATATGTGCATACAAATGGTAAAAAAACTATACATCTAGTTCCTCTTTTTCTTAATCCTGGTAAAGACACACGTTATTCATGATGTCACCCCTTCTCTAGACCTTCTTTCTTCGGCAATGGTAAGAGCCTGTGACTCTTATGTTGGTATAGGTGGTAGGGGTGGTTCGGTATAATCATCATTATTATTTACATATATCTAGGAAGGATCATCACCTTGGGCACTCATATAACTCCTTTTTTAAGGAGTTAGTGGCGTAAAGAGAGGATCATGTTGTCTCAATAGGTGGAGTCATAAACGAGCTGAAAGAAGGATCTAATATCCTACCTACATTCGGATGAGCAAAAGAGTATAAGGCATGAGATGGTCTTGGAGAGTCATCATTATGTCGATACCATCACTACAATTATGCAAGTCTACTCACCCTAGTGAGATCACTACATTTAAGTGGATTTAGAGTACTGTACTCTACCTGATCTTAGTTGTAATCCTCCTCATGCTCCTTATACTAATGTGCATGGTACAAAGTCACTAGGGTGCGTTGGATTTGAAGTTTACTTTGATATGTTGTCGTTTTGTATGTTAGATTTTATTTTCTCAAGGAGTTGCATCTTATATCATTTTCATTTTCTAAATGTTTATAAAGAAGACACACTTTTGAAAATGTGCCTTCACTTATTTATTTTTTTAACAAATTAAGGTGCATTATTCTTATTATTTCTTTTTTTTTTTTTTTAAAGGAAGGTGTACATTGCCTTCCTGGTTTAAAAACATAAGAATGTACCTTCTTCTTCACAAAAATGAAAATTGAAAGGCACATTTCAGTCCCTTAAATGCTATAAGCCCCTTTTTAATAATTTTTTTTTAGAAACATACCTTATAAAATAAGTATGAGAAATTTTATGAATAAAAATGTGGACACAAAATTTTAAAATTATTAAATGTGGTTCCACTTCATAGAAGATGAAAATTTCCTTAATGATGGAATCATATTATAATATATAGTTTTGAAAGTATTTTTTTTTTTTGTATATATTTAGTTTTTTATGATGGCATTTAGTACAATTCAATCACATTTATTTCTCAATATATTTTATTTTAATTTTTCAATATTTATTATAATTCAATTAATTGATTCATATTTTTCAATCCTTTCTTATCGTTTTTATTTATTATATATATCTACCATAAAATGGTTCATCTAGCCATTATTCTTACATCTTCCATTTATCATTTTGGTCCCTTTCTTTCGTTCTCTTTCGTTTGAATCTTTTTTTTTTTTCCCCCTTTTCTACTTACTCAAATACGCACTAATGATTTCTCATTTTTCTTTTCTATTTAGTGACTTTAAATCATATCTTTGTTGTTATTGATAACTTGAATTAGCATTTATATTAAAATCATTAGCACTTCTCTATAATTGTTTCTTTATTTTTTTTCGTATTAATTTTAAATAATATATGTAAATTGCTTTTCAAAAGAAGTTTGCTTAAATTTATATTTCATCGAGTTAGCTAATTCTTTTGCTTATGTATTGTTGTTAACGTTCACTTCCATTTGTTATCATCCCCATTTGAATTTACGAATATTCTTCTGAAGTTGGAGTGTTTATAGGAATCAAAGAGTTTTATCAAACAAGGAATCAAATGTTACTATTAGGTTTTTGAATTTAGAGCAATTTGATTTAAAGAAGAAATCTCAAAGCCATATGGGGTACGCTGGTGATTTAATGGCTGTATTCAAGTGAAATAAAGTGGAAGTTTCAATTTTCTTTTCATTTTCTAATTTTTAAATTTCCCCCTTTTTTGGGAATTTGCATATCTTAATAATATATTTTTTATTGTAGAAAGAATACATGGTCTCTAGATTAGTACATTAGTAGATTAACTTCACACCTATTTTCATGCAAGAGGAATCACATAACAAATAAGTTGGATAGTTTGGTGCAATAAGAAGAAGAAGAAAGCAAACTCTTTTGTGCTTCCCTTTATGTAGATTTTGAAATTGTTAGAAAAGTTTATATATGTGGTGTTGTATGTTGAGAGTTTGAAACTCAAACCTAAAACTTCTAAGTTTTGATTATCATTTTGTAATACCCATTAATGTTAGTATTGAATTTAACCAAAAATAAAAACTATACCTCATAATTCTTTTTTATTTTTTAAGATTGTGAATTTATAAATTCAATATATTTATTATTGACTAATCTTTATGTTTTATGTCTTTTGGTAAAACATTATTTGATTATTATAAAGAAATAGGAAGTGATCAAATTTTTTACTTGATTTGAATTATGGAAGGCAAAAATTAATGATGAGAACCATTTGATTTCCCTTCTCATATAGTGTAAATTCTTTTTTTTTTTTCATTTATCTATTTTATATTTTGTTTCATAATTAATTGTAAATGATTCTATATTTATTAGAAAATCAAAAGTTCATGAGTGTATAAAGAACTTTTTTTATATTTATTGTGATAAATACATATAGAATTGAATGAAAATTGAGGATATTAGTAAGTTTAGAGTTATATTACTAGGTATTACAAAAGAATGAATATATAAAATATAATTTATTTGCCATCAATAATTTGAAATGGAAATTTTTTATTACATCAAATATAGGAATCTATTGTAATCATTAGAATATATTGTAATGAAGATATATTAATGAAATAGATGTAATGAATAAAATCATAGAATATGAAACATATATCTTTAACAATTTGCTAATATACATTTGCTAAATTGTTAATTATGATATGATAGAATGAATAGAGATATACTTTTTGTATATGATATGCAACATAAAATATATCTATCTTATATAACATTTCAATTATTTAATTCATAAGTTATTTATACTTTTCATTTTGTTAATTTTCATCTTTTTTTCAATTGCAAATTATTTTTCTTTTAATTATTCATTTAGTAATTTATGAAAAGTGTTAAGTATGACAATTCTATTTGATTATCATTAGTGTCAATTAAAGAAAAAATTTATGATTGTTTCAATTTGAATATTATTGTTTCAATTTAAGGTAGAATTCAAGAAAATTCACACTTGAGGAAAGTAGAATAAAGGGTATCCATAGAAAGTTTTTATCACACAAAAGGGATATTATGGTGTATTAACAAAAAAGATGTAACAAAATATAGAACATGAATACTTAATTATTGCATGAATTCATAGGAACCTAATCTTTCATTTCATGAATATTTATTTATTCATTTAATTCATTAATCACGTATGTTTTTTTAATTTGTCATTTTGATATTTTTTGCTATTAGAAATTATTTTCTTGTAATTATGTATGTTTTATAAATCATTTAATTTTATAAAAGTACAAATTATGACAATCTAACATTGATAATTAATAATATCAATTAATGATAGGATTTAAAGTTGATTCAACTTGACCATTATCAACCAAAATTAATAGTAAAATTTAAGAAAATCTAATAATAACAATGTAAATAAAGTTGTAATAAAGAGTACGAATAATTTATGCATATATTGCAAATAAAACTTAAACATCAAAATTTATTTAATATTGAAAGTTTTATTGCATTAAAGAAATATAAAAATTTATTGTAATTAATTCATGAATATTATTAATACACATATTCATAGAAATTTATGAAAATTGAGATGTACAAGTGAAAACGCTGAAATGGATGAAAATATATGATATGAAATAGATTGCAATTCTTCCATAACCAAAATATTGATAGGAAATGATGATACAAAATAATGTATCTCTTTTATTCAATGTAATATATAAATAAGGAAAAAACAATTGATAATCATACATAATCAACATATAATATATTCTTGCAATTACAAAATAGTGATTACACTATATATTTAACAATTTATGATGTATAGTATCAAAAAATAGAGAGAATAGATAATATATAAACATACATACAACCAACTTAACATTAACCAATATACTCTACGTATGTAAATTTAAGAACATCAATTGTGTGAAACATTAATTGCATGACATCTATTTAGTTAATTACATGTAAAATTAATGGTTAGAAACATGAAGAGAAAAAAAATTGACATAAAGGTTTTTGGCGACAAACAAAAAATTACATAAATTTTTGTCTTTTTTAAAATAGTTATTACTGTACTAGAAATCATAATTTATCTATTCTATTCTAAAACTTAGCTTATATATTTGTAGAAAAAGTAATAAAAAATGTATAGATCAACTAAATTATTTTATGATAATGTGAAAATTCCATGAATGGAAAGAAGTAACCTATGGATTGTTAACTATTGATTGTCTTTATACCACTCAATGATAACTAGTAAATGATAATTATCTTTAGCGAAGAAAAAACATGTTAATTACCTTTAGATGCTTAAGTAGCATTTTGTTGTAAAGACTGGATTAGATGTTACGCTCCAAAAAGATGGAGTTATAACAGTCTCAATGTATGAGCTATCTTAAGATAGAAAATGATCTTATAGTTACTATCCTAAGATAGTAAAGACCTAGTTCACACTATGCGTACTCAACTTTAACTTTTTAAAGCATCTAATTAGATATCTATTTGATATAAACTTATGAAATAATTTTTAAAAATAAACTTGAAATTTGACTTTGAAAAAGACTTACAATAAGGTATCTATCATTTCCTGTACAGACTAGAATATTAAAAACTACCAAGCCTTTTAAGGAGATCTGTGTAGTTTTTCTTAAAAGTTAAGAAAATTAATACTAAGGACCATAACCAGCTATTTCTTGTTATACCTTACTCCTTATCCCAGTTTGCTAGTGCTCCAGTTTTAAGTAAATACTTATAATCCATTTAGAATCCATAAAATAAATTATAGGGGAATAAGTGACAACTTACTTAATAAGTAGAGCGAAGACAGAAGTATGCATTTAGTACGTCATAAGCAAGGTTTTTAACTAAGATAATTAGATGCAATACATGTATAAGCAAATGCCATCACACAATATTATCTAGTCCGTCGTGAGATAAAAAAAAATTACGGTCGCTCTAATTTGGGTTGAGAAGATTGACATCGCAGACTTACGAATCGAGACCAAACTGAAGCGTGTGCAATGGAGAACACCCTCCTCCTATAACCACCTTTGAACCACGACCCCCAACCTTTACGTAACTTCCTCTCTCATTACTTAGTTCGGTTAAGGGTGAGAAAAGACCCGTTTTAGTTACTCTCATTAAAAAGAGTTCGTGTTTGGTTTGAGAATCTTAACCGTTACTCTTAATGGATTGCGATACACATCAGATTAAATATTAAGTCGAGTTTAAGTTAGTTCATTTTTATGATGATCAATTAAGGTCAAACAATTCAAGTACAATAATATTAACAGAACAACCATAACATAGAGATCAACTCTCATTACAGCAAATCAAATCTCAAATACAAGCGTTGTACACACACAAATAACTAACTACAATTACAAGCATATACATACTAAAGTTTCTAGATATTCTGAAATAATATCTTAAAATGTTATAAAATATTGATCCCATTTACTTGTCCTGATCTTGACTGTAGTAGACTCGTATCGTCAAAGTGTTGTTCATTAGAAGACCATATATATATATATATATATATATATATATAAAACTCATATTTAGTTTTCGTAAGAGTTAAGAAAACATTATGATTTTATCTTAATTGTATTTTGCTAAATAATTATATATATCTAAAGTATATTATTATTTTCCTTATATGATGAGATCTAATTTTATTATATAAATTAAGTTATTAAGTATTGATAATATATGCAATTATACTATTACATATAATATATCATTTCGATCGTATCGAAATTTACTGTTAATCAATAGAGTTACGTTTTAATTATGATCAAGTTATCGTAATTCATAATTCTCGTAATATTATAAAGATATAGATTATATTCTAATTAAAGTAGTATCATTGGGTTTGTATATACCTAACAATATGTATCACAAGCTCTATTTCGATAAATAACTTCTAAAGGGTATTTAGAATTTTTAATATACTTATACGTACCTATAATAAGTATTATTATATTATACTCATTTTATATAATTGGACTATATTTTATATAATTTGCTAATATAAGTTTAATAATATAAATATTATGTAACCTTAATATGTATATATCCTAACTTGATCGTAAAACTATAACTAAATATATTAAAAATTCATATTTTACCAATTCTGACCACCATGTATATATATAGTTTTTATTTTAATATTTATCGTATTTTGGCTTATTATTATTAAAAACGATCATCGGTTCGTAACTTAAGCTATTTTATTACATAAATTCATAATAAATGACTCAGGTTACCAAATAATTTTTTGAAAATTTTTATAGACTCCTAAAAATATGAGTATCTCAATTAGTACATGGTTCTATATTATCAGGTTTATCACCTATATGAACGTAATTACAATTTCACTCTTAAATTGCCTTTAATTAATTAAATATTATTCTATTTACACAAAATTATTTTCAAGATATCTTATCATCACTATAAATCACCAGAAGTCAGTATATATCATTTTTATCAATTAATTTCATAAAAACCTATTTATTTTATCATTTAACCCTATTTTTAGCTATTTTTAAGGCTAAAAATTACATTAAATACTAAAAATACTTAAATTAAAAATATGGCTATATAACAATTAATTACATATCATATGTATTCTATAAAAAAATTTTAAGCTAAAAACTACATCATTTATTATATTTATTTTGAATTTTAAATTTCGGATGAATAGTATATTCGTTAAAAAAGCATATTAAATATTCTTAATTTTGCAAAAGCAAATTTACAAGATGAAAGTATATCTAGAGTAACCTAGTATTTAATTTTTTTTTATATTTTTCTTAATTAATTTAATTTTTTTTAAATAGGAAAAAATACGGTGAAAACTTAAAACCTTTACACATCAAAGCTCCAACTATCAATAGCCAATGAGGGGTTATTGGCTGGCCTAATTAGTGATGGCTTTACTAAGTGATGGTGGGGCTCCATGTTAGGTCATTGGAAGGTCGGTGATCCATGCTAGGTCAATACTTTGCTCTGTTTTTTTTTTTTTTCGTCTAATTTTTTTCTCCAATTTTTTAAAAGCATTTTTGGTTGATCAATATTTTCTATCTCTTACCATAAGATGATGACTCAAGTTAACTTTATACATGATGGATAAATTAAGATATGGAAAAAAAAATGTCCAAACAGTTAAAAAATGCATAAAAAATAAATAAGAAAAAAAAACAACAATAGCAATACATTAGCTCTTCAAACATAATGACTGACAAACATATCAAAAATGGAATCCCAATATAATTTACAAAAAAGCACCAATAAAAATAAAATTAAAAAACTCTATAACTTTTCACAAAACGCAAATGGAAAGGAGTCTTGTCTATCAAAAAGTTGAGCTACATATTAATACTTTGACAAATGCTTTATCTCAAATATTCAACATATTCACCAATAAAAATTCATCACTCTTTCCAAAAATCAAATTACTCATATCTGTATAGTGCAAATTAATCCATCAACTATTGCTTTAAACTCATACTCAAAGTTACTAGACTCGTAATTCTACTTAAAATCGTTAATGAATTTATAAAATCGAAACGTAAAAACATAAGTTTTTATTTATGTAAAATAACTTTAAAAAATTATTAATATATTTATAATAATTATTCAAAACTTAAAATACACGATGAAAATTTAAAAAAGAAGAAATTAATTTTTTTCTAATTTTTTTAATATATAATATAACATATACGAAAAAAGGATAAATAAAATCGAAACTAAACTTTTTCATATTTTTTTTTTAAATTATAAATTAAAAAGAACCAAATATTTTAACTTATTTTAAATTATTAAAGGTATAAAATAAAATATATAATTTTATTTGTAAACTTTATTATTGGAGTTAGAACTAGAATAAAAGCTAAAAACATAAAATAAGAGATTAAGAGGGAAAGAAAAAGGTAAAAAATTAAAATAAGATAAGATAAATGTTATAATACTTTAATAGTTGATAGCTTGTAAAAAGATAGTTATTTTTTCTTTAATTTTTTAGTTCATTTAACTTAAATATATATAATCGATAAACTCAATAAAAAACGTAAGTTTCAATAAAAAAAATATTCTACACCTAAATTAACTCAAAAGAATCATCTAAAATTATAAATTTGTTGGCCATTTTAACAACTATGCTCATACTAACCATCTTCCTATTTTTGAACTATCGTATTAAAATACCACCATAAACTTAACATTATATACATAGTTGGCTCAACAGATACGGCTCTTGTAACAGTAACAGCCTTTATTCCCGCAAGTATGCCTTCTACAAATTACACACAATACCATCACATAATCATAATCATAAAACACAATCCATCAAATAACAATCTTTAAAAGAAAAGGAAAAAAAAAATCTAAATTGTAACAGCCTTTAAATTACTTGTAACAGAACATGACCCACATGTAATTCAAATCCTTTTAATATCTGGGCTCCAAGATCTATTTGTTGATGCATAGATGGAAATGCACCTAATAAAAAAAAAAACGGTGTACCTCCATCTACATATTCACGTAATTTTTTTTTTTTTTTCTTCCATGCATCACATAAAGAATGCTTTGATATTGGCTATTACTAAATGTTAAGTGCCATTTAAGTCTTAAAATCCTAGCAGGGTATACCGAAGAAAATTCCACTAATTTTCTAGAGATCAATAACTTTAGGATAAACTTAATTTTTTTTTTTTTTCCATAATACCAATCAAACATCCAGAATTGATTTAATTTTGGGTGCACGTTGGACAAATTAGTGCAAAATGTCCTATAATATCTATTGTTCAACACTTGCCAATTACGATTCCAATTCATAAGTCACATTTTGTAAATCGAAGAACATAAATTCCGCAGTCAACAGAAATGATTATAGAGATTCTTTTGCCAATAATGATAGGGTTTAAACATAAGAAAATAAATCAGTAAACTATTAGTTATATATGAGATGTTTAATCCATAAAAAAATTTTCAGATCGATATTATTAAGTAACGTGTCATTTAGTTTACCCAGTATACAAAGATGTGCAATTTTTAAAATGTTAGATATGGAGAGAAAATGTAATCGTGTCACAACAAAATAGTATATAGAAGGTATTTTATAACAGATTCGTTTTTGCATGAAAAATTTATGAATAAAGATGTATACATTTATGTTGATGAAAAGAAATTACAACCAAATAAATTGATCAATTCATTGAGTGGACTCTAGAAGTGCCATCTGCATAATGAAATTACAACCGAATCTCCTCCAATAATTGACCAATTTACTAATGGATCTCAAGAAGTGCCATCTCCATGAAAAGGCTTTAAGAGAGAGAGGCAGCAAAAGGTGAAAAATCAGCAAGGATGCAAAGGATTTTGAGATAACTAATTACTAAAAGCAAAACATAACTAATATCAAGAACACAATATAGCAAACAAATTCCTAAATGCATGAGAACATCAACATGATAAAAAACAGAGAGCAATAACATGACCAAATACTCAAACTTGTTACTCGATGATGATGATATAATAGTAATAATAACATCTAATCTCAAAAAAAAAAAAAAAAGAAAGAAAGAAAGAACATTGAATGAATATTGGCATGAAGAAGAAGAAGCCAGAGGCCACCCCCGCATAGGATGTGATTGCAAAAAGTCCAGGGAAAATGGTGTTTTGGTTTTTAGGTTCTGATTTCTACGTACTCTAAGTGATGAAAGAAAAGAATAACAGCATATTTAGTTAACGAAATGAAAAGGGGAATGAAATTATAATTATTTGAGAAGTGTAATAAAAAGGGGATATATATTGCAATGTTTAGTTAAATATAATTGAATTATAGCTATATGTTTACTCTATAAAATTGTAATATAGAATAAGAAGAAAATAAAATAGAAAATATTAAAATGCCGTTACTTAAATAAATTAAAAAAAAAAAACAAAATTGAAATTAAAGAAGAATTTTCACAGCAGACATTGTTATTGGCAATGCATAGATCGTGAAACCCTAACCTTACCATTGCATTTCCCAAATTCAATCTTCTACCTTAAACATTGAAGAAATTGTTCAAACCCTGCCAAAGGAAGTGCACATGATGCAATGTTCATAGATGGAGAGGTGAATGGAGTCAAAGCTGCAGGACAACGACCTTGTGTGGATGATCCATCGAACAAACCAGGTATGACATCTTGACGAGAAGAGACCTTCACACCATGCCTCGTGAGTGATTGGATGTGAGTAGAGGATGACTACGGTTTGTGGCTGTGACCTTCGCACCATGCCTCACTTGGGAGTGATCGCGTTTTTATTAGTGGGGTAAAAGTTGTAAATTTGGATTTTTAATAAGAGTAATCTTGAGAATGGAGATTCCTCGTGACCCCGATAGAATTTCGATTCCTTCTATTTGTAGCAAAATCAGTCACTTGAAAATTGAATGAAACTTCAACTAAACAAGAAAATTGGGGATTATCGGGGAATGAGTCATTCCCCGTCACATTCCCCAACATGCCGTAAGTGAAGAATGTTGGGAAAGCAACTTGGTCTTCCAAAGGCCTTTTCATTCAATTTAGAGGTGATCAAAACTGACGCTCATAAGAAAGTTTGACAAGGCATTTAGAGGAAGACTGTGTGTATGATTTTTACTCTATGGGACTTTTAGGTTACCTTCTTTTATTGTCGGAGGCTCCTCTTTTAACGAAAGAATTAATAGAGGGTACGTTTGCACGTTTTTGAAATATTATGGGATTTTTTCTCACACTTTAAAAGAAAAATGGGCTACCCGTGTATAGAGTAAAGATAGATTTGGATTCTCTAAATTTATATCCTCTCAATTTTTGTCAATTTATTCTCTTAAAATATATTTACATATAAGGGAAAAAAAATGACATTACAATAATATCGTAAACTAATTTAAATTTCTATATAAACTTATTTATTAATTTGTAAAAACAAGCTTTGGGGTGGGGAGGTTATTTGTGATTTACCCATTAAATTATTATCAATCTTGTTTTGCCTTGCATCAATAATAAACTATCATAACAAACAAAATTAATATAATTTATATTCTATTGATTATCTCTTTCACAATAAATTAAAATACATTATTATTTATAGTTTTTAATGCCTTTTTCATTTAATTTTTCATATTTCAATAATCTTAAAAGAAAAATATGAAAAGTACTAATTCCAAAGTAATAATAATATAAGATCCTCAAAAGTTTCAAAAAATTGATAAGGAACTTTTGCAAAGGACTTTGGAAATATAGTAAAGAGTTTCTTAACAAGTAAAGTTACAAAAAAGTTGAGTTGCTCACCGTTTCAGTTCGACTCACTTTAAACTCAATTTTATTCAAATTTGATTCACAAATGAGTCAAGTTCATACTTAAAATAAAGCTCATTTATCTAAATGAGCTAAATTTGATGTCCTATTTAGGCCCATAAGTAAGCTCACGAGTCTTATATATATTATAGATATTATATATTATATATAATATATAATTAAAATTGAAAAACTAATATCCGTATAATATATATAAATACATAATATAATATAAGATAATATATAAAGCATATAATATAATATGATATTTACTCACAACTCGATAATCTACTTATTTATTTATTTAATTATTTTGTATATATTAGATCGTAAACTTATTTAAACTCGGCTTATTTGAACTTAACTTAAGCTCATTTCTCAAAGTTCAATTTGTAAATGTGTCACATTCAAGACAAAGCTTATCCATCTAAAGAAAACACTAAACTTGCACCTATGACTTTAAATCTTGACAATAGTTTGACTTAACTTGAACTTAATAAATTTTCGAAGAGCTAACTTTTAAGTCTTCAAAAATTTGTGATACTCACCTGGCAGGTAAAGTACTCCAAGAACAATCTACCAATAAAGATGATATAAGAAACGATATAAGTGAACCAGCAGTAAGTTTGAGCATCTCACCTGTATAACAATAGCGGATCATGTAATTAGCCACTATAGTTTGAACGATCAAATAACCATAGTTTTTCCTTACATACCATTCATTAAATATTCGAACTGAAGTAATCCATCATAAAATACAAAAATTGGGATAGTGAACGCATTCTCAAATCTATTAGTATTGCTACACATTGCCAGATCCTGTTCCACCTTGCTAATACAAGATAAATAGACAAAGGGGACAATAGACAATTACAACGTAGAAACATCAAAATCTTGTGCAAGGATTCACCGGAGGATTAAAAAAAAAAAATCTTGGGCAAGGATAGAACTAAACTAAGGATCCAAATCCCGTTCCATCTTACTAATACAATATAAACAGAAAGGGGACAAGGGACAACTACAATGTAGAAACATCAAAATCTTGTGCCAGGATAGAACTAAACTAAGGATCCGAATCGGTTATTATAAGATTATGTTCAGCTTCTTCAAGTTGAAAAATACACACCGCAAAAGCAGGCACTTTCAGCTGCTCAAGATCAAGGGATTTTTATCCTTGTACATATGGTATCTTTTGCACAGTTTCTCTAAAGTTGCAACAGGGTGCTGCATCGAATTGAGCTTTATATCCATGAACATTGCCTGTAAAACAAGATAAACCACTGATAAGAAAAAGACACTGGCAGGAAACAAAAATCATTGTTGCAGTTCCCAGACTAACCTGATAGTTATCCCCATATTTCTCTACTAGTCGCCCAATATAAACACGCTGCATAGCAGTCAATGGCTGCAGAGGGGCAGATCTTCCATCTCTTCTTTTCTTTCCAAGGGCTGATTTCAGATCTATTAGGCAATGAAACAAAGCGCCATCAAGAGTTGCAAGAATTGCCATGCATCTGACTGTCCTATGAACCTAAGTTACACTATAATTCAGTAATTGCATGTTGCAAGTCTTTCAAACTGATCTGAATGAATTTTACTTTGAACAATTAATGCCACAAGCAGACTGAAATAGATCAATGGTATATATGGCCCTCACAAACCGCATCACAAACTAATGTCCACTATCGATTACTGGTAGAAAACAAACAGTACTTCAAATTGCAAAGTCCAAATATAGCCCCCTGCAATAGAATTGGGTGAATAAAGCATGTAGAAATGAATACAGTATATACATCCAGAGGATGATTTCAGAGGGAGCAGCATTAAAGGAATACAACAAATTGATCTACTGAAAATACTCAGATATAAATGAATAAAAGGAACACAGCCGTATTTATCCTGTGAAACTGATTTCTATGAACTATTGCTGATACATATGCCTACACAACTTATCTTTCTGTTTCATACTTTCCCATGCTATCTGTCCCACAGACTGGTCCCGAGGACAATTTCTCTTTCCTAGCCACTAAGCTTCTTCAACCGCAACCACCCCCACCCCCATAACCCCTTTTCAGGGTTGATGGTACTGCTAGCAAGTTTTCCTTTTCTTTCTTTCAAAACCTCCCATTTAGTGGAATTAAGGCTGTATTGTCATAAACCACAAAGCATTGTCCTGGCCCATTAAAAAACCTCCAGGTTTCTACTCAGGCATGTCCTAGGGGAGGATAAACTTAAAGCATGTTTTGTTTTGTTATTTTTTTTCCCCCAAGGAATAGGATTTAAATGAATCTAATATGACATAATTTTGGTGAAGATTTGATCATATAGTTCAGGTGAAAATACAAAAGATATTAGTCTGTGCCTTCCAATTCTTCAGAATCCTAATAGTATGTAGGGGAGAGAGAGAGAAAGAGAGCCAAATTCTAAGGAATAGGCAATCCTGAGCTCATTTTTCAATTGTCATCCCTACAATATGACAAACTCTCACTAGAAACAATAATGAAAAGGATTTGATTGAACCTTACTCCATGAACAAATGAAAGAGGGCCTATGCATTTCAAAACCCAGAGCCATAAGCTGGTGAGATAATCTTCCAAAAGTTATTAGTTCAATTTTCCATTAAAATTAATATATAAACAATAATACACGGAACATCGAATTGCTAACTGCAAAGGCCAGATTAGATGGACTCCATAGAATCCAATTTTATATTCTTATTTCTTGGAAGCTTGTTTGGAAAACCAAAAGCTAAAAACAAGGTGAATCGATTTCAATTCATTGAAATTTGATTCATATATATACATACATAAATCCATAAGTTACCTGGATCCTAAGGATTTGACAGTCGTTTTATCCTACTCATCTCTACATCTTCCCCAAGTCCCCAGTAAGATTGAGATTGGATTACCAAATAGAGGGTCAAACTGTAGTCTCATAATCAAACTTTCAAGCTCATCACACTGTCTAAAAGCAATTAAAGCTTAACCACAATTACGTCAATGCAGCATTCATAAACTTCAATAAATTAAAAAAAAACCATGATTCCTATCTTCTTGCATTATCTTCTCTAGGGTGTTAATCCTTGACGCTACAAAATAACACGATATGGACATGACACGATTACAAGACATGAAAACCACACGACGAAACCGCATAGCATCTGGAGAGGGAAAGAAAAGAAACAGGAATTTCAGTGAAAATAGAAAAGAAAGGCGAGAGGTTATACAAATTTAGAAATTACTCATTTGCTTACCATCCTCTTCAAGATCGCTACTGGAATCGATGAGATCAAACACTTCGCCATCGGTGGAATTCTCATTTGCCGGCAGCAGACACTGGAGAGCATCACTCTCGAAGACATGAGGAGTGCGAGATCGAACGCTTAACAGATTAGGGTTAGAAACAACGCCAAAGGACTTGTAGTTCTTTATTACAGTGCCCGTGTTATCCCATATGATGTCACCGGATTCTTCGATTATAGAACGGAGCTTTGGAGGGAGGTTGAAGGCAGGCTTGACGATCCTAGGGTTTTTCTTTGGAAGACCTACACGGACTTTAGCACGAGATTCCTTGTACTTTCTTCGCGACCTCCCCATTGCAGTTTCTTCGTTCAGTCGGTAGTTCCGCAGCGGCTTGGGCAAGGAAATAGGGTTTATCTCTTGGTGGGCCAGGCTAAAATAAGAAAAGGATAATGACCCATTTGATACTCGAATTTGGCTCGTATTTGTGACTCACAGTATAAAAGTGACAATTTTAGTACTTACTTTCGCAATTGTGCTCATTTTTGCAATTAACTGTTTAAATCTTATCTATTTCTACAATTAAATGTCTAATCCAAGTATTACAAATGAAATTGAAATGTTTGTAGATAGTAAATTAACATTTTTAAACTTTAGTTAGTTACCTAAACCAAATATAACATTCATGCAATGAGAAATTAATAGATAAGCTTAGTTTTATTAGGACAAGTCACAAATGGGCCACTTAAAACTAATTAATAGGTCCTAAGTAATATACTAGATATGTACCAAATTTGGAATAATGTTAACATAGGTGAATATGGACATGTAGCAAAAATTCTTTAGCACTACAATAGTGTGAAAAATTGAAACTACAATAAGGTGAATATACAATAATCCATGAAGGACCACAAAAATTTGACTGAGTGTAAGGGAAAAGTGGTGATAAAGACAAATATATATGTATAGTACAATCTCTTAAAAATTACCACAATTTGACAAATTGTACTAAGATGAGACGAAAAGTTTGTATATTAGAATCTATTAAGGACTACTCGTAACGCCTCAGAACCGGAGGGTGCTATAACTCACCACGTATCCTCGTCTATCGAGCATACGTTAAGGCTCTAAGACCAAATACATTCTCCATTATAACAACTCCTTATTAAGTATAAAATAATAATTCTCTAGATACCATAATTTGAGTGACTCACAAGCAAGTTACTTTAGCTCTAAACATACCAAATAACTAAACCTTAATCTTTTACAACATACTAAGTTAATCGCCTCTCATTCCTGACCCAAGGGTAGCAAATCCCATACTTGTTGCAACTTATTGAATCGACCTGTAGCTATAAAAATAAAAGAGTGAGCCAAAGCTCAATACGAGTACACAAACACACATGGATGTTAAACCCAAAATATACACATGCATATAATGCAACTATAATAATATATAAACAAACAACGATTTAGTTATCTTTAATTTAGACTAATAATTATCAAAGGGGTACTCATAACCACGACACACATGATCTATGTCCATGTACATAGGGAAATATAATATAAATGTTCCTTTAAATTCTTTACATCAAGGATCCAAAAATAAGAAACCCAATATTCTAACTGTATCATCCCATACGAAAGTCCACTAAATAATCTCCGCATATGATCAACGGTTGCTACTCTAAGAAACTGCTACTGCGAGCCCTTAGAGTGAATGGGTTATGTACAACCAACAGTCAAAGTCATTTAGGTCATATATAATTTAATTCGGTTATATTCTAGGTCCTAACATGTACAATTATATATATAAGTACCACATACCTAAAAAGCTAAATCTTAACTAAATACAAAGTTCAAATCAATCACGAAGCCCAACTATAACAACCTGGAAGATAATTAAAATCTACAACTTTAAGTTACATATAAAAAAAATCTAACCACCCAATAAGAAAAGAATTTGATAACCGATACGAATCTATTTGAAAAATAAGCATATATTAATCTTCAGGCAATCAATAATCATATTTCTACCTAAATGTTACTCGTGAATTTTTTATCTACCTGATACCTATTATTACATCTATTTATCATTTTAATGTTTCGAATATAATTAATTGGATGGATGCATTATTTAAAGAAAGGAATTGAAAATAATATAATAACATATATTATGATAAAGTAAATTGTTGACGTATTAATATAATACTGCATTCATATTTTAGTAAAAGAAGTCTGAAAAAACTAAAGCTAAGGAGTAAAGTAATAGATAAGATTATAATAATTTAATCTATTACACAATATCATCTTACTGTAGTAAGTATTTACTTATATATAGCTACATAAATAAAAAGAGCACTTTGCGTATAAAAAAAATAAAAATAAAAAAGCTAGGAAAAGTAGCTCGTAGAACGCAAAGCATTTTCTCCAATTGTCACCTTCCTATAGCTTCGTGAGAGATCCCTTCGACCACAACCGATGCAAAACGAAAGTTTACTCAGTTTAAAATATACATATATATATTTATAATTTCAAGTGCCATTAAAATGTGTTGTAGTAATGAAATGTTACACGACCAACACATGTTATAATACAATAATAATATAAACCAGCTTTTGAAATAATTAAATATCAGTCAACATATCTAAAAGTTAATGCATAAGAAATTAGAATGATAAATTTATTTCAAGCTGTTTATGCAATTATAAAATATATTAGTATAGTATAATTAAATCGAAGACCATTAAGTAGTTTAAGTAAAAGAATAAGGAATGGGGCTTATAATGGACTCCATAAAAGATTAGAATATCCCGACGAAGAAAACCGAAGCCTTGTCGGAAAAGAGACTGGAGCTTGGATTAGGAGCGAAGGCCTTCAACTACCAAATACGAAATCAAAGAATGGAGCGGTGGTGCTAGGACACGATGTCGTCGAAGAAGAAGACCCATTGAAGCTTTGATACACTCATAGGAGAAGAAAGAAGATGACCGGAATAGGAAACTGAAATTTGCTTATCGAAGATGAAAACTCGAGTGCCCCTGCACCGTTTGTACTGTATTCCCATCGTCGGAAAGGAATCGGAGATTGGAAAACAGGAGAAAGGAGCAAGATAAATGGAGAACTCGCCCTTTCATCAAACGTGACTTCAGGAACGATTGCCATCGATGAAGAAGGACATTAGAGCCAAGAACAGAACAACAGTTTGTTAGCTCGACGGGTAACCATGACTTGGAAATCGAAACTTTGGTGAAGGTAATGGTGTTATTATTCATGATGGTGGTTATGTAGTAAGGAAGGACAATTTGAAGGGTAGTCCGAAAAGATAAAAATGGAATGGGTTTATGAGAGCTATTGATATGAGAGAGAAGATTAAAAGAAAATATGCATTTGAGGTGCAATCCGTGAGTTAGAGAGAGGAAATGCAGAGAAAATAGGAAAAAGAGAGACAGTGCGATCAGTAAAATGGGAGGACAGAGGGCATGGAATACTAGAAGAAAATATGAAAGGCATGGAGAAACTTAAAAGTAGTTGTTTTGTAGGGCACAATAAAGAAATGGAGGAAGGAAAGCAACGAAAAGAATCAATTATTCAAGAATTGTTTGTAGGACAAAAGAGGATTCTAGAATCATGCAAAGAATACGTGAGAGAAATGAAAGGTAATAAAATAAAAAAATTGTTAAAGTACCATAAATAATATTATACTATATTCACAATAAATAGAAATAAGCTATATTGGTAACAAAATTGAAAATGTTCACAGTAGAAATTCTTATATTGAGGTAAATTTTGAAAATCTAAAATTTCTATAGTAAATTTTAGCTTTATTTTCTTAACTTGATCACTTAAATCCTCTTTTATTAATTTATCAATTCTCACTTTGATATGAAATGTTTCACTACTACAATTTGATTGTTTAGCATAGATATTTTAGGATGATTTTATATACTAATCTAGTTAATTTTACAATGATTTAAAGCTTAATTTGTTAATATTTTATTTGTAGAAATTTTGGAAGCATTAAATGAAATTTTAAAGATTTTGATAGGGTCTTAGAGTTTACTTTAATAAGTGCATTGATTAAGGAATTGAAGTGAATAAATTCATGCCAAGCAATGAAGCCCAAGGAGGATCGTATGCACACTTTACAACCGTATTCCTTAACTGTAGGCCTCTCATCCCTAATTTCCATTGAATTTAAAGATTTTTAGACAAAATACAAGACCACACTAATACCCTACAGCCATAATCTTAGAGCGTGATGGTTTTATAATTTCTAAATCTTCTATTTTTTTTTATAAGTTTTCTTTGTAAACGGTCTAATCTTTATAAATAAATATCTGGATTTATGTTTATAAAAAGAACCCCTTTAAAGAAGAGTTGGTAAGGTTAAATATATGAGTTTCTCTATTTTCTTGTTATCTTTTTTCTATTATGTTATCATTTTAATTATTTTTAGTAAATCGTTATTGAACTCTAAATGTTTAATGTGACTCTTGGTATCTTTATGTCAATGTTTATTTCTTTCAATATATGATATTTGTATTTTGCAATCTAACTTATCATTCTTTAATTCAATTTTACTGGTGATTGAATTAATGTGCAAGTCTACTATAGAGTTTATGGGATCTAATAGTATGATTGATTTATACAATTAGAAGAGATTAATTAACTAAAATGTTTAGCTATTTGGTTTCTCTAGATTAGGATAACCAACTAGTGGGATTCAATGGCATAATGCAATCTTGAAAGCGAGTTCGATTAGTTCATAATAGGAATCTTCAAAGTCCAATATAATTTAAGATTTACTAAAGATTATACTTCTTCTTAATTTTGATCAATTATGTTATTAGTTCTATTAATTTAATTGTTATTGTTTATATTTTTGCATTTTTATTTTTATTATTGTTCTTTATTTTATTAGTTATTCAATTACATTTTTAATTGTAAAAGTTAGATAATTGAAAAATTATTTGCTATCAATTATGAATTGCTCACATTCGTTGTTTCCTATTGAATCAACACTCGGACTTAAATCCGATTTCTATAATATAACTTGACTAGATGCATTTGCTTAATATGATGCCTTGCATAACCTTGATCTGTACATATAACAAAAAGTTTATGTATCGGAAACAAATCCCTTCTTAGAAGGTTTGTAGGGAATTTATAGGCATAGGAATAATTGGGTAGCAATCATGCCTTTCCCATGCTTCTAATCCTATTCAAGTTAGTTATAAGAGGTTTCTAATGACATAACTCATTACCATTTTAATTTTGTGCACTTATGATTCGTGAAATTTTTAGATAAGTATGGACAACAACAAGTATACTGAATCAATTAAGTAATAAAGAATGAGTAGAGTATCGTTTCCATGAGGAGTAAATCAAGTATTAGACCAATATCAATTTTACTATTATCTAAAATACTCAAAAGATTAATAAAATAAACTAAACTAAATTATCAAAATTAACTAAGACTTAGGAAATGAAACAAAAAGATTACAAAGAGAACTTTTACTAATTCAATCAATAATTAAGTGGGAAAACTAAATCCACCATAATATATAATTGCACTATTACTAAATTGTAATTATAATTAGCTACCGTGCTACTCTTATGAATTTGCTAAAATACTTTATTTCCCTTTCAAGCCCTAAAAGTTCTTTTATAGGTTAATAATTTATTTCTTCTCTAACATCATCAAATTATTAACCAATCAAATTAAATTTTTAGATTTCTCTAATTAATTTAACATTGATTCAATAATATAATTACTTATCTTCATGTAATTGACTAATGTCTTAAATTAACCTCTCCCAAGTTTCTTTAACTAGAAATTAACAAGAACATCGCAATGATTTGTAAGTGCAATTTCAATTTAGTTAAAAATAGTTATAATCTTTCGAGTTCACTAACTTAATAAAACATGAATCTTAATAATCAATAAAATGGCTTTTCATTTCTAAAACACTTTCTATAATCTTATTCTTTGGTTCTTAAACACAAGATCATAATATCAAGATTCAAACAAAAATAATCTAAATATCTGATTATATTATAGTAAAGTCATAAGAACAATTAGAAATTAGGTTTCATCAATATTCCAAATAATTCAATACATGATTGAATTGAAGAAACACACAATAAAATGGAAACATGCAATGAAAATATTTATTATTAAAAAACTGATATTTTTAAAATAAAATGTGTATAAAATCACCCAAAAAAAAAAAAAGATGAATAATAGAAATCCGATGGAATAGTCTCCATCTCCAAATTTCTGTCCGCATAGAGTTTCCCTTGGCACAGTGTTCCCTCGTGAAGCGTCCCAAAAAATCTCCTCCATAGCATTTTTTTTTCTTTTTTTTTCTCTGCTTCGTATGCTTCGTCTTGGCCTTGTAAAATAATAATGTCTTTTATATCGCGTCCTGAATTTTGTCCCCATCGCATGTTGCTCCGTCTTCTGAATTTCTCCTCGCATTGTCTTCTCGTGTTCCTCTTGAAATCTCTTCCACTTACTGACCTCCGAATAGAATTGAAAAGGACATTCAGAGCCTTCATTTTATGCTCCAACATGAGTGTAAATTGGAAATATTGAAAGGAGGAGTCATCCCATGCTTTTGTCCCACACTTCGGGCTCCATGATGGCGATTGGAAATAGTAGATGTTGAGGGTCGATACGGGACCGATTAATCTTGATTCTGAATTCCCCTTCTCCTATATTTTTACACTTAAAATTAAATGTGTATATTTATTGATTCCATATATTTTTCCTATCACAAGTATAAAAATACAATTATTAAAATGATATAATTTTGGGATGAAATATATATATAAGCAAAATTTAAACCATTTAAAATAAGGATTTTTTTTGCATTCTCATTTTTGTTTTTGACGAAATCGATATTACCCTTTATTTAAGCCTTGATTTATATTCGTTTAAATCTTAACCATTAAACGAACTATAGATTCAATACTTTAGATTTAAAATAGTATGAATGGGTGATAAAATGAAGGGCAAGATCACTCCTGCAAAAAATAAGGATAAAACTGTAAAATCTCTTTTAAAACAAATTTTGATCATTTTACACAAATTCATTTTATTGACCCTTCTTATGTATAATTTATTAATGTTATGATATTGTATTAATAAAAGCACTATAAATCATACACATTTCTTAAGAGTTAATAATGAAAAAGTAGGAAAAACACATTTATCACTACCCCTAACTTGAGCTCTTACTTGTCCTCAAGCAAAAACATATTAATAAAAATAATTAAGGACAAGAAGTACTATACATCTTATATTGTTAATGAAAAACTGATTATGAATTGTATGACATCTAGTCATAGTTCGAAATATATAGTTCTCTTGTTAATTTGCATTCAAAGAGTAAGCAAACTTATAGTTACTTTTATAAGCCGAATTTACTCAATCACAATTGAAATGTACTAAAAACACTAAAATACTAAACTTCAATAGCTAATCTATAAAAGATAAAGTTTAACCATATCATTTAAACCAAAATTTAGAAACTTGAAATCAAGTATAATATTAGCCAACCAAGAGAGAGTCACTTACAATATGTACACCTAATTAAAATGTATATACTCTCCTCTTTTATCTCTTTAACTATCATAATGTAAAGTCAATGCATATTACATTAATTTAACCCTTTGATTTTTTTTTTCAGTCATGTGTTTTTTTTTTTTCTAATAAAGCAGTTTTATCAGTCAGTAAGTCTTAAGTCAAATGACCCATCCATTACTCTAATTTATTAATTAAGTTTATTTATTTGTTTTTATTTTTTAATGCCTTTCACCAACTTTTTAGTTAATAAAATTTATTACTCGAATGCCTTAGGGAAGGTCAAAATAATAGTTGAGGCTAGGGCTTAGAGATATGCATAAATTAAATCACCAACTCAAGGCAACAAAGTAAATTGGTTATTTTTTCATTTAGCTTTTTATTATTTTTATTACAATTTTTTTTTCAATCTCCATGTTTATTATTTTTTTTGAAGAAAACTTCCAAGTGGCAAATTTCATTAGAATAGTCTAAAAACGTATAGGGAATGAGTATACATCAAAGCAAGCTTAAAAATAAAAGTAACTAACTCTTAACCAGTGATATTACCCTAATTCCAAATCTTAAATAATACATAACTAAACCCAAAAGATATTACAATTCAACTCTAGTCAAGTATTAAAAGTTCATATGTGGTTAAGTAAAATTTAGTGCAATTATTTTTTTTTTACTAAACATGTGAATTGACCTTGCATATGTTTGTGCAATATAATTGTTTCCATAAACAACATAATAACAAATGCAAATGCAAAATTTTTCCATGAAAAGTCATAAAGACTATATATAGCACGTAGCTAGCTAGCTAGGGCTATAGACAAATTGAGTTGAGTCAAACTTTTGAAGACTTAGGCTCGGCTTATATAAAAATTATCGAGCTTGATCTCGAATCGAGTTTTTTATTGAGCTTGAAATTGATGTTCAAGTTTAGCTCATTTAGATAAATGAGCTTTGTCTTGAGTTCAAGTTTGATATGTTTACTAATCGAGCTTGAGCTAGTTGAGCCTAAAGCGAGCCGTTCTCAAGCGTACTCATGAGCCTATGTATACAAAATAAAGAAATATATAAATAAATAGATTAATAAATAGTGAATAAGGATTATATTATATATTATTCTATATCATATTATATATATTAATATTTGGATTTTAATAATATATTTAATATTTATAATATATATAAAACTCGTAAACTTACTCACGAGTGTAAACAAATTGGTTCATGAGCTTAAGTGAGTAGGTTTGCGAGCCTAAACTGAGCTCGAGTTTGGCTCATTTAGATAAATGAGTTTTATCTTGAGCTCAAACTCAACTCATTTGCTAATTGAGTTTCAAGCGAGTCAAGCTTAAAATAAGCTAAGTTCAAGCAACTAGGCTTATTTGCAACCTTATAACTAGCCATAAGATTAAAAATTTCAGTCTAATTCATTCACCTCCAACTTTAGATCACACGATATCCCCTATGTATAGGAAAAATAAAAATAGAGAGTAGAAGGAAAAACACTCCCTCAAGTATCGGTGTAATATCTCTTCTTAAGATTTTCCTTAACCTTGCTTTAATGGGTAACCTAAAACAATCCTTAAAAAAAAAATAGAAAAGCAAAAGAAAATGCAAAGAAATAAATTGAAACATCCTTTTCTTTTCTTTTCTTTTTTTCAATTTTTCTTCATTTTCACAAAAAAAAAAAAAAGTGTGGGTTGCTTTTTATAAAGCGCTTAGTTTATAGACACTAGCTCGATTTTTCAATTATTGTAACAAGATTTCCTAAGTCAACGATGGTTGTATTTCTACTAATATCTTCCCCTTCATAAAAATGTTTTAGAAGATGACTATTCACTTTAAAAGTGTGATTCTCTTCTACTTTCAATTCAATATTGCTATAGGGAAAAACATTAGTTATACTAAAAGGTCTAAATCATCATGACTTCAAGTGACTTGGAAAGAATCTAAGGTGATATTTATATAATAAAACTTTTTACCTAAGTAAAAATTATTGCTTTAATATGTTCCTATCATGTCATCTCTTTGTTCTTTCTTTGTAGATCTAAGCAATCTCATAAGCTTCCTCTCTAAACTCATCCAATTGATTAAGTTAGAGTAGTCTCCTTTCACCTGCATGCATATCAAAGTTGAGATATTTAATGGCCCAATATACATTAAGCTTTATAGGTAGGTGGCATTTTTTATCAAAAACAATTTTATATGGAGACATGCTTATAGGTGTCTTAAAAGTTATCTTATAAAACCATAATGCATCATCAAGTTTCAATAACCAATTTTTCTTAAATGCATTAATAGTCTTTTTTAGGATGTGCTTTTATTCTCTATGACACCACTATGTGGATAATAAGGGGTAACAATTTTATAAGTAACTACATATTTTGATAAAAGATTTTCAAATTGCTTCTTATAGAAATGCATGTCCCTCATCACTGATTATTACTTTAGGCATCCCAAGGTTGGTAAAAAAAAAAAATTTTCAAGAGTTTTACAACAACTTAGGCATCATTTTTTTGGTAAAGCCACAACTTCTACTAATTTTAAACATAATCAACAGCCAAAAGTATGTATTTATTTGAAAAAGATGATGGAAAAGGACCTATAAAATCAATTCCCTACACATCAAAAAGTTCAATTACTAAAATATTGTTTTATGCTAATTTATGTCTCCTAAAAATATTTCTAGCTTATTGATATTGAGTACAAGACATAATAAATTTTCTACAATCATTAAATAAACAAGGCTACTAAAATCCTTAAGATAAATTTTTTGTGGCAGTTATTTCAACTTCAAAATGACCTCTTGCCTCTTTTGAATGACAACATTTAAACAAGTATGGGTCATGCCAAAAATAAAATTTGACAACATGTGAAAACTTTTTTATTGTTGATAAGACATGCCATAAGGAATTATTTTGCTAACTAAATAATTTATCATATTAGCATTCTAAGGTAGTCTATGGATATCTATTACAAACAATTGTTCATCAAGAAACACTTTATTAATTGGTGGCTCTTTGCAATCAAGTTCCAAATGGGACAAATGATCAGCCACCAAATTTTCAAAACCTTTCTCATCTCTAATCTCAATATCAAATTCTTGTAATATAAGAATCCAACAAATTAACATAAGTTTGGCATTAGTATTGGCGAGGAGATATTTAAGGGCAACATGATCAATATATACTATTACTTTAGAACCAATTAAATAAGATTGGAACTTATCACAAGCAAATATGATAGGTAAAAGTTCTTTTTCAGTGGTAGTATAATTCGTTTGGACCATATGTAAAGTTCTATTGGTATAGTATATAACTTGGAATAACTGTCATAACCTAGAGGGGGGGTAGGGTCAAGTCAAGGTAGTACCACCGTGTAATACGTGAAGATCCGAGATCAAGCGCCATCCTTGATCAGGGGCCTTTAGCATACTACACAAGGCATTCATAACTACGACCTTTTCTTAGTAACTAGCATTAAGAAATAACAGAGCATATAAGTTAAAATTGAGGTATTTAAATGATCATCAACAAAACATAGATAAGCGGGAATATTAGGTTTCCCCTAAATTAGTCATACAGTACCAAAATAAATTACCATAAGTAGTCTATGCTACTCAACAAACTAAAGATACTTAATAATTGGAAATTAAAGAGAGAGATTATATATATATATATATATATATATATATGAAATGGTTCGCTTGAGCTCTCAACTTTTTCACATCCAAAGTCCAACTGGTGCTACTGACCTCAGGCATCCCACGACTTGGCTCCAGTTACAAGTCCTACTGCAACAATAAACTATAAGGGGGTAAGCTTGACTACTTGGCGAGTAACCTACCTACTCTATAACAAGCAATATCAAGCAAGTTATTTAACAAGCATATGAATGCATGGTTAAACATATGCAGAGCAGTAGGATATACAGTCTACTGGTAATTGTATACGACATGGTTTTGACGCCCATCGTTGCTCGGGTTAAGAAGCATTTTGATACGTCAGGATTCAGGTATCCACATCCAATTCAAAGTCTCTTGTCATCAATATTACCTTCAGCAGTAGACACAGCACGACCTCAAGTAAAAGGTAGCACTCCCTAGAGCTAAGTAGTTCCCAAAGGTCGAGGCAGAAACATGTCACATAAAGTACATCGTATGATAACAACTTTCAATACATAATATAATATGAATCCTCTAGGCATAATCCCCTATTCTAATGTATGATGTTGACACCTGTATTATCATGTTATAAGATGCGATGCATATTTGGTTTAACTAGAGGTCAAGTATTCATTAGTCTGGTTTATGGGTGACCAGTCATAATATATAGACACTCTAAGACCTTAAGCTCTAATGCAGCAAGTATATAATATTCATATCAACTTAAGATATTTTTGCAAACAAGGTCAATCATATCAAACACACACAATTTCCCGTTTACCCCAACATGCAATAATTTTAGTTATTGGATATAATTAAGTATTCCGTTAACTATAAGCATAAGCAAGTAAAGTAGGGGGGGATGTACTTACTCAGCCATGATGCTTAGTAGTCCCAGTAATCCTCTATAGTGTCCAAGTCAAACTCCTCGTCCTTAGAAGAAGATAATTAAGTTTTATGAGTGTTCTATTTGTACCAATTAATTGGGTTTACCGCTCATTATCTCGGAGTTAGTTGTTTTCGTAATTTAGGCATATCTTCTTCCTTTTAACTTCATTTTTGGTGATCTTATAGTTGTTTTCGAATGTCCTTTCATTTGGTGAAGTTATTTTTAAGTTTCTGAATTAGTAAGTTTTCAATTTGGGCCCTACAAGGTCATGGGCCCAAGTAATGAGTTGGGTCATTTTAGGATTTGGGTTTAGTTTTGGGCCTTAGGCTTGGTTTTTGACTTTAGGCTTTATGTTTAATAATTTTGAGCTTCTTTTAAGTATTTTAAATGGGCTTTTTCTACCCAACACTTTAAAATTTTAAAGTGACCTTTGGTGATGCTCTTATAGGTCCAAATGGGCCTTTCTACAAAGTTTAGGGCTTTAGTTCACCAAAGGGCCTATAGGGGGTATCTTGGATGGGCCTTTGAGTTTTGTGAGCCTTTTAAATAACTCTTTTTAAGCCTTTTTTTCTAGGGTTTAGATATGATCATCTAGCAATGTTACGTCCCGAAGTTATAGAGTTGCAACAGTCCCGCCGTGTAAACCATTCTATGATTGTAACTGATCTCACAGTGCCTATGATAGATATGATCTACACAAGGCGTCAATGACTTCTTGCTTTGAAGTAAACAGTTCAATTAAAAATTTAGCTAAAGTTACAGTAAATATTAAAGCTTTAAGTCAACATGTATATATAATTACATGTACATTACAGTAGAATTCCCAAGTGATTCTACATTATATCATAATAGTCAGCTAATTTACATATCAAATATTAGTCTTTCAGTCTTAAGCTTCTAATAAGACTCTAGATTTACATTAACTACTAGGTGAATTGATCTTCATACCCCTAGGCTTCAAAAGAACTAATCTTTGGACAATTGTAGGGCGGCATATTACTAGGAGTATTCAGAGATCAAGACCTGCAAAAGGATCTATACGGGTATGAGCAATTACAGTTCAGTAAATTGAATCGGAGACTCATGAATATATACAAACACAAACAAGATTATCAAGCAATTATTTTTCATGCAATGTAACAAGCAAGTGTCATCATACAATGTAGTCTGGTTTGTTGTGAAATCAAAGTAATTTCATCTGCTCTAATCCGGGTTGAGGAGTTTTCATATTATGCAATAGCTTACAATCAAACCTAAGTTTACGCAATGGAGATACTACTCCTCCTAAGACTATCCTTCGAACTAATGCCTGCGACCTCCTCTCCTATCACTTAGTTTGGCTAAGGATGAGGAAAAGACCAATTTGCTATACAGCACTATCTTTTTCGAAGGTGTCGGTGTTTGGTTGGAGAATTCTAATGATCCTCTAAAGGGTTGCAATGCATGACAATTTAGGATATTAGAGTTGATTAATATTAAGTTCCATTTAGAGTGTTCAGACAATTTCACACCAATTCAGTCATAATAAACAATTAATCACAACATAAATTTCAACACGAATTCAGATACATAAGCACATGCATAAACTACTTACAATCACAATCATACACAATCCTAAGTCTCCAAGTACTCTAAAATAGTACTCTAAATACAGTGAAGTAATAAACTCAACTTACTTGGAATTTTCAGTTGCCCAATCACTTAATTGCAGGTTGATTCGTCTTCGGGTATCCTATAATACAAATATGTCTTTTTAGTACTTACACTTTGATAATACATATTCTAAGTTATAATTTAACTCACTTCTCCATGTATACCTATTATTTACTAATGATTCACTCTGTCTTAGCTCGGGGTTCGGTTTCTGAATTAGATTCCAGTTTTGGTTTTAAATTGTTTTTTACTACAAGGAAATCTTAAATATGCTCGAATCTTAATGTGAAATTAATCACATTAAGCTCAAATATTCTAAAAATCATATTAGGTCTTAATTTAGTATTTTAACTTATTCAGTACACTCTGATCCTAATTAATTAGGGTGCTAGATTTACTCCCGATGTGAAGAAATTTTACATTTTTTATCCAATTACCTAAAATTAATTTTTGTACAAGATTTATTATGTATTGATTTTATTATTATATTATCCAAATTAACCTATTATTTCCTATTTATTAAAATCTCAAATTCACATATTACTAAATTTCCCACAATTACTACACAATCCCCATCTTAATTACAATTAACACTCCAAATGTTAGGATTATGTTTCCATATTAGATATTAACATCTTTAAATATGTAATGATCTTCTAAATCAGTAATTAATCATTTAATTACTTAATTAAGTCAAAATTACCCATTTTCTTCATCATTTTAAGGTTAAAAATTTACTTAAAAATTTCAAAAATTGACTTTATAGCATTGTTCTATATCACTTAGGCATTCTACAGAAAAAATTTGAGCTCCAAACTACACTTCTAAGCCTATTTATTTCTAATTTTAATCAAGTTTGGTTTTGTCTAATTTGTCTAATCAACCTATTTATGTCTAATTTACAGAAGTGATTAAACTAAATCATTATTTTTCCCTAAATCTACATACAATAAAACCTCAAAATAATAAATTTTATAATTTTCTAAGCAAAATAAATAATTTTAAAGAATTTTAAAAAATCGGAGAAGATGTAGGAGTCACCTAGTTTGATGGCTTTTTGGCCTCCAACACTGGTTCAGGTGTGTTGGCCGATTTAGGTAGTGGGTTTGGATTGGGGTGGTGGTGTTGGTGGGGTTCTAGATGGTGATGATGTGTGGGTTCGATTCAAAAGCTCCTACTGTACATATTTGAGAAAAAATTTTCTAAACCCTGATTTTTTCTCTTGTTTTCAACTCTTCCCAATTTTCCTAAGCTTCTAAATGACCAAATGAGCTCTGTAAATTTTCTTGCTATTTATAGGGCTTTAAGGCAATTGTTATACATTAATTAGATAAGATAAGGGCTTATCCTCTTCCATTTTTGCCTTTTAAGTGTTTAATTTTAATTAGCCAAAATTTGTTCTTTTAATTCCTAACCTACTACGACCAAATATGGATCATTCCCTATTCCTCTGATTTTTTTTCCTTAATTATTTTATAATTTTCTTTAATTATTTAATAAGTTTCTAGCTAATTTCAAGTACTTTAGGTTATTTCGCGTATTTTTATTTACACGTAAATATATGTGGGGTACAAATAAATATTCCTAAATATTATTTAGGTCATTATATGATTTTTTGTATACATATAATTTATCTCTAATAATTTATTAGTTATTAGATTGCACTTTTCGTCTTTTCGATAATTAATGAGTAATATACTTAAAATTTAAAAATTTTATAGTTTCTTATTTTATTATTTATTTCCTTAAATTTAAGTTTATGAGGTCATTTTTACTAATATTTCTAATTATAATTTATAATTAGGTTTGATCGGATTCTTTAACCAATCATCCTAAATTTTGTGTATTAAATTCGATCTTACAGTTGCATGGTTTATCTTTAGGGCTTACAAGCAACATGGGCTCCTAAATTGGTTCTTTTGGGTTTTTTGCATTTGGTTCACTATTTGGGGCCTTAGGCTCAAGCTCACTTGTCTTTTTGGACTTAAGCCCAACATTAGACTTAAGTTTAACCGATTTTTAATACAGTTACAGATCTATCCATTATGGTTTTTTAGGTTATTAACACTATTTTTAAGTCTATAATCACTAACTAAGCTAGTTTAGGGCCTTAACAAAACTTTAGCCTGCTTAACTTGATTAAGTAAGTCCTAAACTATACTTAACACTAAATAAACATCTTATTAAGCTATTAAACAAAAAGTTTCAAATCTGATAGGTCAAAGAAAGTGGCGGCCAAGAGTGGTTCAAAACCTCCATTTTCATGCACCACTTTATTTTTATGGTGTTTTGGCTTATGTAACCTATGTTTCTATTAATTTAAGACTATAATCACTTCATAAAAGTGTATGGAAGTGTTGTGAGAGAACATTTATGGGGTGGCATGCATGGAAAACAAGAGTCTCATCAACCTACTTGAAGATTCTTTACTAACAATTACACTACTCTACATAACTTAGCCTATTTGTATTATAACTTCTACTAAAGGTAGTTTTTCTTGTACTTAGCTTTGTGGACTTTCTTGAAGTACCTTAGAAATTCTATGGAGTTGCTGTAAAATAAGTTTTAAGAAAGAAAATATTAGTACCTATCATTATTTTGCAATAAATCTAAAGAAAAACCTAATTTAAGTTCTTATTAGAGCAAAGTGCGAAAGGCCTCCCTTTGTGGTTGTGTACCATGAGCCTTGGTGTGTATAAGGGGGTGTGAGTGTGTCGAAAAACAAGAGGAATGTACGTGTTGAGGCGTGAGACTTGGTTTGGAGTGATTTGGAGTAGTAGTGGTGAAGTTATGGGGGTTGGTGCTAGGGTGGTCGGTAGTAGCCGAGAAGAAGAAGAAGAAGAAGGAGTTTAGGCTTGATCTTTGAGAGGAAGTTTAAGGGAGTTTTTAGATGTGTTTTAGAGTTTGAGAAAATGAAAAATGAGGGAGGGGGAAGTGGATAGCAGGTCGTGGAAGTGAGGATAGGTGAGGGGATAAGCGGTGAGTAATTTAGGAAAACAAAGATAAGTACTAAATGGGGACCATGTTCTTCATGTGCCTTTTGCCAATTTGGCTATGATCTTGTCTCCTAAGAGTACAAGATACTTTAAGAAGGGATAAGAGTTTGTCTTTTGGTCATTAATCCTATTTGACTTGTAGCTAATTAAGATGTAATGGTGTTGGTTAAGGATTAGGGTTTGATTAAGGTAATTAGTAGTGATTAGGCTAATTAATGTAATTAGGATGTGTTTAGAGTTTGGTTAGACTTTGACACTATTATTTAGCTATTCTAAATGCCTTACACGTATACTTAGGGTTTCCTTAGGGTTCGGTGCTCGTTTATGGTAATTTGATCTGTGTACAAGCTCGATAGTTAGGGTTTGAATCGCTTAGTACTACCAATCGCTTGTATTGATTGATTCAACCTTACTATTAGTATTTATTGGTGACAATAAGGTATTTGATCACTTAATTAGGGTTAGATGGTCATTTTAGGGTTTTAATGACATTCTAGGGTTTTTCAAGTATTATGGTTATTATTCGTTTAGTTGAGTTTTTAGGGCTTACTTCAATTAGGGTTTTGGTTAAACACGTAGGATTTGATTCCTTTACTTAGGTATTATTATCATGTTTAGGGTGGTTCTAGGGACTATCCAATGACTCCTTCATTCAATTCTACTTTTAGGTTATCGAAATTTCATAGGATTTACAATCTGTGTACTTATTTTAGATAGTGGGAGTTGCACCAATGTAGCATTTGTCGATCTAATTAAGAAGCTAAAGTTGTCGACTATTGTACATTTGAAGCCATATAAGTTGCACTGGTTGAATGAGAAGGGAGCACTGTGCATTATGGGCAAGTATTGCTGTCGATCTCAATCGGGAATTATTCTGACAAGGTTCTTTGTAACATACTACCTATGTGTACTTCACATGTGTTACTTGGCCGATCATGGCTCTTTGACTGAAAGGTTAGACATGATGGATTTCAAAACACTTGTATGTTCGAGAAAGATGGAAGGAAGAATATGCTGTATCCTATACCGCCAAGTCAAGTTAGCAAACTACAAGCTAAACTTGCTTAAGGATTAAAGAAGACTTTGGTCTTAAGTAAAGCTAAATTCTAAGAGGCTATTAAAGCTAATGTGCCGACTTTCTTGTTAGTCCGGCAATTATTATAGTTGAAAGAATAGGGTGAACTACCCCTGGAGATTAAGGAGCTGTTGAATGAATATGCCGACCTATTTCTTGAATAGTTGCCATAGTTATTGGAAGGTTTGGCATGGTTTAGAAGCATTGAGCACTACATTGACTTAGTACACAAGATTGCTTTGTCGAACAAACCAGCTTATCTAATGAATCTCGAACAAGCTGCTGAGCTTCAAAGACAAGTCAATGAATTATTGGAAAAGGGTTATGTAAGGGAGAGTCTCCGCCTTTGTGCTATGCTGGTACTCCTAATGCCGAAAAAGGGTGATACCTGACCTGGCGAATGTATGTTAATAGCCGAGCCATAAACAAAATCACAATTAAGTACATGTATCCCATTCTTAGGTTGGATGACATGCTGGATGAATTAAGCGGAGCTAAGATCTTCAGCAAGATTGATTTGAAGTCCAGCTTCCATTAAATTTGAATGAGGCTAAGAGATGAGTGGAAAATTGCATTCAAAACTTGGCATGGACTCTACAAGTGAATGGTAATGCCATTTGGCTTATCGAATGCTTCGAGCACTTTCATGTAAGTGATGAACCATGTGCCAAGGAACTTGATCGGGAAGTGTGTTGTAATGTACTTCGATGACATCCTAGTATATGGTACCGACATGCCGAGTCATAGTGAACATCTTCGTACTGTATTAGATATGCTTTGTGTCGAGAGGTTATTCGACAATCTAAAGAAGTGCTGCTTTTGCTAGGAGAAAGTAATGTTTTTATGCTGTATAGTTAGTGGAGGAGGCCTACAAATGGATGATGAGATGACCTAAGCAATTGTCGTGTAGCCGACACCGACCACTTGTGTTGAGGTGAGAAGTTTCCATGAACTAATGTCCTTTTATAGAAGGTTTATTAAGAATTTCAGTATCGTAACTACGTCCTTTGTTGAGTTGACAAAGAAGAACATCGAATTTAAATGGGGAATAAAAGAGGAAAGAAGTTTTGTCGAAGTGAAGGAGAGATTGACTTCCACATTAGTATTAGATTAACTTCTGCATTAGTATTAGCTTTACTTGATTTTGAGAAGATATTTGAGTTAGAATGTGATGCATTGGGGCATTGATATAGGCACCATTCTAATGCAAAAAGGCTAACCAATTGCTTATCATAACGAGAAGTTTAGAGGACCTCAACTAAACTACTCCGCTGTAAGCATCTCATTTTTTCCACCCGTAGAATTTTTTTTTATTGGGCTAAGTTTAAAAAAAATAAAATAAAAAATGATAATAATAAAGTGTCGAGTCGAGTCGAGTCAATCGTTTAAGGTTGGATCGAATAGTGGTCAAAGATGTACTTTCAATTTAATAAATTCTAAGTTGTTGAATAGTTAGGCTTCATTAAAATATTTTTTAGTTCAATCCAATATAAAGTAGGTTAGCGTATGTTTTAGGTTAAATTAAGATGGATTGAATTATGCCAAAGATAGAAAGCCCAAATCAATGTAAGGTTTCTAAAAATTGGACTAAATCTTCAATGAATTTAAATCGAGTATTTTCGTATTTTATCAATATTGGATATGTTAAGATTAAATTTATGTCCAAAAAGATAAAAAAAAAAAAATTCAAGTGTGTGGCCTATAAATAGTAAACATTGGCTTATAAAAAAGGAGATGTTTTCACGATTACAAAACAATATTGCATGCTACATCACAAATCCTACACATAGTCCAAACACACACACGTTAATTCATTGTCCAATATTCACACACATCACATCACTTGACACAGTCCATACTACCTTCATGCTCATTTACGCTTAATGCTTACACATAACACATATGCTACTATCCTCTATTGTCCATACATATCTACACCTGCCATCCATACATAGCTACATATTTATGCCAATCATGAGCACTTCACGATTAGCATAGTAATTCACGTCCATGAGCACTTCACCGATCAATAGTGTTAAGTTGTGCATGGTCACATCATGCTACGTAACATTACACTTCACACATGTTTACACTATAGTTTACCATACAATCGCATGCATCAACACATATGAGTATTATCCAAGCACACAACCGAGTCTAGCAGTAGCACTTCACATGCATGTCCAACAATCCATCAACAACGTACGTCTACGTCCCATTATACGTATGATCAGACCTGTTTAGTTAATTAGGTGAATTATTTTAATTATTTATTTATTTTTAAATTAATTAATCACTTTATTTTACTCATCTTTTATTTTTAGTGCAGGTTATTTTGATAATTTCAACATAAACTAAAATTTGTAAACTTTTAGATAATTTTTTAAGAGAAAATTCATTTTTTTAGTTAAACCATATTTTTTTTATTAAAATTGTAGTTTTTTGAAAAAGTTGAATATCTTTTCTCTAATATTCATATATTTGGAGAAGACATGTATCTTAATTGATCTTCTATTGAAGATTTAGAAAAATTAATTTTTTATACGTAGTGATTTTTTTTTTTAAATAAAAATCTTAATTGGAGTTTTCAAAAGATTTAGTTAGTTAGGTTTTTTTTTTTTTTAAATAGATTCGTGAAGTTAGATCTTTTAGGTTTTTTTTTTAAATAAATTAATTAATAATTAACGTAAACTTGGGTTGAATTTTTTTTTTTTTAAATCAACCTACTAAATCTTTTCTAAAAATAAAACTATATTAGTTTGATTTCAATTAGTAGGTATGTAAGAAACTTCAAGGCAACCATAAAAAAATAAAAAAAATTTTAATGAAAAAAATTCATCTTAATTACACTTCTACATTTTTGTAAATATTTTGACTTTTTTAGAAAATTATAAAAAATAAAAGTCCATTAGTTTTTTTTTTATTTTTATATGGTGATTTAGTCTTAATAAGTTAGTCCCTGAGCTTAGATTTTTTTGTTTAATTTTCTAAAAAATAATTTTTTTTATAATATTTGTAGATTAGTGACTAAATTAGGGTTTTCCTACCCAAAAACCCTAATTCACTTTTTACCAGTTTAACTGGTTGGTGACTCTAATCTTTTTAAATATTTTTTTAAGAAAAATGTTTTTCTTTAATTTAATATTAAGTAATTTATATTAAGCGAGTTGAACTTAATATAAGTGAAATTAATGAAAACTAAAATAGGACTCAACAAAATTGGTGAATCTATTGGGGATCGTAGTAGGTTAACCATGTAAAAATAAAAAATAATTAATGGGTTTTTATTTTTTTATTTATATATTATAACATAGTTATACTAATTAGGTTTTAATAATGCAGGCCTTTAAGAAAAACCTACCCCAATAGGCCTATTACTAGGGATTCTGTGGGGGTGGAAGGGGTTCGTGGTGTTGGGGTGGGTAGTGGGGGGTGCTTTATTTAAAAAAAAAAAATCATTTGTGTGCTTAGATGTGATTAGAGCTAAGCCATCTGAGGAACTTAGGATGGGTCGCTATCATGACCCAACAATATCGTTATTGTGGTAGATCACCGTGTACCGCATGAAGGTCTACTATCAACCCTCTTATTAATTGTAGGCCTTTCATACGATATACAAGGCACCTTCCACTATACGTTATTACTAGGCCCATTGATAAATAATATGGAGCAATTTACTAAAATTAACTTTTAAGATATAAATCAATTAAGTAAACATGTAGACTTGTTAAGTTCTACACCAAAATAATATCACAAACAAATGCAGTTCATAAAGGAACTGCATCATAAATTTCAAACTATAATATGAACAAAAATAAAGGTAAATAGTTATCTACCAAAAACTATTACAAAATCTCTTCTTCGCTCCTTGTTCGCTTCAACCCGTCTCTATGCGGGACTCATCTCGTACATTCCTCAGTCCGGATGAACGAAGAGGTTTCCTTATAACAAAAGAAATCTATTGGAGTGTAAACTAAAGTTTAGTGAGATAAATACCCTTGTCAATACTGCATGGTAGAAATTTATTAGATGCACAATTATAAGAATGCATGAACAATTGGTATGTTGAACAATACACGCAGTGGCCTAGGAACTGTATACGACTTAGAATTACACTCCTTATAGTTGGGGTTGGAGATAATTAACCAACCCAAACCAAAATCCAGGTCTTAGACCTTGGGTTTTATTTCATTTACACTACTGTGCTTAAGTCAAAACAAAACCATATATATATATATACTTTCTTTCCTGAACAACAAATTATATTTTCAAATTTCCAAGTCTAGTGGTATAGTAGCCCCTATAGTCCATAAACATACGCTCTAAGTAGAAGTCATAAGACATAACCCCTCGCTGACGGTTGGCATCTCCCAACGCCCAGTAAGCCGTCAGTTTAGGATAGAGACTCAATAAAATGATGATATAGCTAGTTCTTAATCTTGTAGGAAGCCCTCCTCTTGTGAGTCCTTTCCTATCTTCTGTGAGAAGCAGCTGTCGGTGTTATTTGAATGCAATTATGGGGAATGCATGATTTATTAAATTTCTCAATCATATAAGTGATTAATCTGAATTTTCATGGTGATCAGACAATTTCATTCGATACAATCACACATATGAGTTATCATAAACAATTTCCATTATTACGTAATTAATAAGCCATAATATTCAACCAAAAGTTCACACACATGCATTTCCCATATCTAACAAGCATCCAAATTATATATGTAAGTTTAGGTGCATCTATTCTACAAGGAAAATCAAATAAAGGGTCATCAAGAATGTACTCACTCAACCATCTAGGTCAATTAAAGTAGTTTGGGGGTAAGTCGTCTTTGAATGCCGAGTCCCTTAGACATCGCAATCATAATACTATAAGGATTTGAAATAAGACTTAGAAAACTAAGCTAAACCCCTTAAGTTATACTTTTGATTAGTTTTCGTATTTTTTCTAGTTTCTTATTTAAATTTTAATTGCGTACAACTTTCTCATTTTAAATCTAATTTTTATGATCTTATAGTCAATCTGTTTTCGAGTATACTTTAACGTAGTGAGGTTAGATTTTCGAGATGAGGTACGTAAACCCACTCATAGGTTAGAACAGTAGCAGTTCTCATGATTTAGAGCGCTTTTGGGCTTTGTTTAGTTAGTAAGCTTTTTGGTAACTTAGGGAATCCTTTGGACTTGGGCTTAAGATCTCATTTTAGGTTCAAAATACTCCTTAAGATCAAATTCGCAACTTTGATTTATACTCCTAAAGCTAACAACCATTTCTTGGGCTCTTAAGTGGGCTTAAGTTATCAAATGGGCTTGTTTTTAGATCCAAATCAAAGATAGTCACTTTCTTGGGCTTAAGAGATGTCTTGTGGGTCTCTTCAAAGTCTTAAAACAACTTTTATTGTTGTGCTAAGTTGCTGGTTAGAAACTTAAGATGGGTTCAACTTAGTGTTTAGGGCTTGTTTTGGAAGTTTTAAGCTCGGTTTTGAGTTTTAGGCTTAATATACTTGTTGTACTCGCCTTGATTGGTCTTTTTAATTTCTTTACTTACTTTTATCATATTTTTAAGTGTCTTTTAGGAAGGTTCTAGATCTGGTCGATTTGAGTGTAAGGGCTTCCAACTTGGTTTTCTAACTTGTTTTACCATTTCCTTAAGTTTAGGTATATGATCATGAACTTAAGCTACTTGTATTCAAATCTTAACTTGACTTCTTTTCCATGAGATGATTATTTGGCTCATACATTGTATGAAAATAGAGGATCTCACGTTTATCATATCTCCCATACCATAGTTCATGTCTTATAAAGTTGGTTTTCTCATAAAACTTTATGTGGTAGATTTTTCCTTTACCTAAGTCTAAATTTTAGTATGTTTAACTTAATAAAAGTAAAAACAACATCTAAATGACTTCTAAACCCTGACGTCCAGCATGCTTCCCTTTCATTCAAGTTCTCATTTAAAAAATTTTCTCAACTTAAAATCTTCCATTCTAAGTGTTAGACAAGTATCTCTATAAAATACTAACTTTACATGCTCATAATTCACTTTTCATATGAGGGTTTCATGAGTTTGCTTCTTAGGGTAGTTTTAGATGTTTTATCAACTTATGATCATACTCATTTCTTTAAGAAATCATGGCCTCCTAACATGAGTACTAAACTACAAACACAAAGAACGCTTATTCGTCCACAAAGCAAAGATATGGTGGTTATGCATTAAGGTTCTACCTAAGCTCTTTGTCTTACTCCCTCCTTCTTGCACCCTTTTGGAAACTTGAGTTGTGGTCCTTTGAAGTGGGGTTTAAAGGATGTTTTAAGGATCCTAAAGGAGCTTTGAATGTTGGCAAAAGCAAGACACAAGAAGAAGTTGAATGCCGTGAGGATTAGAGCTTGGAAGTGGCAGCAAAGTGTAGGATTTTTTAGGGTTTAGTTGTTTCCTCTTTTGAGTTGATTTCAAAGTGAGAGAAAAGGAAGTGAAAATGAAATTGAAAGCGAGAGCAATGAGAGAAAGAGTAGCTGGTTGGAAATGGAGTGGAAAGTGTGTTTAATAAGTTTGATTTTGTTGTCTTGTAGCATGCACAAAAGTCAACAATTGTAATTCTTGATGATGTAAGTATTAAGGGGTGAATAGTAGAGTGTAAGATAAAGTGATTGATGGATGAAAGACAAGAGCATGCACCCCCTTCCCCCACCATTGCCCCAGCCCCCTTCCCCCACCCACCTTCTTTCTTACTTGCAAGAACCGGCCATTAGGGTCTTCTCATGGCATGGAGTTGTCTTGTCTCATTTATTAAAGTTAAGCATGTGAAATCTTATGAAAACTTGTCAATATGTAGTATAAGTTAATGGGTGATAAGGAAAGTGCCTTATCACTAGTTTTTGATAGGTTATCAATTAATAAATGACTTTAACTCTCAATTGATAAGTTATTTAAGGTGATTAGTTGGTCTACTTATTTACATGTAAAGCTTAGACATGAAGATAAGGGAATTGTCTTATAAGAAATTGTTTTAGGATTTACTTCTTGAATTATTTTGTAAATTACGATTCAATTCTTATAAAATTATAAAATTTTCTAGAGTTGAATGAAATTATTCAAATTAAATTATCGATTAGTCGCTTAGGGTTAAAAGTCCTTAATTATTTTAAGGTTTAGGGTCTTAGTTGATTTTAGAGTCCGCAGTTTTCCATGTTTGGGTTTTATCAATAATAGGATTTTGAATTAGAAAAGTAAGTTCATTTTTAATTGTAAACTTGAGTTCTTAGTTTAGTTGATTCTTGGAAACGTTTAGGAAGTACTCTTAATCGAATCATAGGCCCGCTAAAAGTAGTGTTTATAGCCATTATGGTATAACCCTCAGGTCACTAGGATCTTTATCCTCACCTAGCGACAATAAGTGAGCTCATTTATACTTTGATGTAGCCTATTAAATTTTTCTCTAGAAATGCCTAGAGTTTTAGAGCCTGAAACACATATACCCTACCTTCCTATATCATTTTTTTGAAAAAAAGGGTTATTCATCGTTAAATTATAAGAAAATTTGATAATCCGTGGTTGGTTGGACTTTCTTTTTTTTTAAAAAAAAAAGAAGAAGAAGAAGAAGGGAACTTAAAAGAATCAATACCCTTATATATAAGTGTCCATGAGTTTCATTTTTTTTTTTATTTCAATTCACTTATATATAAGTGTATTGCTTGACTACAGATTCATAATGATTCAATTCATATAATTTAATATTTTTTGACCTTTATTGCATGGCATGGTTGCACTTGTATTATTTTGTAATATAAGTATTATTATTGCTTTTTTTTTTCATTTTACAAATAAAAAGTGGCACAACATGATTTAAGATCAAACCTACTAAATTGCATTAAATTTTTTTATGGGCAAACTAATGAATATTAGTGGAATATTTTCAGAAAAAAATAAAGTACAAGAAAGGAGTTGTAATTTTAATATTTTCCCATGTGACATGTTGGTCGTATAAATTTTTCCATATATTTTTTTTCTCCATGTAAAAAAAAAAAATTTCCCCGTATAAACTATTAAAAGATATTTTACTTTTGTAAAATTTTCTCTACACTTTCTCTAAATCTGTATTTATAGAAAGATTATAAACCTAACAAGGGTTTAGCTATTTATACTCAATTGATTTTAATAAAATTACAACTCTGATTTTTTTTTTCATAAATTATCGCACTATTATCCAATTACCAGTCCTACATTTGCATGGGTGTGCTTTACTTCCATGCTATTTATGTATTTATTTACTTTTTTTTTGTACTTGTTTTATCAGAAATTTGTTCAATAACTTATGTGTACATAAAAAAAAAAAAGAGACAAGTAAAAATCCTTTATATTGTAAATATTTAATACTTATGATCTGTAAATAGCAATTATTTCTATATTGTTCCCCGTTCAAATTTTTGTAACATTAGACACCCTTCATATAAAATTATAACCCTTCAATTATCGATTGTCCTTAAGCTTTGTCATCCTTATTATGTCGCTTCTAACTTTTTCTTTTCTTTGGATAATGTTAGTAATCTAGTCATCGATAGCATAGATTCTCTTTAGTAACCTTCAAGGTTTTTAAGAATTTTTACTTATAAATAAGTTATTATCCTCGGTTGTTAACTTTGCAAAATAGTAACTCCTTCTTGTCAACTCTATAACTTTTTCAGTCATCCCAATCAACTAGGAGATGTCGGTAACCCAGTTTGTAACATAAGTTTTGTAATATAAGTGTTTTCAAAGGCTTTTTGTTAGAATAACGTTTTTAAAAAAAATCATAATTTTTTTAAACAAAAAATATATGCTAACAATTATGAATTTTACAGACTTTGTGTTATTACTTATGAGCGATTAAGCCCATTGTTAAAGCCCATAGCTATTCATTTTTTAAGCTAAGCCAACTGATAACAACGACTCCAGCCTAAGCTTAATCTCAGCAGTCACTTATTCTAAGCCTAAAGCGTTGTGTAGCCCATGAGTTAAACTTGATACTGAGGCTAGTGTTGAAGTGCTAGAAGGGGAAAGTACATTGGAAATTGATAATTGAAAATGGTGGAGACATAGTCCATCCCCAAGAAAAGCCCAAACCAAACACAATCCTTAAAAAGAAGCCTATTATCAGATCTTTTCAGAAACCCTAGACATAAAAGTCTAAACATGAATAATAGATCTCCTCGCTTATTTTAACTTATTCTAAGTCAAATAAAACCCAAACACGTAGCTTACTCATCTACATCGATGCTCTTCAAGTCTAAAAGGTCCTAAACACTCACTCTATGAAAACTAGCTCACCCACTCCAATGCTAAAACTGAATACAAAGTTTGTTTCCATGATGAATGAGATTAGGTTGGGGTGCCAAAAAAATAACCCATTTAATTGAGTCTAAAAGGGCAATTTTTTTTTTAAAGGCAAAGGGGCATGTGACTTGTTAGGGCATCATGGAATATCTAGTCTAATCAAATGAGACTACAGCAAATAGAGGAAACAAATAAAATGCTTTAAAGTCTTTATAACAAGAAAGTATTCCATTATTTGAAGAGTTTAGAATGATAAGAATCAAGCCCTAATCTCAAACACTAACCCTAAAACACTCATGAGAGCTGAGAGATATGAAAGTGAGGATAAGACTTATTCCTTAAAGGAAGTCTATCTTACTTGTGATACATGAATTGAAAGGATGATAGGCATTCATTTTACTCCCTAAACATTTATATCCTTTGTGAGCCCATTTGAGCCTTTTGAGGGAAGTTTTTCAAAAAATAAACCCTATTAAGAACCACCACATACTAGGACAATCAGGAGGTTAGATTCATTGATTTTGTAGGAAGGGGATAGGCTAACTTGTGCTTGCTTTAGTCGTGTCAATTCATGAGCAATAATTGTCACAAATAACTTGTTTCTTTAGAATGAAGAAGAGCTTCAAACTGTATACTTTTCTCAAATCTGTACACTCATTCAAATGTTGCAAGGCTATGAATTTTTCTTAAACACTCCCTTAAAACCACACCTACTTTACTGGGCTTATATACTTCAAACTTTAGTAATATGGAGAGCAATCACCTTGAAGAAAAAAAGAAAAAGAGAAAAAAGAAAAAAAGAGAAAGAGAAAAAGAAAGAAAAAAGACAGAAAAAAAAAAGAAGAAAACAAAAGTAAGGTGATCACATCCCAAAATGCAACAAAAAAGGGCCTTGGACCTTAGTATCTTAAAAAGTTTAGCTTACAAATCCCAAGATGAAATACTTAAGTTTTCCCCCAATATCCTTCAAAACACAAACCTAAGCAAGAGATTTTGAGCCTAAAAGAATAAAACTTTAATTCAATGGTCCTACCTACTATACCATACTTAACAAAGTTTTTTGACTGAAGAAATCGACTTATCTTGAGCAATCATTGCTTGTGAAATTGTGGCAAGCCCATCGTAGCATTTTCCCACTAAGGTTCTTAACTTGTAAACCTGGGTTGAGATATTAATTTTTTAAAAAATTGGCCAACACATTAATATCCCCTTTTGTTTAAGCCAATGACTAAAAGTTTACATTATAACCTTGAGGAAAAGACCTATCAGATCAATCAAAGTATGGCTTACAAGACTGACCATAATTTTTGGAATCGTAGTTGGCGATGAAAACAAGCTATTTGAGAGTGTGAGGAAGTCCTATTAGATTAAATTATTCAAATAATCAAGATACTTTACTTGGTAGGAAACTTATAGATGTAAAAGTTAAGCATGCCCTAGGGGCACGAGAAGCCCTTTGTTTAGAATTGAATGAGAATTTCCTATGGTAAAAAGAATAAGTTATTTAGCTGAAGTTTTTTTTTTTCTTATTCCATCATCATAGCAGACAAGCAATCAAAGATGAAGAATGAATGGCTAATGGCCTACAAAATGAGCATACTGCTTGTTTGTAACATTTAGAGTCAATATAATTTCATTACTTGGTAGCAAAAAAAAAAAAAAAAGAATAGTTTTTTTTTTTAATAAAAGCACCTATTTTTCCCTTTGAGTTTGAAAAAGTGAAAAATTTAAGAATTTGTAGTGTGAACTTTAATTATCCTCGAGTTAAGAACTTTAGTAATCCCTCTAGGAAATTCCGAAAACCTTAGTTATCCTTCCATTAGAAACTTTGGAATCTCAATCATCCTTTAATATGAGGAAAATTTAAGAGCTTCAACAATCCAATAAAAAGATTATTCATAAACCTTTGTCATCATACTAAAGAGCTTAGGCTATCCTAGGAATTTTGGGAACTTTAGTTATCCTATGTTTAAGGAGTTTCAATCTACATTAAAGAATATCAGTTATCCTGAGGATAAAAAAAATAATAATAATAATAATTAGCCATGCCTTCAAGGCTTTTTGTTAAGTTTTCTTCTTTGAAAGATCTATTCTTTCGAAAAGTCAATTTTCTTTTAAAAACATCAATTTTTTGGCATAATGCCTAATCTTATACTTTTGCCCTATCCTTTTAAGATAGGTACCCTCATCTTTTGCTCTATTTTTTTCAAAATAGGCACCTTAATTTTTTTTCTTTGTCCTTTCAAGATAAGCTCCCTAAACTTTTGTCATATCTTTTCAAGATAGTCCCCTTAATCTTTTACCCTATCCTTTCTAGATAGGCTCATATTCCTTTGTCTTATCCTTACAAGATAGGCCTTCTTATTCCTTTGCCCTATCTTTTTAACATAGGCTTCCTGATCTTTTACCCTATCCTTTCAAGATAGGCTCATATTCTTTTGCTCTGTCCTTTCAAGATAGGCCTTCTATTCCTTTGCCCCCTTCTTTCAAGACAGGCTCCTATGCCTTTGCCCCATCCTTTCAAGACGGGCCTCCTATTTTTTTGCCCCGTTCTTTTAAGACGGGCCTTCTATTCCTTTGCCCCGTCCTTTCAAGATTGGCCTTCTATTCCTTTGCCTTATCATTTCAAGACGGACAATTTATTCTTCACATCGATCTTTCAAGTTAGTATCCTTTTTGAAGATGAGATACTACTCAGTTGACCATTCAAGTAAGTAATTCTCATTCTGTCAATTCATGATAAGATTTGACAAAAATGGGTATCTATTTTGTCTTTGTAATGAAGTTTTAATCAAAATTTACTACAAAGAGGGGCAGCTGTAGACACTTCATTTTTTATATCCTTAAGATTTTGTTTTATTTAAGCTAGGTTTAAAAAAAAATTAAAAAAATTTTTAAAAAAGAAAAAATAAAATAAAAAAATGATGATAATAATAAAAATGTCAAGTCGAGTTGAGTTAAGTTAGTCGTTTATGGTTATATTGGATAATGGTTGAAGATATATATTCAATTTAATAAATTCCAAGTCGTTGAATAGTTAGGCTTCATTAAAATATTTTTTAGTCCACTCCAGTATAAAGTAGATTTTTATCTAATTTATTTTGGGCTAAATAAACTTAGGATTTATTAAATAGGTTAATGTATGTTTTAGGCTAAATTAAGATGGATTGAATTATGCCAAAGATAGAAAGCCTGAATCAATGTAAAGTTTCTAAAAACTGGATTAAATCTTTAATGAATCTAAATTGAGTATTATCGCATTTTATCAATATTGGATATGTTAAGATTAAATCTATATAAAAAAAGATAAAAAAAATTTAAGTGTATGGCCTATAAATAGTAAACATTGGCTTATAAAAAAGGAGACGTTTTCACGATTACAAAACAATATTGCATGCTGGATTACAAATCCTACATATAATCCAAACATACACACGTTAATTTACTGTCTAATATTCACACACATCACATCACTCGGCACAGTCCACACCACCCTCATGCTCACTCACACCTAACACTTACACATAATACATACGCTACTGTCCTATACTGTCCATACACAGCACATACCCACTATCCACACACAGCTACACATTCATGCCAATCACAAGCACTTCATGATCAGTATAGCAATTCACGTCCACGATCAACACTTGATGTCCACGAGTAGTTCACCGATCAACACTGTCTAGTCATGCACGGTCACATCATGCCATGTAGTACTGCACTTCACACACGTTTGCACTACACTTCACCAAACGATCGCACGCAACAACACGCATAACCATTGTCTGAGAATACAGCCGAGTCCAGTAGCAACACTTCACATACATGTCTAGTAGTCCATTAACAACGCATGTCCATGTTCGATCATGCGCACGATTTGACCCATTTAGGTAATTAGGTAAATTATTTTAGTTATTTATTTTGTTTTTTTAATTAATTAATCACTTTATTTTACTAATCTTTTTTTAGTGCATGTTATTTTGATAATTATAACATAAATTAAAATTTGCAAACCTTTAGATAAATTTCTTTTAGAGAAATTTCATTTTTTTTATTTAAATCATATTTTTTAATTAAAATTGTATTTTTTTTTGAAAAAGTTGTATATCTTTTCTCTGAGATTTATATCTTGGGAGAAGATATATATCTTGATTATATCTTAGTAGATTTTGTATTTAGGATTTAGAAAAATTAATTTTTGATACGTAGTGTTTTTTTTTAAATGAAAATTTTAATTGGAGTTTTTAAAAGATTTGGTTAGTTAGGCTTTTTTTTTTTTAAAAAAATAGATTTGTGAAGTTATATTTTTTAGGTTTTTTTAAAAAATAAACAAATTGATAACTAACATAAATTTAGCTCGATTTTTTTTTTTTAAAAAAAATCAAACCACTAAGTCTTTTTTGAAAAACAGAATTACGTTGGTTTGATTCCGACTAGCGAGTGCATAGAGACTTCTGGGATAACCATAAAAAAACATAAAACTTTTTTTTTTTAGAAAATTCGTAATAAAAAAAATTAAAAATTCATTTTGATTACACTTCTATATATCTGTACATATTTTGACATTTTTAGAAATATTATAATAAATAAAATCCCATTATTTTTTTTATCTTTATATAACAACTTAATCTTAATAGGTTAGCTCCTAAGCTTAGTTTTTTTGTTTAATTTTCTAAAAAATAATTTTTTCTAAGAATATTTGTAGATTACTAGCTAAATTAGGGTTTTCCCACCAAAAAACCCTAATTACACTTTTCACCACTTTAATTGGTTAGTGACTCTAATCTTTTTAAATATTTTTTAAGAAAATTATTTCTTTAATTTAATATTGAGTAATCTATATTAAGCGGGTTAGGCTTAATATAGGTTAAATTAAGGAAAATCGAAATAAGGCTCAACATTCATATATGATAAAGAACTCTTAGTTCTTATCTGAGTGCTCCAAGTGTGGTAATATTATTTATTGCCGAGAGAGTTTATTATCTACACTAATCATAAGTCTTTGAGGTACCTCTGAAGTCAGACCAAATTGTCGAAGTGGCAAGTGAGGTGGATTGAATTTCTTAAGGGATTCATTTTTGTAATTAAGTATAAATAAGGGAAGAGTAATGTAGTTGCAAATGCTCTTTTAAGGAGACATGCGCTCTTAATTGAATTACAAGCCAGGTAGTATGGGTTTGCAAGTATTAAAAAACAGTATTCGTAGGACTCGCATTTTGGACGCATATTTAAGCGATGTGCCAATGGAAGAACAGTTGACAAATAACATAAGGAAAATGGGTACTTATTTTGAAGTGGAAAATTATACGTACCAATTTGTTCATTGAGAGAGTTACTAATTAAGGAAGCTCACAATAGAGGACTCTTTAGATATTTTGGGGAGAGAAGAACATATAGGTTATTGAATGGATGATTCTTTTAGTTGAAAATGAGATAAGACATGTACTGGATTGTTGAGGGTTATGTTGTATGCAAGAGGGCTAAGTACCGAGTCGAATAAGGGAAACCAATGCCTTTGCTTGTCCCAACCAGGCCCTAGGTTGAGTTGAGTATGAACTTTATTCTCGGATTACCTAGAATTGCTCGAGGCAAATATTCCATAATGGTTGTCGTGGATAGATTCAATAAGCTGGTACCCTTTATGCCATGCTTTAAAACTAATGATGCTTTAGCTAGTGCTTCTCTCTTTTTGCAGGAAATTGTTAGATTGTACAGTATGCCGAGAAGTGTAGTCTCAGATAGACATCCAAAGTTTTTGAGCCATTTTTAGAGGACCTTATAGCATCGGATGGGGACTAAACTATTATACAACACTTCTTATCACTACCAAATTGATGGCTAAATAGAGGGAGTTAATAGTATTTTGGGATCACTACTCCGAGTTGCAGTGGGTAAGAATTTGACTGATTGGGATGTCTGTTTTCTTATGGTAGAATTTGCTTACAACCAAACAGTGCATGATACCACCAAATAGACTCCCTTCGAAGTTGTTTATGGTCTTAATCTTGAGTTGCTCCTAGATTAGACCCCTACACCCATATCCGGATAAGAAAACCCTAACGTAAGAGCCCGAGTACAGTCCTTGCAACACATCTATGATAAAGTCATTCAATAGATTGACCAAGCTACCAGGAAAATGAAAGAAAAGACCAAAGGATGGACGTCAAAGCAGTTTTAGCCTGGAGATTTAGTATGGTTACACTTGAGCAAGGAGAGATTCTTGAACAACAGAAAGAATAAGCTATCTGCCTGAGCTAAAGGTCCTTTTAGAGTACTTTAGAAGATTAACGACAACGCTTATAAATTGGAGCTGCCTAAAGATTATGAGGTCTTGAACACTTTCTATATTGCTAACCTTAACCTTTATTACCTTGAAGGAGAATTGAACAAAGACCATCTGGATTTAATCCTAAGGCCAAATCAACCTAGAGGGAATGATAAGAATCAGGCTATTAAGCCTTTAACTCATAGTCGAGCCACAGGACTAGAAGGACTAACATAGTGAATCCTCTTGCTCTAGCCGACCCTTACTGAGGCCGAGTTACTCCTTACTACAGACTAACTCCATACATCAAGCTAAGTGACTGCACATCTCTCGAAAATCATCTGTAGAATAGATGAAAGCTTTGTTGATGACCTGGCTTATCCATTCGCTCTTGTTTGGCATGTTTGAACCAGTCCCCAGCTCGACACCTCGGCTCGGTAGAAATCAGGTTGGTTATACAAAATTGTCTTTTTTACTAGACAGTCATCCACTCACAACAAGCCACGTATCTGAGTAACCATGTACTAGAATCCTTTGTACAAAATATTCATTTTAGTTGTATTTTCCTATTGTACCCTTTATTATTCCTTATACATTACTTCTTTTATACTACCCTTTTTTTCTTTTCTATTTTTGGATAAGTTGCCTTAGTTTCTCAAGTATAAATACCTACTATATATGTAGCTGTATTATCTCATCATCATCACCAATATACTGAATATTTCCTTTTGTGAACAATTTCTCTCGTTAGCTTGTTACTCATTTCACTCTTATCTTAACTCCTAAGCAAAGTTAGGTGGTGAGTAACCTCATCAGACCAACTCATGTGTCACGTCAAACTATGCTGTGAGTCCTCGAAAGTTCCATTGTTATGTCATATCGTTTGGAGTTGTTTGTAGGTTTGGTTACTCTTTCCTTACTTTTTTGTTCTCTCGTGTGCTTCCCATAATTCATTTCGAGCTTTTGGCAAGCTCGGACCCATCTTTACGATTGACCTTATCTACTCTTAGCTCTAGACCGCATTAGCTTTATTGTGATTATCATTTGGGGCAAGTGGGACATTCTAGAGACCTGTACTGTAGACTTAAACATAAGATCTTATTGATGCTATGTTGGTGCAATTAGACTTCATTTAAACTCTTACTCCCATTATGGTTAATAATCTCCTACCTGATCATGTACGCTCAATCAATATGATCATTACTAAAGCGTTTGAACCAAAAGTTGATTTAGATAGTCTCCTTATCACTATTGAAGGGGTAGCTTAGAATCTGATGCAGGTTGGATACTTGTAGAATATGAATCTCAAAGATAGAACTCGGAGCAAACCGACAATATATCAATTGTTAAAGGATGGGAAGATAAAGAAGGCTAACATTATGGCTATAATGGTTCTGAAACCACAAAAGAAATGTACTTAAAGGGAGCTTAAGAAAAGGTATGAAGCTAGAGATTCAATGGTCAATACCTTGGGAGAGTTGTTAGGCAAATTTGAGTACTTGGTTGATTATACTGGTTCACTTGTAATATATGTTGATGAACCACCTACTAGATGGGGTTCTGAATTTGAGGAAGAAGACAAGCTTATTACAGAAGCTAAGAAGACAATTGAGATGGGCCTAAACCTTTGGTTTTTGAGTACCATTAGGAAAATGAGAAGATTGCAGAATTAGGTAAACCTAAGAAAATTGCTTTTAATGTCCTAATAGCCCTATAAAATTACAAAATAGCTCCTTTAGATTACCAAATGGTAAATCAAATAACTAGGTCCTTACGAACCTATGGTTAGAGGGCTTACTTGCTCGAGACGAGTCCATGATAAGAACAAGGAGGCTAAGAGAAAGACTATTGTGGAAGAGGCTTCTCAAAAGATCTTTGAGGATATGGATAAGAAAGATCAAAGCATTGTCGAGAAGATAATAAAAGCTACTAAATATAAAATTATGGATTAGTTAGCTAAGCTACCAACCCAGATCTTTGTAATGTCCTTACTTTGTCATCTAATACTTACCGAGAAGCCTTAATCAATATTCTGAAAGATGTCAAAGTACCTGAAGGCATTCCTATTGAAAAGTTAGGATTGGTAATCAACTCGGTGTTTGTAATGATTAGATTTCATTCTCACCAAGTGAGTTAGGTGAAGAAAGGGATCAACATACAAAACCCCTCTTCATAGTGGTTAAGTATATAAGGAGAATTTTTGCTCGGGTACTGATCGATAATGATTCTTCATTGAATGTGTGTCTATTAGCAACACTAACTTTGCTTGGAGTGGATTCAACTAAGGTAAAGCCCAGCTCAATTTCAGTAAGAGCTTTTGACAAATCAAAGAGGGAGATACTTACGGAAATTAGGCTGCAGATTGAGGTCGATCCACAAACATTCACCGTTCCATTTCAAGTCTTAGATATACTTTGAACTTTTAATTTTCTATTAAGAAGGCTGTAGATTTACTCAGCAGGGGCAATTTCATCTGGTCTACATCAGAAGGTGAAATTTATAGCCAATGGGTAGTTGGTTACTATTCTTGGTGAGTAAAACTATGAGATTTACAAAGAGATAGCCATTTCATATATCGGGAGTGAGGAATTGGAGGAACCAAGGTTGCAGATTTTTTATAATGTTAGCATGATTAAAGTATCAAGACAAAGGGCATAAGATTACTCAAAACAATTTAAGCAGTATATTAGAACATTCGGGCTCGAATATGAGCCCATTGCAAAAGAAATCTAAGAAATGAAGGCTAAAACTAAAGGGAAGAGAAGAGATCAGTTGTACCATATTCACATGGATTTTCCAGACATCCACCATATATTCTTAGCACCAACTTGCATTTAAAAACTCGAAGTAGCTGATTTAGCTAAGGCTTTAGCTTAGCAATATAGCATTAATCTAGACGAGGAGAAAGATATTGGTACCCCAGTTTCCTTATGCAATTGGTTTTCCATTCCTACTACAGGTCTCTTTAGAAAAGCAACATTTAGTCAATTAGGAGCATTTGATTTCATAGCTAGTTTATTTAGTTAGGCCTTTTCTTTCAAACAATTTGAATTCATTCAATAAAGTTATTTCCTTTCTTTCTTTCAATTCTTCTTTGTTGTTATTTACTTGTTACCCTTTACCTTTTTCTTTACTCTTCAGATTTGATAAAAATGATGAAAATAATAGATATCTTGTATTTGTAAATAATGAAAGTACCAATATTACCTTTAACCTTGTTGGGTTAGACATTAGAGATGATATTGAGACCCTAAACGAAATACAAAGAGTTGGCATCGATTTGAACATGGCAGAATAATCATTGATGAACTGACAGTTGTGAGTAATTTGGGGTTGTAATAGAATTTGCAAAACTTGAAAATTGGGGGTAATTTGGTAAATAATCAAAAGTAAGAGTTGTCATGGTTATTATCAGAATACTTGGATATATTCACTTAGTCTTATGAGGACATGCCCGGTTTGGATTTATTGATCGTAGTTTACAAGTTGGTTACAAGAGATGATATTAATCCTAAGATTGGTGATTTAGACCTAACATACTCCTTAAAATATAAGAAGAAATGAAGAAACTACTAGAAGTTAGGTTCATAGAAGTGTCATATTACCTCGAATGGCTAGCCAATGTGGTATTAGTGTTGAAGAAAAATGGGAAACTTAGGGTATGTGTGGACTTCCATGATTTAAACCAAGCGACACCTAAGGATAATTTCCTTTTACTACACATTGATGTATTGGTGGACAATACAGTCGAAAATCATCTTTTCTCATTTATAGATGGTTTCTTGGGATATAATTAAATCCAGATGGTAGAAGAAGATAAAATCAAGACTACCTTTGTTATCATTTGGGGAATGTTTTGTTACCGTGTAATGTCTTTCAGGTTAAAGGACATTAGGGCAACTTATCAATGTGCTATGGTTATTTTGTTTCATGACATGATGCATTAGGAAATCGAAGTTTATGTAGATGATGTGATTGCTAAATCTAAGGAGGATGAGAATCATGTCAATGTTTTGCAAAAACTATTTGAGTGGTTGAGAAAGTTTCAATCGAAGTTGAATATAGAAAAGTGTACCTTTGGAGTAACCTTGGGCAAATTGTTGGGTTTTGTGGTTAACAGAAAAGGGATTGAAGTAGACCTAGACAAAGTCAAGGCAATCCTAAGTATGCTTGCACTAAGGATTGTAAAAGAAGTTCAGGCATTGTTGGGAAGGTTGAATTACATTGCTCGATTTGTATGATAACTAACCGATAAATGTAAGTTGTTATTCAAACTCTTGAGGAAGAATGTAGCAAGACGAAGAATGTGAGTAAGTGTTTGCTGAAATTAAAGAGTATATCATGAATTTGCTACACTCTTACATCAAGATGGCTATTGATTCTCTACTTGATGATCCTCATTGAATCGATGAGATGTATGTTGGGGTAGAGAGATGAAACAAGCAAAAAAGAGCATCCTATATATTACTTGAGCAAGAAGTTCACAGAAAGTAAATATAAATACTCATAGGTGGAAAGAACATGTTGTGTCTTAGTATGGGTAATGTACAAGCTCGGGTAGTACACTCTTTATTACTTAGTGGAGTTGTTAACAAAACATGACTTGTTAAGGTATTTAGCAAAAAAGGCAACATTGATTAGGAGAATATCAAAACGACAAATGCTACTCTTTGAGTTTGATATCAAATATGTAAGTTAGAGTTCAGTCAAAGTGCAAGCAATGGTTGATCAATTAGCAAAATACCTACTAGAAGATGATAATGATGGTTTGGGAACATAGTTTCTTGATGAAAATGTGATGGTGGTGAATAAACTGAGAGGTGAAAAATCGGAATAGAGAATGTCTTTTGATGGAGCAACCAATGCGTTCGGATATGTGGACCATAGCGGTTATGCTAAGCAACTTCGATGGAGTATTGCCAAGCTGCTCTAACTACATGCCAAGACCTACTAAAAAAGACCAAGCTCTCTTGTAATGTCAAGCTAGTCGAAAATGTCGAGCTATCTTCCAGATCTTATGGCGAACTGTTTTTGCAGCGTTTGCAATCTATTGGCAATAATGCTGAACAACTATCATCAAAACCATTTAAGGCGGCCGCATAATCTTTTTGGCGAACTAGGCCCCAATGCCGACTTGTAGGCCTTCATGATCCGAGCTGAATTCCGAGAGAGCCATCTAACAACCACAATTTTGAGCTCTTTTGGCTAAGAAACTTCAACAACCGAATTAATCTCAAAGCAGTCGAGCTTAAAATAATAACGAGCAGCTCCTCCTTCATTTCGTGTAGTTAAGTGGTAACCGAGCAGCTCCAAAGGCCAACCAAAGTTGTCGAATAAGTAACACCCATGCTATTTTAGCTGATGAACAATAAGATCTTCATAGGAATGACAAAGATATTGTGGTATGTCTTACTTTATTCCCACTTTACGAAGACCAATCAAAGGAAAGAGATGTTGTTAATAGATCCAAAACTTCATGGAACCCTCAATTCTTGTTGCCTGGATTTTTTTGCCAGCGATAAGATATGAGGGGAATCTCCATGGCTTTTTGGATATTAATTGCTGAGCTCTTCGGTGTAAATTATAGATGATCTAAACAGTTCTACTATAATGTCAACTTAAGCTCTAAGATAGCGGATGCTGAACTATCAAAAAGAAAACTTGAAGATAGCGGCAAGTGCTGATCTGAACGGAGCATTCTTATAATTGCCAAGTTTATTTTCAAATGCAAAGTTGATCGACTACGATGTACACAACTACGGTGAGATACTTCAACCGCCCTCCATCTAGATCATATTATAGACAACTTGTATATTATATACACAAAAAGAGATCAAGCTCTGCAACAACGAGCCAACCACAACGACCTACGCAGCCCAAGATTATCTTAATCACTGATCGGCGGTCGCTTCACATAAGCCGAGTTTCAACTCCTTACCGAGTTCATTTACGGCCGGTCACCAAACTTAGAGCAACCATACCCTCCGTACCGACTGAATTCAACAAAGGAGCAATCAATCTCAAGCCAGAATGGAACAAAATCCAACCTAACTTAGCCATGATCATGAGAGCTCCGACCTTATCGAGCCTATTCGGCAAATTGAGTAAAGTTGTAGCGAGTGAACAACACCGAGCTACCTTTCCAAGTGTGTAAGCTTCCGTATGCATCGAACCTCATTACTAAGCTATAATGATGACGCAGCCGCTTTTTGTCTGAATAACCGAGCTTTTTCGAGCAGCTGGATAGCAAGTCCAAGCTTGAGTGCTCACCAATCTCCAAAGTTTAAGCCTTCACTATGCGCATTTGGTATAACTGCGCAAGCTTAAGTAGCGGTCTCCCTCCGAGCTTGATTTAATGAAAGCGACTTGTATAACGTATAAGTGGGCACTATCATGTCAGAGCTAGTATGTGAGAGTGCAGGAAGTCCACTTACGGAGCAATTGAACAAGGTGTCTCACAAGGAGTGCTAGCTACGAGCTCCAATTTTGTTCTAGCCAAGCTTCCCGGCCTTCACAACAGTTACGGGCAAGAACTATCCAAACGAGAAGTTTCGAAGCAGCCTTTCCGTACGATTGCGGTGTGCTCAACTTTCATTCCAATTGGTCTCTTTCATGCTCACCGAGCTCCGAGACTTGAGCTCTCCTCATCTTATCATCCACTTTTGCGTATGAGCGCAGAGCAAAGTTACGCACATCTTTCGAGCTATTCATTAATCAGAGCCGAGTTGTTCATCCTTAGTACGAAGAGCCAAACCGTGCCAAGTTACCGAGTAATTGTTGCCGACCAAGGACAAGAGCCGAGAGGCTGAGTTGTCCAAGTCATAACTACTCGCCAAGCCCCATGTCGAGTTGCCGAGAAGCAACTATGAGCATAAATCTGAATAGCTCCTTGGACAAGCTTGAGACTGCTTGCAACTGCGCCGCCCCTAGTCGTAAGCATGCCCTAAGCTTTTTGTGAAGCTACCTATTATGAGATGAATCGAACAGATATTAGCTTTCATAGGTTGTATTTAATGACCATGTCGAGCCGATCACGACTGCAATAAGCTGTGTCGGATCCAAGCTCCTAACACTTCACTCTCTTGCCGGCCTACTTGTCCCATTAAGTGACACATTGGCTACTACGAAAGAGCAGCAAGCTAGGCCATAACAGGGATCCATGCAATTGACTGGGTTCGATAAGATGACAACCACTCAGCTAGCCACGTACCGAAGATTATGTGTCTGACATGCAGGTAAATAATATTGCTCAACTTGACATTTAAAAAGCCCAATTATCTGCGGATTATGTGTCTGTCTAGACACTTAACTCCCAAAAGAAAACCATGGAAATGTCTAGTTGTAATTTGGTGGCTATTTATTTTTTCAAAACATGCATCTTTAAGTTTTATGCCATTCTGTTATTGATATTCATATTAAATTCTTGGTTTTTATATCAAGTCATACTTGGCCATCCATGATAATTTATTTCACTTTTATTGAGTTCATTCAACTTTCTATTGATATGAGTATGATATCCTAAAAACAAATTGAGGTTAAATAAACGCCATCCATTTTGAGACTAGGCAAACATAATTTGCTAATGGAATATTCCTTAATAGCTTTAAGTCCTACAATTGATATGAATGATGGGTAAGTAAGCCAAAGTCTTATACTTTAATAGACTAGAGGCTAATTAGCCTATTTTACAACTTTACTTAGCACAAATCATGCCCAACTTGGACGCCCTACATGTTTCCTTAGCCTTTTCAGGCCCATTGGCCTCTTTAGGCACCTCTCGCCTCTTCAGGCACTTTAGGCCTTCTCAAGCATACTGGCCTCTTCAGGCTTCAATCTCTTCAAGCACTCTAACCTCTTCAGGCCTTTACTTTTTAAGGCATACCAATATTTGTAAGTGCTCTAGTCACTTCTACCTTCCGCCTCTTAAGGCCTTTACTTCTTTAAGCATTCTAGCCTTTTTAGGCCCCAAATCGTAAGCTTTTCTAGAGATTTTATGAAATCAACCTGCTAAATACTTTCTTTGCCAACTTTGTCACCAAACAAAGTAGAGGGTAAATGTTGATAGCATTTTTAGTAAAATAAGCCAAAAGCCCAAATCAGTAACATTGTAGCTTAAACTTAACTCCTACAGTCCATCTGGATATAAGTATCAACTTGCTCGCTATAAATACCAAACAAGGCACCTAGGTAAGGAACCCTTTTCTGGTCTCTCTTTCATTCTTTCACTCCCATTATCATCTTATAATTTTACTATTATTATAAAAGAGCAGACTTAGGTATCGAAGTGGTCATGTCGAAACTTCCTTTGGTACCTCCCTTAGTCATTTTCTAAGTATTCTTGTATTGGAACGAAAATTACTTGTTAACAGATCTTAACTTGAATTTGTAAAATCTAAAGTGAGAGAATGTGAATCCCTTTACTTATGGAATTATTTGACATTTATAGGCATAGCCTATGAGCTTTATATGGAAAGTAGATTACACTCTAAATTTTATGGAGAAGATCTTGGACCAAGAGTGTACCAGTCGTGGATTTTCCTCATTTGGCTAAGTTACTTCCACCTTATCTTCTTTTAACCTTGGTAGATTAGGTTTGCACATTGTAGGCTTAAAGGCCTAATCTCTAAGGGGATAGAAGGTGATAGGAACTTAGTAGGCAACTTTTAACTAGGTTAACTGAGTTATTGGCTAGGAAGGTTATCCATCATGTTAACAACTTACCTAGGTTTGCGATTAAGTTGGCCGAGCTCTAGGGAGCTTAGCTAAGGATTTATGTAGGTTAGTCATAGGCTTCTAAGCTAGCCTTACGCTTTAACGAGGTTAACTTAGACTTAGGGACCCATATTCGAAATAACCTATCAAAACTTGCCCTTACTCTTGTTAGCAACAGGTCAATAAGGCAAGTAAGTTTTTGGTAGGGTTTCTAAGTTTTAAGATAATTTGTCAACTAAGTTGGGACTTATGGGCAAGTTGCTCTACTACTATGTAGACCTTAACCTTGGTGTTAGTGATGAGTTATGACTTCAGATTGGTGGAATGGTCAGAGCAATAGGTATTCTAAGGTGAATTGAACCATGCCATGAAGTAGAAACCCTAAGAGGTCTTGCTTGAGCTAATATATTGGGGGGTATACCACGCAATAAGACATTCGAGCCACTTTTGGCTTTTGCCTCTCGAGGTCGAGATAACTAAGCTATAGTGACTTACCCCAAGGTATTGCCCCTTGGAGATTAGGCCCTTAAGCCTATAATGAGCAAGCCTAGTCTATTAAGGTTAAAAGAAAATAAGGCGAGAATAGCTAAGCAAAATAAGAAAAATGCATAACTTGTACATGCTTGACTTAAGATTTTTTCCATAAAATCCAGAGTGTATCTTGGAGACATGGTTCACTTTTCACATAAAATCTCATTGGCTATGCCTATAAATACCAAATAACTTCATAGTAAAGAGATTTATATTCTCTCACTTCAAATTTTATCCTCTCTTTTTAAATACTGTCTTGAGCTTTTATTGATTTAAGTATCAAAATACTCATATTGAAACTAATTCAGGTGTCCCTCTTAGCTTAGGTTTGCTCTTATTTGTAGGTTGCCTCTATCTCAACTCTTGACATAAGTTGAAAATCAATAGGTATTTAGGAATTGAATTACAATTTTTATAATTAATTTAGGAAATTTAAAAGTCCTTTAGAATTTCATTTTGTAATCGGAAGATTTTTGAGATCATTCAATTATTTAGTGAGCATGAGAAAACTATTTTTACCACGTAAAAGTGTAAATATTTCTTTTGAGAAAAGTGTTAAAGTTGATTAAAATATCATTTTTGGGTATAGAAAAGATATTATTTTAATGCATATATGCATATAATATTTACATAATCTACACAGCGTACACTAATTCCCATACATGTAGCATATTAGTTTATGCATCTAGCCTATCATATTACACCAGTGTACCTTATTACTTTCTACGCTTCCAGTTTTTCTTTTATAAATTACAAATAGGAGATTGAAGACGTTTATCTTTAATTGACATGACTTATGACGTACATTTTTCATTTGTACTTGGAAAGCAGATATACCCTATTTAAATTATAATTATCACTTATATAAAACCTTTATCTGATTTAATAAGAAAAAAATAATTTAATTATTAATCTAACTAATTGAAATCGGGAGAATTTTAACGGAAGCATTTCAATGACAAAATAATTAGGTTTTAATTATACTACAGTTTGGGAATAAGAAATTATTGACTATGAATGTAAAAATAAATAGAGAAACAAATCACAATTACAAAGAAACTAGGGTTATAAATGTTTCTCTCGATAATTGTTAAAATAGAAAAACTAAATTAAGGTTTCATAACTCGAGGAATTGTTGCAAATAAATTAAATTAGGAATTAGATAAAATCAAGCTAAGGATAAAAAGAAAAAAGAAAGAAAATTAAAAGAAAAAAAAAGGTTGACCGTGAACATCAGTAACTTCAACTTTCCAAGAACTGAATTCCGAAATCAAACAAAATAATATCACCACAAATTTATTCTTTACAAATTACCGAATAAATGATTATCAATCAAATTTCAACAGCTAGATTCTAGGAATTGCTTTTAAGAATATGATTCCGATATAGAATTCTAGATAAACATTGAATCCTATTTTAACTTTCACTTGAATTCAATGGTTTAGAGCATAATATAATCAACATAATTATTACTTTTCTTTTTTTTTTTATCTTTTATACTAAATAATATGAAAGCATTATCTACGGTTTTTAGAGTTTTATCGAAAAAGTTTTTTTCTTTGGTAAGGTCAATTTCTTAGGAGAATTTGTGTATTCATTTTTTATTTTTTATTTTTTTAGTTTATAGGACCCATTATTATTAATTTTTTTAATATTTATATTTATATCTTTTTCACTTCATAGCTAATTTTATTTGCATATAAAGAAAAGAAGGGTTGATGGAACTCAGATTATGAGAACTCTAACCCTAAAGCAGAAGTTTTAATTATACAGACTCTAAAACGAAAAACTAATAAAGCTAAGTACAATGCCTATGTATTATACTCGAGATACTTCTCGTAAAGGGCTGAAGCTACTAGAAAGTCTACACAAGCATTTGGCTCTTTCTTTTTTCCTCTTGAGCCACTTTAATCCATAGGATAATATCATCTCCCAAAACCTAAACCCTGCAGCTGCAACTTGTTTCCTTGTTTTCTCGTCAACTTCAACTTCTCTAATCTCTTTGGTCACCTGAAAATAAAAAGATGAGGTAACCTTTATTCAATCTAATTCTTCTTTCCAGTTGAACTTTCATCGCTCTCTTATCTTGATTGGACATAGTAGAATCCTGAAGAGACTGGATTCTTTTTATTATTGTTTTAATAAAAAAATTAGTGATCGAGAAAATATAAACTTGAGTGTACGTCCGTCTATGCTAATGCATTAATCAAGCAAAGATATGAATATGTGTTGGCTATTCGACTGTTTGATGTGTTTTTGTTCTCCCTGTCAGAAAATTAGGTTTTTTTTTTTTTTTTTTCTTTTGTTGTAGTAGGATCATGACGTAATTGGATGTTTAGTAGCTGAAATGTATATGTCTTCTGGACGAATTTGCATAGGGCAAAGGAGAGACAGTCTCGGTTCATTTAGAATCGAATTTATTTTTAACTTCTGTGAGATCTTGATTTTCTTGTCTTGGTAAGAATTAAGAAAACATTAGCTTACGGCTACAAACTATTAACTAATTGTATAGAGGAATCAAATTCTGAGGATTTGGAGTCATAAGATTAAATTTTATTATCTTCACTGTGAACACGTCCTTTTGCAGTTTTGGGATTTCCACAGGTCTGTTCTTATCCTATTCGATTAATTTTGATATGGGTTTGTGTTAAGTTCCATTTTAGGGTCGCCATGTCAATCATTTCGGATTGCTTGAAATAAACGAGGCTATATTTGGAAACAGATAGCAGATGAAAGAACCAAAAGGGTTGTTGTAGAGGTTATGACGAGGCGGTCTCATGAAAAGTTGAATTAGATTCCTGGGTTTATCCCACCCTAGACATTAAACTGGCGATTGACAAGGAGCTGGTCCTATCTAAAACAAGACTCTGTTGAGTTGGTTCGGGGTCAGAAGCGTGTGTTAATAATTAACAAAAAGAGTTGGAATAGAAAAAGTGAGGTTTTATCTCATGCACACAAAGCCTGTAAGATGGATTGTAGCTTTGGTACTGGTGATGTGATTCACAGTTGTGTTGTTGTGTATGGGAACATGTTATATGATGATTGTCTAGGATGTAATTTAGGTTGTCAAAATATCCAGCATTTTGGGGGTTTAATTTTTTCAAGAAATTCCTGGTTTGTCATAAAAATATAAACTACATGATGGTTGAGCTCGTGAATGATGGATTTGTAGAAAATGGAGTTAGTTTCTTTGAGGTCTAATTTTTTTTTTTTTTTCTAGGAATTTCCCTTCATGTATGCTGCAGTTTAAATAGTGTTTTGTCGTGATACTCATTATAAATTGTTTTCTTATAACATCTTTTTATATTAATTTCTTTTTTCTCAACTTCCTTTCTTTTCAATTGAAATTTTGTAGTCGGCATCCTGAGGTGAAATGGGCACAGAGGGTAGACAAGGTTTTTATTACAGTGCTTTTGCCAGATGCAAAAGATGCAAGGGTCAACCTTGAGCCTGATGGTGTTTTTACATTTTCTGCTGAGGCTGGGGTAGAAAATCAACTCTACGAGATAAAGTTGGAGCTTTTTGACAAAGTTAATGTGGAGGTAACAAGTTTTCATGGTGTGAAAAACATCTCTGAGCTTGTATTATTGAAGTTTGGTTATTTATCGACCATTTGATGGTCAAGTCTTCTGTTAAAGTTAAAATATAATTTATACTGTGGATACAGTTCTATTAAATAGAAATTTATGTCTTGTTTAGGAGAGCAAAATCAATATGGGTGTTAGGAATATATTTTGTGTTGTGGAGAAGACAGAAAAGGTTTGGTGGAAAAAGTTATTGCGTGGAGATGGCAAGCCCCCACATTATGTCAAAGTAGATTGGGATAAATGGGTGGATGAAGATGATGACAATGGTTAGTACTCATCAACTTGTTATTCTCTATCATTGAGCGGCCTATCTGACAAAGAGTCTTTCCTCTAAGAGTATTTATTTATTTTCACCCCAAATAGACATTATGGAGAATTATAGAATGTAATATTGCACGTGTTCATATTTATTTTCTTGTTTCTTTCAGATATGGGAGGTCTTGACTTGGGAGGGATGGACTTCTCAGTAAGTTCCTTCATCTGTCATCTCCTTCTACTTGTTGCTCAATAACCTGCTTTTTGTTTTTTGAATGGTTGTTACATTGTATGTAGAAGTCTAACCATCTTTCATTTTGCAGAACTTTGGTGGCATGGGGGGCATGGGCGATATGGGTGATGATTTTGAGGACAGTGATGATGAAGGTACTGTTTTTTATTTCCTTTTCATTCAGCAAAAGCGATAAGAGTATCAATACTGTGGGTGATAAGAATACCACATTGTTCATGTTGTTCCAATTAGGCCTTCTGTGACCTTATGGTTCATGCTCAATGGACTTTCACCCTGTTTGTGCTATATCTGCTTTCTGGAGGTCTCTGGTTTTGTGATCTAGGTTTCTACAACTTTTGTGGCTGATCAATTCTTTAGATGGTCTAGCTTCTTCTTTCCTGTGGTCTACTGAGTGGTGATGCCATGGTTAACAAAGAATTGACAGCTTTGCTACGGAGACTGGCTGAAAACTGCACATGTTGATGCTAGAAACTTCTGTCTGTTTACTACGATATTGGTATAATATTATGACCAAAATTGAAGTAAGCCATGACTTGAAAACTGTTTTCCACAAACAATAAGTACCTGGTCAGCAATGATTATGCTGCCCATTGATGGTCCGTTTCCTCTTGTATTTCTCTGATTAAAATGAAACAGTCTGATCAGCATAGATGCACAACCAGCTTGTTGGGAAGTTCTTGTATATGAGAACATGTTTGAAAATATAGAGACCAAAATGCTTGTTTAGCAGTTGTCTAGCATATCTGGAAGTTGTTAAACTGAGATTGTGGTTGTAGATATGCTTAGCTGCTAAGTTGATATCTAATTATTGTACTTGTATTCCTCTTGCTTAAGCAGATACAGCCAAGTTAGGAGAAGAGAAAAAGGGAGAGAAAGAAGGATCTTCTAAGTCTGTTTCTGAATAAGAGTCAGGAAGCAAGGCTTGAATTGTGGCTAGCATATGATGTGGGTGCTATTTACACATTGGTTTGATTAACATCAGTTTTTAGATTACGTCCTAAAGAGTGGTTCCATTTTTTTTGGCCTGAGTCGATCGGCTGACACTTAAAAATATGGAAAATGTTGAACTTCTGTGGAGTGAAATGAATTCTTAATGTGCAATGATACCGTACTTCATAATCATTAATTGACCATGTTTTATCTTCTATTCCGCAAATCATTGATCAAGTAATCTGTTGTATGTCTTTTGAATGTAGAAAATGTTCCAGGCCTCTTGCTGCAACTAGCAGTCTTACTCTTATCTGTTTTTTAAAATCTTTCCAAACACTTAACAGCAGGTTCAAGATTTCTTTTCAATTCTTGAACTGGTTGGTCATTAATACATTAAGCTGGTCTGGCAAGGAACTAGTTTGAAGCAAGCAGAAGCAGCCTGAAGTGAACGATACTGGGGCCTTTTCTGTGAAGAGATACGAGGTTGCTATGTTACCAAGTTCCTATCCAAGTCTTTCTTTTTAATTTTCACCATTTTGGCTTGCAATTTTCTGTCATGGTGTTATATTGTGTTTTGGGCTAATGCCATAGGCATGATAGATTCATCTTTTGAGTTATTACGTGGGCGACAGCATTAATCCCAACTTTAATTATAGAAAACTATAATTCTGCCTCAATTTGCTGATGTGATAATGTAACGATATGCACCTTGTGTACATGCAAATTAAGAAATCTCGGACATACAAGCAATTTAGTTATAACACCAAGATGCTCTGGAGGTGGTGGGCGACATGTAATCGTTTTTTTTTTTTTTTTTTTTTTTTGTGTCCGCAGAAAAGGATTAATTGTTGATGTATTGGAGGGGCTCTTTAGCCAGTTGAACTTGAGGAAAATCTACATAGCATTTTGGATAAATATCTTTATGATTACGTTACTCTTTCCTTTTTGTTTTCCCCTCCTTAGTAGCCCGACCTAGGAAGCAGATAAGTAACTGTCTATGGCAAATTAAAAGTAATACGAGGTCATAAGTTCTGATAGTCTAACGATCTTAATCAGGCCACACACAATGGTGTAGGCTACCTAAGGAAACACAAAATGTGATAAAACTCGGCAACTTTAATATGAAAGATGTAGATGCATGGGTTTTATAGCGTATATCATAGGTGTACAGCATGCAATCATGCTCTTCAGCGCACAAGGTCAGAATTAGAGGTTTGAAATAATTTTGCAATTAGAATAATGAAAAAGGGTAGCTTTTGAGATGTACAATAGAGAGACAAAATGGGCTATCTCAGCTAACTCGAGTGTCAATTTAATAAAGACTACCTATCATCGTCATATTTTATGACATTAACGGACAAGATGAAGTCAGGATTTTTCAATCACCACGATGGGCTTAAGAGAAAATAAGATGCTCTGTAACTAGATGAGTTTGGAGATAATAACCCCGAACTAAGCTTAATTTCATAGATCCTGCCGCCAAATCAACTCGTATGAAGAAGGTTTCTTTTGTTCTTCTTTGCCTTGCATTTCTCCTTTTTTTTTATTATATTATTTAATTAAAATATATTTAATAATATTATTTTATTAAGTTAATTATTTTGGATGTGTCCTATGACTAATAGTGATAAGTATCAACAACAAAAATGCAAATGTAAGAAGCAATAAATGGTGAAAAATAGGTACATAAGATGAAATTCACCTTATTTCAATGGTTCAATCGAGAGTAATTTGGAACCCTATATGCTGGTGGATAATAACTGTTCCATGGGAGGAAGGCATGGAGTTATTTCTGAGATAGTCGATTTAACTTAAAATAAATAGTATGTAGAAGCTATCCAAGAGATAACTAACAATAATTCCTTCCATTAACCTGAATCAAACGCTACATAAATGTTCAAAGCATCGCATCACACAACTAACTGCCTTGCAGAGCTTTTCCTGGTCCCAATAGGGCCACTAAGGAAGAATCAGGTATGGACAAACAAAGAAAGAACCTTCTTCACCAGTCATCTGCTCAGCTCACGCACGGTTTCTGATTTGAATGAAACGTCCAGAAATGGTAGACGACCAAAAGATGAAAGGAGCAGTCACTAACGTGTCCTGGCAAGAAGCCACACAACTAGAGAGACCAAAAAAGGGTTGGATAGATATGGGCAAACCAGCAGATAATTTCTGCTTAATGACTTGCATAATCTTATTACTGATAAAGGGAGCAGAGCATCCAATACAGCAATGGACCATAACATTACATGGAGATAGCTTGATGACACAGAATTAAGTCACATGAATTTGCCCCCCAAAAAAATGAAGTGCTAAATTCAAGGGAAGATGGATATCCAAGAGATGCAGTTTATTTTCCATATGGACATCAACAAGCTATAATAGCTACTGAATGAATTGCCATGCCTTTCTCCACTGAAAAATGTTGAACTTTGAACAAGAGAACAAGCAGGGATCTATATGCCTCATATTTTAGCAAACAAAAAATCTTCTATGCCTTCTTGATGGATATGGTCCAAACAAGATCTGAATCAGAAACTACTGTGACCTTCTCTCCTTTGGCAATGTTTGATGTACTAATTAAGCCACCAAATTGCATCTCTGTGTCAGCTGCAATACCAGAAAGAAAGGTCTATAAATTTGAAAGACCATATAAATGGATAATGTTAATTTGGAATATGTATAGAAGGCATTACTGAAAAAGAGGCACATAAAATGTAGAGACAGTATGACACTACCAAGGCCAACAGGGAAAAAAAAAAAAGCTCCATGAACAGGCACCCACCTATACATAGACCATGAGAGAAATCGTTGATAGTACATATACCGGAGCGCTCTACAATTTTACAGGGCTAAAGGGAGGACCCAAAGGCTTTGCCATCAGCTAAAAGAACTTCAAGCTAAAAGGCAGGCAACTACTACATGGGCACTTGGAGAACTCAAGGAACATAAAACATGTAAATGCTTTTAAGCATCCTACCATAAAGGCAAACATGCACATGTCACAAGTTATAAACAGGCAAGAACAAGAATCACAAAAGGCTGTGATAACACTTACTGAGATCCCATTGAAGACCGGTAGTAGTTGTTCCTTTTGCAGGCATGCCAATGGGAATGAGTCCACAATGAGGACCCTCAACAGCAGATAGAATATTGATCTCATGCTGGTGGCCTCTTGGAAGCAGATGAATGAGGGAATCATCGGATATAAGGACTATCTTTGTGCTTGAGAAATGATAGAGAACATTGATGTTCCCAACCTCATGGTCAAACCGTCCACCAAGTGCTCCACAAACAAGAATACATAGCTGTTACATAGAATGTTGGATCAATATAAGGAACCTTACAAATTGCATAGATGTATTGATGGCAAGAAGGGGGGTCAAGTACACTTGCAAAAAGCTAATATATTAAAAACAAGCTTAACTCTGCAAATTGCAGCATTTTTTTTGTGGAAACATGCTTACGTTAGATTTATCCAACACTGATGCAAAATCAAGAATGTACGAAACACACTTGTGCAGATCAGTAGTGTCTTGATCATGTGATGCATCTATAACTTTTGTTCCCTACATCAGAAGCACACAGCAGAAAGATAATCAAGAGTTGGAAGTTTATATAACACTGCTAACAAAAGAAATTCATGTAAAGAAATTTTTCAGAAAGAAAAATAGCTGCAGTAAATTCAAAATAAGATGAGCTATCTCAAGTTTATTCATTTAAAAGAACACAATATCTGGATGGATGTCAAAAAAAGCACGTAACATCCAGGCATCCATTTGACAGAGAAAATATACCAGTTCTTTATAAAAATCTTGTACTTCTTCCCGAATTGAATCCATATCTCCCTTTATAACATCAGGCTTATACCTGCACAAAGACCAACTATTAAAGCTGCAAGTCTCATCCCTTTCTAGGGTGTAGCAAGAAGTTCCTTCACCTATGAAAGCTAACCCCAGTATCTATTTCTTAACTGAATTGGCTGAAAATTCTTTTGCTGGAAAGTATGCATTTTCATCCTGTTTCAGGCAAATGAAATGCAAACTCCACATAACTATGAACTGCAAAATACTGGGAAGGCAAGTCTAGTGAAACAGGAAAAGAATTATGTGAACATTGCAATCTTGGAGATTAAGTATTGACTCAAGATAAAACCGCTTCATAAATTGTTATATAACATTCTGAGGGAAGTTATAAGATGATAAATCAAACAACTCATAGAACACTACTGAAATAGAGAGACTTTCAGCCTACATCAGCTCATACTTTGCTTATGCATGGATGAAGCTATTCCACACTTAGAACCAGAAACACAAAAATTAAGGTTCTCTTTGCACAAGGGCAGATGAAACAATTCCATTTCTGACATCTTCAGAGGCTACTTTCAGCATTTAGTTTGCCAACATCCATGACTAATACTTTAGGAGTATGATAGCATTATACCAATGGGAGGGATATATGATCTCTAGCAATGCAATGACCGGAACTCATTACACCAAGATATTATCCACTTTGATGTGATACACTTTATGGTTGCGTCTTTTGGTACAGCTGCTTTTAAGGGTTCCCCATCCTAAAAGTGCTCTCCACTGAGCCAGTCTAACCTTGGAGCTCTAATAAACCCTAGGCCATCACACCAAAAAGGTGCCTTGATAATTTAGGAGTGTTATCACTTTGTACTTAGGGGTGTTACAGGCAACATCCGCACAGCACCATACTTTCAACAAGTAATAATTAACTTTTACATATTTGTTCTGCTCAAGACACAAGCCTGCACTCTAGGTAAGTTTGAATGTAGTGTAAAAGTCATGCTTTGAATAGTAAATTTTATGGCTGCTACTTTGTAGTGCTTAAGGTATACATTCTTAATTTTAGAGGATTATTATTATTACCGTAAATTTTCAAGTGCTTTTCAAGCCAATCATCTGAAAGTAGCCACCAAACCTCCTTCCATGAAAACATAGCAACCTTCAACTAAGTTGAACTTTTGGAATTGAAATGTGATAGCTTTATTTTATAGCTGCCACTAGATCCTAAACATTATTTCTTTATTTTATCTTATTTTGCGGTATTCCTTCTCTTTCTCAGACACCTACTGTCCCTTCTGAACATAAACAAGGCAAGGTAGATTTAACCGATGCACATCGTTCCAGTGTCCGGAAGTAGCTAGTTCAATTACGAACCAAAACAAGAAAACAAAGAAATATAAGTTCCCATGATATCTCATCTAAGAGTAGATTGACTTTTCAACAAGATTCCAAAATGCTTCAAAGGAAGGTCTGACTTCTTTTTTTTTTTTTTTTTTTAAATCCATTTCATCCAATATACAAACATATTGAAACTCGTCAACCACAGGTTACTCACCGACCAGTCATGGATCATAAATAAAACTAACGGACCAAACAAAAACAAAGTTAATCCAGAACGCACCTCTTTCTGACGCTTAAAATATCTTCATCAGGAAATAATTGGGGCATTCCATCAAACAGACGGTTCGCACCACCATCAGCACATAGACGAAGTTGTGCTGTTCTAAACAAAAAACAAACGCGCACACACAGGCACCCAGTATAATATCAGACACACACACACCACTGAAAAATTAAAAAAGAGAGAGGGAGAGAGAGGAATTACCGTGCTCCCAGAGCAAAGGAATGAACCGGGGAACACGTTGGTTGAGGACGACGAGTGCGTAAGTGAGTGAAAGACGGGGGTTCTGGGCGTTGGGTGGAAGGAGGAAGGCGGAGGAGTGGTGCATCACTTCCATGCCTAGATAACCTTGAACCTTTCTTCACCAGAAACAGAAGGAAGGAAGGGAGGGAGGGAGGAAGAAAGAGGAATCGAAGAAATTTAAAAGGAAGAAGCTGAAGGGACAGACAGAGGGGAAACAGTGGTCAAAGTTGAATAATAATGTGATGATGTGATGTGTTTAAATGAAGAACTTGCATGGATTTTGACAGTTGATTTAATATGGTAAACCGATTTTAAAAAATTATTATAAATTTCTTCGATTCCTCTTTCTTCCTCCCTCCCTCCCTTCCTTCCTTCTGTTTCTGGTGAAGAAAGGTTCAAGGTTATCTAGGCATGGAAGTGATGCACCACTCCTCCGCCTTCCTCCTTCCACCCAACGCCCAGAACCCCCGTCTTTCACTCACTTACGCACTCGTCGTCCTCAACCAACGTGTTCCCCGGTTCATTCCTTTGCTCTGGGAGCACGGTAATTCCTCTCTCTCCCTCTCTCTTTTTTAATTTTTCAGTG